>CM046952.1:73405557-74022837 GCA_025698515.1 Gossypium sturtianum
AGTCCCAGAAAACTACGGACTTCAGACACATTTCTCGAAGGCTTCTATTCTAAAATAGCTGAAATCTTACTCAGATCAACTCGTATTCCCGCAACTAACACAATATGCCCCAGAAAACCAACCTCACGCAACCAAAACTTACATTTGCTAAACTTTGCATACAATTGCTTCTCACGCAGAGTCTGTAACACAATTCTCAAATGCTCGGCATGTTGCGTCTCATCACATGAGTAAATCAGAATATCATCAATGAACACCACAACAAAATGATCCAAATACGGTCTGAATATTCGGTTCATCAAATCCATAAATACTGTAGGAGCATTCGTTAGTCCAAAAGGCTTAACTAAGAATTCATAATGTCCGTACCTCGTTCTGAAAGCAGTCTTCGGTACATCTGATTCTTTAACTCTCAACTGATAATAGCCCGATCTCAAATCTATCTTAGAAAATACTGTAGCTTCTTTCAGCTGATCAAACAAATCATCAATACGTGGCAGGGGATACTTATTTTTTATCGTGACTTTGGTCAACTATCGGTAATCAATGCACATCCTCATAGTACCATCTTTATTTTTCACAAATAACACAGGAGCACCCCAGAGCGAGAAACTCGGTCGTGCAAATCATCTATATGTCAACTCTTGCAACTGAGATTTCAACTCTTTCAATTCTATTGGTGCCATTCTATACGGAGCTATTGAGATAGGAGTCGTCCCCGGCACTAATTCAATACCAAACTCAACTTCCCGTATCGGAGGTAATCCCGATAATTCTTCAGGAAACACATCAGGGAGTTCACAAACCACAGGCACAGATTCAACTTTCTTTTCTGTCACTTTTGTATTAATCACATATGCAAGATAAGTTTTGCAACCCTTTTTCACATAGTTCAAAGCTTTCATCGAAGATATAATAGCCGGCAACCCATTCAAATCATTGGATTCAATTCGAACTATTTCACCATTCTGAGTTCTCAAATCAATACTCTTCCGTTTACAATTCACAATAGCACTATGCAAAGTGAGCCAATTCATACCCAGAATAATATCAAATTCATCAAAAGGTAGCAACATCAAATTAGCCGAAAAGCATATATCCCGAAACATCAATGGGCAGTTCTTGCACACTTTATCAACCAAGACACACTTGCCTAAGGAGTTCGATACTCTAATCATGAATTTAGTAGACTCAATAGGTAGAGTCTTATTAGATACTAAATTCACACACACATATGAATGAGTAGATCCTGGATCTGTCAGTGCAATCACATCAGTATCAAATAGAGTAAAAGTACCAGTAATGACGTCTGGAGATGACGTTTCTTCACGAGCACGAATAGATAGGCTCGAGCATGGGCTCTCGCCTCAGATCTCACAGCTGTATCAGTTGTTCCTCTTTGACTACCACTCACATTTTTGGTGTTTCTCGGAGGTCTACCCCTAGCCGTCGTATTACTCGGTCTCGCACTCTGAACATTATCTTTCTCAGCTAACTCTGGGCAATCTCTAATGAAATGATCTCGTGATCCATACTTATAACAAGTTCTATTATTGTACTTGCCACAGCATTCTCCAATGTGTCGTCTTCCACACTGTCTACACTCAGGCTTGTTGCTTTTTACACTTCCAACACTTGATCCAGTCGGAATTTGAGTTCTTGGACCAACACCTTGTCTCACACGATCTCTACTCGAATGTCCAAACGAAGAATTTGAGCGATTGCTTGCATCTCTAAATCTCTTCGTCGAAGGTTGAGACATCTTACTCATCGATCTTTTTCTTTCATCTATAGCCTCAAAATCTACTTTCTTCTTTTCTTTGCTAAGCTCTTCGGCTTTGCAGGCTCGTTCAACCAACACAAAAAATTCATTCAAGTCAAGTATTCCAACTAGTAATTTAATGTCTTCATTCAGCCCTTCAATGAAATGTTTACACATAGTAGCTTCGGTTGAAACACATTCCCGCGCGTATTGATTTAATCTCACAAATTCCCGCTCGTACTCAGTAACTGACATACGGCCCTATTTTAACTCAAGGAATTCTTTACGTTTCTGATCTATGAATCATTGACTGATATACTTCTTTCGGAATTCAGCTTGAAAGAAATCCCAGGTGATTCTCTCTCTCGAAACTACGGATATCAACGTTTTCCACCAATTATATGTTGTATCTCTCAATAATGAAACAACACATTTCATGCATTCATCAGGAGTCAACGACATCTCATCAAACACTCGAATAGTATTCTCGAGCCAGAACTCAGCTCGCTCAGCATCATCATCAACTGTGGCCCTAAACTCTTCGGCCCCATATTTTCAGATTTTGTCTACAGGAAGCTTATTCAATTGGATCGAATCTGTCACTTGTGGCACAACAGGTACTTGTGGGGGTGGAGGTTGTGGAGCAGCTAGATTCTTTTGAACGAACTCCGAAAACCACTCACTCATCATTTGGAAGAAGGCTTGCTTAGCCTCTCCCTCATGGCTACTAACATTCGGCCTAGATGTGGCCGGCGCTGTCCCTTGAGTGGGAGCAGGCGCATTGCTCTCAACATCATCAACAACTGCTCGATCGGGATCCATTTGCTATATGAAAACACATTTTTAACTGTCAGGATTCATTACACTATCGCAATTATATATATGGCATGTATAGCTAGACTCACACACGCTACGTTAGTCCAAGAATCGACTAAACCGTAGCTCTGATACCAATAAAATGTAACACCCCTAACCCGAAACCGTCGCCATAATAGGTTTAAGAGGCATTACCAATCATTCCAGAACATTTAAATTCATTTCACAACACAAAGTCAATCATCAATCAAACATGTCCAAATATAAACATATAGTCCCTTAAATAGGCCAATGAGACATTAAACATATGTTAGAAAGGGGTCGGGACTAAACCGAACACATACAAAAATTTTAGAAATTCAAACATTTTTCTAAGTTACAGAGGTCACACGCCCGTGTGGGTAGGCCGTGTGCCTCACACGGCCTTGGACACGCCCATGTGTCCAAGTCGTGGCAAAACAGGGCATACCTACTGACTTGTCCACACGCCCTGAGACACGCCCGTGTGCCTCACCCGTGGTCGACACTGACTTGCAACACGCGGCCAATCACACGCCCGTGTGTCCAGCCCATGTTCGAGTCTGACTTGTTTCAAAAACACAACCACGAAGGACACGGTCGAGCCACACGCCCGTGTGCTCAACCGTGTGGGCAATTATAGGCCATTTACAAGGCCAAATTTCCATCCACACTTTGAAATCACCTACAAGTTTCAAATCTCATGCATTTATACCTTAATTGGCAACCAAATCATACCAATATATGCACCAATTAATCATCATCTATATCATCTATTTTCATACTCAATCTCATCTTAAATAAATCCATCTAAAATACCAATTTCACATCCTAAATCATACAAAACAAGTATCATGTAATTCATATCATAATCCTAGATTTAAACCACATTTCTCATCAACCAATTTAAGCATGAAACATACCATATTCATCACTCACTACTTCATACCACATTCATCATTTACATAGCCTATATATAAGAACCAACATCATTTAACTTCCAAGCCATATCACATGGCAAGGTCCAAACATTTCAATACATACTATAACTTCTAGCCTATACATGCCATATAACAAATATATACACATTTCAAAAGTACCAAAGTAGATAGCCGATAGTGTGATTGAGTCGATGACGATCCCCGAATTCGAGCTAGCTTTAAAAATACTATAAAATAGAGAAACACTTCACACAGTAAGCTTTATAGCTTAGTAAGTCCGTAATATAATACATATTACTCGACAATGCAATACCATTCGGGTTTTAGATGAATTATCATGTACGCCGGCTGAGTGTTTGAAATGTGCAGTATCCTTACTAAAAGACACAACCTACCATTGGTGGAATACTATAACTTCTGTGGTACCCAAAGAAACTGTTACATGGGAATTCTTCTAGAGTGAATTTAGAAAGAAGTACATCAGTTCGAGATTTTTGGATCAAAAAAAGAAAGAATTTTTAGAGCTTAAATAGAGAAACATGACTGTATCTGAATATGAGCGGGAGTTTGTTTGGTTAAGTAAATATGCCAGAGAATGTGTTTCGACTGAGGCCGATATGTGTAAACGATTTGAAGAAGGGATAAATGAAGACATCAAGCTATTGATTTGTATTATTGAATTAAGGGAATTTGTTGTACTGGCAGATCGAGCACACAAAGCCGAGGAATTGAGTAAAGAAAAGAAACAAGCAGAGAGAGAAGCTAGAGTATCTGGTAAAAGATTTATGAGTAAGTCGCAATCATCTGCTTCAAAGAAATCAAAGAAGTGTTATGATAGTTTTACCACATCAGGGGGTATTCTGGTAAAGAGTGGGGCTCTCAACGCTCTAACCTGAGATCTTTGTCCCTATCTATAACGAGTGTGGAGAGTGTTGGTAACCACAAATCGAAGTGTAAACACTGTAATAAGTATCATTTTGGGGAATGTCATTTGAGAAGTGGAGCATTCTATAAATGTGGTTCTCTTGACCATTTTCTTAAAGATTGTCCGGAAAGAGTTGAAAAAGATATTGATCAGACTCCAAAGCCGAGTAACCCTGCCTCGAGAGGCAGACCACCCCGATATCCCAAAAATATCAGTGGTAGCTGAAGTGCTACAAAAGATTCAACAACTAAATCTGATGCACGAGCTCCGGCAAGAACTTATGCTATACATGCAATAGAAGATGCTTCTGCACCAAACGTCATTACTGGTATATTTTCTCTACTTGTTACTAATATTACTGCTTTGATTGATCCTAGTTCAACACATTCATATGTATGCACAAAATTAGTGTCTGTTAAAAATTTACTTGTTGAATTCACTGAATTTGTGGTTAAAGTTTCCAATCCCCTGGGCCAGTGTGTTATGGTGGATAAAATTTGTAAAAACTGCTCATTGATGATAAAGGGTTATTGTTTCCTGGCTGATTTAATGTTGTTGCCATTTGATGAATATGATGTGATTTTGGGAATGGACTGGTTAACCCAACATGATGTAGTGGTGAATTGTAAACAGAAATACATTGTGTTGAAATGTCAAAATGATGAGTTACTTCATGTTGAATCTGATAAACTGGATGGATTATCTAATGTGATTTCAACAATATCAGCACAGAAGTACATTCGAAAATGGTATGATGCTTATCTTGCATATGTGTTGGATACTAAGGTATCTGAATCGAAGATTCAGTCAGTACCGGTTGTTTGTGAATTTCCTGATGAATTTCTGGAGAAATTACCTGGTTTACCACTAGTAAGAGAGGTGAAATTTTCTATAGATCTTGTACCAGGGACAACACCAATATCCATAGCACCCTACCGAATGGCTCCTATTGAATTGAAGGAGTTGAAATCACAGTTGCAAGAATTGATTGACAGAGGGTTTGCTCGACCCAGTTTTTCACCTTGGGATGCACCGATTTTGTTTGTAAAGAAGAAAGATGGATCATTGAGATTGTGTATAGATTACAGATAATTGAACAAAGTTACAATAAAGAACAAGTATCCACTGCCTCGAATTGATGATCTATTTGATTAGTTGAAGGGTGCTACTGTGTTCTCAAAGATTGATCTCCGTTCTGGCTATTATTAGCTACGGGTAAAAGAATCAGATGTTCCAAAGACAACTTTTAGAACCAGGTATGGGCACTATGAGTTTCTTGTGATGCCATTCGGTTTAACAAATGCACTTGCAGTGTTTATGGATCTGATGAACAGAATTTTCAGACCGTATCTAGACAGGTTTGTGGTGGTATTTATAGATGATATTCTAGTTTACTCCCGAGATGAAAATGAACATGCTGAACATCTGAGAATAGTACTGCAAACATTACGTGAAAAACAATTGTATGCCAAATTTAGTAAATGTGAATTTTTATTATGGGAAGTTGGTTTTCTCGGGCATATTGTATCTGCAGAAGGTATTCGAGTGGGTCCGAGTAAAATTTCAGCTATCGTCAATTGGAAACCATCGAAAAATGTGTCTGAAGTAAGAAGTTTTCTGGGACTTGCTGGATATTATCGGAGGTTTGTAAAAGGGTTCTCAATGATAGCCTCTCCGATGACCCGTCTGTTGCAGAAAGATGTGAAATTCGAGTGGTCAGATAAATGTCAGCAAAGTTTCGATAGATTGAAAGCTTTATTGACAGAGGCACCTGTGTTGGTTTAACCTGAGTCGGGTAAGGAATTTGTAATTTATAGTGATGCGTCATTAAATGGTTTAGGCTACGTCTTGATGCAAGAAGGTAAAGTAATAGCCTATGATTCAAGACAGCTAAAACCACATAAAAAGAATTACCCGATACATGATCTTGAATTGGCAGCTATTGTCTTTGCACTGAAAATTTGGCGGCATTAATTTTTTGGTGAAAAATGTCACATCTTTACATATCACAAGAGCTTAAAGTATTTGATTCACAGAAAGACTTGAACTTGAGACAACGCATGTGGCTTGAATTATTGAAAGATTATGATCTTATTATTGACTATCATCCAGGAAAAGCCAATGTCATTGCTAATGCTCTAAGTAGAAAATATTTATTCGCTTTAAGAGCAATGAATACCCAGTAATCTTTATTTGATAATGGTTCGGCCATAGCTGAGTTAAAAGCTAAACCAACATTTCTACAACAGACCTATGAAGCTCAAAAATATGATAGTGAGTTACAAGAAAAATAGATACAGTGTGAATCGACTTCTGATTCAGAATTTCAGATTGGGTCTGATGGTTGTTTGTTATTTAGAAGCAGAATGTGTGTACCGAAGAACTCAGAATTGGTACAGAAGATTCTACCTGAAGCTCATAATGGTACCATGTCTACTCATCCTGGTAGTAACAAAATGTATAATGATCTGAAAAAAGATGTACTGGTGGCTAGGAATGAAACGAGATTGAAACACCCCAAACCCGACCCACGAGCTTTGACCAGATTTGGTATGTTCCCCAAGTAAACCGGTTCAAAATTCTTTTGTTCTTAGGAAAACTTGTGTGATTTTAAGAAAAAAATATTGTTTTGGGTTGGGCTTGTGTTGAAAACAGGTTCGTTTTATATTGAAATCCCTTTTATCTTAAGTGACAAAATATTTAGGGTTTAGTTTAAAAGAAATTAAAATTAAATTTTAATAGATAAAATTCATAATCATAATAAATGAAAATAAGTGTAAAGTAATTCAACTATGGCCTTATGGCCTTATTACATCAAATAATTCCAAAAATAATTCAAAGTACTAAAATAAATTCAAGAGTCCTCAAAAATATAAACTTCATGTTGAGCATGGCCACCACAAGTTCTGCCGTCCCGGTCCATCACTGTTCATCACCTAAAAAAATGTTCCCCAACGGGTGAGTCAAATGAGACTCGGTGTGTACACGACACTAAATCATAATAGAATCAGGCATATCACATATTACACATTCAAAACATAGAATACAAAGTTATGATGCATTCCCAAACCCAAACCTAGTTGTCCATCCGCTACACACCCCGCACTCGCCAACACACCGTGGGGACTACTAAGTCAACCCTCCATCCGCTACACACCATCGAAGCGATCATTGCGATCAACGTGCTCATCGACCATATAAAATTTTGTGGCATAGCCACCAGATAATTGTGTCATGAGACACCATATTCAGATAATGTAACCGAAGTTACCACATTCAGATAATGTGACCGAAGTCACCACATTCAGATAGTGAGACCGTAGTCATCACATTCACTTCCCCTTTTTCATATATCCCGAATGACCCATATTATTCATATCATGCATATCATACTTAAATTCACATTCTTATCATATTTCACATGTTAAATATAACATATTTCGTAATCCTAATAGGAGTAGGAAACGTACCTGAGTACTTTGTACCATATCATGGTACCTTAGCCACTTTCATAGTCTTAATATCACATATTTTAATTAAACACAGCCATAAAACATATTAAGAATTAGTGTGGGGTACACACCTGATTCGCTTAAAATTTCCTTGAGATCCCAAAAAGCTTGATCTAATGCTTGGATCCTTAATCCCTACATTTGATTAATCACCTACTACTTTAATAAAAAGCCATTCGGCCATAAATCCAAATCCTAGTAGGATTAGTATACTTAAACTTACCTTGTGGATTTTAAATCCCGAAACTCACCGAATAACTAGGGAACACGTGGCCTATGGTGTACCTTCGGGAAAAGAACTTCTCCTTCCTTGTAGTCGACACTTAGTAAATCCCAAAGATCTCCTTACTTGAAGAAATCGATTGCACCTTCACTTCAACCTTCAGAGAGATTCGGCTATGGCTAGATGATGATCTCACAACTTTCGGCTTTTGGAGGGGTTAGAAAGAAAAGAGAAGGAAGAATAAAGATGGAGGATTCGGCTAGAACACAAGGTATTTCGGCTTGGCAAAAATAAAAGAAAGAAAAGAAAGAAGAGAAGAGAGCACTAAGAATTCAGTAGAGAAAGGAGGAAGCACAAATTGATGAGTAGCCCTCCTTCCTTCCTTTATAGCCGAAATTATCATCTAAGGAGTCCCTTACTTGGCCACCACTCCTCTATCTGATAACTTTATCCTTTAATTATCACTTAAGATAATTCAAAGAACTATCCTTACTTAGCCAAAATTATTAAACTCAAAGTCCCTTACTTGGCCATCACTTCTCCCTTATTTTCCTCTTTATCTCTTTATTCAAATTAAAAGAATTTAATCCAACAATTATCTCTTGAAAATAATGATAAATAAATCCCTTATTTATCCACTATTTATAAAATAATAAAAGCTCCTAATTTATAGCCACGTGCCGTCCACCTCAGTCTTCTGGAAGCAAAAATAAAACCTCCTTTATTTGTTTCCCAAGTGACTCGAACTCAGGCCCATTCCTCTTGCATATGGCGCCATTTCCATGGGCCCTAAGTGGCATCTTCAGACCACTTTTCCAAGCCTGTTTGTGTGTCAAATTCCACAAACTTTTTCTTTTAAGGCCACCTTGCCTTAATTTCCCCTTTTAAACTTTAAAACTCGACATTTCTAAGTCATTTCTAAGTTTCCAAAAATTATTGATCGGCTCTGTAAACTTGACATTTCCTTACATTTCCATGACATTTCCTTACAAGACATTTCCTTACATTTCCAAGACATTTCCTTACATTTCCATGGCATTTCCTTACAAGACATTTCCTTACATTTCCAGGTTTCCAAAAGTGTTCAAAATATATTCATAACACATAAGATATGTCATTTCGTACAATTAAACCAAAAATGCATAGGCCCTTTTCAGGATGTTACAGTTCTACCCTCCTTAAAACTAATTTCATCCTCGAAATTACTTATTAACGAATAATCGTACATCTTAACTCACCGCACTACGCTTATGCTGCACACTCTGCTCTTAATAGAACCATCATACTTTCTAGGCACAGTCTCTAAGTTCACGTCCCTCAGAACTCATTTCTAACGTCGCGATTTAATCCGATTAAAGAGTTTTATGCATCGAAATTTTTTTGTTCCACTTATTAACCGCGAAACGGTTTTATGAAAAGAGATGTTTAAAAGTGGTTCTTTCGATCAAACAAAGTTCTCAACTCAAATTCACTATTCAGAAAGTCACGTTCACATTCATCAACCAATTATGAACTTTCGTTCATTCAGAGAAATGTGGTAGTTTTCATTGTTGTTATTTTTCCACTACCCAGGGGTATTTTCGTAATGTGTCCTACAGGGGTATTTTCGTAAATTTTTCCAAAAGAAAGAGTTCCTTGGTGATTTCGTCAATAAGGGTATCTTGGTAATTTTGAAATCCCGGGGGTATTTTGAAAAATTTTAAAATTTGGGGGTATTTCGGTAATTTTGGAACTCGGGGGTATTTTGGTAATTAACCAGGGTAAATTTGTAAAGTTTAATAAATCAGGGATATTTCAAAATTTGCAAAACTTTGAAGGTTCTTTTTGAGAATTTTACTTTCCAAAACAGTGATGTTGCAAAAATTTTGAAAATCAGGGTCATTTTGGTAATTTTGTGAGTTAAGGGCAATTTCGTAATTTTTCTCCAAATCAAGGTATTTTTGATAATTTGCAAATTAGGGTTTTTGAACATTTTATAAAGTAATGAAAGTTTTGATAAGAACTATGGGTATTTTGGGAATTTCATAAACCAAAAGTATTTTTGTAATTTACCACTAGGGGTATTTTTGTAATTTTATAAATCAAAAATTTTTCGAAAGAATTTTGTAAAAATAGTTCTCACAAATTAAAAAGGTAATTTTAAGAGTTTTAAAACTAGGGTTTATAAAAACACGGCTAGTTCCCTTTCGGGTTTTAGTCATTGTGTTTAGCCTATGACCGAGTCCTCTTAGTTAGGGTGAACCGGGCTACGCACCGTGCAGGATTCCAGCGAAGAGGAGGTGAGTCACTAGGATCGCTTAAGTACCGTGCTCTTACGGATCCAATCCTGAACATGCGCACAATGGTTACCACACCCTAACTCGGCATCTTAGTCATAGGTTTGTTTAATGGAATTAAGTCTTATGTGTTTGTGTTTGAGTAAACTAGTCCTAGGGTTCAAGTTCCTATCATGCTATTCTACGTTCCATTCCTCTTCTACCCTTTCATAATTCATAACATAAACCACATAATCACACAAATGGTTAGGGGTACTTACCTGGTGGACTGCGGGTCGGAGACTTAGGTGCCATGCCAGAAAACCTGCTCATCTTCAAGAATACTTTCAAAAAACTCATTTGGGCTCGATTTGAAAACGTGTTGGGCCTTAGCCCACAGGCCGAGAGTTTAAAACTAGGCTCTGATACCAAATTGAAACACCCCAAACCCGGCCCACGAGCTTTGACCAGATTTGGTATGTTCCTCAAGTAAACCGGTTCAAAATTCTTTTGTTCTTAGGAAAACTTGTGTGATTTTAAGAAAAAATATTGTTTTGGGTTGGGCTTGTGTTGAAAACAGGTTCGTTTTATATTGAAATCCCTTTTATCTTAAGTGACAAAATATTTAGGGTTTAGTTTAAAAGAAATTAAAATTAAATTTTAATAGATAAAATTCATAATCATAATAAATGAAAATAAGTGTAAAGTAATTCAACTATGGCCTTATGGCCTTATTACATCAAATAATTCCCAAAATAATTCAAAGTACTAAAATAAATTCAAGAGTCCTCAAAAATATAAACTTCATGTTGAGCATGGCCACCACAAGTTCTGCCGTCCCGGTCCATCACTGTTCATCACCTAAAAAAATGTTCCCCAACGGGTGAGTCAAAGACTCGGTGTGTACACGACACTAAATCATAATAGAATCGGGCATATCACATATTACACATTCAAAACATAGAATACAGGTTATGATGCATTCCCAAACCCAAACCTATTTGTCCATCCGCTATACACCCCGTGCACCGGTCCCACACCGTGGGGACTACTAAGTCAACCCTCCATCCGCTACACACCATCGAAGCGATCATTGCGATCGACGTGCTCATCGCCCATATAAAATTTTGTGGCATAGCCACTGGATAATTGTGTCATGAGACACCACATTTAGATAATGTAACCAAAGTTACCACATTCGAGATAATGTGACCGAAGTCACCACATTCGATAGTGAGACCGTAGTCATCACATTCACTTCCCCTTTTCATATATCCCGAATGACCCATATTATTCATATCATGCATATCATACTTAAATTCACATTCTTATCATATTTCACATGTTAAATATAACATATTTCGTAATCCTAATAGGAGTAGGAAACGCATGCACAGTACTTTGTACCATATCATGGTACCTTAGCCACTTTCATATTCTTAATATCACATATTTTAATTAAACACACCATAAAACATATTAAGAATTAGTGTGGGGTACACACCTGATTCGCTTAAAATTTCCTTGAGATCCCGAAAAGCTTGATCTAATGCTTGGATCCTTAATCCCTACATTTGATTAATCACCTACTACTTTAATAAAAAGCCATTCGGCCATAAATCCAAATCCTAGTAGGATTAGTATACTTAAACTTACCTTGTGGATTTTAAATCCCGAAACTCACCGAATAACTAGGGAACACGTGGCCTATGGTGTACCTTCGGGAAAAGAACTTCTCCTTCCTTGTAGTCGACACTTAGTAAATCCCAAAAGATCTCCTTACTTGAAGAAATCGATTGCACCTTCACTTCAACCTTCAGAGATTCGGCTATGGCTAGATGATGATCTCACAACTTTCGGCTTTTGGAGGGATTAGAAAGAAAAGAGAAGGAAGAATAAAGATGGAGGATTCGACTAGAACACAAGGTATTTCGGCTTGGAAAAAATAAAAGAAAGAAAAGAAGAGAAGAGAGCACTAAGAATTCGGCAGAGAAAGGAGGAAGCACAAATTGATGAGTAGCCCTCCTTCCTTCCTTTTATAGCCGAAATTATCATCTAAGGAGTCCCTTACTTGGCCACCACTCCTCTATCTGATAACTTTATCCTTTAATTATCACTTAAGATAATTCAGCAACTATCCTTACTTAGCCGAAATTATTAAACTCAAAGTCCCTTACTTGGCCATCACTTCTCCCTTATTTTCCTCTTTATTCAAATTAAAAGAATTTAATCCAACAATTATCTCTTAAAAATAATGATAAATAAATCCCTTATTTATCCACTATTTATAAAATAATAAAAGCTCCTAATTTATAGCCATGTGTCAGTCCACCTCAGTCTTTTGGAAGCAAAAATAAAACCTCCTTTATTTGCTTCCCAAGTGACTCGAACTCAGGCCCATTCCTCTTGCATATGGCGCCATTTCCATAGGCCCTAAGTGGCATCTTCAGACCACTTTTCCAAGCCTGTTTGTGTGTCAAATTCCACAAACTTTTTCTTTTAAGGCCACCTTGCCTTAATTTCCCCTTTTAAACTTTAAAACTCGACATTTCTAAGTCATTTCTAAGTTTCCAAAAATTTTCGATCGGCTCTGTAAACTTGACATTTCCTTACATTTCCATGACATTTCCTTACAAGACATTTCCTTACATTTCCAGGTTTCCAAAAGTGTTCAAAATATATTCATAACACATAAGATATGTCATTTCATACAATTAAACCAAAAATGCATAGGCCCTTTTCAGGATGTTACAGAGATATTTCTGAATATGTATCTAAATGTTTGATATGTCAACAAGTAAAAGCTGAACATCAAGTGCCTTCGGGATTATTACAGCCAGTTACAATACCGGAATGGAAGTGGGAAAGAATTATCATGGATTTTGTATCGGGGTTACCCCTGTCTCCAAAGAAGAAAGATGATATCTGGGTAATTGTCGATCGGTTGACAAAATCCGCACATTTTATTTCAGTACGTATGGATATTTCTTTGGATAAATTGGCTGAATTATATGTTTCTTAGATTGTTAGATTGCATGGAGTGCCGATCTCCATCATTTCAGACAGAGATCTTCGGTTTACATCCCGATTTTGGAGTAAATTGCAAGAAGCTTTGGGTACACAATTGCATTTCAGTGCTGCCTTCCATCCTTAGACTGTTGGACAATCCGAACGAGTTATACAGATTTTGGAAGATATGCTTTGGTGTTGTGTGCTAGAATTTGAAGGTAATTAGGAAAAGTATTTGCCTTTAGTTGAATTTGCATATAATAACAGTTATCAATCCGGCATTAAAATGGCGCCGTATGAAGCTCTATATGGTCGTAAATGTAGAAAACCATTGTATTGGACAGAGCTTAGTGACAAAAAGATACACAGAGTTGATTTGATCCGTGAAACAAAAAAAAAGTAAAGGTAATTCAGGACAGTTTAAAAGCAGCCTCTGATCGTCAAAAGTCATATGCCGATCTTAAACGAAAAGAAATAGAATTTCAGGTCGGTGACAAGGTATTCTTGAAAGTATCACCTTGGAAGAAAGTTCTTCGGTTTGGCCGAAAAGGAAAATTGAGTCCACAGTTCATCGGACCATATGAGGTTATTGAAAGAATCAGACCTGTTGCATATTAGTTGGCACTACCGTCAGAACTTGATAAAATTCACAAAGTTTTTCATTTGTCCATGTTACGATGATATCGATCGGATCCTTCGCATGCTATTTCCCTGACAGAAATTGAGATTCAGCCTGACATAACATATAGTGAGGAACCGATTAAAATTTTGGCACGTGAGATGAAAGAGTTAAGAAATAAAAAGGTAGTATTGGTAAAATTTCTTTGGCAACGACATGGTATTGAAGAAGCTACCTGGGAACCAGAGGATACCATGAAGAAACAATACCCAAACCTCTTTATTGGTAAGATTTTCGAGGACGAAAATCCTTAAAGGGGGAGAGTTGTAACAGCCCATTTTCAGTGAAATCGGAATAGTGGTTTCGGGACCACAAATCTGAGCTAGAAAGAAAATTTATTTTAATATTATTGCATGGTCCGTATCATGATAGGAATGTTATATGAAAATTCTGATAAGAAAGTTTTACCGATTATGTGTTTAATTACGGAAAGGACCAAATTGCATAAAATGCAAAAATTGAATTCTAGTAGTTATAAGGATTAAATAGCTATGGAATTCAAAACTTGAGGTCCTTATATGGTAATTAGATCATTAAAGAAAAGTTAGTAGATATTTTTGATAATTCATCCATGGAAAAATTGGAAAATGTTAGGGATTAAATTGGAAACTAAAATAATTAAAAATATGATAATAGAAATATCATTTTATTTTATGCCATCTTCCCCAAATTAAGACATGGAAACCCTAGGAAAGAGAAAAGCATTCAAGGAAGCTTAATTAGTTCAATTGGGTAAGCATTCTTGTCCGTTTTTAATTTTTATATTTTTGAGATCGGGATAGTTTAATCTATCTATTTTGGGGATTAATTTGAAAAGTTATCAAAATATAGAAATTTTGCCATGGATGAATATGCTGAAAATTTTAAATTTATGGTAGGAAATGAAAGATTGTTGATAGATAAACAACTTTTTCCAAAGAGATTTTTTATGAAATTGTGATTTAGGGATTAAATTGTAAAGTTGTGAAAATTGAAGAGAAATTTTGAATTTTGTGAAATACATATGCTGTAAATGTTATACTAAAATTTCGGTTAGGCTTGGAATAATGACTAAATTGCATGGATTTCATTTTTCGAGCCTAGGGACAAAATTAGAATTTATGAAAAGTTAGGGGCAAAATGGTAATTTTTCCTAGAGTGTAATTTGAACTCAATTGAACATGAAATATGATAACTGATGATTAAATTCATTTATATAGATCCGGGAAACTCAAATTTGAAGCTAGATCGAGGAAAAGAAAAAGTTTTGGATTAGTAGATTTTTATATACACGAACAAGTGTCGACGTAATTTTGTGTAACTTAACTATACATGTTTAGATGGTTAAATTGAATGTCACATCTGGAATGAATGTAGTATGTGTTTATGTTAATTATATAAAAGTTATAAATATATGAAATGATTACATGATCGAAAATGTTCATAAGGAGTTAAGTTCCATTTGAATAATGAAATTCGATGGATACGCGTGATTTCCTGTATGTGAATGTGATTTTGCATATGTTGTAGACAGGATTTAGCTCAGACGAGTAATCCTGATATAGCTCTCTCGAGAATTCTGATGTATAATTCTTGTGAGCATCCTGATCGGTAGTGATTTGGCATGTGTTGCGCACTATCGCAGCTCTGTGTGAGCGTCCTGTTATGCAATCGGTTGTGATCCTGCATACGTTACGAACACAAATGCATCTCTTTGTGAGCATCCTGATGTGGCTTGCTTGAACTCCTTGTTACCTTATCTGATGCTCCCTGATATTATCTTTTCGGAGATATCTGATAAGCTCTGTGAACTCCCTGAGTAAAACTCTTATGAGTTTCTTGATTAGCCTAGATAAGTGTCCTGTTACATGATTACATGGCTCATCTGAGCATCTTGACATTTGGAACGAGAGTGTACTCCCTGAGTATGTACCCAAGTGAGTACCCCTATTTATGAATTGACGGTTTACAGATTTGTATACCTTGAGTGTACTACTTGAGTATCCATCGATATTTCAATAATTCAACGAATAAAACTCCCGACATGAGAAAATGATGAGATAAATAGAATTATGTCTTGAAAGTTCCTGAATCGTCTGATAAAGTGTTGCATGATGAGCTTATCTATGCTTATTTGATGTACATGTAAATTATGTGACTAACTTATTTGATTGAGTGTATATGTTTAGGCAATTTGCCAAGTTGATGGGAAATATGTTATTGTATGCTTAATTTTAATAAATGTGATTGGTAAGTTTAATTCCTTTTATTCAAACTTACTAAGCATAAAATGCTTACTAGGTTTTATTGTCTCTGTTTTATAGTGCTCGAAAGCTCGCGAAGGTTGGAGATCGGTCATAGCATCATCACACTATCCACCCGCTTATTTTGGTATAAATAGAAATCTTGTTTTGGTATAATGGCATGTACAGACTAAATTGGCCAATGGAATGGCTAATAATGGTTTGTTTTGGTATAGTACCATAAAGTTATTTATCATGACTAATATATATGTGTATGGTAAGGTTAAATTAAAATAAGGTAAATCATGTGTCTTAACAAATTGGTAAGTTTGACTATGTGAATATAGGTGATGTTATATCATACAAGTTAAAGAAATTTTTTGGTTTAATGCTTGGAATTGGCTGATATATGATTGTAAACATTGGTGTAGGTTGTTGGCAAGTTTTGGGTGAGAAATAAGGCTAGGAAATGGCCTTATTTTGTCCACACGGGTAGACACACGGGAGTGTGTCTTTACCGTGTGTGACACACGACCTGTCACGTGGGCGTGTGGTTTGGCCGTGTGTCCCCTGTATCTTAAATTTGAGAAACAGAATGCTCAGAATTGAGCACACGGGCAGAGACACGGACGTGTGTCTCAGCCATGTGTGCTACACGGCCCAAAACACGGACGTGTGTCTTGGCCGTGTGAAACTTGCACCTTAATGTTTTACAAGTCAAAGAGTTACACGGGGTGGAGACACAACTGTGTGACCTACTTCATACACCACACGGTCTAGGACATGGGCATTTCACCTGGCTGTGTGAGCCACACGTCTTACCCACACGGGTGTGTGACCCCTGTATATGAGAAAAATTTTGAAATTTTGCGAAAAATTCTCTGAGTTCCTGATTTAGTCCCGACTCGATTCTAGTGTTGGTTATGGGCCTCGAGGGCCTATTTAAGGGACAATATGATTAATCTCAAAAAATGAAAAGTAGTTTACATAATTATCTGTAAATGTTCTGTAAACTCTAGTAATACTCTGTAACCCTATTCCGGCGATGGATACGGGTTAGGGGTGTTACAAAGTGCGAGTTCTGGATTAGGGAGGTGATGTGTCTGGGGCATGTGGTATCTATCGAGGGTATCTGTGTCGATCCGAATAAGATCGAGGCCATTCTGGATCGGAAGTAGCCTAAGAATGTTAGCGAGATCCGAAGTTTATTGGGTTAGCTTGTTATTATCAAAGGTTTGTAGAGGGATTTTTGTTGATTGCGGCCCCAATGACTAAACTATTGTGGAAGGGTGCTCCTTTTAAGTGGACTGAAGAGCTGTAAGCTAGTTTTGAGAAGCTTAAGTTTGTGTTGACTCAAGCATCTATTCTGATTCAACCCAAGTCTAGGAAGGATTATGTGGTTTATAATGATGCGTCCTATACTAGTCTTGTTTGTGTACTGATGCTAGACAGTAAGGTTGTAGCCTATGCACCGAGACAACTTAAACAGCACAAGTGCAATTATCTGACTCATGACCTTGAGCTGGAAGCTATGGTTTGTGCCCTTAAAATTTGGAGACACTATCTGTATGGTGAAAAGTGTATCATTTACACGGATCATAAGAGCCTTAAGTACCTTCTCTCCAAAAAAGAGTTAAACTTAAGGTAGCAGAGATGGATAGAGTTGCTTAAGGACTATGATTGTACCATTGAGTACCATCCAAGTAAAGCTAATTTCCTGGCTAATGCATTAAGTAGGAGATCGATGATCGATTTGAGTGCTATGTTTGGTAAGTTGAGTTTGTCTGAAGATAGAGGTTTGCTTGTGGAGTTCCAAGTAAAACCTACTTTGGTTAATTAGATTAAGATGAAACAAACTCTAATGTGTCTCTTGTGCCTCAGGTTAAGCAGATTGAGGAGGGTAAGATTACAGACTTTGGGTTTAATTCTGATGATGTCTTGTGTTATTATGGGAGATATGGTGTACCTGACAATAAAGATCTAAGATAGTCTATCCTTCGGGAAGCGCATTGTAGCTCTTACGCTATGTATCCTGGAAGGAATAAGATGTATTGAGATTTAAGAGAACTGTATTGGTGGTTGGGTCTTAAATGTGAGGTAATTGAGTTTGTGGTTAAGTTTCTAACATGCCAGCAAGTGAAAGTTAAGCAATAGTTCCCTTCTGGCTTGTTACAGCCTATTCAGATTCCTCAGTGGAAGTGGGAGCAAGTGACTATGGATTTTGTTAGTGGGTTGCCTTTGACACCCACTAAGAAGGATTCAGTCTTAGCTCACTTCTTACCTATTCAGACAAATTACTCTTTATAGAAGTTGGTGAGATTGTATATTTCAGAGATAGTGAGACTATATGGGGTAACAATATCTATCATTTCAGATCGGGATCCTCATTTTACATCTCGCTGTTGAAAGAAGTTAAATGAGGCTCTTGGTACTGGATTGAACTCTAGCACGACTTTTCACCTGCAATCTAATGGGTAGTCTAAGCTGGTTATACAAAATCTTGAGGATATGCAGAGGGGTTGCGTAATCGATTTTCGAGGTAGTTGGGAGGGACATTTATCGCTAGTAGAATTTGTGTATAACAACAATTTTCAGTTGAGGATTCATATAGCACCTTACGTGGCACAGATTGAGAGTTGCATCGAATCAATAGAAATTCTATATAGATTCAAAGAGGAAGGATGTAACACCCCTTACCTGTGTTCAAAGTCGGAACCGGATACGAGGCGTTACCTAACTCAACTCTCTTAAGCATACAACATCGGGCCATAAAAGTTCGCTCCAACTTAAAACTTTTCATTAAAACTCATAACATCCTTATCTTAAGCCTACAAGGCCTTAAGCATACTTACGGAAGGTTTCGAAATTAACCCGGAAACCTTTACGCACTTAGAAAATTTTTCATAAACAGGGGCCACACGCCCGTGTTGTCTAAAGGACACGCCCGTGTGCCGCTGGGACATGCTCGTGTTCTTCACCCGTGGTCGACACTGACTTATTTCACACGACCAGACACACGCCCGTGTCCCTGGCCCGTGTGCCTCACACGGCCTCGACACACCCGTGTATTAGCCCATGTGCCAGAACCTTGGCATTCTGTTTATGACGTCATCACATCACTAAGGTCACACGGCCAAGGCACACGCCCGTGTCCTTAGACCGTGTGTCGAATTAAATTCCTAATTTTAGGTGCAGACTTCACACGACCTGGGCACACGCCCATGTCCATGGCCGTGCCTCCCACACGGCTGAGACACACGGCTGTGTCTCTGCCCATGTGTTTACTACTGAGCATACTGACTTGTAAACCTAGCATGCAAGGGGACACAGGCCTCTCCACACGCCCATGGGGCTGACCGTGTGTCACACACGGCCTAGACACACGCCCGTGTGTCTACCCGTGTGGACAATTATATGGCTATCTACCAAGCCATTTGCCACCCTACCAAGCAACCACTCTTGTGCCAAATCAATTCAACACATTTTATGACCATATGGCACTTCCAAAAACTCAATTCAAAGCATCCAAACAAGCATAAACTTCATAATTTCATCACCATTGCATAATAATAACGTGACATGTATTGGTCCAATACCAATGAGCATTTACAAAATGACTTTGATAACGTAAATAGCCAACACTTTGGCTGCCAAAATGACATATCAAAATACCCAAGTCCTATACATGCCATAATCGAAATAAGTCTAACTTGTTATACCAAAGAGATGTCGATAGTGTGATTTCCGAACTTCGACGTCCCACGATTCTCAAATTTATCTTGGCAATACTACAAGGAAAAAGGGAAAAGAGAGGGGTAAGCATAAAGCTTAGTAAGTTTGCATGGAAATAATTAGCAACAATAAGTTCATAATGACATCAATTCATGGCATTAGCTAACCGCACAAAGTCAAAAGCACTTTGCCACAACTTACTTGTACTTGTTCTTATCTATCATATACCATGCCACATATCGTAAACATTCCTCGTGAGTTATTCACGGGTACCTGTATTCACTTAATCACATGACTTTAGTACTAATCTCATTTCTTTTTCCAAGCTTATCTATTTATCCCACTAAATCACTAGGGATACTCAAAGACGCATATTCATTGTCATTAACATAAATGCGAAGCCAATGCCACATCCCAAATGTGGTCTTATATGGGGTCACCTCTGAGTGCCGATGCCATATCCCGGATATGGTCTTATACGGAATCTCACTTCAAGTATCGATGCCATATCCCAGATATGGTCTTATACGATTCTCAAATTCAATACTGAATCCATATCCCGGATATGGTCTTATACAGAATCTCAATTCGGTGCCGAGGCCATGTCCCCGACATGGTCTTACACGGGACCTTATCCATCTCATGTCTCGATGATAGTATTCTTACATTTATTATAGTCAACCGGGACTTCAACATTTCAACCTTTATCATCTTCCTCATTCAACACCAATACTCAATTTCATAGAATATCATGTATCATTATAATATCAAACATTCTCAAACATACGAGCATAAATGTTGAATTTATCACATACAAACTTACCTCGATTTCAAAATAGGCTAGATTGTCGATCTAGTCCGATACTTTGTTCTTTCCCCGGTCGAGGTTAATTCTTGGTTCCTCTTGATCTATAATAGCAAATTAGCTCATTTAATTATTGCATTAATAATTGTATTCCAATAATCATATTTTTGCAAAATTACTATTTTTCCCTTAGTCTTTTGCAAAATGACCATTTTACCCCTAGGCTCGGAAATCAATTCTAATCAAATTTCTACCTTTATCAAGCCTAGGTGAACATTTATTTCTCTTATGGCTACCATCGAAACCCAACATTTCACACATTTACTACATATTTTACAACCTTTACAAAAAGGTCCTTTTAGGTGTTTTCATGATAACACCTTTCACAAAAGTTGTTTATCTAACAACTAAGACTCATTTTCTTCCATAAAAATGCAGCAAACTACTTAAAAGCTCTCATGGAAAAACTCTAAACTCTTCACCATCTTTCAAAATAGTCCCCTCTTTAGAAAGCTTAAGCCTTAGGGTTCCAAAAGTACAATTTTTTATCAAGAAAGGATCACTAGAACACTTACTTGCAAGGAGAGAAGCTTGTTGAAATTTTGAGCTCTCAATTTTTGGTGGTGTAGGAGAGGAGAAAAGATGATATCTTTTCTTTCTTTATTTTTCTCTTATTTTATTCATTAATCACCTAACACCACCAAAACTTTGACTAAATTAATCCTCTTGTCCCCCCTATAGCCGGCTATGGCTTTAAGAAAGGCCTAATTTCACATTAAGGGCCTCCAATTAAAAATTCTACAGCTATTTGACACCTCTAGCTTGTAAAATAGAACTTTTGCACTTTATGCGATTTAGTCCTTTTTCGCGATTAAGCATGAAATCGCTAAAATTAAAGCCCCAAAATTTTCATACACCCATATAATCATGCTCTAACTCATAAAATAACATGAAAATAATTTTCTCCGATCTCGGATTAGTTATCCCGAGACCACTGTTCTGACTAGCCCCTAAATCGGGCTATTACAAAGGATATA
The DNA here is from genome assembly GCA_025698515.1 of Gossypium sturtianum. NCBI lineage: Eukaryota > Viridiplantae > Streptophyta > Magnoliopsida > Malvales > Malvaceae > Gossypium > Gossypium sturtianum. The sequence continues at coordinate 73,427,494 of CM046952.1, forward strand.
AAGTTCAGTGTCGATGATCAGGTATTTCTTAAGGTATCGTCGTGGAAGAAGGTTCTGAGAGTTGGTCGGAAGGGAAATTTGATCCTAAGGTTTATTTGACCTTATAGGATCCTTAAAAGATTTGGACTGGTGGCTTATAAGTTGGAGTTACCTCTGGCATTGGACTGTATCCATGACATGTTCCATGTTTTATGCTGAGGCGGTATCAGTCTAACCCATATCATGTGGTTTTGATTGAGGAGATCAAGGTGAGACCAGATTTATCATTTGAAGAGGAACCAGTCCAGATCTTGGATCGTGAGGTTACAGTATTAAGGAAAAAAAGATTCCACTGGAAAAAGTGTTATAGCGAAGTCATTGAACTAAAGAAGCTACTTAGGAGCCAGATGTCTCGATTTGTCGATAATATCCCCATCTGTTCTGACCAGGTAAATTTCAAGGATGAAATTATTTTTAAGGTGGGTAGAGTTGTCACACCCCATTTAAATTTAATTATCGTCAATTCTTGAACAAGTATGGATTCTAGCTTAGTGGTTAAGAACAAGCTAAGCTTCTCATGTGACCCAAGTTTGATTCCCCCACTCGTCTTTATTTAATTTTTTTTTTTGCATTTAAATGGTTGGTCAAACCCCTTCTTGCAGTCCCACCTAGTTTCCATATAGAAAATATTCTTTCCTCCCTTATTTTACTCTCCCTTCATTCCCTAGCCCCATTTTCACTACATATGTTCCCCCTTCCTTCATTTTCTTCTCCACCTTTCACTCCCTTCCAATTTTTCTCCCTTTGACCCCCATTAGCCATCCCTTGTATCTAGAATAGCAAAAACATTTTTGTTGCATCTTTTTTTGCTTTCTCCCCCTCTTTTCTCTCCTCCTCCTCTTGCACCACATTGAGCCACCATATGCTTTTGATTTTGGCCACCACTCCACCACACCTAACCATAGTATTATAACCAAATCATCACAACTTCTCAATTGTTACTCCACTCCCACTCTCTTCTTATCGCCATCGCACCACCGTTGAACCTCTTCCACCGTCGCCGCACCACTACCACCATCGCCCAATGTTCTTCTCCATTTTTCATTCTCTCTTCATCTAGTTAATCAAAACTTAATTTAGCATTTTTCCTTTTTTTCGTAAGTTATTTAATTAACTCCATACCCACTTTTCCCCTTTTTTTTTGTTTAACCTCCACTCCTCCATCTAACCAATTTTCGATGAATCGCTAATCGTTCTGATCTAGCCCAATTTGGTGAAGGTAATGGTTCATTCATCAACTCTCAAACCTTTATTCTCTTTTTCACAAATTGGAAATATAGTCTAATACATATGAATATTATGTTCGTGAATATCTAATATGAATTAATTGGAATTTTCTCTAAGGGAAGCGAAATTTTGGACTTCTTTACGAAAATGGTAAGTTTATGATCCGATTCTATAAGAGGTTATTTTGTTTATGGTTGATTATAACAAGTGTAACTTTGGTGAAGTACCGTTATCGTTTGATTAGATCACACAATATCTGACTTGATCTACACTGCTGATAGTGGGGGAGTAGTTTTGGTGTTAAGAGATCCGTAATCCAGGTGTGGGTTTAATCAAATAAAATCTATACAATTATGTATTAAAATTTAATTATTAATTATTAATATATATAATATGCACCTAAATATGGTTAATCAAATACTCTGAGTATTCATGGTGATTGAAAATCCCTTAATTGGATTGTTACCAAGTAAGTAACTCTGATCTGTTAAACCCATAATGTCACAAATATGGTTGTGAGTTATATTATGATGGACGATTTTATATGTTTGTTCCAACACTCATGTTATGTGATCAAATGACACGTTTGTGACTAAGTAAATCAGATATCATGATAAATCATGGATATTGCTATTTTTGTTCTGATAAGAATGAAAAGAAAACCAATGCCCACTATTTTTGTTAACAAAATCTGATCGCATGTTAAGCATGCCTATTGAGATATTTATGTTTCTGTAAGCCATATCAAATTGCATGGGGTTGGGATAAATACTGAAAGGAGGAAGTTTCTGGTAGTTTAATTATTTGTACATTTCTTGTGGTATATCCACATATTCTGGCAATATATCTGCAATATCTGGTGGCTTGTTTACAATTTTGGTGTGTTATTGGATGGATGAGTTCTAGGGAACTCTTTATGGTGTATAGCAATGTTGGGTAGGAACTTTTATTGAAAAACTCTACATCAATATTATCTTTCATATTGACATCTATGAAATTCGACTGCTTATTTATATTTTCTGTTATATTTTGTAATGTATGTTCTGAATTTCTATTCGCTATATTAGCTAAGACTCACATTGATCTCTTTAGCTCACCCCTCTATTCTAATTTGATTTCAGATAATCCCCTAGGTTAGGATTTGGATGTGGCTTTCGGAGGAGTTCTTGGATGGTTTTGGTTTTTAATCTTTAAACCTTATTATATGGTTATTTTATTATTTTGGATTGTAATAATTTTCTTATGGATTATGGCATGAGACTTTTTATTTTGGGATTTTCATTTTGTTTTCCCATGATTTGAGGTTTTAAACTATTTACTGAATATTTTTTGAATATGCATGAAAATTTAAATTTTAACAAAAATAAGATTCTAATACAATTTTTCCACCACAATATTACGAAGTTGCTTGTAACAAAATATAACCTAGTTTTTTCTGAAATAACTAATATTTACAAATGAAACACTAAAGTCACATGATGATTTTAAAGTTTATATAGTATTTTCTTGAACCAAAGCAAATAGATTGAGATTATTGGTTTTGAATAAAATGAAAATTGGTTTTAAAAGTGGTAAGTCAAAACGTTTTTTGTGCCATCCCAATGGCTAATGTAATCTTCAAAATTTGGTCTTAACTTTTAGGCTGAGTTTAGGAGATTGCAAGTACTTTGTTGATATACTTTTTCTTTGACTTGTTTCGATGTTTTACTTTTTTGTTTTCGTTACACTACTTTTTGACTTAAGTTTTTGGATATTTTTCGCTTAAATTGGATGATGTTTCTTATGATTTAACTTTGGATATTTTGTCTTGCTTGTTTTGAATCCTTTTTTGGTATGCTTTAAATGTTCTCATAGTCCATGTTCCATATGTTCCATGCTTTGCTTTATCTTTATAACATGTTTTAAATGTTCTTTTGTTATATAAAACATTGATCTCTTCTTTTTTGATTTTCTAATGTTTTTTATATATAAAAAAGGGGGAGAGACCATAGCTTAATATTTGCAAATTGAATTGAAAATAAAATTATTTTGGAAAAACTTTATTTTCTAATCTTCCGAATTGTCCAAACATAAAAACTTGTTATTTTTCTAATAAGTTCTAAAAAAGGAAAATCTTGTAGAAAAAAAAATGTTTTCAAAAGGGGGAGTCACAACTTGAAAATAATTTTTTATTTAGGTGGAGTTTTATAAAGAAAATTTTTCTAAGTATTGTTTTAACTAAAATGGGGAGATTGTTAAGTTTGATTTTCTAATGTTTTGATATAACAAATACTCTTTAAATTAAATTTGGTAAAATAAACTTTTAAGAACTATTTTAAAGTTAGTTTTTAAGCAGAAAATAAAGTTTTTCTAAATGCACCTAGTCAAGTGTGGTACCTTGACCAAAAAGGCGTGGTACCTAAGAGTTAGTGAGAAAGATGAGTTTTAAGGGCACCACACCCCCACAAGGAACGACACTCAAGCCTTGTGTTATAAGGCTCCCAAAAGCCTAGGTACTAGTTCCCTCAGGAGGTACCGCACCTCTCCTAGTTGTTGTAACACCCCAAAATATGACTTAGGAGTTTTAGGTGTATTTTAAGGATTTTAGCTTTAGAGTGTTCAAAATTTGTTGACATGGTAAACCGTAAATGTTTTCGACTATTGTTTTTAGAAAATGAAATCAATTTTTGGAAGAGAATTTTAGAGACCTTCAATTATAGAAAAAGGACTGATTTGTAACAAGGGTTAAAGTTGTGAGTGTTTATGTTGCAGATAGACCAAATTTTAAAATCAGCCTAATAATTCCCCCACCTACATTTTGTTTTCACGGTAGCCATTCTTCTCATCCCTTGTTGCTGCACCTTGCTGTCCAAGCCACTCCCACTTGTTTTTGTTCTTCAAATCCTAATTTTATTAATTTCTTTCATCCTTATAGCATTAAATCTTCATATAATTTCAAGAAAACATCCCAAAAATCTCATTCTTCTCGGATTTGCATCAAAAGCTTGTTTTTATTTCATCAAAGGTAACCATTAATCTTTCTATTAGTTTTTAATATTATCTAGTCTTTAAAACTGAGTTTTTAGATATTAAACTACATGTTTTGATTAAAAGCCAAAATTTGGGTCTTTAATGGTGGATTTTAGGTTTTTGAGTAAAAATGTGGTTTCAAGGTCTTTTTCAATTAGTTTTGACATGATTGGAAGGTTTCTAAACTTACTTTGAAGTTTCGTTAAATATTTATAACGTTTTAATGAATTTTCATGAAAATAGCCATAAACATGTCGAAAATTTTGATACCATAAATTGAGTAGTTTTGCATAGTTTAAAGGTTGAGAATTTGTCATAGGTAATTAATTAGATGAATGTAATTTGTTTTAAGCAAAAATATTGAGTGTAGACTGAGATATGTGAATTCTAAGTTTGTTATGTCAAAGGTTTCGGTTTCATGAGAACCTAGCTTAGGCTTATGCTTTTGGTTGTCTGAGTTGAATATTTAGTTGGCTGTTGATTATACTTTTCTTGTGGTTTACTTGTTGAAGCTTCGGATTCATTAGGACCTTTTACGAGCTAAGGAAAGACTAGTTGATCTTTCGGCGTCTAGGTGAAAGTAATTGGTGAGTGTTTGGGATTGCTACTTGTAGACGAGATTCATCGCGTGAATTGGGAATTTAGAAGTAGCCTAAACCCATAATCTAAATTCTGAGTGTATGTATTTCCATACTCTTGATGTTAAATGTGATTGTGAGTTGTGAAATTGTGGACTGAAATTTGATGGTAATGACATGTGCTATATGTTTTTGATGACTGTTGAGAAAGTGTAAATGTGGGCACTTTGCACATGCCTTATGACAGTGATTAAATTGTGTTTATAATGCGATTATATAGAAGTAAAGTGTAGAAAAATGGTAAGTAATATGTGTGTATGATAACGGATATTTTGGCCAGGGGCGAAGCCAAAAAAATTTTTTAGGGGGGGCGAATGAAATTTAATTTTTTATAGTTTATATCTTTATAATTTGTAAACGATTAAATAAAATTTTTATAATTTTATGGGGGGCCAAAGTGCAATTTTACCTTTACTAATTTAAAATTTTTAAAAAAATTTAAGGGCCTAAATAGCCATTTTACATTTTAGGGGGGGTCGGGGCCCATGCTAGCCCCCTGGCTTCACCCATGATTTTGGCCTTGTGTGTTTATGGAACCGTTGGATATAGTTGTCATGTCATAGGATTGTGAGTACTCACCTATATGTGTTATGTTTATGGGGCGTTAAGGCTCTGGACCAATTTGGAGAGATAAGGGAATGTGAGCTAAGCTCCATTCACCAGGATATGTTTGGCGTGTTGGAGAGTGCTAGCTATAAGCTGCACTTTTGGGATATGTTTGACTCTATGAGTCTATTTGGTGTGTTGGAGATCCGTGTATCCGATGTGCGGTGATAGAGCCCACTTTATGTTTTATAACTCAAAATCCAAATTATCTTTAAATGTGTTTATGTATAATGTGATATATGTTTATGTGAGTATGTGGTAAATATGTAAACAAAATGATGATAATGCATGAATAAGTAAAATGACTCTAACATTGGTAATATCGTACTCGTGTTGTTCGGTTGTTCTGTTAATGCATGACGACTCATTTGCATGGTAGTTATCTTAAGCATTCACTGAGCTTGTTAAGCACATCCACTCCTTTTCAACCATTTCAAATTAGTTAAGTGCCGGTGTGAGCAGTGTGGTACCAAGGGGGTGATCCAAGCGAAACTTTTGCTTTATCTTTGTAGGTTTTGCTTATTCATTTATGTTGGGATTTTAAGGCAAAGTGGTAGTCATTTTGCTAAATTTTTCTATGGTATTTAGGATGTTTTCATGTCTTAGTTGCTTGGATATTTTGACCCATTGAACTTGGTTTTTGGTTGTCTGCTTGAACAATTTTGTGGCATTTTGAACCGCCATTTCAGATGTTTTGATGTTTATACGTTGATTCAATATTTGCATGTTGAACGAAACTAAGTAGGAATGGACTATATGCTGTTAAATGTTGTATTTTTTTCCTTACAACAGAGGTATCGATACTCAGGTTCTAAAAATGATACCTCTGAGATTTTTGAAAGTGTAGGGAGTCAGTTTTAGAATTTGGTATCGATACCATATCGCAAGTATTGATACTCGGTGTAAAATAATTGATACTCTAGCGAAGGTACCGATAATTTCTGGGATTTTGATTTTGGGCAAAAAAAATGCAGTTTTGGTATCAATTTTCCAATCGGTACCAATACCTTTTTAGTAAAATATCAATACCATTGCTACAGTATCGATACCTACGTTCTTGATTTTGGAAATTTTGCTAAGTGGTCATAATGCGTGTATAATTGTTAATGTTAGTTAAATTCAAGTATGTTGAGCATGTATAATTGTTAATGTTAGTTAAATTCAAGTATGTTGAGCATGTTTTTTAATGATAATGTTAGTTAAATTCAAGTATGTTGAGCATGTTTTAATGATGACTAATGTATATTAGACTTAAGATTCGTACGAATGCTAAAAAGGAATGATCGCTTAATAACATGGCACTTCTATTGTGTGTGTGATGTGTGACGGTGGTGTGACATCCTAATATTCGGGCTCAATGACTGGACCGTGTATAGGGAGTTACATGAGGCGTGGTACTTATGGCCCAACAGTTACTGGAACATCCAGAGAGTAAGCCTTCTTAATAACTCTGCTTTGTGATTATATGTTAAATATGTGTTTTTATGAACGGTGATATGCGAGCTCTATATCACAAGCTAGATATGAACAGTAATTTGCGAGCTCCTCATGACTTGTGAGCTCTATGTTTAATTAAATGTTTTGACACTATAATCTTTTGAAACCGTTGGATATAATGGCATGCCATAGGATTGTGAGTACTCACCATTGTGTTTTATGTTTTGGGCGAGAGACCTTGCGACAGGTTGGAGAGATAAGGGAATGTCGAGCTAAGCTCCATTCAATGGGATATGTTGGTATGTTGGAGAGTGCTTAGATTTATGCTACATTTATGGGACATGTTAAGAATCTTTGAGACACAGTGAGGAGTTATAAGGAGATCTACTTATCCAACAGAAAAGAGCATGTGAATAAGACTGTGTTTTTTGAAATATTATGTTTTACTATTTTAAGCTAACTGACAGTGAGTAACTACGAACCAGACTTTGCGTAAGTATGGCAAACCCAGTTCGCAGTTCAGCGACTTGCTAATGCTTTTTTTTAACATATGTTTCGTGCATGCTATGTGGTTATTCTTTCCAGTATATTCACTGAGTTCACAAGAGTTCACACATTCTTTCTTAACACTGTAGACAGTTAGATCGCACGGGGTGTAGCGGCGAGGCGAGTGATCCTGGTGAAGCATAAACTCTAAACAGGAGGTACAAGTGAACCCTGGATTTAAAGGCAATGTGTGATTCTGGTTGGGTTTAGAGATATCTTGCTATTGACTTCATCGATTAATCTAGGACTCAGTTATTTAAATGTTTTCTTATGTTTTTCTTTATATTTTTAATTGTGAATTGGTAAAACTTGGATATAGTCCAAGTTTGATTGATGTTTTCTTAATTTACAAGATCATACTTAAGTAATTAATTTCTAACATAGTGTTTTCCATAAGCATTACCATGAAATATTCAAAATTGATAAACCTAAATAGAGTTCACCAAATTTGCTACGAAGTGACAGGGTTGTTGAACTGTGCTAAGTACAAACCCTAGTGATTGGCAAACTGCTACCCTCGAAGCCCTAATAACTTTTGATATGTAGAATAGGAGAAACCCTACAAACCGTGTTCATAGTATCTAAACACATAGGTGTAGTTCGCAGGACTTACCCAGTTTAAGGAAACTTACCCCATGGAAGACTTAGAATGCCAAGCAAGGGCGCGAACCCCAATGTTAGATAGTTGAACTATTGTTTTGCAAAACTTAGGGTTTGCATGTTCTTAATTCGTTTCTAAAAATATTTATGCCTTTAGGGAAAGATTACTTAAGTTCGTGCAAGCTATGTAGGTTCGCATGTTATTGTCGCTATGTTCCAAGAAGTAAGCGAAGTGAGTTCGCGAGCTTGTGTTTTCTTAAATTTAAACATGTTTTATGTTTCAAATTTTGGTGTGTTGGAGGTTTGGTTGGGTGTTAATGGAGAGTTACTTAGGTGTCTAATGTGGCATTCCATTGCACGGGTTCAACAATCAGACTTGGTATGGGGTGTTATAGTCACATTTCAGACAAAAGGAATCGGGCCTAAGGCTTGGGTACTGATACTTAAAGCTTTGGAAAGGTATTTAATGTTGAAATTAAAGACTCCAACAACTCAAATTGATATCGTTAAACCTCAAACGACTATTAATTGTTTAGAGCATATGAATACTATGCAAGAACACTCAGAACTCAACAAGAAACAAGCTTTACAAGTGTTAATTTTTCACTCATTGATGAGAGCATATAAAATTTCAATCATTTTTTTGTTATTCTTATTTTCACCTGTACGAACTTCTGAGGTTACTTTTGATTTATTCTTTCAAGTGTTGTCTTGTATTGTGAGAGTGCCTAATTTTTATATATCTACCCCTTCTAGAGGTGATAATCCTTTCTTAATTTTGTTTCTCTTTTTGTGAGGATTTACTTAAGGTTTTGGGTAGAAAACCTTAAGGGAAAGTGGCCCCATTTTGCATTTTTGAAAAGATAGAGATTGTAAAGGTCAAACATAGTCCTTGAAAGGTTCAAATTAGTGAATTTGAGAAATTCTTAGTTATGATAAGTTAAGGTAATGAGGTAGACAATTGGGGCCGAACCACTATAAATTCTTACGTCTCATTTGATTGCTATCTTTGCTTTAAATTTTGTTTAAAACACCAATACACACCTCTTGGTGATTATTGAGCTTGAGAAAATAGTTTATAATGGCTATCTGGTATGGGAGTGACTTTCAATATGTATTAATATAATGAAGATCAATTTTGGGGTAAAATTAGAAAAGATAAGAAAGTAGAAGGACTAAGTCATAAATATTTTATTTCTTTAAAAAAAGGTCAGAAATATAAATTATTGCATGAGTAATGAATAATTATGAATGATAAGTGAAAATTGTAGAAATTTGATGTATTAAGTGCTAGGAACGAAATTAGAAAAAAGATGACAAATGATAAAGGGCCATTGTGTAATTTTCTACCAAAGAGGGCATTTTGGTCATTTATCATGAAAATTATTTTAAGAGTTCCACATTATGAGATATTAAATTTTTAGGAATAATTTTGGGCCTTTGCATTGGATTTAAATAGAATTTTTAATATAGGCCACACATTTAGTTGGATTTTAACTAACTTTGACCTTTGACCTAATTTTATAATGAAAAAAAGATAAAATTTTCTATCTTGCTCTTTCATAGCCAAACACCCACCCAAAACCCATGAAATATTTTGTAAATGTTGATATTTTATTACTTTGAACAACATTTCCACTATTAATTTCATCTTCCTAAAGTTGGGATTTTTGTGGTTAGTGGGAGAAAGCTTGAGTTAGAGAGAGAAAGCTCCAAGAAAGGTAAGAAATCAAGTTTTTATCATGTCCACCTAATTTTTTTGAGATTTTGATATGAGAAAGCTATTAAAGCTTGTGTATTTATATTTTTGTTACATGGTGGATGATGAGAAATGTAGGATGGTTGTTAAGAAACTTTAAGTAGATGAATAAGTATATTCAATTGTTGAGAAAAAAAGAGAAGCCTTACTTTTATTTTTGCCATCCAAAAGGGTAAGTACCTCAGGATATTCCATACTTTTTCCTTAAATAAAAATATGAATATGAGTTTAATGGTGGATTAATAAATAGTTTGACCCTTAAGAAGAGTTTTCCTCCTTTTTTTTGTTGCTCTTTGTCCTTCAAGTCATCTTGTCATGCGCATTCCCAAAGTTAAGCTCAAAGAAATTTGTTTTGAGCTTACAACTCCCTATACTATTGGACTGTAGGTCTGATATCTTTTCCCACTCCTAGATCTTAAGAATTTTTTTCATCTTGGCGAATTGTCAAGATGGTGGAAGAAAATGGATAAGTATGATTGTTGCATTATTTGTCGAAATTACAAATTGGATAGATTATCGGTCTCCATTGTTTTGATCTCGATGTGAGATCCACCTTGGTGTTGATGATGGATGGCATATTGTGTTGGAAAAATCAATAAAGAAAACAGTGAACGGTGCATAGCAGAAGTTTAATTTTTTTCTTAAAATTGAGCTTTGTGATATTTTTAGTAATAAACCTTAAACCGATTCATTATCTATCTTTTGTGCGACGCAATCTAAGTCATTTTCTAGCTTTCTACCAACTATCTTCTTCGCTATCCTCGAACCCCAGTTTATATTGAGTGTGGGCTCAAACAACACAAACTGATTGCATAGAATGAAAACCAAAAAAAAATTGAGCCTAGTTGAAAGTGTGATCTCTTGGTGGCCGTATTCATCAAATACAAAGTAGTTTGTCAATTGGAGGAATACTATTAACATAATAAAGGATGAGTGTGTGGTTAATTTTATGGGGCTGGAATGTTTTACCTAGATACTTAGGAATGGTTGGGATATACTCATTTGGTTAGATGTATGGTGTGGTGAACTCCCTGTGAGGACTCTTTTCCTAGGCTTTTCCATCTAGCTCAAGACAAGTGTGCCAAAGTGTGTGATTATTTGAGGAATGATTCATTTTCTCATGAGTATTGGGAGCTCTTATTTTCTCATAATTTTTTAGAGCATGAAAAGAATTACCTTAAGGATTTATTGGAGGGTGTGCCTAACATGATTTTGGTGCCTAGAAAAAAAAGACATTATTGCTTGGAAGCATGGTGTTGTAGGATGATTTTCAGTTAAGAAACTTTTTGCATTGATATCAAAACTTGTTGCTTTAGACGGGGATAGTAAGCTAAGATTCATTTGGAAGTTATAAGTTCCTCCTATGGTGCAATGCTTTCTTTGGATGCTGATGTTGGATAGAATTCCCACTAAGGAATTCTTGATATGAAGAGGACTCCAACTTGATCATTCTTAGTGTTTATGCCTATGGTGTGGGTGCAAAATTGAATCGTCAGATCATTTTCTATTTTCTTACTCACTAGTTTGACCTTTATGGTATAATATGCGATCTTGGTGGGGTTTGATCGGCTACCTACCTAAAACAATTTCTAGTTTTATTCAAGAATGCTTCAATTCTCTATAAAATGGGATAACAAAACAACTATGGTTTGGTTGTTTTATTTCATTCCCGTGGTCAATATGGCTTAGTAGAAATGAAGTGGCAATCAAAACTACATTAGAACTATTTGTTAAAAAGGATCGGGTTAACAAGAGAGGGCTCATCATTAAATTTAGTTCTATGTTGGCTATTTTTCGGTTCAATAATCCTTCAACTTTCCCTTGGAAACTAGATGAATCATTCAAGGTAATTGAGCAGTGTTACTCATTGATGTAACATCCCAAGGTCGGGCTTGGAAATTTTGGCCTCGCAATTAAGGGTTTGCCAGAGCTCCGGTGAACTAGGGGTTCACTGGTAATTCAGCGATTTGGGGAGTTCGTCAAAAAGGTATCAATGTGGAGTTTGCCAAGTGTTTTGGCGAAGCAGTGTAAGCCAAATTTGAGGTAAAAGGGTTCACTAGATTTATTACAAGTGGGTTCACCAGTGTGTTTGACGATCTTGGGTTTGCCACAGTATTTGGCATGCCAAGGTTCGCTAGGTAAGTTACGAACTAGGGTTTGTTTGTCAAATATTAAGCCAGACTCAAATTAGGAAATAAAGATATGGTGCATGTAGGTATACTTTTCGTGCAAGTAACACCTTTCCTAAGTCAAGTAGGGTATCCTAAGATTTCCAGGACACTTAGGTCTATAAATATGACCCTTATTCCATGAGAATTCCCTTGTCAAATATTCTATCACCAAGTCTTTATTCTGAACCAAGTTTGTAGAACCCAAGGTAAGTCGCTATCCTGTTAGGTTTGATTGTCAAGAAATCTAGGTTTGCTTGCATGTGTGATAACTCTTTAAAACAGTTATAATTCATACTTTTAGACTTAATTAGTTGCTTGTACTTAAGTAAAATTAGCTTCATTTTAGGTAATTACATGATCATTTGTAGTTAATTGAGCAGTGCATCTAAGAACTTGAGATGGTGATTCTTGATTGCATCTTTACTTTTAATTGCTTGTGGAAAGGTCTTGTTGTGGCTGAATGGAAGGTTTAAAGGAGAAGGATAGCAGAGAATGGTGGTTTGCCGAGGCATTATGAGAGGTTGCCATGGCAATGCTGGTGAACAAAATGACAAACACTTAGTCAGCAATGAGAGCACTCAGCATTTGGTCCCCCACATGAACGTGTAATGGATAATATTCACCTCAAAATTAGGGAAAAAAAACAATCATTGGTTGATGGCTTTTACCCTAGAAGACAACCCAAGTATAAAAGGCAATAAAAAGGGTAGAGACAGAAAGGGAGAGGAAAAAAAGAAGATAACTTTTCTGAGCTTGGACAGAGGTCTCATTGTGGCAAGAAGGGCAAGTTGAGCTGACTGTGAACTTTCGTGAAGACGAGCAACAAGACGCCGAGTTGGGGGGATTTGAGCTTTGAAACCCAAATTTTTTCCTCTGCATTTTGTTTCAATTCTTCTATTCTAAACTGATATTTTGGGATATTGATGATGTAACACCCCAATTTTGGGCTTAGTCGGAATAGTGGTTTCGGGACCACAAATCCGATGTTGATAAATTTATTTTATTTATATTTTTATGGTCTAAAATTTCACGGAATGATTTTGTGAAAATCTCATTCGAAAATTTTGACGTTTGGGCACTCAATTTAGTCAAAAGGACTAAATTGTAAAAAGTGCAAAAGTTGAGTTCTACATGTTAGAGGTGTCCAATTGTTATGAAATTTTAAATTGGAGGTCCTTAAATGATAATTAGACCATTGGTTAAGTTGGTGGACAAAAATGGACATGGATGAGTATGTTTCAAAATATTTTTTTTAAGGGGCATTTTGGTAATTTAGTGAATTAAATGAATTAAAAACAAAATTTTAATGCCAAATTTGTCCATCTTCAAGCTTAGGCCGAATTTAACATGTGGGAAGCCATGGATAGGGTTTTCAAGCATTCCAAGCTTCATGGTAAGTCCATTCTAGCCCCGTTTTTCATGTTCTTTACGTTTTTGAAGTCCCGGTAATTTGATTTAGCTTATTCTAGCAATAATTTAACCTAGGGTTCATATTTGGAAAAATACTCATAGGTGAAATGTGTTTATTTTGATGTTTTATGGCAGAATATGAAGCTTATAATTATGTTAAACAACTTTTACTAAGCGATTTTAAGTAAAAACGAGTAAAACGACATAATCGGCAAAAATACCTAATGTACATAAGTGCATGTTAGAGCAAGAATTTGATGTTTCCATAGAAGGGAAAAATGATCAGCATGTTATAAAACATAAGAATAAGGGATGAAGTTTAATTTTTGAGCCTAGGGGCAAAATCATAATTATGCAAAAGTTTAGGGGCAAAATTGTAATTTTGCCAAAGTTTGAGTTAGGGACTATTTTGAGTAGTACATTAATTAAATAAGTGAAATGTGATGTCTTAGACCCCAAAAAATGAGATTTGGACCTAGAACGGGAGGAAAATCGAAAATCGGGAAAGTTGGTAAAATGACCGTTTTGGTATCGAGGTAAGTTCATATATTTAATAAGCATTTAATTATGCATATTTGAATGATAAATTGATATTTTTGTAACACCCCAAACCCGACCCAAACATTTCGACCGAATTTGGTATGCTACGGAGGAAAAACTTTTGAAAATCCCTTTTTAAGTCGTTTTAAATTTTGATAAAAGATATTGTTTTGATTTAAAACAGTTGAGGTGTTATGAAGAAAGCATTACTTAATGTCATTTAAAAATATACTAAGTTAGGTTGTTACAGTTTCAAGTGTACCCGATGGCACAATAAAACATTTTTACGAATTAATTTGAGAAAAACATGTGTACCCATTTTAATATCATAAAATAGTTAAGCAATTTATCAAAACATAAAATAATCCAAGTGCAAATTTTAGGAGGCCTTATTACATCTTAAACAAAATAAATCAAACCCATATTAAAATAAAAATAGTTCCAAATCCACCTAGTCCATATTTTCATTGCATGGCCGCTCGAGTTCATCCGGCTCCTTATCCGCAACTACGAGTCACCTGAAAATGTTAAAGGAAAAGGTGAGTCATCAAGACCCAATGTGTAACCCTTTTTCCCGGTTTAATGTAACATCATACACAAATCATAATTAATTTAATATGCACAAGTTTAATATGCACCCAACCTAGCCATCCGTCGCCTTTCTCTACCCCGTGTGGTACCAAACCACCGGTGGTGCTAAACCACCGTGACGTATAGTCACGAAATCCACAATATTGTGGTACCAAACCACCGTGACCCGAAGTCACAATCAAATGATGGGGCCAACCCATTGGGTGATACCAAATCACTGGCGTCAATCCCATATCTCAAATGTGGGGCCAACCCACGGTGGTACTAAGCCACGTGGACGAGGACGCTATGAGGTGCCAAACCTCCGTGACCGTAGTCACAATGTGTTACCAAAACACCGGTGTCCGCTCGACACGAATATCACCGCCCCTCCACTCATAAAACCCACATCAATCAATGATAGTTAACGTAAATCATGCCAACATACTCATTTAGCAACATATATAGGATTTACCAATAATCATTTATAAGTCACATATACCAAATATGTCATGCTTCCCAAAAGCATCAAATAGCAAATCATATTGTCAAGGACTTACCTGAAGCCTTGCTATACCTTTATGGTATTAAACTCAAATCTACACAAATCCGATTAGCATACACATAATACTTTGCACGTTAATTAATTATAAAGTGTGTATGTACACACCTGTCACCAACGATAGTCTAAATCCCTAAGGAGACAATCGGCCACACAAGTTTCCCTTGCCCTATATTCGGCCATTACCCAAAGTTAGTACCAAGGCCATTCGGCCAAACCAAAATAATCTCGAGGGGTTATCATTTGAATCCAAAACCTCACCTAATCGCCTTCGAGTACTAACTACGGCAACCGGTACGCGAAACTGCTTCACTTCCCTACAATCGGCAACCATTAATGTAATAGCCTTCGGCTTTTGAATAATCAAAAGAATAATCCCTTAAAATAAATCCTTACCACCTTCAATATTCGACCAAGATACTTCTAAATGGAAGAAGAGAGTTTCGGCACACCCAAAGGAGTATATTTGGCTAATAAAGAAATTATTGAGAAGAAAGGAGAAATAGGGGATTCGGTTTTGAGAAGAAAAGAAAAGTAGTAGATGAAAGATAATGGTGTAGGAGATTCGGCCAAAGTTTAGAGAAAGAAAGAATGGTTTTTGGTTTTGATAAAATTTGAAAAGAGAATGAAAAGAATTGATCAAAGGAAGAAAAAGAGAAATGGAAGAAATGATATTCGGTCACCACAAACTTTACCAAAGAAGAAAATGCACAAGATGCAAAAATGTAGTTTGGTTCAAAAGACAAATGAGAGAAAGAAAGTGGTATTTTGTTTCAAACAAAATGAAGTTGTCATCAAAAGAAATATTTTTGCACCAAAAGTACCCTATACATTCGGCCAAAGATGAGAGCTTTTGGAGAGGAAAAACAAACACAAAATGATGCACAAAACAAAAGGTTGGTCAACATCCTCCAAGCTACCTACCAAAAATTCGGCCACTCCCCTAGCGTTACATGCCGTCCACATTCATGCATTAAGGCATAGGATTTCTTTCCAAAACATCCCCACCTTCCATGCCTTTGTCCCCATTATACCATAAACTCAAGATTCTTATCCCTATCTTCAAGCTTTCCATCACAAATTTTCAACTTACCAAAAGGAACAGTCCAACCTATCATAAATAAGTTTGACCGTCCCATCAATGCAAGGATTCAAAAATAAACCTTCAAAATGTTAAACATGCTACTCGAACCTCTAACCCCAAGCTATAAGTTCAAACACCATAACCACTTTGCCACTAATTCCTCATGTGCTTTAATTAACACTTAAATTAACTTAAGTGCTAAGCTCACTTAATCCACTTCATTAAATAAACCATACAAAAATTTATTCTACTAAACCGAACCTACTCAAAGTCCATAATTAAGCCTTACCACACCACAATTAATAACACAAAAGTTCAAACACATGAAAAATAATTCAATCATAAATAGCCCCGATTTCAGGATGTTACGCTTCTACCCCCTTAAAATAATTTCGACCTCGAAATTACCTGATCGAAAAGATGGGGTATTGTCACTGTATCACATTCTCGGGTTCCCACGTCGCTTCCTCCGTACCATGGTTTCGCCATAATACTTTCACCAAAGGTGCTGACTTCCTACGCAGAACCTTGACATCACGATCTAAGATCTGAACTGGCTCCTCCTCGAAAGATAAGTCCGAATTAACCTCAATCTACGCCCACAGCACAACGTGCGATGGATCGGACCGATATCGCCTAAGCATTGACACATGGAAGACGCCGTGAATTTGCCTTAACTCTACCGGCAACTCGAGCTGATAAGCTACCGGTCCCACTCGCTTCAACATCAGTATATGGCCCAATGAACCTAGGGCTTAGCTTCCTTTTTCCCCAAATCGCAACACTTTCTTCCAAGGCGACACCTTCGTAAAGACTTTATCTCCTACCTCGTATTCCATTTCTTTGCGCTTTGAGGTCGGCATAAGACTTTTACCTATCCGATGCCTCCTTGAGACGAGTCCGGATTAACTTAACTTTATCTTCGCCTCCGCTACCAAATCTGGACCCAAGACATGTCGCTCCTTTAATTCCATCCAACACGTAGGAGTACAAAGACTTCCGTCCATACGATTGCCTCGAATGGTGCCATTTGAATGCTCGCTTGATAATCATTGTTATAAGCGAATTCCGCCAATGGTAGATACTCTTCCTAACTACCACCAAATCCAAAACGCAACCTCTCAAATATCTTCTAAAATCAGATCACTCTTTCCGATTGTCCGTCAATTTGCGGGTGAAAAGTCAGTCTTTGAAGTCCAATCTCGCTCCCAAGGCCCGATGCAAAACTCTCCAAAACCTTGATGTAAACCTCGGATCCCTATCCGAGATAATCGATCTCGGCACACCATGCAATCTTACTATCTCGGCTACATATAGCTTTGCTAGCTTCGGCGAATAATCTACCCTTCATCGGTATGAAATGCGCTGACTTAGTTAGTCGATCCACAATTACCCAAACCGAGTTCTTCTTACTAGGCGTGAGGGGTAATCCACCGACAAAATCCATAGTGATCCTCTCCCATTTCCACCGAGGAATCTTCACCGGTTGGAGTAACCACGATGGCAACCGATGTTCACTTTAACTTATCGACACGCCGACACTTACCCACGAATTCGATTACCTCACGCTTCAACCCACCCACCAAAAACTGCTCCCGCAAATCTCCATACATCTTGCTACCTCCCGATGCATAGCGTATGGGCTGCTATGTGCATCTTGGAGAATTCTTTGCCTCAACTCCACATCTTTCGGCATACAAGCTCGCCCTTGAAAACATAACACTCCCTCGCTGCACAAACTGCACCCTTCCAAACCACTCGTCTTGAACTTGCAACCTCCTTGCATTCAAACCGTCATCCACCAACCGCTTTTCCTTAATCTCCTCGATCCAAGTCGGTTTAACTTGCGCTTCGCCAAAAGACTTCCGCTGTCGTATAGACCGAGATGAGCAAACATCGCTCTTAAGTCTGTCACGACTTTTCGGCTCAAGGCATCAGCCACCACGTTCGCCTTACCCGGATGGTACTCAATCGAACAGTCGTAGTCTTTTAACAGTTCAATCCACCGACGCTATCTAAAATTCAAATCCTTCTGAGTCAAAAGATACCTCAAACTTTTATGATCCGTGTAGACTATTGACTTTTCCCCATACAAGTAATGCCGCCATATTTTCAAAGCAAAAACTACTGCCGCTAACTCCAAGTCGTGCGTTAGATAGTTAACCTCATGCGGTCTTAGCTGACGGGACGCATAGGCCACTAACTTCCCTTCTTGCATCAATACGCATCCCAAACCAAGATGGGACGCGCGCCACAATGAAACCGTAAACAACTTTCCCCGCCTCAGTCGTGTACCAAAATCGAGCTTCCACAAAATCTTCCTTAGCTTGTCAAAACTTTCTTGTTGCTTCTCCGACCATACAAATGGAACTCCCTTTCTTAACAACTTAATCAACAGCGTTGTGATTAAAGAGAATCCTTCCACAAACCTCCGATAATATCCTGCCAGACCCAAAAAGCTTCGAATTTCTCGCCACCGACCTAGGGGTTTCCAATCCAACACCGCTTCCACCTTGCGAGGATCTACTCTAATCCCTTCCACGACACCACATGACCTAAGAAAGCCACCTCTCTAAGCCAAAATTCACACTTACTGAATTTGGCATATAATCGCTTCTCTCTCGGTATTTGTAGAACTATACGCAAATGCATGTCATGCTCCTTCTCCGTCTTTGAGTAAACCAATATGTCGCCTATAAACACCACGAAAAATTGATCCAAGTATCTTCTTTGAAACACTCTATTCATTAAGTCCATGAATGCCGCTGGTGCATTAGTCAACCCAAAAGGCATCACCAAAACTCGTAATGCCCATACCTTGTTCGAATGCCGCTTGTGCACATCAACCTCTTTCACCTTGAGTTGATGATATCCCGACCTAAGATCTATCTTCAAAAATACCGATGCACCCTTCAGTTGGTCAAACAAGTCATCAATCCGAGGCAACGGATACCGTTCTTGATCGTTAACTTGTTCAATTGGCGGTAATCGATACACATCCGCATTGAACCATCCTTCTTCCTAACAAACAACACAGTGCTCCCCACGGAGATATACTTGGTCGGATAAATCCTTGGTCCAAAAGCTCCCGAATTTGAGCCTTCACTCCACCAATTCCTTTGGTGCCATTCGGTAAGGTGCTATTGACACAGTGTGCCGCCTCTGTAGCAAGTCTATACCAAATTCAACTTCCCGATCCGGAGGCGGACCTAAGTTCTTCTAGGAACACATCAAATTCCCTTATCGTTCGGACCTTCTCAACCGCGACTCCTTAGCTTCCAAAGCACAAATTCGAACCAAAAACGCCTCGCAACCTTTCCTCGACCATCTTTTCACCTTCAACGCAGACACTACATTAGATAGGTAATCTCTTCTATTACCTATCATGACCACTTCATCACCCTCACCATCTTAAGAACCATGCGCTTAGCAACAGCAAATCCAACCTTGCACGATACTTAACCAACCAGTCCATACCAAGGATCAAATCGAACTCCCCAAACGGCGGTTCCATCGATCGACCACAAACACGACCCCCTGGAGTTCTAGAGGTACATCTCTATATAGTTTATTAACAACTACAGAGTGACCTAAAGGACTAATTACGCTCATCTCCTAGAAGGCGTCTTGAAGTCTAAGTTCATAGTCTCTACCACACTACTAGCAACGTATGAATGCGTCGAACCCACATCAATCAAAGCAAGATATGGAACACCAAAGATTAAGAACGTGCGGTTATAACGTCCGGTGCGTCACCTTCCTCTCGACGCCTCGCCGCATAGACTAGACCAGTGCCTTGCTTCATGTCGCTGTACCTCTCTCCCGAAATTCCGTGACCTCGATTAGATCCATTTCCTCCTCTACCATTACAACGACCCTCCGTGGTGGTCCTACATTCCTAGCCCGAGCACGGTTTTGACCCTCCGACCGATTCTTGGCTAACTTCCGAGGACAATCCCTTACACGGTGGTCCAAAGACCCACATTCAAAGCAACCCTTCTCACCGGTCCAACAACCTCCCCAATGCGATTTGCCACAGCGATTAAGTGAGCGGTCTGCTCGTTAGCGACCATGGGCCTTCCCCGCCTGATTCGGCCCACTCGCCTCGCCTTTTCTCGAACATTACCACCCGATCCAAATTTGACCCAAATCCTCTTTTCTCGCTTGTTCCTATCATAGTTCTGTCTCACGGACTCCTTGACCCCTCGGCTACCTTAGCCTTTTCCACCAAGACAAGAAACTCACGCTCCTGCTGCGGAGCAATCAAGAACCTTAACTCATCCCTAAGTCCGTCTTCAGAGCGGACACAACGATCATGCTCCGTTGACACTATACCACGAGCATAGCGGCTCAACCTCAAGAATTCGCTTCATACTCCGACACGGACTTATTTCCTTGTACCAACCACGTAAAAGCTTTCCTCTGCGGCATCAATGTAGCTTGTGCCCACATACTTCTTCTCGATAAGCGGCTTTGAAGTATTCCCAAGTCGATCATCTGCCGTAGCACCATCTCGAACCGTGAGCCACCATCGATATGACTTATCCTTGAGAAGCGACACCGCTCCTTTCGCCTCCTCATTCGCCGATCTATCTCATCCATGATTCTTTCGATCGATTCTAGCCAATACTCACCAGTATTGGGCGCTACACCGGACACACCTCGGAAAAATTCAGCTCCGTTAGCTCAAAGTCTCTCGTGTACCGACTTCGAGCTCCTCCACCTCCACCCATTCCAGCTACTCTCTCTAGAACCCGTAGCATCGCTTGACACATCACTGCGTCATCACCCGTCCGATCCTCGCTCCTCGGCTCCAAAGGTTGGGGGTGGTGGTGGCGATGGTACCTCATTCTCGATCCCTAACCCGATCCGGCGGGTTCTCGACACGGTCATCCTACCCTTCCGCGTCCCACGACGGCCACGCCCTCTAAAGCTCATTCTAACTATCGCGCTTTAACTGATTAGGAAATTTTTATGAATTAGTACATGTTTCACTTGGTTATCCGCGAAGAAATTTTATGAAAAGAATTTAATAGAGATTCTTTCGATCAATCAAAGTTTTAAGTCTTCAGACTAATTTACATAGAAAAGTACATCCATTCCCTATACCTTTCATACCTATGCACTCTTCTGCATTATCGTCTCGCTTCTATCCTGTGGGTATTTTTCGTAATTTTGCCACTAGGGAAATTTCAGTAATTTTGGTAAGTTGAAGAATATTTTGAAAATTTTCCAAAGTAAATTTTTGCTGCTATTGAAATGAGTATCATAACGATTTTTAAAACTTAAAGCTTTCACAAAACAGGGTTAATCCCTTTTGGGTTTTATTTAACGTGTTTAGCCTATGACCGAGTCCTCTTGGTTAGGGTGAATGTAAGCTACGCACTGTGTAGGAATCCCGCGAAGAGGAGGTGAGTCACGAGGACCGCTTAAATACCAAGCTCTTCCTGATCCAATCCTAGACATGCGCACTAAGGTTACCACACCCTAACTCGGCGACTTGGTCACGGGTTGGTTTTAATTAGGCCATTAAAGTCTTGTGAGTTTTGTTGGGGTGGACTAGTCCTAAGGTTCAACACCTATCACACTAACTACGCTCCCTACTTACCCTTCTATAATAATAATCCATACAAAAAGTTAGAGGTACTTACCGGCGGATCGGTCTGCAGAGACTCCTGGTGCCATGCTTATTCAAAACCAAAATATTTCAAATAGACCTACTAAAACATTTTTGGGCCTTGGGCCCCCACAAATAGCTTTGAACCGGCTCGATACCAATTTGTAACACCCCAAACCCGGCCCAAACATTACGACCGAATTTGGTATGCTACGGAGGAAAAACTTTTGAAAATCCCTTTTAAGTCGTTTTAAATTTTGATAAAAGATATTGTTTTGATTTAAAACAGCTTGAGGTGTTATGAAGAAAGCATTACTTAATGTCATTTAAAATATACTAAGTTAGGTTGTTACAGCTTTCAAAGTGTACCAGATGGCACAATAAAACATTTTTACGAATTAATTTGAGAAAAACATGTGTACCCATTTTAATATCATAAAATAGTTAAGCAATTTATCAAAACATAAAATAATCCAAGTGCAAATTTTAGGAGGCCTTATTACATCTTAAACAAAATAAATCAAACCCATATTAAAATAAAAATAGTTCCAAATCCACCTAGTCCATATTTTCATTGCATGGCCGCCTCGAGTTCATCCGGCTCCTTATCCGCAACTACGAGTCACCTGAAAATGTTAAAGGAAAAAGGTGAGTCATCAAGACCCAATGTGTAACCCTTTTTCCGGTTTAATGTAACATCATACACAAATCATAATTAATTTAATATGCACAAATTTAATATGCACCAACCTAGCCATCCGTGACGCCTTTCTCTACCCGTGTGGTACCAAACCACCGGTGGTGCCAAACCACCGTGACGATAGTCACGAAATCCGTCAATATTGTGGTACCAAAACACCGGTGACCCGAAGTCACAATCAAATGATGGGGCCAACCCATCGTGTGATACCAAATCATTGGCGCTCAATCCCATATCTCAAATGTGGGGCCAACCCACGGTGGTACTAAGCCACGTGGATGAGACGCTATGAGGTGCCAAACCTCTGGAGGTACTAAACCTCTCGTGACCGTAGTCACAATGTGTTACCAAAACACCGGTGTTCGCCGACACGAATATCACCGCCCCTCCACTCATAAAACCCACATCAATCAATGATAGTTAATGAAATCATGCCAACATACTCATTTAGCAACATATATAGGATTTACCAATAATCATTTATAAGTCACATATACCAAATATGTCATGCTTCCCAAAAAGCATCAAATAGCAAATCATATTGTCAAGGACTTACTCAAGCCTTGCTATACCTTTATGGTATTAAACTCAAATCTACACAAATCCGATTAGCATACACATAATACTTTGCACGTTAATTAATTATAAAGTGTGTATGTACACACCATCTGTCACCAACGATAGTCTAAATCCCTAAGGAGACAATCGGCCACACAAGTTTCCCTTGCCCTATATTCGGCCATTACCCAAAGTTAGTACCAAGGCCATTCGGCCAAACCAAAATAATCTCGAGGGGTTATCATTTGAATCCAAAACCTCACCTAATCGCCTTCGAGTACTAACTACGCTAACCGGTACGCGAAACCGCTTTCACTTCCCTACAATCGACAACCATTAATGTAATAGCCTTCGGCTTTTGAATAATCAAAAGAATAATCCCTTAAAATAAATCCTTACCACCTTCAATATTCGACCAAGATACTTCTAAATGGAAGAAGAGAGTTTCGGCACACCCAAAGGAGTATATTTGGCTAATAAAGAAATTATTGAGAAGAAAGGAGAAATAGGGGATTCGGTTTTGAGAAGAAAAGAAAGTAGTAGATGAAAGGTAATGGTGCAGGAGATTCGGCCAAAGTTTAGAGAAAGAAAGAATGGTTTTTGGTTTTGATAAAATTTGAAAAGAGAATGAAAAGAATTGATCAAAGGAAGAAAAAGAGAAATGGAAGAAATGATATTCAGTCACCACAAACTTTACCAAAGAAGAAAATGCTCAAGATGCAAAAATGTAGTTTGGTTCAAAAGACAAATGAGAGAAAGAAAGTGGTATTTTGTTTCCAACAAAATGAAGTTGTCATCAAAAGAAATATTTTTGCACCAAAAGTACCCTATTCATTCGGCCAAAGATGAGAGCTTTTGGAGAGGAAAAACAAACACAAAATGATGCACAAAACAAAAGGTTGGTCAACATCCTCCAAGCTACCTACCAAAAATTCGCCACTCCCCTAGCCTTACATGCCGTCCACATTCATGCATTAAGGCATAGGATTTCTTTCCAAAACATCCCACCACCTTCCATGCCTTTGTCCCCTCATTATACCATAAACTCAAGATTCTTATCCCTATCTTCAAGCTTTCCATAACAAATTTTCAACTTACCAAAAGGAATAGTCCAACCTATCATAAATAAGTTTGACCGTCCATCAATGCAAGGATTCAAAAATAAACCTTCAAAATGTTAAACATGCTACTCGAACCTCTAACCCCAAGCTATAAGTTCAAACACCATAACCACTTTGCCACTAATTCCTCATGTGCTTTAATTAACACTTAAATTAACTTAAGTGCTAAGCTCACTTAATCCACTTCATTAAATAAACCATACAAAAATTTATTCTACTAAACCGAACCTACTCAAAGTCCATAATTAAGCCTTACCACACCAAAATTAATAACACAAAAGTTCAAACACATGAAAAATAATTCAATCACAAATAGCCCCGATTTCAGGATGTTACAATTTTGGCCATAAATACTTTAGTATTGAGTTTCAGATATAATGATTAATGTTTGATAATAATTCGATATTGGAAAGAGAACTTGTATAATTTATATGTAAGACCATATTTTGTATTATGGCTTTGTATGATAACAAGAAAGTATTGACTAGCATAGTTTGATGAGAATAAGTTAAGTTGATGATATGATGACATTGAGAATGTAAGTATGTAAGTTGAGTAGCATTTTATTATTATGCAATTATTGTTATTAGTAATGTTATTATTGAGTTATGCGACTAACCTTGAGAATTTGAGCAAGTATGTTTCAGCTATGACTTGACAAGGCATTGATATCTCAAAGTCCATGGCTATACCATGGCAATTAAGGAAGAATTGACGGAAAAGTCCATGTTCATAACATGGCATTTAAGGAGGAATTGACGGTTAAGGATACCATGTAAGACCATGTCAAGGCATGGCATTGGTAAAGTAAGGATCCCGTGTAAGACCATGTCAAGATATGGCATCGGCATTGATTAAGGACTTCATGTAAGACCACATCAAGATATGGCATTGGCACTAAAACAAGGATACCATGTAAGACCATGTTTGGAACATGGCATTTGGTAAGATAAGGATATCATGTAAGACCATGCCAAGGCATGGCATTGATAAGTTTTATAAGGCAAGGAAATCATGTAAGACCATGTCAAGACATGGCATTGATGAGTTACTATAAGGCAAAGGTCCCATGTAAGACCATGCCAAGGCATGGCATTGGTGAGTTCATAAGGCAAGGATACCACGTAAGACCATGCCAAGACATGGCAATGGTAAGTTCAAAAAGGAAAAGGTTCCCGAGTAATCCAAAGAGTAAGTCAAATAAATGACAAGGTAAGAACATGAAGAAAGAGTACAGGTATGCATTTAAGGCTTATTTAATATTGAGATTGTAAGTAATTGAGATTATCAAGTATTAAGTAAGTGATGAGTTTTCAGTTATGCTTGTGACACTTTATGACATGATTGGCAATATGCCTATATTATGAAAGAGTACTCATGTGTTAAGTGAGATGTTGCAGGTATGTAAGCAAGCTATTAAGTAAGGTGCCTTTTGTATTCTAAGCCTTTGGTAAGGTTACCGATGAGTTCAACGGGAAATTTACTAAGTGAAAATACATGTGATCGTGTAACGACTAAGTGTAATTGAATATGATTATGTGATGAATAAGTGTAGGTATAAGTGTGAAAATTTATGAACAATGTAATCGATATTTGATCGAACCCTCGGTAAGATGAGATCTAATAAGTGAAATTATGGAAGAGTAAATTTAGCAATAAAATAGTTTTGGACAGCAGCAGTTGTGTGACTTTGAAAAATCACCAAAAATGGTGGAAATTGAATTAGAGGTTGAATAAGATATGAAATTAAAGCTGAATGAGTATATTTTCACATAAAAGAAACGTTGTAAACAAAAGAATTTCATATTCTGTGATATTTAAATTTTGTGAGATAGGGTCAGAATGATGTCTAATCCCTGCTCTGACTTTAGAAAATCATTAAAAATTGCAAAAAAATAATTATGGGATATAATTTATATGCCTGAAATCTTGAATGAGTCTAGTTTCAAATGAACTAAACAAGAAGGTCATCTAAATTTTGTATGAGGACAAAATTGATTCGTAGTGAAGAGATGTCAGAATAGTTGAACAGTGAAATAGGGGAAATTTTAATGAATAAACTGTACTAATTGGAAAGACCAAAAATTCTAGAAATTTTATGGTATGAATATATGTGAGTATAATTTCAGGGAAAATTAGCGGTATGTAATTCAGAGCTCTGTAGTTCAATAAATAAATGATTTAGTGACAGCGATACAAGTAGACAGATTAATGTGAACATGAGTAATAAGGTATAAGCATGTGATTTAATGATTGTATCAATTTGAGAACTTGTTGTGAGGATTTTTCTCGTTGAGGCTTTGGTAAGGCTACAAATGAGTAAGTTGAGAAAGTAAGAACTTAGCATTATTTATGCAAGTTATGACAACTTAGTAGTAAGCTAAATTCATTGCTAATGCTTATTATTTTTACATGTGAACTTACTAAGCTTTATAAGCTTACCCCTTTTCTTTCCCATGTTTCAGAGTCCTATTAAACAAGCTCGGGCTGAAGGTCGTCGGAGATCGCTTCACACTATCAAGCTATCTATGGGTATCTTTATTTATAAATGATTTAAGTTATGGCATGTATAGGGGCTTGACTAAGTCATTTTGTATATGTGTTAATTAATTTGATCAAATGTATTGCTTCATAACGGTAATAAGGATTATTCTGTATTTAGCCACGAGTTGTGGCTCATATTGGTCATGGAGTTATAATGCTTGTGTATGCATGTGTTTGTTAAATTTTAAATTATAAGTGAAATTTTGTGGCTCGGGATTTGGTAGAATGTATTGTTAAGTCTGGTAATGCCTCGTATCCGGTTTCGGCGTAGTATACGGGTAAGGGGTGTTACAGATGATACGAAAATAACTTGAATTTGTGTAGCCCAACCATGAGCTAACTTAATACGGCTGGGGTTTGCTTTGGATGATGTTTTAACTTCGATTAATGTTGATGGATTACTATGGTTCATATTACTGCTTTACCCAATGGTTGTTTTTGTTTAAATGCTTAAGAGAGTGTTGACGAACGCTCAATAAGTCTTAAGGTAGCTTGACACTAATAGGATTAGGTTACTTGTATTGAAGTTGGGTAATATAAGTGAGTGTTGAGTGAAATACTTGTGTAAACTCTAGACATAGAGCCTTACCTTATATGATTTAGAGGGTTGAGCTTTAGCAGTAGTTGCTAATCCCGAGCCTATAGACATATAGTGCCTTAGGGATGAGTAACCTTAGGTCTTGCTTTCGACAGAAGTAAACCACATTAGTACCCAATCAAACAGTAAGTTTTCCATAGTTTTGCCACAACATTGTTCACGGGTTAGAACAGATCCCTTAGTAATCCCAACCTTCACGACCAATATTCCAACCTTGCTAAAGTCCTTAGTCCTCTTGTTTAATTTGTTACAATGGTAATATCTGCTAGTATACTTCATTACTCTCACTTCTAATGTGTTAATCCCATTTTAATTTCATTAAACATCATTCGACACATTTATCTTTTTTGTTCAATTGTGATAACTTAGACAAAGAGCACTCATCCAATCCTTGTGGGAACGATACTCACTTATCACTTTATTACTTGATTCGACGTGTACACTTGCACAATTCACACATCATATTCACACATGACAAGTTATTAGTGCCATTGCTGGGGATTGGTGATTGGTAACTTTAGTTTTTGTTATTACAATTTTTATAGTTTTAGTTGCTAATTTGTTTATTTCGTGATCTCAATAGGTCTGTTACTAGCTATATGCATAGAGGCACTCCTATTGATCATCAATATCAATTGAATCTAATTCACTATACTCTTTTTCATGGTATTCTTTCTCAAATTCCTCTTCCCCAATGGAATCTAATAAACTTACAACATGAAACTCTTTGATATCATCAACACATTTCAAAGCCTTGAAAACATTAAAAGTGATCTATTGATCGTTCACCTTCATAGTTAATTCTCCCTTTTGAACATTAATCACAGTTCTACATGTTTCAAGGAAAGGTCTACCCAAAATAATAGGCACATCTTTGTTAGCCTTACAGTCTAACACAATGAAATCAGCAGGAAAAATGAATTTATCTACCTTTACCAAGACTTCCTCGATTTTACCTTCTAGGCGTGCATATGATCGATCTGCCAATTGCAAGGTTAAAGTGGTAGGTCTTGCTCTACCAATTCCAAGTTTTTTTAACATAGACATGGGCGAAAGATTTATGCTCGCTCGTAAATTACACAAGGCTTTCCCAATATATTGGTTTCCATTTGAGCAAGGTATTGTGAAGCTTCTTGGGTCCTTCAACTTTGGAGGCAATTTATTTGTCAACATAGCAGTGCACCCTTCAGTGAGTATGACTATTTCAAATTCTCCCAATCCTCTCTTCTTTGAAAGTATGTTTTCATCAACTTGACATAGTTAGGCATTTGCTCCAAGGTTGTAACGCCTCGAATTTTGGGCCTAGAAGAAATAGGCTTTGAGCATCGGAGAAATTGGATTTTAGTTGTGCGAGAAAAATTTCACTAATTGCATGTTTGCTTTACTGGCTATGTGCTTTAGGAGTGATTGGGAGTGTTTTGGGAGGTCTTGAGTTCAAATCTAGGCTATAGAAAAAAAAATAGTTTTCCCTAAAATTGAACTTGGCGTGGGTTGGAAGGACTTATTAATATTTGAGGATAAAATGTGACACAAGGAAGCTTGTGGTCTAGTGGCAAGGAGGCGTTAGAAGTATGCATGTGGTCTGAGGTTCAAGTCATGGCGTGTGCAGAATTTTTGGTTGTTCCTTGAATAAACTTGGATTCTCGCATGAAGGCTTTATAAAATATTGAGGATAAGTTAGGACAGGATTGAGCTTGTGGCTTATTGGTAGGTGGCGTGATGAAGCTTCAAAAGAGGGGCTGGTGTTCGAATCGTGCCTGGAGCAAAGAGGTATTTATTTTGCTGCCATGGCCAGTAGAGAAGTAGAGGTAGACTGGAACTCTACAGGTAAGTTTTGAATTGGTCATTGAGTGAATCAAGGAGGATTTCGTGGAGGGACTAAGGGAGTAATTTATGGAGAAAAGCAAGGATTTTGAAATGGGTGGGGGTGTTGTGTCGAATTGGTAAGGGGAAGCATAGGAAATTCGTCTAGGAGAGGTTTCTCTCACTTTCAGTTTGGTTTCGGTCACTCTTTCCTTCAAAAAAACTTGTTTGTGCTACCGAATTTTTCTTTTTCTTTCACCTCTTCTGTTTTACTTTTTGTCTAGCCGATTATATTTTCTCTTTTCCCCTCGGTTTCATTCTTTCTTCTTGGTTATTCTCCTTTAGCTGATTGCCTCTTCTCCATCCTTTCTCTTTCGATATTCCCATCTGCTTATTGCTCTTTTGGCTGAATATTCTGCTTCTCTCCCTATTATTGGCTGACTGTTTCAGTGCTCTACCATTGGTGTTGTTTCGGTCTTGCAAGGGTTCTGAGGAATCGATAGGTACTCATAAGTTCTCTATTTTGTTTCTCTGTTATTGCAATAAGTGTTCAAATCCGTTTCTTCTACTTTTTCTAAAAGCCGAATACTCCTCCATCTTATTCTTTGATTACCAAATGTTAGTTTCCTAAGTTGATCATTGGGTTTTAGATTTCTACAAGAAGTGGCGGGGTGCAAGCATTTCAGAAGCGATTGAAACTCTTTTGTTATTCAATCAAGAACTCTCGATGGGTAAAGAGCATTCTAGTAGTAATGGGACGACAAAGGTGCCGACTGGGATTGAGCGCGTAGCCTCTACTCCCAAGTTTAATAGGTGTGCAGTGTCGGCTATTCAGGACTTTCCATCGGGATGCGGAAGGGTGGCTGCACCAAACTCTAGTTCGAGTCGACGAATCACAGTTGACCGATCGAGTCAAGGCAAGTGGTAGTCAATCCTTCGACTAGGGGGTTTTGTTAATGTCCTTTTAACTCTGTTGATAAGTGATTAACTGTTGTTATGTTTGAATAGGTTCCGGCGCACGGGAATTCTTAGTACTCTACGTGATCAGGTGTGTAACAGTACCCTATATTCGATAGTTGGCGAGGAAGCCGATAGACTGTGTGTAACCACACTCTTTCTGATCATAGATTGACAATATGCCAAAAAGCCGAAATACTGACGAATGATGCCACACGAGCGTGCGATCGTGCGTGTGGTGAACCGAGCCCACGAACATGGGCGTTCGTCTATAGAGGCCACCACGAGCGCTCTCGTGGTCTTGGGCTGTTCTGGGCCTCGTTAGGCCGAAATGGGCTGTGTGGGCTTAGTGGGCTGTGTGGGCCCAGTGGGCTTGTGGGCCCATGTAACACCCCAAACCCGGCCTACACGTTACGACTAGATCTGGCATGTCACATGGAAGGTTGTTAAAGAAACTACGCGATTGTTGAAAACTTCGAGTTTTGTTTTCATTTTGAAAATCAGATTTAAGGTATTCTTGCAAAACGTTATTAATATTACTAACAC
Source organism: Gossypium sturtianum (assembly GCA_025698515.1). NCBI lineage: Eukaryota > Viridiplantae > Streptophyta > Magnoliopsida > Malvales > Malvaceae > Gossypium > Gossypium sturtianum. Next base: position 73,458,136 of record CM046952.1, read on the forward strand.
CGAAAACTTGTTTTATAACAAAAATCAAATTCAGTGGGTTTCGGAAATGAGACGTTTTGAAAATAGTGGTTGTAGTTTTAAGAAAATCCCGTGTTAATTATCAATAGTTTGTGGACCGTTCATTAATATTTTGGAAAATGGTTATTTACGTTTTTAGGAAAACCCCGTTTTGATCAATTCATAATAAATCGTAAATGCGTTAAAAACAGAAACCAAATTAAAAATCCCAGTCGCCTTATTACAGAACATAATCCCAAATTAAAATAAATTTAAAGTGATGTAAAACAAAGTTTACTAAAGAATCAGTGCATGGCCACTACAGAGTCCACTTCGGCTCCAAATCCTCAAAGCTAGGGATTACCTGTAAAATTAAGCAGAGGGGTGAGTTACGAGAACTCAGTGTGTAATCCCCTACACGAACATTAACTGGGCCCGAGCCCATTCAGATACAACTGGGCCTTAGCCCTTACGAAATCAAATTGGGCGAAGCCCATACGGAAATGAACTGGGCCTGAGCCCTATTTAGCATGGTATAGCAGATAATGAATGCAATGCAACCCAACCCAACCTAATTATCAATCTGCTACACACCACCCGACCAGCCAAAACACACCGGTGAGGATTTCTATAATCAACCCTCATCCGCTACACACCATCGATGGCAGTCACGCTGCTCATTGCCGAAATTGTGGCAAGCCATCAAATAATGTGACAGAGTCATCAAATATGTGGCAGAGCCATCAAATAATGTGACAGAGTCACCGAAATACACTTCCCCTTTTCATCAATATCATATCTCATTCCCATGCAACATATCATCATAATGAGGTGAATGCATACATATATCAATGTACATCAGATAATTAGGGCACCCATATAATCATGCTAATTTATCCCAATGGCATAGCCGTAAATGTTACTTACCTGGTATATCTCCAATCTTACCCACTAGGGTATCTCAATTGCATTCCCGTTAAGGGTATTTCGGCTTTTAGCCGACACATAATAAAATACAGATCAAACGAAATTAAGGTGTGAGATTACACACCTGATTACGCGAAGAACTATACACTCCTAATCACCGTCACTCTCACTAGTGGGAATAACAACGATTTGCCTATCCCAAACAGATGTCGGCTCTCTACCACAACCCGGGGGAAAATCTCAAACTGCTGACACCATACGTCGCTTGAACTTGGGACCAGAGACTACGAGTCCACTCCCCTCAGACTCCCTTAACGCACCCTCCTTAGGTCTGCTAGCATTCGCCTCCATGAAGAAAGTCTTGATCAGTAAAGTAACACAGTGAAAGAATGGTGGTTGTCTAACAAGAAAATTTGGTTATGGCAGAGTAAGACGAAAAGAGAATAGACAAAAAGAATAAAAAAGAAACTCTCTACCTTGATCAAAGAGGAACCGATCCAAGACAGGTTCGGCTATGGGATTTAATCGAAGTATGCAGTCCATGTTGAGAGAGAACAAAAGAAGCGATTAGCCAAGAACTAGAATTAAGAGAAATAGCCACTTCGGCTATGCGCAACATAAAGCCGAAAAGAAAAGAAAAGAGCGAAAGAATTACCATTACCTTGTGATTATAGATGATTCAAACAACTAAGATGGATTCGGCAGTCACTAAAACGCCCCACTTGTAGCTACTAGCATTCGGCTAAAGGAAAATATGAATGTAAACCAAGTCAGTTGGAATGAAAAGGGAAATATTCGGCTTAAGGGGAAAAATAGAAAAGCAGAGAAGGAAAAACAAAGTTTCGGCTATGTTGAAAAGAAGAAGTGGGAGGAAGAGACGAATATTGGAGAGAAAAGATGAAAAGAATGCACGAGTGGTCACTCTCTAAAGGTTCGGCTACCACACTATGAGGAGAAGAGATGAAAGAAAGAAGAAGGAAAGTTTTTGATAAGAGTAAAAGTAACCCGAAATGCACCCAATTTGCAAAAAAAAGAAGAGGGACAAGAAAAGAGCCTAAGAGAGATTTCGACACTCACTCTTCCTCAAAACCGAAAAATACTCCTCCCACCACCCCCAGCCGAATTTCACTCCCCTCCAAGCTCCCTCATTCGGCCAACTCCTCCTCTCTCCCCAAATCCCACGATTCACTCCCCAAATCTCTCCTCAAACTCCTCACCATCACTCATTCAAATTCATTTGTCTGAGTCTACAACTCCCCTTGCAGAGTCCAAGCTGAACTCTACTACTCTCACCTGCTCAGCACAAAAATAAATGCAAGACATTGCAGCATGTGGGATTCGAACTCCCTTCCTCCAAGTTCCGTTAATGATGCCACACCACAATGCCACACGCCTCCTTGTGCTAACCTACCAACAATTTCCCTTAAACCCTGCTTCCACCATCTTCCCCCACTTCAGTGACCAAAACCCAAAATTTTGCCAGGACCTGGGCTCGAACCCGAGCCTCCCCAGAACCCCTAAACACACCTAAATAACAAGCTTCGCTAGCCAAACACACAGAATAGAGCAAGATGCCAAACCCCTAATTTTAGGATGTTACAGTTCTACCCCCTTAAAGAAATTTCGTCCTCGAAATTTACCTGGTCAAAAGAGATGAGGGTATTGCTGTCGAATTGCATCTTCCGGTTCCCATGTGGCTTCCTCTGAACCGTGATTATGCCACAACACCTTAACCAGCGGAACAGACTTCCTTCTCAACACTTTGACCTCTCGATCCAAAATTTGCACTGGTTCTTCTTCAAAAGACAGATCAGGTCTAACCTCAATTTCTTCCACCGGCACTATGTGAGATGGGTCTAAACGGTAGCGCCTCAGCATCGAAACATGGAATACATCATGTATCTAATTTAAATCCGGAGGTAACTCAAGTTGGTAGGCGATCGGTCCTACACGTTTAACTATTCGATAAGGCCCGATGAAACTGGGGCTCAGCTTGCCCTTTCATCCAAATCTTAAAACCTTCTTCCAAGGTGAGACTTTCAGAAAAACCTGATCACCCACTGAGAATTCTATTTCTTTACGCTTCAGATCTGCGTATGATTTCTGCCTATCGGAAGCTTCCTTCAACCGAACCCGAATCAACTTAACCTTTTCCTCAGTCTCTGAGATCAATTTCAGACCCAACAACTGTCACTCACCCAACTCTGTCCAACAGGTAGGGGTACGACACCTACGACCATACAATGCCTCGTAGGGTGCCATCTAAATGCTGGATTGATACCTGTTGTTGTATGCAAATTCTGCCAACGATAGATAATCCTACCAACTACCTCAAGTTGATTACACAAATTTCTTAACATGTCTTCCGTATCTGAATTACCCTTTCCGATCGACCATCGATCATGGATGAAACGCTATGTCAAAATCCACCCTTGTACCCAAAGCTTCATGTAATGCCTTCCGAATCGAGATGTAAATCTTGGGTCCTGCTCGAGATGATAGACACTGGCACCCCATGCAATCTCACAATTTTTGCCACATACAGTTTAGCCAACTTCTGAAGCGAATAGTCCGTATGAACCGGTATGAAGTGTGCGGACTTAGTCAACCGGTCAACGATTACCCACACTGAATCTTTCTTAGTAGGCGTTAGGGGTAGCCCACTAAAAAAATCCATCGTTATCCTCTCCCACTTCAAAAGTGGAATCTTCACCGGTTGCAGCAATCCCGAAGGCAACTGATGTTCCGCCTTCACTTGCTGGCATGTCAAACACTTACTCACAAACTTGGTAACTTCACGTTTCAGACCAGGCCACCAATACTCTTCACGCAGGTCTCGATACATCTTACTTCCACCGGGATGCATAGCGTAAGGGCTACTATGCGCCTCCCGCAGAATCATCTATCTCAACTCAGAGTCTTTTGGCATACAAACCTTTCCACGAAAACATAATACCCCTTCACGCTCGTGATCAAAATCCCCGCTTTCACCACCTTCCACTTGTTGAAGTCGAGAACTTAATAATTCGCCTAACAATTGCTTCTCTTTAACTGATTTACCCATGTCGGCTTCACTTGAAGTTCAGCTAACAAGCTACCGCCTTCATACAGATCGAGATGAGCAAACATTGCCCTCAAATCATATCACTTTACGACTAACGATCCGCCACTACGTTAGCTTTACCCGGGTGATACTCAATCAAGCAGTCATAGTCTTTCAACAATTCAATCCACCTCCGTTGTCTTAAATTCAACTCCTTCTGAGTAAGGAGGTATTTTAGGCTCTTATGATCCGTATAGATAACCGACTTTTCTCCGTACAGATAGTGCCTCCATATCTTCAGAGCGAACACCACAGCAGCTAGCTCTAAGTCATGAGTAGGATAATTCACTTCATGTGGCCTTAATTGCCGAGACGCATATGTTACTACCTTCCCGTCTTGCATTAATACACATCCTAATCCTGTGTGCGACGCATCACAATAAACAACGAACTCTTTCCCAGCCTCAGGCTGAATCAACACTGGTGCCTCAGTCAGAATCTTCTTTAGCTTTTCAAAGCTTTCCTGTTGTTTATCAGTCCACACAAACGGTACTCCTTTTCGCAATAACTTGGTTACAGGTGCAGCAATCAACGAAAACCCCTCAATGAACCTTCTGTAGTACACAGCCAAACCCAAAAAACTTCGAATTTCAGACACTGACTTCGGTTGCTTCCAATCCAACACGGCTTCAACCTTCCGAGGACCGACTCTAATCCCTTCAGCAGACACAACATGACCCAAGAACGTCACTTCCTTCAGCCAAAACTCACACTTACTAAATTTAGCATAAATTTGTTTCTCTCTCAATATCTGCAGAACAACCCGAAGATGTGAATCATGCTCCTCTTCAGTCCTTGAGTACACCAAGATATCATCTATGAACATCACCACGAACCGGTCCAGATAGGGTTGGAAGACCTGGTTCATCATATCCATAGAAGCAGCTGGTGCATTTGTTAACCCAAACGGCATCACTAAAAACTCGTAATGCCCATACTGAGTTCGAAACGTAGTCTTATGAATATCCGCCTCCTTGACCTTTAGCTGATGGTACCCAGATCTCAAATCTATCTTCGAGAAAATCGTAGCTCCTCGTAGCTGATCGAACAAATCATCAATTCTTGGTAACGGGTACTTGTTCTTGATCGTCAACTTGTTCAATTGCCTATAGTCAATGCACATTCGCATCGACCCATCCTTTTTCTTCACGAACAAGACCGACGCTCCCCACGGAGATACACTTGGTCGGATAAAACGACGGTCCAACAGCTCTTGGATCTGAGCTTTAAGTTCCACCAGCTCCTTCGGCGCCATCCTATAAGGGGCAATGGACACCAGAGCCGTTCCCGGAAGTAGCTCAATGCCAAATTCCACTTCGCGATCCGGAGGTAACCCTGGAAGCCTTTCAGGGAAGACGTCCGAGAACTCTTTCACCATTCTAACATCTCCTACAGACAATTCCTTGGCATCCAAAGCGCTGATGAAAGCTAAGAATGCCTCACACCCTTTTCACACCATCCTTTCAGCCTTTAGTGTCGACACCACATTGGACAGGTAATTCTTTCTTTCTCCTATCACTAGCACCTCCTTCTCTTCGGAAGTATTCAATAACATGCGCTTGGTAGCACAATCCAAGTTTGCACGATGCTTAACTAACCAGTCCATGCCTAAGATCAGATCAAACTCCCCGAACGGCAGTTCCATCAAGTCTGCTGGGAAAACAATCCCTTGCACTACTAAAGGCACATTCCTAAATAGTTTGTTCACCACCAAAGATTGTCCTAGAGGGCTAACCACAGACATTTCTCTAGAAGCAACCTCAGATTTTATACCCAAAGTCCCAGATACAGTACAAGCAACATATGAATGGGTTGATCCAATATCAATCAAAGTAGTAAACGGTTCATCAAATATAAGAAACATACCGGTTATGACGTCCGGTGCGTCGCCATCCTCTCGACGTCTAGCCGCATACATCAATCCAGGCTGTCTTGCATCTCAGATTCCCAAAGACTCTCTGCCCGGTGCTCCACGACCTCGACCAAACCCATTTCCCCCTCTGGCCGGACCACGACCCCTTGGCGGCTGCTGACCACCTCTCATTGATTGTACAATTCCCTCACCTACCGTTCGCACCCTACCCACCTCTTGTGGACAGTCCTTTATCAAATAATCCCTAGATCCACACTTGAAACATCCTCCAGTTCTTCTCCAACACTCCCCCGAATGTATTTTCCCGCACTGAGCACACGGTCGCAACTGACCAACAGTAACAGGCATCCCCACTCGAGCTGGCCCATCCAACCTAGGCCTCTTTTGGAAACCCCCAGATGATCCTGACGACCCAAAACTTCTCTTATTCTTACCCCTATCCTTATCCCGGTTCTGCCTCTCAGACCGCTTCACTTTTTTGGCTATTTTTGCTTTCTCGACCAGAATGACAAAATCTCATTCCCGCTGCGGAGCTATCAGTACTCGCAGCTCATCCTGCAGACCATCCTCGAACCGTACACAACGCTCATAGTTGGTCGCGACTATACCCCAATCGTAACGACTTAGGCGCAGGTATTCCGCCTCATATTCTGCCACGGATTTATTCCCCTGGACCAAGTTCAAAAATGCTTTCCTCTGGGCGTCCACATAACTCGCCCCAACATACTTTCCCTGGAACGCTGTTTTAAAGAAGTCCCAAGTAATACGGTCCGTTGGAGTACCCTCCCTTACCGTGAGCCACCACTGGTATGCCTCATCTCGTAGGAGGGACACTGCTCCTTTCAATTTTTCCTCCGCCATGTAGTCCAGATCATCCATAATTCGCTCAACCGCCTCCGGCCAAGATTCGCCACGCTTTGGGGCCACACCGAAATGCCTCTAAATATCTCAAATTTCCATTTGCCCGTAGTCACTCGGGAATAGATTTCCGGCTATCGATCCAAAGGTTTGCTCCAAAGAACCCGCTCCAGAACATGCAAAGATAGCTTGGGACAAAGCATCATCCTCCACTGATCATGTTACCCCGCCTCGATCCACCGGTGATGCAGTGCTTCCATTTCGAGCATGTGCCCCGATGCCTCGTGATACAACCCCAAAGACTCCTCGGCCTCTACCTCGCCACGTATACCACATCCACGCCTCTTGTGCTCATGTTTGCTGAATCAAATTAACTGATTAGAAATTTTATGACTTAGTATATCGCTCCAATGTTATTAATGTATATTTTATGAAGACAGATTTAAAAGTGATTTTCGCGAATCGAATTCCTAATGTCTCAATCTCTACAAATCTTAATCTCTTAAAGCTAGCAATCATAATACACTATCTCTAATAGTTTCTTTCTAAAATCATTTCATAATATCAAACAAAGTCGAAGACTTACTTGATTTGGTGCCGAGACTCTAAAAGCATACTTCCAGAAAGACATACATTTCTTAAACCAGAATTTAAACCAATTTTGGAAAAACGTTGTCGAACCTATTCCAGAGCCGAGTTTTGAAACTTGGCTCTGATACCATAAAATGTAACACCCCAAATCCTGCCTACACGTTACGACCAGATCTGGCATGTCACATGGAAGGTTGTTAAAGAAACTACGCAATTGTTGAAAACTTCGAGTTTTGTTTTCATTTTGAAAATCAGATTTAAGGTATTCTTGCAAAACGTTATTAATATTACTAACACCGAAAACTTGTTTTATAACAAAAATCAGATTCAGTGGGTTTCAGAAATGTGACGTTTTGAAAACAGTGGTTATAGTTTTAAGAAAATCTCGTGTTAATTATCAATAGTTTGTGGACCGTTCATTAATATTTTGGAAAATGGTTATTTACGTTTTTAGGAAAACCCCGTTTTGATCAATTCATAATAAATCGTAAATGCGTTAAAAATAGAAACAAAATTAAAAATCCCAGTGGCCTTTTTACAGAACATAATCCCAAATTAAAATAAATTTAAAGTGATGTAAAACGGAGTTTACTAAAGAATCAGTGCATGGCCACTACAGAGTCCACTTCGGCTCCAAATCCTCAAAGTTAGGGATTACCTGTAAAATTAAGCAGAGGGGTGAGTTACGAGAACTCAGTGTGTAATCCCCTACACGAACATTAACTGGGCCCGAGCCCATTCAGATACCAACTGGGCCTTAGCCCTTACGAAATCAAATTGGGCGAAGCCCATACAGAAACGAACTGGGCCTGAGCCCTATTTAGCCTGGTATAGTAGATAATGAATGCAATGCAACCCAGCCCAACCTAATTATCCATCCGCTACACACCACCCGACCAGCCAAAACACACCGGTGGGGATTTCTACAGTCAACCCTCATCCGCTATAAAACCATCGATGGCGATCCACGCCGCTCATCGCCGAAATTGTGGCAAAGGCACCAAAATAATGTGAAAGAGTCACCAAATATGTGGAAGAGCCACCGAAATAATGTGACAGAGTCACCGAAATACACTTCCCCTTTTCATCAATATCATATCCCATTCCCATGCAACATATCATCATAATGAGGTGAATGCATACATATATCAATGTACATCAGATAATCAGGGCACCCATATAATCATGCTAATTTATCCCAATAGCATAGTCGTAAATGTTACTTACCTGGTATATCTCCAATCTTACCCACTAGGGTATCTCAATTGCATTCCCGTTAAGGGTATTTCGGCTTTTAGCTGACACATAATAAAATACAGATCAAACGAAATAAAGGTGTGAGATTACACACCTGATTACGCGAAGAACTATACACTCCTGATCGCCGTCACTCTCACTAGCGGGAATAACAATGATTTGCCTATCCCAAACAGATGTCGGCTCTCTACCACAACCCGGTGGAAAATCTCGAACCGCTGACACCGTACGTCACTTGAACTTGGGAGCAGAGACTACGAGTCCACTCCCATCAGACTCCCTTAACGCACCCTCCTTAGGTCTGCTAGCACTCACCTCCATGAAGAAAGTCTTGATCAGTAAAGTAACACAGTGAAAAAATGCTGGTTGTCTAACAAGAAAATTTGGTTATGGCAGAGTAAGATGAAAAGAGAATAGACAAAAAGGATCAGAAAGAAACTCTCTACCTTGATCAAAGAAGAACCGATCCAAGACAGGTTCGACTGTGGGATTTAATCGAAGTATACAGTCCATGTTGAGAGAGAAGAAAAGAAGAGATTAGTCGAGAACTAGAATTAAGAGAAATAGCCACTTCGACTATGCGCAACATAAAGTCGAAAAGAAAAGAAAAGAGCGAAAGAATTACCATTACCTTGTGATTACAGATGATCCGAACAACTAAGATGGATTCGACAGTCACTAGGACGCCCCACTTCAAGCTACTAGCATTCGGCTAAAGTCAAATATGAATGTAAACTGATTCAGTTGGAATGAAAAGGGAAATATTCGGCTTAAGGGGAAAAATAGAAAAGCAGAGAAGGAAAAATAAAGTTTCGGCTATGTTGAAAATAAGAAGAGGGTGGAAGAGACGAATTTGGAGAGAAAAGATGAAAAGAATGCATGAGTGGTCACTCTCTAAAGGTTTGGCTACCACACTATGAGGAGAAGAGATGAAAGAAAGAAGAAGGAAAGTTTTTGATAAGAGTAAAAGTAACCCGAAATGCACCCAATTTGCACAAAAAAGAAGAGGGACACAAAAATAGCCTAAGAGAGATTTCGGCACTCACTCTTCCTCAAAACCGAAAAATGCTCCTCCCATAACCCCCAGCCAAATTTCACCCCCTCCAAGCTCCCTCATTCGGCCAACTCCTCCTCTCTCCCCAAATCCCACGATTCACTCCCCAAATCTCTCCTCAAACTCCTCTCCATCACTCATTCAAATTCATTTGACTGCGTCTACAACTCCCCTTGCAGAGTCCAAGCTGAACTCTACTACTCTACCTACTCAGCACAAAAATAAATGCAACACATTGCAGCATGTGAGATTCGAACTCCCTTCCTCCAAGTTCTCTTAATGACGCCACACCATAATGCCACATGCCTCATTGTGCTAATAACGTACCAACAATTTCCCTTAAACCCTGCTTCCACCATCTTCCCCCACTTCAGTGACCAAAACCCAAAATTTTGCCAGGACCTGGGCTCGAACCCGAGCCTCCCCAGGACCCCTAAACACACTTAAATAACAAGCTTAGCTAGCCAAACACACAAAATAGAGCAAGATGCCGAACCCCTAATTTTAGGATGTTACAGCCCACACGGATAAAATGTATGTGATGTGGTAAGTGTTGTTTGGACTGTGACGTTTGCATAACTGTGGCTGTTTCTGGGCTAAATGGGCCACACGAGTGTGTGGGCCCACTTAGGCCGAATAATGCGCCTTAGGCGCATTTACACCGTTGTGTCTGTTTGGGGTTACTTAAGTCGCTCGAGGCGACGGTGGACCTTCTGTTGGGTCGCTAGGACCTCAATTTGCAAAATTACCGAAATACCCCTAATTTGTAAAATTACTGAAATACCCTCAATTTGTGAAATTATCAAAATACCCTCGATTTGTGAAATTACCAAAATACCCTCAATTTGTGAAATTACCAAAATACCCTCGATTTTTGAAATTATCGAAATACCCTTGATTTGTAAAATTACGGAAATACCCTCAATTTGTGAAATAACTGAAATACCCTTATAGGGTAAAATGACTGACTGAGACTATGAATTTGACTGATTTGACTGTGATCATATGACTGTGTTTTAACTGACTTGACTGTGGTCGTGTGACTGATATGCTTTTAATATATGTTTAAATGACTTTACTAAGCATGGCCATTTTGCATACACGTGTAATGATTGAGCATGACATACACGACATATTGCATGGGGTTGGGACATTGATATGGAGGAAGTTCTGATAGGGTCGCACGGGTCGCATGAGACGACTGTGGATCCAGTATTGATCTGTTAAGGTCGCATGGGTCGCATGAGACGACTGTGGGCCGACGGACGGCTTAAAGCCGCGTAATCTGATTATGGCTCTGTGCCATCTTGATTATGGCTTTGTGCCAATCGTATTTACCTATGGCCATGTGCCTAACATATATACTGATGACTCTGTGTCAATCATAATTACCGTGGCTGTGTGCCGATTATATTATCGTCGCTGATGGCTATGTGCCAAATTTATTACAGTTACCGATAGCTTTGTGCCATCCTGATTATGGCTCTATGCCATCCTGATTATGGTTTATAACCATTCTGATTATGGCTTTTAGTCGTTCTATCCACGACACCGCGTCGTTCTGTTGACTTAGTGCCACAACCGGTGCTAAGCTAGGTGTGTTGGCTGGGTGGGTCGATTTTATCCCCACAGGAGTGTAGGGTTGGTACGGGTGGTGTGTTGGCTGGACCAGGGTGGAATGCATCGTCACACTGTTGCATATCTATTTATGAGATCTGTCACTGTACTGGGCTTAGGCCCACTTTTTCTGTTATTGGTTTGGGCTAGGCCCAATTGAATCTGTTATGGGCTGTGACCCAAATGATATTGTAGTGGGTTTTGGCCCACGTATGCTCTGAACTGGACTGTAATGTTACTGTTAAAGGGCTTTGGCCCAGACTATTTCGGTTTCGCTTTACGTATCTAATCGATCATTACTCTAGTAAGGGGATTACACACCGAGTTTTCGTAAACTCACCCCGCTTTTAATCGTGCGAGTAATCCCCAACGTTAGGAGGATCGGTCTTTGCGAGGGACTCGGAGGTGACCACACGACTGCGGCTGTTATGCTTTAGACTTTATATATGTTTTAAATTCCATTTTGGGTTTTAACTTCTATAATAAGGCCTCTTTAGATTTAATTCTGAATTTGGGATTTTGTTATGTTTTATATCTGTTAGGCGTAGATGAGTTTTCAACACAATTACTGTTTTTAAAAACATACGTTTTAAACTTCTTTACCTTAAATTAGCTTCCGCAACTAAAAGATATTTTTTTTGACGAAGTTAATAACGTTTTTAAAAGTGATTAACTTTTCATTGAACCACGATTTGAAATTGAACGAACACAAAGTGAGACTTTAGTTTTTAGATATTAAGGAGGGTTTTCAATGAAAACATGGTTTTCGAAAAACACTTCATTGTGACACGCTAGATTTGGGCCTAACTTCTGCGCCGGGTTCGGGGTGTTACATTTAGTGGTATCAGACCCAAGTTGCAAAACTCGGCTGTGGATTGATTTTTTAAAATTGAATTACTGAAAGAACTGTTTCAAAAGATTTGAAGTATGTGAAATGTTTTACTGAATATTTTCCTGAAAGTGTGGCTCACCGAGTCTCCGGCGCCGAATCTGTAGGTTTTCTAAATACTTTTATCTGTTTAGAAATTGAAATATAGTGAGTTAGAAATACGGTGGTTTCTTTAGATATTGGACTGTATTTTTGGTATTTATTCTGTGTGTGTTTGGAAACGTTGGATGTGATTTTCTGGATATAGAAATTGTAACCTATCTGCTACGATAGGTGGATGTTTTGGATGTGTGTTAAAGATGTTGGGATCAGAGTGAGCAGCGGTAGCGTAGTGGGGTAGTTATTACACGACTACCCTCTTAGCTGGAAATTTTGGTGACAAAATTTCTTTAAGGGCGTAGAGTTGTAACACCTCGAATTTTGGGCCTAGAAGAAATAGGCTTTGAGCATCGGAGCAATTGGATTTTAGTTGTACGAGAAAAATTTCACTAATTGCATGTTTGCTTTATTGGCTATGTGCTTTAGGAGTGGTTGGGAGTGTTTTGGGAGGTCTTGAGTTCAAATCTAGGCTATAGAAAAAATTTTAGTTTTCCCTAAAATTGAACATGGCGTGGGTTGGAAGGACTTATTAATATTTGAGGATAAAATGTGACACAAGGAAGCTTGTGGTCTAGTGGCAAGGAGGTATTGGGAGTATGCATGTGGTCTGAGGTTCAACTCATGGCGTGCGCAGAATTTTTGGTTGTTCCTTGAATAAACCTGGATTTTAGCATGAAGGCTTTATAAAATATTGAGGATAAGTTAGGACACGATTGATCTTGTGGCTTATTGGTAGGTGGTGTGATGAAGCTTCAAAAGGGAGGCTGGTGTTCGAGTCATGCCTGAAGCAAAGAGGTATTTATTTTACTGCTATGGCCAGTAGAGAAGTAGAGGTGGACTGGAACTCTACAAGGTAAGGTTTGAATTGGCCATTGAGTGAATCAAGGAAGATTTCGTGGAGGGATTAAGGGAGTGATTTATGGAGAAAAGCAAGGAGTTTGAAATGGGTGGGAGTGTTGTGCCGAATTGGTAAGGGGAAGCATAGGAAATTCGGCTAGGAGAGTTTTCTCTCATTTTCAGTTTGGTTTCCGTCACTCTTGCCTTGGGAAAAACTAGTTTGTGCTACCAAATTGTTCTTTTCCTTTCACCTCTTCTGTTTTACTTTTTGTCTAGCTGATTATATTTTCTCTTTTCCCCTCGGTTTCATTCTTTCTTCTTGGTTATTCTCCTCTAGCCGATTCCCTCTTCTCCATCTTTTATCTTTTCTCTTTCGATATTCCCCTCTGCTTATTGCTCTTTTGGCCGAATATTCTACTTCTCTCCCTATTATTGGCCGACTGTTTTAGTGCTCTGCCATTGGTGTTGTTTCGGTCTTGCAAGGGTTCTGAGGAATCGATAGGTACTCATAAGTTCTCTCTTTTGTTTCTCTGTTATTGCAATATGTGTTCAAATCCATTTCTTCTACTTTTTCTAAAATTCGAATACTCCTCCATCTTATTCTTTGATTACCAAATGTTAGTTTCCTAAGTTAATCATTGGGTTTTAGATTTCTACAAGAAGTGGCGGGGTGCTAGCATTTCAGAAGCGATTGAAACTCTTTTGTTATTCAATCAAGAACTGTCGATGGGTAAAGAGGATTCTAGTAGTAAAGTGACGGCAAAGGTGCCGGCTAGGATTGAGCGCGTAGCCTTTACTCCCAAGTTTAAGAGGCGTGCGATGTTGGCTATTCGGGACTTTCTGCCGGGATGTGGAAGGGTGGCTGCACCAAACTCTGGTTTGAGTCGGTGAATCACAGTTGACCGATCGAGTCAAGGCAAGTGGTAGTCGATCCTTCGGGTAGGGGGTTTTGTTAATGTCCTTTTAACTCTGTTGATAAGTGATTAACTTTTGTTATGTTTGAATAGATTTCGGCACACGGGAATTCTTAGTACTCTACGTGATCAGGTGTGTAACAGTACCCTGTATTCGATAGTTGGCGAGGAAGCCGATAGAGTGTGTGTAACCACACTCCTTCTGATCATAGATCGACAAGATGCCGAAAATTTGAAATACCGGTGAATGATGCCACACGAGCGTGCGATCATGCGTGTGGTGAACCGAGCCCACAAACATGGGCATTAGTCTATAGAGGCCACCACGAGCGCTCTCGTGGTCTTGGGCTGTTCTGGGCCTCGTTGGGTCGAAATAGGCTATGTGGGCCCACACAGATAAAATGTATGTGATGTGGTAAGTGTTGTTTGGACTGTGACGTTTGCATAACTGTGGCTGTTTCTGGGCTAAATGGGCCACACGAGTGTGTGGGCCCACTTAGGCCGAATAATGGGCCTTAGACCCATTTACACCGTTGTGTCTGTTTGAGGTTACTTAAGTCGCTCGAGGCAACGGTGGACCTTCTATTGGGTCGCTGAGACCCCATTTTACAAAATTACCGAAATACCGCCGGTTTGTGAAATTACCAAAATACCCTTAATTTGTGAAATTACCGAAATACTAGATTTGTGAAATTATCGAAATACCCTCGACTTGTGAAATTATCAAAATACCCTCGATTTGTGAAATTACCGAAATACCCTCGATTTGTGAAATTACCGAATACCCTCGATTTGTGAAATTACTGAAATACCCTCGATTTGTAAAATTACCAAAATACCCTCAATTTATTAAATTATCGAAATACCCTCAATTTGTGAAATGACCGAAATACCCTTATAGGGTAAAATGACTATTTTACCCTTGTGGGTAAATGACTGACTTAAACTGATTTGACTGTGATCGTATGTGATATTGTAGTGGGTTTTGGCCCACGTATGCTCTGAATTGGACCGCATCATATCTTGTTAAAGGGCTTTGGCCCGACTATTTCGGTTCTGCTTTTACGATAATCGATCGTTACTCTAGTAAGGGGATTACACATCGAGTTTTCATAAACTCACCCCGCTTTTTAATCGTGCGTAATCCCCAAAGTTAGGAGGATCGGTCTTTGTGAGGGATCATACTGTTATGCTTTGGAAATTATATATGTTTTAAATTCCGCTTTGGGTTTTAATTTCTGTAATAAGGCCTCTCTTGATTTAATTCTGAATTTGGGATTTTGTTACGTTTTATATCTGTTAGGCGTAGACGAGTTTTCAACCCAAATACTGTTTTTAAAAACATACGTTTTAAACTTCTTTATCTTAAATTAGCTTCCGCAACTAAAAGAGATTTTTTTGACGAAGTTAATAACATTTTTAAAAGTGATTAACTTTTCATTGAACCACATTTTGAAATTGGATGAACACAAACTGAGACTTTAGTTTTTAGATATTAAGGAGGGTTTTCAATGAAAACATGGTTTTCGAAAAACACTTCATTGTGACACACCAGATTCAGGCCTAACTTTTGGGCCGGGTTCAGGGTGTTACAAATGTTTCCACCAAAGGTATATTGATGTGAAGTTGCTTAAGGACATCCAAGAATCGCCTAAAATGTTGGTCTTGTTTTTGATTTTGAAAGCGTTGGGGAAATGGTGGGGGTAGGTGAACTTCAGGTTGTAATAATTGTTTTACCTAGGCATTGTGTTTAGCAGTGTTATCTGAGTTTGCTTCAGCATTGCTTGGCCCAGTTTTCTCAATTGTGGTGCTCTTCTTGGGTTGTTCAAGGGTTTTGCTTGTAATTGTTTATGAATTCATTGATTCAAGAACAACATTCTTGACTACTTTGTCTAGTTGTATGCCACTTCTAAGAGTGATTACTTTACAATGTTCTTTCTTATGTGGTCTTGCATTCTCAGTACCACTAGCCAAAGTTCCTTGTGTCCTTGAGTTCAAAGCATTAGCTACATGTCCTACTTGATTCTCTAAAGCTCATAATGATGATGCTTGGCTCTGGATCACAACATCATTCTTGGCCATATACTCCTTTGGTAAAGACTTAATAGATGAGGAAGAAGATGATGTCTTTCCTTGTTGAACTCGTTGTTGAGGTAGTATAGACTGATTGAAACCAGGTGGAACATTCATTGCATTGGGTCTAATAGTCGTGTTGGAATTTCCAGCTCCTTGATTGTTCTACCCAAAATTTGGGTGTTGTTTCCAACAAGGGTTATACGTGTTGGAATAAGGATTGTTGTTTTTATTGAAGATGCTTATATAATAGACAGATGCTGGGTTTGAAGGACACTCTTCAAAAACGTGATCCTCACCATAATAAACACAAGATAACCCAGTTGCTTTCAACTCTTTCACCTCACTAGGCATCTGCATGGTCTTTATCATGTTGGCTAAAGAAGATACCTGAGAAGTAAGAGAGGTAATAGCATCAAGTTCAAAAGATCCAACCACTCTCCTACTAGTTCCAGGTCTTGTTGTGGGGTATTGATAATCATTATTGGTGATTCTCTCCAAAATCTCGTAGGGTTCATTATAAGACTTATCCAACAAAGTTCCATTAGCTAAAGCATCAACCACCATCCGTGTCTGTGCATTCAAACCATTGTAGAACATCTCCATTCAGGGCCAATGCCGAAATCCATGCATAGGACATTTTCTAAGCAAATCTTTGAACCTTTCACATGCTTCATTGTAACACCCCTAACCCGAAATCGTCGTCGGAATAGGGTTAAGAGGCATTATCGAACAATCGAAACATTTCACATCCATTTCTCAACACAAAGTCAATCATCAATCTAAGATATTCAAATATAAACATATAGTTCCTTATTGAGGTCTACGAGACCTTAAACACATGCTAGAAAGGGGTCGGGACTAAACTGAACACATACGAAAATTCTCAGAAATTTGAACATTTTTCAAAACTGCAAAGGTCACACGCCCGTGTGGGAAAGCCGTGTGCCTCCCACGGCCTCGACACGCCCGTGTCCCTAAGCCATGTCAAAACAGGGCATACATACTGACTTGTCCACACGACCTGAGACACGCCTGTGTGCCTCACCCGTGGTGGACTCGTACTTGCACCACACGGCCAGTCACACGCCCGTGTGTCCAGCCCGTGGTCGCTACTGACTTGCTTCACTTGGCAAACTTAAGCAACACGGTCGAGCCACACGCCCGTGTGCTCGACCGTGTGGGCAGTTATAGGCCATTTTCAAGGCCAAACTTGCCTCCCACACATTGATTCACCTACAAGCTTCAAATCTCATGCATTTATACCCCAATTGGCAACCAAAACATAACATTTAATACTCTAATTAATCCTCAACAATATCATCTATTCATATTCTCAATTCCTACTCAATTAAATCCATTCAAGCACCATGATCACAACTCAATCCATATAAGCAAAGCATCATGTAATTCTTACTACAAGTTCACATTTTATCCAACATTCTTATCAAACAAATCACATATATATAACATACCATTTCTATTCTTGCTATCTCATGCCATATTCATCATTTCCATAGCTCATATAAGTATCAACATTATTCAACTTCCAAGCCAAATCACATGGCAAGGTTCCAACACCACAAAATGTACCTTAACTACTAGCCTATACATGCCATATACCATCTATATACATCTTTCAAAAGTACCGAAATAGATAGCCGATAGTGTGATAGAGCCACTGACGATCCCCAGATTCGAGCTAGCTTTACTGACACTGTAAAATAGAGAAATAAGTCACACAGTAAGCTTTCAAAACTTAGTAAGTTCGTAACATAATACATATAGCTCATTAATACCAATACGTTATACCAAAAACAATCCATCACATAGATTAATTCACAATCACATTTACCATACCATCCAAGCTAATATGCTCAATTAACCTTCCATGAACTCATCTATAATTTCATCAACCACATAGGTTCCGAACGTACCTTAGCCAACACCTAATTATCGATCACATATAATACTCAATGCTCAATATTTCATTTCAATCAACTTTCGTCATTTCCTCGATTCAATTGCACACTTAGTGCATCTATATCAAACCGATCTTAAATCGGTATCGCACACAGTGCCAACGACAAAGCTGAAGCTTTTATTATTTCGCACACACAGTGCTAATCATCTCGGTCACATTTCCAAATACGCACACTTAGTGCCAAATAAATTGATTCCTCACATAGCATTTACATTTCAATAATACCATATTATTCATTTCATAACATTAAACATAGTTAAATACACGTATTATTGCCGAACTTACCTCGAACGTCGAAATACCGAAATGGTCGATTAATGAGCACTTTATCTTTGCCTCGATCTCGATCCGAGCCTCTCCTTTCTTGGTCTATACATATTCAAATTCAGTCCATTCAATAACCAATTCATTCAATTTAGTCCACACACACATATTTAGGGCATTTTACAAAATAGCCCTCACATTTTCACATTTCGACACTTTAATCCCAAATTCACAAAATCAAAAAATACACATAATTTGCTTGTACCCATGCCTAGCCGAATTATTACTATACTCATACAAGCCCAAATATTTCATTTATTTCACATTTTAGTCCCTCCAATTTACACTTTTCTCAATTAGGCCCAAATTACACAAATTCATCAAAACTCCAAAGACAAACTATATTAATCAAACACATATCTTTCATTTTCCACCATCAAACATTCAAGAACTCACATGTTCATCAATGGAATATTTCAAAAACATCATCAATTCACAAAATTGAAGCATGGGTTTCAAAGTACTCGAAGCAACGATTACGAAAATGTAGAAATTATCAAAAATTGAAGCAAAACTTACCTTGAGTTAAGCTAGATAGGTGCCGAATATTTCAAAGCCCTAACTCGATCTTTTTCTTTCAATTTTTGGTAATGGAAGATGAACACTCACCTAATTTCATGTTTTTGTTTTATTTATTATAACATTAATAATTGATTTCCAATTCTACCCTTAATGAAATAAATATTAATACTTATAATAGTTGGTTATAATTGTCCTTTAACCATCCACTAACTATATAGTGGCTTAATTACAACATAAGGACTCCTCCATTAGAAAGCCATGCCAAATAGGTACTTTAACAACTAGCACACAGCGTTTACATCTTATGCGATTAGGTCCTTTTCGCAAATTAAACACACAATCAATAAAATATTCACACAGAAATTTCACACAGGCTAATTCACATACTGTAGACACTAAAAATAATATTAAAATATTTTTGCAACTTCAGATTTGTGGTCCCGAAACCACTGTTCCGACTAGGGTCTAACCGTGCTGTTACAACTCTCCCCCCTTAGGGATTTTCGTCCCCAAAAATCTTACCAGTGAATAGGTGTGGATATTACTCTCTCATAATGTTCTCAAGCTCCCACGTAGCCTCTTCTACTCCGTGTTTGTGCCACAACACTTTCACTAAGAAAATTCTTTTGTTTCTCAACTCTTTGATCTCTCGCGTCAAAATTCGGATCGGTTCTTCATTATACGACAAATCTGACTGAATTTCAACCTCACTAGGAGCAATCACATGTGACGGATCAGATCTGTACCGACGAAGCATCGATACATGAAATACATTATGTAACTTTTCTAGCTCGAAGGGCAACAAATCTATACGCAACAGGTCCAACGTGTTCAATGATCTCATACGGCTCGATGAACCTCGGACTCAGCTTGCCTTTCTGACCAAATCGGAGTATTTTCTTCCACGGAGATACTTTCAAAAATACTTTGTCACCAATCTCAAATTCGATATCTTTCCGTTTCAAGTCTGTATAAGACTTCTGACGATCTGAGGCCGCTTTCAAACTGTCACGAATCACTTTCACTATCTGCTCAGTCTCTTTTATCAAATCAACCCTGTGAATCTTATTCTCACTCAGTTCAGTCCAATACAATGGAGTTTGACATTTTCGATCGTAAAGAGCCTCATATGGTGCCATTTTGATACTAGATTGAAAACTGTTGTTGTATGCAAACTCAATCAACGGTAAATGCTTTTCCCATGTTTTTTCAAATTCAAGAATACAACACCTCAACATATCTTCGAGAACCTGAATGATCCGCTTGGATTGTCCATCCGTTTGCGGATGAAATGTAGTGCTGAAATGCAATTTTGTGCCTAAAGCCTCTTGCAATTTTTCCAAAATCGCGAGGTAAATCTTGGATCTCTGTCAGATACAATAGATAGTGGCACCTCGTGCAATCTCACAATCTCAGCAATATATAATTCAGGCAATCTATCGAGTGAATAATCTGTTCTCACCGAAACAAAATGAGCTGATTTCAGCAATTTGTCAACTATCACCCAGATTGCATCTTTCTTTCCCGGAGGCAAAGGCAATCTCAACACAAAGTCCATTGTGATTCTTTCCCATTTCCACTCAGGAATCATAATCGGTTGTAACAAACCGGACGGAACCTGATGTTCAGCTTTAACTTAATGACAAATTAAACATTTCGACACAAACTCAGAGATGTCCCATTTCATACCATGTCACCAATAGAACTGTTTCAAATCATTGTACATTTTCGTACTCCCTGGGTGAACAGTCAAACGACTATTGTGAGCTTCGTTAAAAATTAACTGAATTAACTTTGAATTCTTCGGAACACAAATCCGATCTCTAAATCTCAAACAATCATCACTATCAACTCAAAATTCTGAATCAGAATTCAAATCACATTGAGCTCGTTTTACTATCATCTCATCATCAGTTTTTTGGGCATCACAAATCTAATGTACAAACATCGGTCTCACTTTTAACTCAGCCGAAACTAAATCACCATCACATAGATCTATCTAAGTATTCATAGCTAGCAAAGCACATAAAGACTTTCGACTCAAAGTATCAGCAACAACGTTAGCTTTGCCCGGATGATAATCAATCACAAGCTCGTAATCTTTCAACAATTCTAACCATCTTCTTTGTCGCAAATTCAATTCTTTCTGAGTCATCAAGTACTTCAAGCTCTTGTGATCGGTATAAATATGACATTTCTCACCAAATAGATAATGACGCGAGATCTTTAATGCAAACACAATCGCAGCTAATTCAAGATCATGCGTCGGATAGTTCTTCTCATGCTGCTTTAACTGTCTCGAGGCGTAAGCAATGACTTTGCCTTCCTACATCAGCACACAGCCCAAACCATTCAACGATGCATCACTGTAAACTATAAATTCTTTACCCAGTTCAGGTTGAACCAACACTGGCGCATCTGTCAACGATGCTTTCAACTGCTCAAAACTCTGCTGGCATTTTTCTGACCACTCCAATTTAACATCTTTCTGTAGCAACTTTGTCAACGGAGTCGCAATCATCGAGAAGCCTTTCGCAAACCGTCTATAGTATCCCGCTAGCCCCAGAAAACTACGAATTTTTGACAAATTTCTCGGAGGCTTCCTAGAACGGTGGAAATGTGCAAGTGTACACAATCGCAACAAGTAATAAAGTGACAAGTAAATGTCGAGTATCGTACCCACAGGGACTGTAAAATAATTATTTATGAAAATGATTTTGAACACTTTGGTGAGGGAAAAATATTTGGTTTAGAAAAATGATTAAAAACTAGAAACCAAAGTAAAATAAAATAAAATAAAATAGAGTTCTAATGCACGATTTCAAAGCTGATTTTAATCAAGATGATATAATTGTGTTGGATTAATTACATTTCTTACCTTAGAATTATTAAACCTATGCTTATACTTGTTACGAATAAATTCACGGCAACTCGGTAATTTTCTAACTTATGAACATATTTACAAATCAAAAATCCATTCATCTCTCGTACATATTTCTATGTTCATTCGACCGGTTAAACAGATTTATAAAGGTAAACATGTTATTGCACATGCATACTTATTAAATTAAACAATCTTTTGTATATTCCTATGTCGATTCAAACGATTAATTCAACCTAATAAGCATATAAAAGACTTTGTGAGGTAACAAAGTGTCATTACCTTGAAACAATTTAATCACAACAATCTTGCAAGTTATGCAAGGCATATGTATTGCCAAATACAATGCTAATTTAATCTTCAGCTACCTTAGAAGAATTAAACATGCACTGACTAAGTACTGTGTCCATTAATTATAATTTCATTGCATTTAAATAATTAATTCTTTAGTTATCTAAACAATTATAATGCCAGAATAACTTAATCATGATTTTACTTAATCAAGCATTTTACCGAGACCTATAACAACATAAACACAATTTTATTAATTCAAAAGGACGTCATGCAATCAACCCAACACGAATTAAATTCAAGCTAAGCTGATTAAATTAACCATTCCATTAGCATAAATATTCATAAACATGTTTGTCAAAACAACAACGAAATTTAAAGAGATAGGGAACAAGAAGCAAATCTGGTGTTTCTCCGTGGCTTGACTGATTGCTCCGTTCTTCGTTCTCCGTTGTCCTCGGCTATCAAGGTGGCTTATGAACACTCTAATTGCTGCTCAATGATGGCTGAAGAAGACCTCTTTCCCAATAGGAGAAATCGACACTTGAACAAAGGGAAAATGGAAAATGAAAAGTTGGGAGAAAGTGAGAGAGGAGAAGAGAGAATGAAATGTGAATGAGAATTGAGGGATGCTTTGAATGATCAGCAAGGGGTGGCTTTTATAGCTGATTGTGGCTGCTAAAAATATCAAATCCCATAAGCCAAAGAGACCCCCCTTGGCCGGCAATCTATGTGGCAAATTTGATGGCTTCAACTTTGCTAAATATGGCATGGGGCAAATCTACAAAGCCACTAATTGTGGAAGGGGTTGAATGCAACTTTGAAAAGTCTTCAAGGGCTTCTTTGCAAGCTTAATTAATCAGATAAGAAGCTGATTTGGGTCAGCATATGGACGGTTTGGGCTGCCCAATTCTTTGCTCGGTTCGGTTCAATCGGTTTGGTTCAACTGGTGCGGTTCAACTGGGCCCTTTTTTCATAATTAATTAAGATTAATTTATTTAGCCCAAATTAAATTGGGAATAAATTAAAATTAATTAATTTATGATTAAATATTCATAATTGGACCGTCTTGGGCTGGAGATAGATTCACCTTGATACTTCAAATTGCTTCTCGGGTTTATTCTTTGAGCAGTGTCTGCCGAGTCAATTTTCGCCCTTTGTGCGAATCTGTCGAAAATAGTCAAAATTAATCAAAATTAACTATAAAATTAATTAAAATTCATCATGTTCATAATTTTAGCACAATTTAATTATTTTATAATATTTAATTATTTTCCGACAATAATTTAATCGAAACTACAATAATTTGAGTTAAAAAGGGCATGAAAAAGTGTATAAATTTTCGTGTTTCCACTTCCACTCCAAAATAGATGAAATTTTACTCGGATCAACTCGTATGCCTGCTGCTGACACAATATGCCCCAGAAAACCAACTTCACGCAACCAGAACTCACATTTGCTGAATTTTGCATACAATTGCTTCTCACGCAGAGTCTGTAATACAATTCTAAAATGCTCGGCATGTTGAGTCTCATCACATGAATAAATCAGAATATCATTAATGAATACAACAACAAAATGATCCAAATACGGTCTGAATATCCGATTCATCAAATCCATAAACACTGCAGGAGCATTCGTTAGTCCGAAAGGCATAACTAAGAATTCATAATGTCCATACCTCGTTCTGAAAGCAGTCTTCGGTACATCTGACTCTTTAACTCTCAACTGATAGTAACCTGATCTCAAATCTATCTTAGAAAACACTGTAGCTCCTTTCAGCTGATCAAACAAATCATCAATACGTGGCAAAAGATATTTATTCTTTATCGTCACTTTGTTCAACTGTCGGTAATCAATACACATCCTCATAGTGCCATCTTTCTTTTTCACGAACAACATAGGAGCACCCCAGGGCGAGAAACTCGGTCGTGCAAATCCTCTATCAGTCAACTCTAGCAACTGAGACTTTAACTCTTTCAATTCTGTTGGTGCCATTCTATACGGAGCTATTGAGATAGGAGTCGTTCCCGACACCAATTCAATGCCAAATTCAACTTCCTGAATCGGAGGTAATCCCGGTAGTTCTTTAGGAAATGTAACACCCCATAGCCGAGTTCGAGGCTAAGACCGGATACGAGACATTACTATGCTTGAACTTTCTTAAACATATACTTACGGGCTATAAAATTTCGTTCCGAATTAAAAACTTCTCTTTCTTAGTCAGATCAGACATTTCATGGGCCTACGAGGCCTCAGTCTTACATCCTGAAACTTTCAGAACTCATCTGGAAACTTTCTCACGAAACAGGGGTCACACGTCCGTGTGACTTGGGGCACGCCCGTGCACCCCTAAACCATGCCCGTGTCTTTCACCCGTGGAGGATACTGGCAAATTACACACGGCTTGGACACGCCCGTGGCCCTGGCCCGTGTGCCAAACCTTGGCATTCTGACTTATTCACACGGTCTATACACAAGCCCGTGTGCATTAGCCGTGTGACAATTCAATTACTAAGTGTAAAGTGCAGACTTCACACGGCCTTGGCACACGCCTATGTGCTAGCCGTGTGTATCACATGGTCTAAACAAACGGCCGTGTGATTAGCCCGTGGTTTATACTGACTTAAGACACTAAGGTGCAGGAGTCACACGGCCTAGACACACTCTCGTGTGTCTATCCGTGTGGGCACATAGAGGCTATCTACCAAGCCTTTTACCACTCTCATTTGCATACATTCATTATATCATCACCTAATTTCACATAGCTTCAACGTAACTCTTGAATTAAAGACATTTAATCATAGGAGAAATAAAGCCTTCATCCCATACACTAGGGAGAACTCTATCCATTACAATTACAAACAACTTAGGCCATCCTGTATGGCTATACGCAACTAAATTATAATTTCACTTAAGCCAATACAACTTGGCTACATCAATAAGAAACTTAATTAACTTTAAAAGAATCCCTATACAAGCCATGACTCATAAGGACTTGATACCTCATACCAAGGGTCTGCTCGATAGTGTGAAAACATCTCCGGTGGCCTCCAACCCGAGCTAATTAAAATAACCTATAAGAGATGAGAAAAGTAAGGGAGTAAGCAATAATGCTTAGTAAGTTCATATGCATAATCTGACAAATATTGACATTCATTGAATATACATAACCACAAAGTATTATACCGAGTTTTTCTCATTAACTCACGGTAACTTATTCAACCATTCGTGAAGCTTACTCATTCTATCTCTTACCACATTCTTACCATGTCACAAGCCAACTGCTCGTGTTGAATAGCATTCATTCCTGCACTGATCACCATTTAATCACATAAAACAACACATCAAGCATTCTAGATAAATCGTTCATATTACTAATCTCTCGGTGGTTTTGCACTTAGCCCACCAATCATTTATACTTATGGATAATTATCCACATGTATTTTACTATCTCAAATGTTCATCCGAGAACATCCTCACACGCTACTATTCTTTCTTAACTTTCTACGATACTCGTTTGTATTCACTTATTGCATTAATAAATCTATCTTGTGCAACTAAGGTGTATTAAATACACATAACCCACTAAGGGTTCATCATATACTGAATTCATGCCAATTCAATTCTAGCACACACTTGTGCTTTTTTTGGGGGTACAACCACATACTTTCTTTCTTTCAACATATATGTTGAATCACTCAAGTTATTATAAATCTCTCTCTCGAGTCTCATACACATAATGTCACATAGAATTCATACCCTAATAGGGTCTTAATTTTATTAACATGTCGATGCCATGTCCCTGACATGGTCTTATACGAATTCTTACCTTGAGGCCATATTCCAATATGGTCTTACACGAGGCCTTAACTATCATCATATCATTCTACATACATTTCCCATTACTCTTAGATTCAATTCTTTTGACCTCTCATCAAAGATATTTCATACATTCATAGAGTAAATATACATTCCATACAACATTGGAACATTAAATTAACTCATACGTACTTGCAACATTTGCACATGAACTTACCTCGATGTCGAAAGGGCCAAAAGGGACTTTTTTGCCCATATTTCTCTTTTCATCCGTTCTAGGTCCAAAACTAATTTTCTTTGATCTAGAACAATAAAATTTTCTGATTTAATCATTTATAAATCATAATACACCATAATCTACACTTTAGGCAAAAATGACTATTTTGCCCCTACACTTTGGCAAAATTACAATTTTGCCCCTAGGCTCGTAAATAAAATTTCATCCATCTTCTTTACTAATCAAGCCTAGCCGAAT
The DNA here is from genome assembly GCA_025698515.1 of Gossypium sturtianum. Taxonomy (NCBI): domain Eukaryota; kingdom Viridiplantae; phylum Streptophyta; class Magnoliopsida; order Malvales; family Malvaceae; genus Gossypium; species Gossypium sturtianum. The sequence goes on from CM046952.1 coordinate 73,484,524, forward strand.
CATACTCTCTTCTATAGAAACTCAAAATTTCAACTATTTCATGAACTTATTACAAATTTGCAACATTTACAAATTAGTCCTAATTAGGTGTTTTCATAACAACACCTTTCACAAAAGTTGTTTCTCATCTCCCTATCATTCATTTTATTCCATAAAAAATCTTCAAACAACATAAACTCTATCATGGTAAGTCCCTAGACTTTCAACCATATTGCAAACAAGTCCTCTCATTAGCTAGCTTAAGCTTTGAGGGCTCCAAATATGCAAAAATAATAAAAAATAAACATCAAATTGACTTACTTGTAAGGATGAGATGTAGCTGAAATTTTCAAGCTTTTAAACCCTTAAGCTTGCTGATATTTTTGGTGGAGAAGAAGGCAAAGTGAAAAGATGATAGCCTTGGCTTATTTCATCTTATTTTATTCATTTGTCAACTAATATCACTAACTTTTGACCAACATTTAATGCCTTTGTCCCCCTAGCTTCCTATGTGGCCGGCCATCACTAATTCAATGGCCTAATATCACTTTAAGGACCTCCAATTTATAATCCTTAGCTAATTGGCACCTCTACCAATTCAAATAGAACTTTCAAACTTTATGCGATTTAGTCCTTTTTCGCAATTAAGCCTTCAATCGCTAAAATTAAAGCGCCAAAATTCTCATGCCTCTTTATAAACATATTATAACACATAAAATATCATGCAAATAATTTTTGCTAACCTTGAATTAGTGATTCTAATATCACTGTTCCGACTAGCCCCTAAATCGGGCTGTTACAATTCTCCCCCTTAGGGATTTTCGTCCCCGAAAATCTCATCAGGAGGAGTTGATACCAACATTCTTAAAACGTTTCCATCTACTCTTCAAAATCGCGAATCCACTTATCCTCAAGTTTCTCTTGCAAATAACTCTTAAGATGTGATACATAAGGTCGAAACGTAACTTGAGACCTAGGTTATTCTTCCTCTGGGGCATATACTCTGTAATCTACCAATTTGGAACTCTGCACATGTCCAAATGATCATTCGAATCTTTACTGGTTGATTTACTACAATTCGAATGACATTTCCCTTTCTTGGAAATTTTGTCAAACCAAATTTGAAATCTATAAGGTTTTATCTCACTTTCTCATTAAAGCATTCACCAACTGTAGTAGTCTTGTCTTGTGTGCTTTGGAAACTCAGCTTTTAGTGGTCAACTACTTCTGACCATAACTCGATCATATTGTGAAATGTACTCTATTGTCAAAACATTTATGCACATAACTGCATTTCCTTACTTTTGCATTAGTATATATGCTACTACTAAATCTCATACCAAAACTCTTGTATAAGTTATGGATTCAACATCATTCACTTCTATCTTGAGGAAGCATCAACAACAGAAATCTTATCCAACATGGATAACTTATTTAAAATGCCATTTATTAAAACACTTCTGAATTCTTCTGTTCTGAAAGGAAGACTCACTATAGTCATTGACCTCACTGAAACTAGGATATTACAAACTAGAGTCAACCGAGTAACTAACTCACATTACTAAACATGGATCTTTCATTCAGACATCTGTACTATGTCTACTATCTGAGTAGTATTACAATAACTATACCCTCCATTGTAATAGCTCAAGCCGTTTCCACTATTTCATCTTCAAAGTCTTCTGTAGCATAAGATACCCTCACTTATTAAAATTCAGAAAATACACATCGATCTTCCCATGGATCAATACATAATATCTAACTCACAACACGGACATAAAAAAGTGATCGTCTCTGGATCACCAACTCACAACTCCTTCTCTCGCCTGCATCGATCTCAGTACTAGAACTTTTAAATAAACAGTTCTTTCTATAGCTTTCAACTCAACCATCACGGTTTGAACATTTCGATGAGCATATCTTTGTATCGTGCTCCCTACTCACGTACACACAGAATTTTATTCTCTTTACTGATTCATGCGTGAATATACACAGAACTTGAATCATATCTCAATACATTAATCTACTCTTTTCTACATACTGAGAACCTATTTTAAGCACACTCTCATCTGAGTTTCTCTTGCTATACTAATCTAGAACCTTTACTATCGTCATATCTCACGATAGCAGGGACATCTCCATCGAATTCATTAACTCTATTCATCTTATTCGAAAACTCATCATACAACGTGAAACTTGTGATTTCACTTCTTATACTAGAATCATCACCAACTTCCTCCTCAAAGTACCCGTATAGGATTACGAGGAGATAAAGGAAATGTCGATTTCAATTAACTAAATCGACAACCGTTTTGTCTGATTTTTACTATCAGCTAACATTCTCACACAATCACAATTTATGAAAAGAACAACTACATCAGCCCTGAAAGGAAACAGGTATTTATACATAATACTCAAGGAGATTATTATAATCCATCCATGGCATCAACTAACGATGCACAAATTTTAGGCTTTAAGCCAACTTACTCAAACTTGCCATTTATTTAGCACATACCGTGCCACACATCGTACTCGTTTCTTCTTGACTCCTTCACGAGTGCCTATATTTACCCATTTACATGACTTTAGTACAATTCCCATTTCTATCTCTAGACTCGTCTATGTGTCCCATTGGTCACTAAGGATAATCAAAGACGCATATTCATCGTCATTCATGTAGGTACGAAACCAATGCCACATTCCTGAGGTGGTCTTATATGGAGTCACCTCTAAATGCCAATGCCATATCCCTGATAAGGTCTTATATGGACTTCCTCATCAAATATCGATCCCATATTCTGGATATGGTCTTATACGGAATCTCAACTCGGTGTCGAGGCCATGTCCCGGTCATGGTCTTATACGGGACCTTGTCTATCTCATATCTCGATGATAGCCCCATCATTTTAGTCCTCTAGGACTTTAACCTCATGTTCAACAACAGTTACTCTATTTAGTAGAGTTTTATGCATCGATGTGATACAAGGTATTCTTAATCATGCTAGCATAATTATTGCATTAATCCGATGCAAACTTACTCAACTTAACTCTCATAACATCTCATCATAATTCAACAGTGGTAAGGGAGTGAGGTTGCAAAGTCCCTTAGCCTAACTCTCGTGACTACACACATATGATTTACTACTCATTGTTAATGAAATATCATCATAGTCACACAACTCGCCTCAAGTGAGTTTTCACATTTATCACGCTACAATTGTTTCTATCACTTATACTTTCGAACTGTGACTTCACTTACTCAAGTTTCACATTAAGGTCTACTTGAGTACTCAACATTTAACTCTAATTCCTCTTACTATTTCTTATTAATCTAGAGAATGTCTTACGGGTTTTGAGTACGTCATTTACTTGATTGCCATAGTCCAACTATGGTCTTACTCGTATCACAACATCATAGCCCAGCTATTGCTTTACATGTCGTCACGATGCGATAGCCTCGCTATGGTCTTACACGAAATCTCATATCAACACCAATGCCGTATCCCAGATATGGTCTTACATGGAAACTCATATCGATGCCGATGCCATATCCCAGATATGGTCTTACACGATCTCATACCGAAGCCAGGTTTTAGACGTGGTCTCACACGGGATTATTATTTGATGCCGATGCCATATCCCAGATATGATCTTATACGAGATCTCACAACAATTATCGATGCCATATCCCAGATATGGTCTTATCCGATTATCTTATTCAATATCGAAGCCATATCCCCAATATGGTCATACACGGGATCATGTATCGATGCTAATGCCATGCCCTAAACATGGTCTTATATGGGATCACATATACCGCCATGGGCCAACCATGGTCTTATTCATCATTTTATCATTAAACGACCGTACTCATCTCTTGTATTCTACTTAGTCAAACTTTTCAGTTTTAACTCTCACACTATAATATGTGTGACTTTGTAACGGGGTCATAAGACGAAACATTATACCTTCTCTACTTTAATAATCCACACGAGATTTAACCATGTGGACATATTTATCATAAACAATGGCATCACAAATCTCAAATGCTTACTTACTCTTACTGCTTCTCACATACATCAAGGTACTTACTAGTCTCATGTTTGTAAGGTAAACAAGGTACCTGTAACACTTGATCACATAGATCAGTATACTTTACTATAACAAGCATAATCTCAACATCATCATTCATAACATGAATTATACTTGTTAGTCAGCCTTCACTAGCATGACATAATATCAAATTTACTACTAACTTTCTTGCTATCTCATTTAAGCTTTACTCTTTTGCCCGATGAATCACTATGAATGACTGAGGATACTGAATCTCATTTCACATGTATCTTGATGCCAATGCTATATCCTTGATATAGTCTTACATGGGATCTCTTACTTGGTATCGATGCCATGTCTTGACATGGACTTACACGAAGTCTTGCTTGTGGGTTCCCTTGGGAACTTACCATTGCCATGTCTTGACATGGTCTTATTGGTAACTTTACTCATGAACTGGTCAATGCCGAGCCTTGGCTTGGACTTACATGAAATCTTCCTTGTTACTCACCAATTCCATGCCTTGGCTTGGACTTACATGGGATCTCTATCTCATGATAGCTTTTCAATGCCAAGACTTGTCTTGGACTTACATGACATCTTTGCTTGGAGACTCGCCAATGCCATGCCTTGGCTTGGGCTTATACGGGTCTTCATCTCATAGTAACTCTTCAATGCCAAGACTTGTCTTGGTCTTACATGATAACTTGCTTGATTGCCGATGCCATGTCTTGACATGGTCTTATACGGACTTTCTTGTCTCATGTGGCAGATTGAGTATCCTAAGTAATTCATTTTCAATCGGGACTTTCATATACATGCTCTTAGTAACTTCTTTGTTTACTAAATCATTAAACATTTTCATAGAAATAATGTGCATATAACAACATCACAAGCAATTCAATGAAATATTCATGAAGCTTGAAAATCATACAAACTTACTGAAATTAGCTCGGTTGGGAATCATCTCTGTCTTAACAAAACAATTTCGTTAGAGCCGAGAGACATCACACTATCACGGTCCACATATGGCATGTATAGCTAGACTCTTACTCGTGCTAGGTTAGTCCGAGGACCGATAAACCGTGCTCTGATACCACTAAATGTAACACCCCATACTCGAGTTCGAGACTAAGACTGGATACGAGACATTACTATGTTTGAACTTTCTTAAACATATACTTATGGGCTATAAAATTTCGTTCCGAATTAAAAACTTCTCTTTCTTAGTCAGATCAAACATTTCATGGGCCTACGAGGCCTCAGTTTTACGTCTCGAAACTTTCGGAACTCATCTGGAAACTTTCTCACAAAATAGGGGTCACACGTCCGTGTGACTTGGGACACGCCCGTGCACCCCTAAAACATGCCCGTGTCTTTCACTCGTGGAGGATACTGGCAAATTACACACGGCCTGGACACGCCCGTGGCCCTGGCCCGTGTGCCAAACCTTGGCATTCTGACTTATTCACACAGTCTATACACACACCCGTGTGCATTAGCCGTGTGACAATCCAATTACTAAGTGTAAAGTGCAGACTTCACACGGCCTTGGCACATGCTCATGTGCTAGCCGTGTGTATCACACGGTCTGAAAAAATGGCCGTGTGATTAGCCCGTGGTCTATACTGACGTAAGACACTAAGGTGCAGGAGTCACACGGCCTAGACACACGCCCGTGTGTCTATCCGTGTGGGCACATAGAGGCTATCTACCAAGCCTTTTACCACTCTCATTTTCATACATTCATTATATCATCACCTAATTTCACATAGCTTCAATGTAACTCTTGAATTAAAGACATTTAATCATAGGAGAAATAAAGCCTTCATCCCATACACTAGGGAGAACTCTATCCATTACAATTACAAACAACTTAGGCCATCCTGTATGGCTATACGCAACTAAATTATAATTTATCTTCAGCCAATACAACTTGGATACATCAATAAGAAACTTAATTAACTTTAAAAGAATCCCTATACATGCTATGACTCATAAGGACTTGATACCTCATACCAAGGGTCTGCTCGATAGTGTGAAAACATCTCTGGTGGCCTCCAACCCGAGCTAATTAAAATAACCTATAAAAGATGAGAAAAGTAAGGGAGTAAGCAATAATGCATAGTAAGTTCATATGCATAATCTGACAAATATTGACATTCATTGAATATACATAACCACAAAGTATTATACCAAATTTTTCTCATTAACTCACGGTAACTTATTCAACCATTCGTGAAGCTTACTCATTCTATCTCTTACCACATTCTTACCATGTCACAAGCCAACTGCTTGTGTTGAATAGCATTCATTCCAACACTGATCACCATTTAATCACATGAAACAACACATCAAGCATTCTAGATAAACCGTTCATATTACTAATCTCTCGGTGGTTTTGCACTTAGCCCACCAATCATTTATACTTATGGATAATTATCCACATGTATTTTACTATCTCAAATGTTCATCCGAGAACATCCTCACACACTACTATTCTTTCTTAACTTTCTACGATACTCGTTCGCATTCACGCATTGCATTAATAAATCTATCTCGTGCAACTAAGGTGTATTGAATACACATAACCCACTAAGGGTTCATCATATACTGAATTCATGCCAATTCAATTATAGCACACACTTGTGCTTTTTTTCGGGGTACAACCACATACTTTCTTTCTTTCAACATATATGTTGAATCACTCAAGTTATTATAAATCTCTCTCTCGAGTCTCATACACATAATGATACATAGAATTCATACCCTAATAGGGTCTTACTTTTATTAACAGGTCGATGCCATGTCCCAGACATGGTCTTATACGATTTCTTACCTTGAGGCCATATTCCAATATGGTCTTACACGAGGCCTTAACTATCATCATATCATTCTACATACATTTCCCATTACTCTTAGATTCAATTCTTTTGACCTCTCATCAAAGATATTTCATACATTCATAGAGCAAATATACATTCCATACAACATTGGAACATTAAATTAACTCATACGTAATTGCAACATTTGCACATGAACTTACCTCGATGTCGAAAGGGCCAAAAGGGACCTTTTTGCCCACATTTCTCTTTACATCCGTTCTAGGTCTAGAACTCATTTTATTTGATCTAGAACAATAAAATTTACTGATTTAATCATTTATAAATCATAATACACCATAATCTACACTTTAGGCAAAAATGACTATTTTGCCCCTACACTTTGGCAAAATTACGATTTTGCCCCTATGCTCGTAAATAAATTTTCATCCATCTTCTTTACTAATCAAGCCTAGATGAATCATATTCTCTTCTATAGCAACTCAAAATTTAAACTATTTCATGCACTTATTACCAATTTGCAACATTTACAAATTAGTCCTAATTAGGTGTTTTCATAACAACACCTTTCACAAAAGTTGTTTCTCATCTTCGTACCATTCATTTTCTTCCATAAAAACTCTTCAAACAACATAAACTCTATCATGGTAAGTCCCTAGACTTTCAACCATATTGCAAACTAGTCCTCTCATTAGCTAGCTTGAGCTTTGAGGGCTCCAAATATGCAAAAATAATAAAAAAATAAACATCAAATTGACTTACTTGTAAGGATGAGATGTAGCTGAAATTTTCAAGCTTTCAAACCCTTAAGCTTGCTGATATTTTCGATGGAGAAGAAGGCAAAGTGAAAAGATGGTAGCCTTGGCTTATTTCATCTTATTTTATTCATTTGTCAACTAATATCACCAACTTTTGACCAACATTTAATGCCTTTGTCCCCCTAGCTTCCGATGTGGACGACCATCACTAATTCAATGGCCTAATATCAGTTTAAGGACCTCCAATTTATAATCCTTAGCTAATTGGCACCTCTAGCAATTCAAATAGAACTTTCGCACTTTATGCGATTTAGTCCTTTTTCGCAATTATGCCTTCAATCGCTAAAATTAAAGCACCAAAATTCTCATGCCTCTTTATAAACATATTATAACACATAAAATATCATGCAAATAATTTTCTCTAACCTCGAATTAGTGATTCCAAGATCACTGTTTCGACTAGCCCCTAAATCGGGCTGTTACAGGAAACACATCAGGGAATTCGCAAACCACAGGCACATATTCAACTTTCTTTTCTGTCAGTTTTGTAACAATCACATATGCCAGATAAGCTTCGCAACCCTTTCTCACATAGTTCAAATCTTTCATCGTAGATACAACAGTTGGTAACCCTTTCAAATCACTGGATTCAATTCGAACCGTCTCACCATTCTGACTTCTCAAATCAATACTTTTTCTTTTACAATTCACAATAGCACTATGAAAAGTTAGCCAATCCATACCCAGAATAATATCAAAATCATCAAAAGGTAGGAACATAAAATTAGTCGGAAAACAGATATCCCGAAACATCAATGGACAGTTCTTGCACACTTTATCCACTAAAACACACTTGCCTAAAGGGTTCGATACTCTAATTTCAAATTCAGTAGACTCGGTAGAGTCTTACTTGATACTAGATTCACACACACATATGAATGGGTAGATCCTGGGTATATCAATGCAATCACATCAGTATCAAATAGAGTAAAAGTACCAGTAATGACGTTTGGAGATGACGCCTCCTCTCGTGCGCGTATAGCATAGGCTCAGGTAGGTGCTCTCGCCTTTGATCTCACAGCTGTATCGGTAGTCCCTCTTTGACTTTCGCTCACATTCCCGGTGTTTCTGGGTGGTCTACCCCTAGCCGTCATGTTATTCGACCTCACACTCTAAACATTTTCTTCTTCTGCTAACTTTGGACAATCTCTAATGAAGTGATCCTGTGATCCACACTTATAACAAGTTCGATTATTATACTTTCCCCAGCATTCTTCCACATGTCGTCTTCCATACTGTCTACACTTAGGCTTGTTGCTTTTAACACTACCAACACTCGATTCAGTTGGAGCTTGAGTTCTTGGACCAACACTTAGTCTTGTACGGTCTCTATTCGGATGTCCAAACGAAGCATTTGATCGGTTGCTTACATCTCTAAATCTCTTCATCAAATGTTGAGATGTCTTACTCATCGATCTTTTTCTTTCATCTCTAGCCTCAGAATCGGCTTTCTTCTTTTCTTTGCTAAGCTCCTCGGCTTTGCAAGCTCTTTCAACAAACACGACAAATTCATTTATGTCAAGTATTCCAACCAACAACTTAATATCCTCATTCAGCCCTTCTATGAAACGTTTGCACATAGTAGCTTCAGTCGAAACACATTCACGTGCATATTGACTCAACCTCACAAATTCCCGTTTGTACTCAGTAACAGACATGCAACCTTGTTTCAACTCGAGGAATTCTTTATGTTTATGATCACTAAATCGTTGACTGATATATTTCTTTCTGAATTCAACTTGAAAGAAATCCCAGGTGATTCTCTCTCTCGGAACCACAGATATTAATGTCTTCCACTAGTTATACGCGGTATCCCTCAACAACGAGACATCACATTTAATACATTCATCAGGAGTCAACGACATCTCGCCAAATACTCGAATGGTATTTTCAAGCCAAAACTCAGCTCGCTCAGCATCATCATCAGCTATGGCCCTAAACTCTTCGGCCCCGTACTTTCGAATCTTATCTAAAGGAGGTTTATTCAATCAGATCGGATCTGTAACTTGTGGCACAACAGGCACTTGTGGGGGTGGAGGTTGTGAAGCAGTAGGATTCGTTCGAACAAACTCTGAAAACCACTCACTCATCATTCGAAAGAAGGCTTGCTTAGCCTCTCCTCCCTCACTACTTTCATTCGGCCTAGATGTGGTTGGCGTTGCCCCTTGAGCGGCAGCAGGCGCATTACTCTCTACATCATCAGCAATTGCTCGATCGGGATCCATTACTATACGAAAACACATTTTCAACTGTCAGGATTCATCACACTATCGCAATTATATATATGGCATGTATAGCTAGACTCACACGCGCTACGTTAGTCCAAGAATCGACTAAATCGTAGCTTTGATACCAATAAAATGTAACACCCCTAACCAGAAACCGTCGCCGGAATAGGGTTAAGAGGCATTACCGAACAATCAGAATATTTCACATCCATTTCTCAACAAAAAGTCAATCATCAATCTAACATATTCAAATATAAACATATAATCCCTTATTGAGGTCTACGAGACCTTAAACACATGCTAGAAAGGGGTCGGGACTAAACTGAACACATGCGAAAATTCTCAGAAACTTGAACATTTTTCAAAACTGTAGAGGTCACACGCCCGTGTGGGAAGGTCGTGTGCCTCCCATGGCCTCGACACGCCCGTGTGCCTAAGCTATGTCAAAACAGGGCATACATACTGACTTGTCCACAAGGCCTGAGACATGCCCGTGTGCCTCACCCATGGTGAACTCGTACTTGCACAACACGGCCAGTCACACGCCCGTGTGTCCAGCCCGTGGTCACTACTGACTTACTTCACTTGGCAAACTTAAGCAACACGGTCGAGCCACACACCCGTGTGCTCAACCTTATGGGCAGTTATAGGCCATTTTCAAGGCCAAACTTGCCTCTCACACATTGATTCACCTACAAGCTTTAAATCTCATGCATTTATACCCCAATTGGCAACCAAAACATAACATTTTATACTCTAATTAATCCTCAACAATATCATCTATTCATATTCTCAATTCCTACTCAATTAAATCTATTCAAGCACCATGATCACAACTCAATTCATATAAGCAAAGCATCATGTAATTCTTACTACAAGTTCACATTTTATCCAACATTCTTATCAAACAAATCACATATATATAACATACCATTTCTATTCTTGCTATCTCATGCCATATTCATCATTTCCATAGCTCATATAAGTATCAACATTATTCATCTTCCAAGCCAAATCACATGGCAAGGTTCCAACACCACAAAATGTACCTTAACTACTAGCCTATACATGCCATATACCATCTATATACATCTTTCAAAAGTACCGAAATAAATAGCCGATAGTGTGATAGAGCCACTGACGATCCCCAGATCCGAGCTAGCTTTACTGACACTGTAAAATAGAGAAACAAGTCACACAGTAAGCTTTCAAAGCTTAGTAAGTTCGTAACATAATACATATAGCTCATTAATACCAATACATTATACCAAAAACAATCCATCACATAGATTAATTCACAATCACATTTACCATACCATCCAAGGTAATATGCTCAATGATCGTTATGTCAGAGTCTTAAAATTTATATAATGAATGATCTAGCCTAGAAACTAACTGTGACAACGATTGAGGCAAGCGCACCTATCGATTAGTAGTATAGTTCAGTGGCAAGACCGGAATGTCAAACCCAAAGGAACCAAAAGTACTATACTAACTTTCTTTCTATTATTTAGCCTAAGAATTGAAGTGAATTATTGTTTAATCTAAAATCAACTAATTACTAAGCTAAAGACGCTAAGACAAAGAGAATGAATTGGGGAAATACTTGTGGGAAAAACCAATTGATTAAGACAATACCCAAGGAAGAATCCTCCTATACTTCACTTGTTATCTAACTCTGAACCAGACGATTTATTCACTTGACTTGATCCGTAGGATTCCCTAATGTATATTAATACCTCCGTCGAGGCTACTAACGTCTAACCCTAGGTTGATTAATTGAAATCTCTTTCTAATTAAAACCCCTAGAATTGCATTAACTCGATCTATGGACTCCCATATTAGGTTTGACCCTAATCCAGTAGATTTTTGTCCTCCTATGTCTAGGGCTGTGATCAACTCCGCTTAATTATGCTATATCTACTCTTAGATAGGGACTTTTGCTCCACTACCTAAGCACATCAATACTTGAATCAATACCCTGAAATATAAAAGCAAGAATTAAGAACACATAATTAAGAACAAATCAAGTATTTATCATATAGTTCAGAAAACAATAACAAGATCCGTCTTAGGTTTCATCCCCCTCAGGTATCTGAGGGTTTAGTTTATAATCATAAAAGAATACATCTCAGAAGAAAAGATAAAACAAAACATAAGAAAACCCTAAAACCCCCTGAAGGAATTGAAGGAGAGATCCTCCGTCTTGAGTATGATTTCAGCTTCTTGAGATGAATCAACTGGCTTTCTTCTAGTAAATCCCACGATTCTGACCTCTCTGGCTCGGCTCCTTGGCCTAGCTGGACGCGCCCGACAGAAGGCTTCTGTCGACTCCCCCCTTTTAGGTCATACTTAGGGTGTTTATATAGACTTTGGAATGTGTTTCTTTGCCTCTAAGTATCCTATTCCGAGTGAAATTCCTCTTTGTCACAAAGAGGACACGCCTGTGAATGAATCGACTTCAGGCCGTGTTTGAGCACGCAAGAAGGGCACGCACTGTGGTGAAACCCAGTGCCGTGTCGATTTCTCACTTTGGCCCATTTGGCCCGTTTTAAGCCCGTTTTCCATTCTTTTCATCCTCCTATGCTCTCCTGAGTATAAACCATGAAATTAAAGGATTAAGAGCACCAAATTCCATAATTCAAGGGATAAATCATCCAAGAGCATGCTAAATGTGGAGATAAAATATGTTACTATTACTGTTTATCACTCAATTAACCTTCCATGAACTCATCTATAATTTCATCAACCACATAGGTTCCGAACGTACCTTAGCCAACACCTAATTATCGATCACATATAATACTCAATGCTCAATATTTCATTTCGATCAACTTTCGTCATTTTCTTGATTCAATCGCACACTTAGTGCATCTATATCAAACTGATCTTAAATCGGTATCGCACACACAGTGCCAACGACAAAGCTGAAGCTTTTATTATTTCTCACACACAATGCTAATCATCTCGGTCACATTTCCAAATACGCACACTTAGTGCCAAATAACTCGATTCCTCACATAGCATTTACAATTCAATAATACCATACTATTCATTTCATAACATTAAACATAGTTAAATACACGTATTATGTCCGAACTTACCTCGGATGTCAAAATACCGAAACGGTCGATTAATCGAGCACTTTATCTTTGCCTCGATCTCGATCCGAGCCTATCCTTTCTTGGTCTATACACATTCAAATTCAGTCCATTCAATCACCAATTCATTAAATTTAGTCCACACACACATATTTAGGGCATTTTACAAAATAGCCCTCACATTTTCACATTTTGACACTTTAGTCCCGAATTCACAAAATCACAAAATACACATAATTTGCTTGTACCCATGCCTAGCCGAATTCTTACTATACTCATACAAGCCCAAATATTTCATTTATTTCACATTTTAGTCCCTCCAATTTACACTTTTCTCAATTAGGCCCAAATTACACAAATTCATCAAAACTCCAAAGACAAACTATATTAATCAAACACATATCTTTCATTTTCCACCATCAAACATTCAAGAACTCACATGTTCATCAATGGCATATTTCAAAAACATCATCAATTCACAAAATTGAAGCATGGGTTTCAAAGTACTCGAAGAAACGATTACGAAAACGTAGAAATTATCAAAAACCGAAGTAAAACTTACCTTGAATTAAGCTAGATAGGTGCCGAATATTTCAAAGCCCTAACTCCATCTTTTTCTTTCAATTTTCGGTAATGGAAGATGAACACTCACCTAATTTCATGTTTTTGTTTTATTTATTATAACATTAATAATTGATTTCCAATTCTACCCTTAATGAAATAAACATTAATACTTATAATAGTTAGTTATAATTGTCCTTTAACCATCCACTAACTATATAGTGGCTTAATTACAACATAAGGACTCCTCCTTTAGAAAGCCATGCCAAATAGGTACTTTAACAACTAGCACACAGCTTTTACATCTTATGCGATTAGGTCCTTTTCGCAAATTAAACACACAATCAATAAAATCTTCACACAGAAATTTCACACAGGCTAATTCACATACTGTAGACACCAAAAATAATATTAAAATATTTTTACGACCTAGATTTGTGGTCCCAAAACCACTGTTCTGACTAGGGTCTAAATCAGGCTGTTACATTCATACAGTGTTTCATCCTCCAGTTTCTTAAAGGATGTTATGTTATTTCTCAGTTTGGCATTCATATTGGGTGGGTTATGTCGCAGCAAAAATCTTTGGCAGAGATCATTCCATGATTCTACTATTCTAGATGGTAAAATGTTGAGCCATGTTCTAGCATGATCTCTTAAAGAATAGGGAAATAGTTTGAGGTTTAAGGCATCTTCAGGGACACCATGCTATCTGAAAGAATTGCAGACTTCCAAGAAAAGTCTCAAGTGCAATCTGGGAACGTCAATTGGCAAACCACCAAACTGATCAATTGATTGAAGCATCTAAAACATTACAGGTTTCAGTTCAAAGTGGGGAGCTTCCAATTGTTGCTTGACTATTAAAGGATTTAGGTTGTTTAAGATAAGCACTATATGCTCTTGAATTGGCCTATCCAAATCATCAAACATTTAAGCAACATGAGGATTAACATTTGGAGCTCCCAGATTAAGTTGCTCATTCATAGCAGGTGGATTATTACCGTCTTCATTCATTGTTCTTTGTTCTCTTCTCCTTCTTAGCAAGGTCCTTTCAATTTTTGGATCTAAGGGATAGAGTCCGAAGAGCCATTAGGACAGAGTAATAAGTTTCTGGAATCCAAACTAATTTTCGATAGACCTGAAAAGAGGTTTGACACATTAGATTTATCTGCTTGAACTTTTAGCCCGTCTAAATTGTCCAGAGAAAAACCACCTACCTTAGAGTTAAAAACTCTACCTTCATAGTTAAAGTATGAATATTTAGGAAAGGATAACACGCTACCCGTGGTTGTGTCTGCTGAGTAGGCTGATGAGAAAGAGGTTAAGTTGTTAGCTGTGCTTAAGAAATTGAAAAAGGCATTAGGCTCTACAATTGCAAATATTAAAGGAATCAACCCTACACTCTGCATGCACAAAATTCTGCTGGAAGATTGCCATGGAAATTCTATTGAGTAGTAAATGAGGTTAAACCCCATTATGAAAGAGGTGGTGTAGAAGGAGATAAACAAATGGTTGGATGCTAGCATTATCTACCCAATCTCTGACAACTATTGGGTGAGTCCAGTCCAATGTTTGCCAAAGAAGGGAGGTGTCATCGTGGTCAGTAACAAAAATAATGAGCTTATTCCTACACAAATTGTCATGGGATGGTGAGTTTGCATGGACTATCGCAAGCTCAACAAAGCCACAAGGAATGACCATTTTCCATTGCCTTTCATTGACCTAAGGTTAGATCGATTAGCTGAAAAGGACTTCTATTGTTTCTTAGATGGATAATCTGGGTACAATTAGATTGCAATTACCGCAGAGGATCAAGAAAAGACAACATTCACCTGTCCGTATGGTACATTCGCCTTCAGAAGAATGCCTTTTGCTCTATGTAATGTGCCAGAAACATTTCAACGGTGCATGATTTCCATATTCTCGGATATGGTTGAGAATTTCCTCAAATTGTTGTGGACGATTTCTTGATATTTGGGAATGATTTTAAAGGTTGTTTGCACAGCTTATAATTGGTACTTCAATGCTATGAGGAGACTAACTTCATCTTAAACTGGGAGAAGTTTCATTTCATGGTAAGAGAAGACATTGTCCTAGGGCATAAGGTTTCCCATAAAGGAATCGAAGTTGATAAGGCAAAAATCGAAGTGTGTAACAGCCCGATTTAGGGACTAGTTGGGACAGTGATCTCAGGATCACTAATCCGAGGTCAGAGAAAATTATTTTTATATTATTATATGAGTTATAGTATGATTATATAGGTGCATGAAAATTTTGGTACTTTAATTTTAGCGATTTCATGCTTAATCGCGAAAAAGGACTAAATCGCATAAAGTGCAAAAGTTCCATTTTATAAGCTAAAGGTGCCTAATAGCCATAGAAT
The DNA here is from genome assembly GCA_025698515.1 of Gossypium sturtianum. Lineage (NCBI taxonomy): Eukaryota > Viridiplantae > Streptophyta > Magnoliopsida > Malvales > Malvaceae > Gossypium > Gossypium sturtianum. Next base: position 73,500,487 of record CM046952.1, read on the forward strand.
ATTATTTGGAGGTCTTTAAAGGGCAATTAGCCCCTTAAATAATGGTTGGACGGCCATAGGGGACAATAGAGGTCAAAATTTTGTCAAGTAGGTGGATTAGGTGGACTAAATTAGGATTTTATATTAAAATAAAGAAAGAAAAGATATCATCTTTTCTTCTCCTTCTTTCCACCAAAAAATAGCAGCAAAAAATTGGGTTTGAAAGCTAAAAAATTTCAGCAATATTCTCTCTTTACAAGTAAGTGACTTGATGATCATTTCTTGATAAAAATTGTACTTTTGGAACTCCTAAAGCTTAAGCTAACTATAGAGGGGACTATTTTGCAAAATGGTGGAAAGTTTAGAGTTTTACCATGAGAGCATGTATGTTGTTTGCTGCATTTTTATGGAAGAAAATGAGTCATAGATTGTAACACGCCTTACCCGTATTTATCGTCGGAACCAGGTACGAGGCATTACCGGACATAACTAACTTGAACATACAACTTTGAGCTATAGAATTTCATTCCAAATTAAAACTTTCCAATTCACATTCATAACATCCTTATTATGGGCCTACGAGGCCTTAAACATGAAAACGGAGGATCTCAGAATTAAACCGAGAACTTTGATATACTTAGAAAAAAATTGCCTTAACAGGGCCACACGCCCGTGTGAAATGGGACACGCCCGTGTGGGCAGGCCGTGTGGTCACACACGCCCATGTCCCTAGCCCGTGTGGGATTTATTTTTCATTTCGAACCTACATGGGTTTTCACACGGCCGGACACATGCCCGTGTCTTTGGCCCGTGTCTTTCACACGACCTAGACACAACCTGGGTATTCTGTTTATGATGTCAGCAACCTCATAAGGGGCACACGGCCTAGGCACAAGCCCGTGTATCTAGCCCGTGGTCAACACTGACTTGAAACACTAGCATGCAGGGGACACACGGCCTAGTCACACGCCCATGAGACTTACCGTGTGTCACACACGACCTAGACACACGCCCGTGTACCTACCCGTGTGGACAAGAACAAGGCTATTTGCCAAGCTCTTTTGTCACCCTAACTCACACCACATTAATTCCATTCAACCATTTACCAAGCAACCCAATCATGCATCTATCACAATCATGAATAACCTCTTCTTTTCATAAAATAGTAATAATGAGCCATCAACTATGGTAATATAAAAAAGAGTTCATCTTTTAAAAGAGCCAACACACTTGGCCAAAACAACAAAACATTTCATTAAACCTAGCCCTATACATGCCATACTTAAAATGCTAAGTCTAAATATACCGAGATAAGTTGATAGTGTGGGTGATCTTCCGATTATCTTCGAATTCCGAACTGGCTCTTTGACACTATAATACAAGGGAAAAGAAGGGAGTAAGCTTTAAGCTTAGTAAGATTACATGTAAACAATAAGCATCATAACATATGCTAATCAATCAATAACATCACATACTAAGCAAGAACAATTCATATTTCCATAATCATGCTTGCTCATTTCATCTCTTACCACATTCCAACCATATGAAAATTATATTGCCCACATTCACTTGTACACATTCCTTGCACTCATCACCACAAAGAAACATGTAACATTCACTTATACAATTCTCTATGAACCCCTCAGAATAATACTAAGTACCCGGTGGTTTTGCACATAGCCCACATTTAATCAATAATAGGGTGGTATCGCACATAGCCCACCAACAAGATTATTTACGGTGGTTTCGCACATAGCCCACCAAATGATAATATAAACGATGGTATCGCACACAGCCCATCGTGAATAAGTAATAAGGTGGTATCGTACACAGCCCACCAAAAGAATAATTATGGTGGTATCGCACACAGCCCACCAAAAGATTATTACGGATACTTTCCCGCACTTACATATCTATTCCGAGGTTCATACGGGAATTACTCACTATCTATCAATTTCAATCATAAATGATCTCATTCATACAATGCACCAATAAGTAACAACATATGTATTAAAGACGCATCGTTTACACATAAACTTACCTCAGTGCAAAATGTATAAATCGACGACTTAATCCGTAACCTTGTCTTTTCCCCGGTGAAGGTTGTTTCCGCGCTCTTCTTGATCTATAATAATGAAATTCACTCATTTAATCACTTTATAATGCATGATACACCAAAATTTCTTCTTAGGCAAAAATGACCATTTTGCCCTTATACTTTGGTAAAATTACGATTTTGTCCCTAGGCTCGTAAATCATTTTCATCACATTTTCTCATTAAACAAGCTTAGCTGAACATTCATTTCTCTTACAACAACTCACAAGACCAATTATTTCAAGCATTTATTACTAAATTACAACCTTTACAACTAAGTCCCGTTTAGGTGTTTTCATGGTAACACCTTTCACAAAAGTTGTTCCTTAACTCACTAACATTCATTTTCTTCCATAAAAACTCAGCAAAAAACATAAACACTCTCATGGAAAATCCCTAAACTTTCAACCATTTTGTAAAATAGTCCTCTCATTAGCTAGCTTAAGCTTTGGGGGTTCCAAAAGTACAAAAATTATCAAGAAATACCTCTAAAATCACTTACTTGCAAGAGTTTTTCTTGGCTGAAAAATTGAACTCCAAATACCCTTATTTCCTCTTCAATTTTCGGTGGGGAAGAAACATGAATAGTGAAAGATGATATCTCTTCTATTTGTCTTATTTTATTCATTTTTTTATCACCTAATTTCACCAAATTTGACCAAAATTTAATGCCCTTGTCTCATTGTCTCTATGGCTGGTCAACACACCCTTAATGGCCTAATTTCACTTTAAGGACCTCAAATTTAATATTCTATGGCTATTAGACACCTCTACCTTGTATAATAGAACTTTCGCACTTTATGTGATTTAGTCCTTTTTCACAATTAAGCATGAAATTACCAAAATTAATGCACCAAAATTTTCATACATCCATATAACTATGCCATAACACATAAAATAATATCAAAATAATTTTTTCTTCAACTTCGGATTAGCGGTCCCAAAACCACTATTTCGACTAGCCCCAAAATCGGGCTGTTACATAGATGTTTAATAAACAACTTTTATGAAAGGTGTTACCATGAAAACACCTAGAAGGACCTCTTTGTAAAGGTTGTGAAATAAGAGGTAAATGTGTGAAATATTTAGTTTTGTTGGTTGTCATAAGAGAAATAAATGTTCACCTAGGCTTGTAAGAGGAGGAAATTCTATTAGAATTGATTTACGAGCCTAGGAGTAAAATAGTCATTTTGTGAAAGTGTGGGGCAAAATGGTAATTTTGCCAAAGTATGAGTCTTGAGACGTGTTGATTAATGAGATTTTTAAATGAGCTAATTTGCTGTTATATAGATCAAGAAGAACGAGGAATTAACCTTGACCGAGGAAAAGGCAAGGTATCAGATTAAATCGGCAAGTAACCTATTTCGAAACCGAGGTAAGTTTGTATGTGAGAAATTCAACATCATGCTAGTATATTTGAGAATGTTTGATATTATAATGATGCATATATTGTTATGAAATTGAAAGATGGTGTTGAATGAGAAAAATGATGAGAGTTGTGATTTTGAAGTCCCGGTTGGACTATAATAAATGAGAGAATACTATTGTCGAGACATGAGATGAATAAGGTCCCGTGTAAGACCATGTTGGGGACATGGCCTCGGCACCGAATTGAGGTCCCGCATAAGGCCATATCTGGGATATGGCAACGACATTGAATATGAAAATCGTATAAGACCATATCCAGGATATGGCATCGATAATTGATGTGAGATCCTATATAAGACCATATCTGGGATATGGCATCGGCACTCAGAGGTGACCCCATGTAAGACCACATCTAGGATGTGGCATTGGCTTCGTATTTATGTGGATGACGATGAATATGTATCTTTGAATATCCCAAGTGATATAGTGGGATAAATAGTTAATCTTGAAATAGAAATGAGTTTGGTGCTAAAGCTATGTGATTGAGTGAATACAGGTGCCCGTGAGTAATTCACGAGAAAAGTTTACGTTATGTGTTATTGCATGTATTCGATAAGAGTAAATACGAGTAAGTTATGGCAAGTGCTTGAGACTTTACGATTTTATTCAATGCCATGGATGGATGATATTATGAGCTTTATGTTGCTATTTATTTTCATGCAAACTTACTAAGCTTTATGCTTACCCCTTCTTATTTCCCTTTTCCTTGTAGCATTGCCAAGTTAGCTCGAGAATTCGTGGAACGTCAGAGTTCGAAAATCACACTATCGACTACTTTTTGGATAGCCAAGTTAGATTCATTTTGAGTATGGCATGTATAGGACTTGGTCATTTTGTTATGTCATATTTGCTAGCCAAAGTGTTGGCTATTAAAGTTGTTCAATTTATTTTGTAAATGGTCATGGGAAGTTGGCCTATACTTTACATGTTCATATATTCAATGATGATGAATTTCATGAAGTGTATGCTTGTGTTGATGTCTTGATTTTGAGTTCTTAGAGGTGCCATATGGTCATAATATGTGTTGAATTGATTTGGTATAAGTGTGGTTGCTTGGTAAGGTGGCAAATGGCTTGGTAGATAGCCATATAATTGTCCACACGGGTGTCTGTGAACACGGTCAGCCCCATGGGCGTGTGGAGAGGCCGTGTGTCCCCTTGCATGCTAGGTTTACAAGTTAGTATGCCCAGTAGTAAACACATGGGCAGAGACACGGCCATGTGTCTCAGCCGTGTGGGAGGCACAGTCATGGACATTGGCGTGTGCCCAGGCCGTGTGAAGTCTGCACCTGAAATTTGGAATTTAATTCGACACACAATCTAAGGAAACAGGCGTGTTCCTTGGCCGTGTGACCTTAGTGAGGTGATGACATCATAAATAGAATACCATGGTTTTGGCACACGGGCTAAGACACGGGCGTGTCAAGGCCGTGCGAGGGACACTGACGTGGAACACGGACATGTGATATGCCACACGGGCATTTTCCATTTGCCACGGGCGTGTGGCCCCTGTTTAGGCAAAAAATTTCTAAGTGTGTAGAAGTTTCCAGTTTAATTTCAAAACCTTCCGTAAGTATGTTTAAGGCCTTGTAGGCCCGTGATAAGGATGTTATGAGTATGAATGAAAAGTCTTAATTTGAACGAAATTTTTATGACCCAATGTTGTATGTTTAAGTAAGTTTAGTTGAGTAATGCCTCGTATCCGGTTCCAGTTTTGAACACGGGTAAGGGGTGTTACAAAGTGATTGAGAAGCTGCCACCTCCAACGAGTGTTAAGGTAATTAGGAGTTTCTTAGGGCATGCTGGATTCTATAGGAGATTTATCGAAGACTTTTCCAAGATCTTTAAGCCCTTGTGTGCCTTGTTGGAACAAAATAAACCTTTAATCTTTGATGAACCTTGTCTGCTAGCTTTCAAGGAGTGAAAATGTGACTAGTGGCTGCACCGATTGTAATAGCTCCTAAGTGGACATTGCCATTCGAGCTCATGTGTGATGCCAGTGGTTATGCCGTTGGAGCAGTACTGGGGCAAAGGAAAGACAATATTTCATGCGATCTATTATGCTAGTCAGATTCTAACTGATGCGCAACTGGAAACACAAAAATATATCGACTTTTTCAGCACCTCTTGAGCTCGAATTCCTGCATTTTCGTAGTAATTTTTGTCGAAATTCATACTTTAATTATAAAATAATTAATTTTCACTTAAATTATTAAGAGATTGAATTTTAAGTATTTTTATAATAGATTTTCACAAATTTGGTTTATTTTCGACAGTTTTGCACAAAAGGTGAGAATTAGCTCGGCAAACACCTCGAAAGAATTGAACCGTTGGAGTGATTTTTGCATCAAGTGAATCAAGATCATGATTAAATTATTTTCCAGCCAAGGATAGTCCAATAATGATTATTCTATATACTTTATATTTAATATTTATCCAACATTAATTGGATAAAAAATTAATATAAAGTCTGAAGATGAAAGTGGCATAGTGTGCTAAGTATAGAAGATTGATCCACCAAGAAATCGGGTAGTCCAAAACTCTCCCTATAGCTGATCCAATCAGCTGATTTTTTTATGATTTTTATGCTTTTAAAATAGCCCTTGAGCTTCCCCTAAATGCTATTCAAACCCTTCCACTTTTTCTGCCTTTCCCTTTTTGCCTCAAGCTAAATATAACAAAGTTTGAAACATTCAAACTTTGCTCAATGCATGGCCAGGCAAGGGAGATTAAATGGCTGAAAATTATTTTCTATTTTTAGAAACCATTCCCACCTATAAATACCCCTCTTCCCTTCCTCATTGCACACACCATTCATTCCAACACATCTCTCTCTTTCTTTTACTCTCTCTCCTCCATTCCCTTCTCTGTTTTTCCATTTCCCTTCGTTTCATTCCCTTGTCGATTTCCCTCTTGAAAAAGAGCTTTCATCCATATTGTAATAACAGAATTAAATTGTTTTTGGAGGCCTTGGTTCAACAGAATGAGCAGAGAAGAAGAGGAGCGCACTAGTCTGGTTTCAGAGAAATACTGGATTTGCTTCCTAGTTCCCTTCTCTTTAAATTTCTTGTTTAAGTTGTTATTATAAATAAGAATAATTGTTGTGTTTTTTTTCTTGTTCTAAATAAAATGCCTTAAATTTAATTCATGTTAGATTGATTGCATTTTATCCACTTAAATTAATAAAATCATGTTTGTGTTGTTATAGGCCTTGGTAAGTTGTTCAATTAAATAAAACCATGCTTATATTATACTTGCATTCTAAAATGTAAGGTAACGAATGAATTAGTTATTAAGTGTATTGAAATTTTAATTAATTGACAAAATATTTAATTAGTGCATGTTTAATCTTCTAAGTTAGCTGAAGGTTAAATTAGCGACGGTATTAAACGGTATATTAGCCTTGAATAACTTGTAGGATTATTGTGATTAAACTGTTTCAATATAGAAATATGTTGTTACCTCACTTAATCTTATATGTGCTTATGAAGATTGATTAATTTTTTGAATTCGCATTGAAAAATGTTCAAGTGATTGGTTAATTTAGTAAGTATGTATGTGCAATACTTAACAAATTACCAAGTTGCAGTGAAAATATTCGTAACAACATGAACATGGGTTTAGTAATACTAAGTTAAGGAATGTAATTGATCTAACACAATTATGTCATATTGATAAAACTCATCTTTTTGAAATCGTACATTGGAATTTACTTTTTATCTTTATTACTGTAACGCCCCTAACCCGTATCCGTCGCCGGAACAGGCTTACGGAGCATTAACAGAGATTTTAGAATAATTACATGTAATTCATGTCATTTATTGTTCATATCTGAAACTAATCATATTGTCCCTTGAATGGACCCTCGAGGCCCAATTTAAACATTTGAATCAAGTCGGGAGTGAATCGGGAACTCAGAAAATTTTTCGCAAAAATTCAAAACTTTTCTTTAATACAGGGTTTACATGCCCTTGTGAATAGTCCGTGTGGCTCACACGGCCAAGTGATATGCCCATGTCTCAGGCTGTGTGGGCATTCGATGTGAGGCACACGGTCGTGTCCTAGCCCGTGTCCTTACCCGTTTAACTCTCTGACTTGTGCTACATGGCCTACCACACTCTCGTATGCTAGACCATGTGGTTAATTTAATTTTCACAAATTAGGTGCAGGTTTCACACGGCCAAGACACACGCCTGTGTTCTAGGCCGTTTATCACACACGGCTGAGACACACGCTCGTGTCTCTGCCCGTGTGCCCAATTCTGAGCATTCTATTTTTCAATTTTATGATGCAGGGGACACACGACCAAACCGCATACCCATGTGCCAGGCCGTGTGTCACACACGGTCAAGACACACGCCCGTGTGGACAAAATAAAGCCATTTCCTAGGTATATTTTTCACCCAAATTGCCAACAACCTACATCAACACTTACATACATATATCAACCAATTCAAGACATAATAATCAACCAAAAACAAGTCTTTTGCATGACTTATTAATTTATTTGTTTATGTGATTAAACTTACCAATGACACAGTTATAACTATAAATTTATGTTTTCAAATATACCAATTTAAAACCATTCATCCTTCAAACATGACAAGGCCATATATAATTACATCAAAATATACTTTACACTAGCCATTCCAATGGCTAGTTACAACCCAAATATTTCATCATTTTGCCTAACTAGCATATACATACCATTATACCATAAAAAGTTTGCTATTTATACCAAAACGGGCTGAAGGATAGTGTGATGATACTCCGACCGATTTCCAACCCTTTCGAGCTTCCGAGCACTATAAAACAGAGGAAACAAAACCTAGTAAGCATTTAATGCTTAGTAAGTTCGTATAAAAAGAATTAAACTTACCGATTATATTCATTCAAATAAGCATACAATGATTCTCAAAAAATTGGAAAATTTACCTAATCATATACACTCAAACAAGTATGCTAGTCACATAATTCACATATACATCAAATAAGCATAGATGAGCTCATCATGTTATAAACTTTCAAGTATTTCGAGAGCATTCGAGATATAATTCATTTAATCTCATAATTTCTCATTTCGGGAATTTGTCCTTTGAATCATTGAAATTTCGATGGATACTCAGGTAGTACACACAAGGTGTACAAAACCGTAAACCGTCAACTCATAATCAGGGGTACCCATTAGGGCACTTTATCAAGGAGCACACTCTCGAGCCACATATCAGGATGCTCAGATGAGCCATGTAACAGGACACTTATCCGGGCTAAACAGGAAACTCATAAGAGTTTTACTCAGGGAGCTCATAGAGCTTAATAGATAACTCCGAAGATTTAACATCAGGGAGCACCGGGTAAGGTATCAGGGAGTTCAAGCGAGCCATATCAGGAATCCCATAAGAGCTTATATCAGGACGCTCACGTAGAGCTGCGTTTGTGTCTGCATTATATGCTGGATCATAACCGATTGAATCATGTAACATGACGCTCACACAGAGCTGCGGCAGTGTGCAACACATGCAAAATCACTACTGATCAGGATGCTCGCAGGAACTATATAATAGGGTGCTCAAGAGGGCTATAACATGATTGCTCGTCCGAGCTATTTTCTGTCCGCAACATATGCAAAACCATATTCAATACGAAAAATCACTTATATCCATCGAAATTCATCATTCAAACAGAACTTAATATTTTCCAAATATGATCAGACATATGATTATTTCATATTTTTACAACATTTATACAATTCATATAATCACATACCACATTCAATTCAAACACAAAATAAACACAATTTAGTTACACGAAATTACCTCAACACTTGTTTGTATAATAAAAATATACTAATCCGAAACTTTTTCTTTTCCTCGATCTAACTTCGAATTTGAGTTGTCCGGATCTATATAAAAGAATTTAATCATCAATTTATCACATTTCATATTCAATTGGATTCAATTTACACCCTAGGAAAAATTACCATTTTGCCCCTAAACTTTCTATAAATGCCAATTTCGTCCCTAGGCTCGAAAAATGAAATTCATGCAATTTAATCCTTATTCCAAGCCTAACCGAAATTTTCATATAACATTTACAGCACATGTATTTCACAAAATTTAGAATTTTTCCACAACTTTTACATCTTTGCTATTTAGTCCCTAAATCATGATTTCATCAAAATTCTCTTTGTAAAAGTTGTTTATCTATCAACAACCTTTCATTTTCTACCTTAAATTTCAAATTTTTAGCATATTCATCCATGGAAAAAATTCTATACTTTGATACCTTTGCAAATTAATCCCCAAAATAGATAAATTAGATTATCCCGATCTCAAAAATATAAAAATTACTAAAAACAGGACAAGAATACTTAACCAATTTAGCCAAGAAAGCTTGTTTTCTCTTTCCTAGGGTTTCCATGTATATTTTGGGGATGAAGATGATATAAAATGATAATATTTCTATTTAATTATTTATCATCCATTAATTTTTCCACTTTCCAATTTAGTCCTTGCCTTTTTCTAATTTTCCATTTATGAATCACCAAAAATATCTACTAACTTTTCTTTAATGGTCTAATTACCATATAAGGACCTCTTATTTTGAATTCCATAGCTAATTGATCCTTTTAGCTACTAGAACTCAACTTTTACATTCTATGCAATTTGGTCCTTTCCATAATTAAGCACATAATCGATAAAATTTTCTTATCAGAATTTTCTTATAACATTCCTATCATAATACGGACCATGCAATAATATTAAAATAAATTTTCTTTCTGGCTCAGATTTGTGGTCCCGAAACCACTGTTCCAATTTCACTGAAATTGGGCTGTTACAATTACTTAGTTAATTTTTAGTTTTTAAATCACTTCTTCAAAGCAACGTATTTTTCCTATCAACAAAGTATTTGATTTACTTTTCATAAATATTTTTCTTTCCAAATCCCTGTGGGTACGATAACTTGACATTTACTTGTCACTTTATTACTTGATACAATTGTGTACACTTGTACTTTTCTGTCGTTCCAGCAGCTTAATTACACCACCACTAAAAAGGAATTATTGGCTGTGGTATTTGCATTCAACTAATTTCGATAATATTTAGTTGGTACCAAAGTCACGGTTTACACAGACCATTTTGCCATTAAGTATTTAGTGACTAAGAAAGATGGAAAGCCAAGTTTGATTGGTGGACTCTTACTATAAGAGTTTGATTTAGAGATTCGAGATAGAAAGGAACTGGAAATCAAATTTCAGATAATCTATCAAGATTAGAAGCTGGAAATGAAGACGACAATATCAAGCTTATTAAGGATAATTTCCCAAACTAGCAGGTGTTAATTGCCACAGCATTGCCTTGGTATGCCGATATTGTAAACTTCTTAGTCAGTGGACTGTTGCCACCCGATCTGAATAGCCAGGGCAAATGGAAATTCTTGAATGATGAAAGATTCTACTATTTGGATGAACCTTATCTATATAAGCAATGTGCTAATCAAATAATTTGAAGATGTATTCCTAATGAAGAGATGAAAAGTTTATTACAACATTTTCATTCAGCCCCATATGGAGGGCATTCTGGAGGAGTAAGAACTGCAACAAAGGTACTCCAATCTGAGTTCTATTCGCTAAATTTTTTCAAAGACGCCCATGAATTTTTTAAGACATGCGATCATTGTCAAAGAAGAGGAAACCTATCAAAGAGACATGAAATGCAACTGCAAAATATTTTGGAAATCATGTTGTTCGATGTTTGGGGGATAGACTTTATGGGTCCATTTTGCACCCTTGTTCGGCAATTTATACATACTTTTGGTAGTAGATTATGTCTCCAAATGGGTAGAAGCCATAGCTATACCTACCAATGATGCCAAGTTAGTGATGAAGTTCCTACACAAGAACATCTTCACGAGATTCGGTATGCCTCGAGCCATCATTAGTGATGAGGGATCTCACTTCGATTGCAAGCTAGTTGCCAACGCCCTACAAAGATATGGTGTAAAACAAAATATTGTCACGACATATCATCCGTAAATGAACGAGCAAGCTGAAATATCCAACATGGAAATTAAGCAGATTTTGGATAAAGTTGTTAATCCAAAATGTAAGGATTGGTCCTTAAGACTGGACGTAGCTTTATGGGTATATCACACTTCTTACAAAACCCCGTTAGGAATGTTACCATTCAAGCTCGTCTATGGAAAACCATGCCATTTGTTGGTTGAGTTAAAGAATAGAGCATACTGGGCTGTAAAGCAATTGAACATGGATTGGAAAGCTGTTGGCAATAGAAGATTGCTTGAATTAAATGAAAGAAAATAATTTAGGGCACAAGTGTATGAGAATGCTAAACTTTATAAGGAGAAGACCAAGCGCTGGCATGATAAGAGAATTATGCCACGACAATTTGAACCAGGACAACAATTTTTGTTATTTAATTCAAGGAAGAAAATGTTCCCTGGCAAACTGAAATCCCGCTGGTTAGGTCTCTTTGAAGTAGCTAAAGTATACCCTTATGGAGCAGTAAATGTCAAGCAATGGAAAAAGTTTAAAGAACTACTAGGGTGCTCATGTAAATCAAGACAAACAATGCATTGACCTTAGAGATGTTAAAGCTCAACATCTCTTTCCTGTCTCTATTTTCTTTATTTGTTTTACTTTAATTTTGTTTTTACAGTTTTCATCTTTATTTACTTTATATTATTTTCAATTTTGGTTATATTTTTATATTAGTGTACAGATTTTGCAGGAATTACAGGGAAAGAATGATGGTGCAAGCACGATAGATGTAGCTCCAATAGGTGTTTTCCCTAGCAATCCAGAAGTAAATTATGCCACAACAAAGTAGGTAATAGGGCATTGAAGCAAGAGAAAATGTGGGTTGAAAAGAGAGAAAAAGTCCAAGGAAAAGATTTTGGACAACTGGACCCTATCCTGATAGGGAAGCCTCTGAAGATAGTGCAAAAAAATTTAGGGCCAGGTCATTCTAAGGTTCCCTCTGAAACCCTTTTTACTTTTCCCTCTTCCCGCTTTTTCTCACTACTTACCCTGTAAGCTTCTACAAACTACCCAACCAATTACCCCTATTTATGTCTCTCCAACTGCCAACACTCTTTCATTTACCCATAGTTACACAACGTTTCCTTTTTCATCTTTCTTAACCTCCATTGCATCCCTTCTTGAAATCTAAACTTCCTCCCACTAACTTCTCTTGAGTAGTTTTGCAAACCATTTTCCTATTTAGACTATAGATGAAACACCCCAAACTCGGCCCACGAGCCCAGACCGGATCTGGTTTGTTCCTCGAGTAAAACGTTTCAAATTCATGTTTATTACTTTGGAAAATTTGGGTGGTTTATAAAAAAAATGCCGAGTTGTTTTGGAGTTAATCTTTAATTCGAAAATTGTTTGTGTTTAGGTGTCTAAACATTTAAAATTTATTTTTAAGAAAAGTTGCTTAAACTTTAAATGGATAAAATTTGTATCATAATAAAATAAATAAAAATGCATGCATAATCAGTTTATAGCTATGGCCTTATTACATCAAAGCAAAACCCGAAATAAATCTAAAATACTTAGAAGTAAAAAGTCCAAAATTAAAATAAAGTCTGAGTTGAACATGGCCACCACTAAGCTCTTGCCGACCGGTCCGTTCTTGAGTGTCACTGAAAAATATCCCACAGCGGGTGAGTCAAAGCAGACTCGGTGTGTATAACCAACACCAATCCCAACGATTTAGGCACATCAAATCATACACATATAACGAATATAAATAATGATGCAATCCCAACCCAAACCTAGATAACCATCCGCTACACATCACCCGTACCAACCATCACACCGTGGGGACTACTAAGTCGACCCTCCATCCGCTACACATCATCGAAGGCGATCAGCTGCGCAGACGACATGCTCATCGCCCTTATAAATTGTGGCATAGCCACCGGATAATGTGACAAAGTCACGGATAGTAATTTGTGACATAACTCACCACATTCGATTTCGTGACATGAGTCACCACATTCGAATATTGTGGTATAAACCACCGGATCACTTCCCTTTCCATATAACCCATATGCCCCATGTCACACGAGATATGCAATATCATGCCTTACGCCTTATTTCACATTCTTATCGATATTCACATATGTACCATATTCCAAATATTCATATCATAATAATATTCATATCATTTATTAACATAATGTTAAGGTTACGTGCACAGAGTACTTTGTACCATCACATGGTACCTTTGCCCACTTTTCACACTATTATTAACACATATATTAAATTGATGCCATAAATCGATTAAGAGTTAGTGTGGGGTACACACCTGGTTTACTTAATGCTTTCATTAAAATCCCGAAAATCCCGATCTAATCCTCTAGATCCTTAGTTCCTACATTCGGCCAACACTAAGTATTTTAGCAAAAGCCTATTCGGCTATATAATCAAATCCCGAAGGATTAGCACAACCAAAATCCTTACCTTGCGGCCGATTTAGTTACCACTCAAATCCCGAAATTGCTATCTGCTAATGGAGATGTCGAAATCTCTGCATAACCTTTGTTAAAATCGGTTCCAACCCAAAACTCATGAAAGTGGCCTACGACCGAATACCACATTGGCTTACCTTGTGAATCTTAAGTCTCGAAATTGCTACTTGGTTGTGGTATCTGTCGAAATACCTTACATATTGAAATCCCGAAGATCTCCTCCTTATAGTCGACTATAGAAAAATCTCGAAACCTCCTTTATAGTTTCAGCCAAAGAAAATAAATGGTATTAGAGTCTTGATTTCAGCTTAAAGGAAAGAAATAAAACGACGACAATTGAAACCTTACCCTTAATCTTTGTGGTCGACACACCTTTGCTTACACCCTAGGAGTTATTCGGCTATGGCTAGATGTTGATCAAATGGGTTTCGGCTTTTGGAGTTTGCTGAACAATCGGCTATGGCCCCCAAAATAGGAGATTCGGCTTTTGGAGAATTGCGAAAAGAAAAAGAGAATGAAGTGCAGAGAGATTCGGCCAAAGTGAGAGGAGGGAATGGGAGTATGGTATTCGGCTTTGGCTTTTAAGAAAAAGGATTGAAGGGAGTTTCAACAAGAATGGAAAAAAGAAGGAGAACTTTCGGCTTTGACAAAATAAGAGAAGAAGAGAAGATTTGCTAAAGAATTCGGTAGAGGCACAATTGAAAAGAAAAGAATGAAAATGGCCTCACTTCTTCCCTTTGGCCGAAAATACCACACCTAGATCCCCTATTCGCCAACTCCTCATCTCTCTATCCAATCCCTTGTTATTATCCTATTTTTCCTCTTCTTTACCCTTTCAAAAATAAATTGAATAAATCAATAATTATCTCCCTACCTTAGACGAATTTTAAAGGGAATTTGACCACATCTAGTGCTCATCTCCTTAGTGTTTTAATGCCGTCCAACTCCCCTCTTAGCTTGACGTAAAAGCGACTCAAAATTGCTCCCTTGCTGCTCGAACCTAGGCCCCCTTGTCTTTGCTTGTGGCGTCACTTACTAGGGCTTTAAGTGGCGCCTCCTTGCCACTTTAACAAGCCCATTTTTGTGTCTAAATTCTCCTACAAATTCTCTTAAGGCCTATCAAGCTTAGCTCCTCTTTAAAATCAAATAATTTCTAAGGCATTTTCCTACACTCTAAAGTTCTCAAAATTCATAAAACATATTTACAACACACACAGGCATGCTACTTCACATAATTAAGCAATAATGCACAAGCCATAAATCCCGGATATTACAGTTCTACCCCCTTAAAATAATTTCGTCCTCGAAATTACCTGGCTGAAATAAGTGAGGGTATTGTTGTCGCATTGTTTCTTTCGGCTCCCACGAAGCTTCTTCTGATCCATGATTACGCCATAACACTTTGACTAAAGGTACTGATTTCCTTCGCAACACTTTCACATCTCGTTCCAAGATCTGAATCGGCTCTTCCTCGTAGGACAAATCTGGCCTTAGCTCCACCTGCTCAACTGGCACCACATGAGATGGATCCGGTCGATAACGACGTAGCATAGAAACATGGAATACGTCATGCATCTGCTTCAATTACGGAGGTAACTCTAGCTGGTATGCCACTGGTCCAACTCGCTTCAATACCCGATAAGGTCCTATAAACCTTGGACTTAATTTCCCTTTGCGACCAAATCTCATCACCTTCTTCCAAGGCGAAACCTTAAGAAACACTCGATCTCCCACAAGCAAATTCTATTTCCTTTCGCTTAAGATCCGCATCGACTTACGCACATCGGATGCCTCCTTTAGTCGTGCCCGAATTAACTTAACCTTTTCTTCGGATTCGCCACAATCTGGGACCCAAAACTTGGCGTTCTCCTAATTACGTCCCAACACGTAGGAGTGCGACACCTCCGTCCATACATTGCTTCATACACGATTGCCATCCGAATCGGCTTGATAGTCTTGTTATTATATGCAAATTACGCTAAAGGCAAGTATTCTTCCCAACTTCCTCTAAAGTCTATTACACAGCCTCTCAACATATCTTCCAACACTTGGATCACTCGCTCGGATTGACCGTCTGACTGTGGATGAAATGCCATACTGAAGTCTAATCTGGTGCCCAAAGCTTGATGTAGTGCTTTCCAAAACCGATACGTAAACCTTGGATCCCTATCTGAAATAATCGATACCGGAACTCCATGCAACCTTACAATTTTAACCACATACAACCTCGCCAACTTCTGCAAAGAATAGTCTACCCACACTGGTAAGAAATGCGCGGACTTTGTCAATCGATCCACTATCACCCATACCGAGTCCTTCTTAGTAGGCGTAAGGGGAAGCCCACTAACGAAGTCCATGGTGATTCTCTCCCACTTCCACTGCGGAATCTTTATCGGCTGAAGCAACCCTAACGGAACTTGGTGTTCAGCCTTGACTTGCTGACACGTCAAGCATTTCCCTACAAATTTGGTAACTTCCCTCTTAAGACCAGGCCACCAAAACTGTTCCCTTAGGTCTCTATACATCTTACTACCTCCAGGATGCATAGCATAGGGGCTACTATGCGATTCCCGAAGAATCCTCTGCCTTAACTCCTTGTTCTTCAGCATGCAGACCTTACCCTTGAAACACAATACTCCCTCGTCATTAATACTATAACCTTCTAACTCTCCACTCTGCACTTGCCATAGCTTAGAACTTAGATCATCATCCATTAACTGACTTTTCTCCATATAAATAGTGCCTCCATACCTTAAGAGCAAAGACCACTGCTGCCAATTCCAAGTCATGCGTCGGATAGTTAACCTCATGTGGCCTTAATTGTCGAGACACATAAGCGACTACCTTCCTGTCTTGCATCAATACGCATCATAATCCTGTATGAGAAGCGTCACAATACACCACAAAATCCTTTCCTGCCTCCGGCTGTATCAAAACCGGAGCTTCAGTCAAAACCCTCTTAAGTTTCTCAAAACTCTCCTGTTGCTTATCTGTCCATACGAAAGGTACTTCCTTTCTCAACAACTTCGTCAAAGGTGCGGCTATTGATGAGAACCCTTCTACAAACCTTCTCAGAGTAGCTTTGCCAATCCCAAGAAACTACGTTACCTCGACCACAGACTTAGGTGGTTTCGATCTAGCACTTGCCTCAATCTTCCTAGGATCCACCCTTATCCCTTACTGCACACTACATGCCCTAAGAACGCAACTTTCTTAAGCCAAAATTCACACTTGCTGAATTTGGCATATAGCTTCTTTTCCCTTAACACTTGCAACACTATTCGGAGATGCTCGTCATGTTCCTCCTCCGACTTGGAATACACTAGGATGTCGTCTATGAACACAATGACGAACCGATCCAAGTAAGGTTGAAAAACCCGGTTCATCATATCCATGAACGCGGCTGAGGCATTCGTCAATCCAAACGGCATTACTACGAACTCAAAATGCACGTATCTTGTCCGGAAAGCTATCTTATGGATATCCACCTCCTTCACCTTAAGCTGATGATACCCAGACCTTAGATCTATCTTCGAAAATACCGCGACTCCCTTAAGCTGATCGAACAAGTCGTCTATCCTTGGCAACGGGTACTTGTTCTTGATGGTCAGCTTATTCAACTGACGGCAATCTATGCACATATGCATAGTCCCGTCCTTCTTCTTCACAAACAGGACCGGTGCTCCCCATGGAGACACACTGGGTCGAATGAACCCATGATCAAGCAACTCCTGAATTTGAGCCTTGAGCTCCACCAACTCCTTTGGTGCCATTCTATACGGAGCGATAGATACTGGCGCCGTTCCAGGCAATCAGTCAATTCCAAACTCCACCTCCCTATCAGGGGGTATTCCAGGTAACTCCTCCAGGAAAACATCCACAAATTCCCTTACGGTTCTAACTCCACTAACTCCTTCTTCTTTTGCATCCAACGCACTAACAAAAGTCAAGAATGCCTTGCACCCTTTTCGAACCATCTTATCAGCCTTTAATGCAGAAACTATGTTAGACAAGTAGTTTTTTCTTTCTCCTATCATAATTATCTCCTCATCCTCCAGGGTCCTTAACTCCATTCGCTTAGCTGCACAATCCAATATAGCCCGGTGTTCCACTAGCCAATCCATGCCAAGTATGAGATCAAATTCTCCAAAAGGTAGTTCCATCAAGTCGGCAAGGAATATCACTCCCTGAATCTCTAGGGGTACATTCTGAAATATCTTGTCCACCACTACAGTTTGACCTAACGGGCTTACTACAGTCATCTCTCTACTAGACAGTTCAGAGGCTATGCCTAGAGTTTCAACTATTCTACTTGCAACATACGAGTGGGTTGAACCAATATCAATTAAAGCAAATCAGCTATAAGGAACATACCGGTTATGACGTTCGGTGCGTCTCCCTCCGACGAACTGCATACACCAGACCCGGCTGCCTTGCCTCTGTATTACCTACACCTCTGCCCGGTGTTCCACGTCCTCCTCCAGAACCATTACCTCTGCCAATCGGACCACAACCCCGCTGAGGCTGCGGTCCACCTCTTCCAGCCTGATTGAAATTCTGACCTGCTGGTCGGCTCCCGTCTATTCTTATAGGATGGGCTCCTTAATCATGTGGTCCTTGGACCCACACTTGAAACATCCCCTGTCTTCTTCCAACACTCTCCTAGGTGCCTCTTCCCACACCGATCACAAGTGCGATCATCGCCCTCCTGTCACAACTTGCTGACCTCACGGCCCATCAACTCTAGGCCTCTTCTGCGCATTCCCGGATGACCACGACGATCCAAACCCTCTCTTATGCACTGTTCCGACCAGATTACGCCTACAGTTCTTTAACCCTTCGACTACCTTAGCCTTTTCCACCAACACTGTAAATTCCCGCTCCTGCTGCGAAGCTATCAACAACCTTAGATCATCCCTAAGTCCGTCCTCAAACCGGACACATCGCTCATGCTCCGTAGCCACGATACCTCGAGCATACCGGCTCAACCTTAAGAATTCAGCCTCGTACTCCGCTACGGACTTGTTCCCTTGAACCAGCCCCAGAAATGCCTTCCTCTGAGCATCAGTATAACTAGTTCCAACATACTTCTTCTGATATGCCGCCTTAACATACTCCCAAGTGAGATCATCAGCTGTAGCACCATCCCGAACTGTGAGCCACCACTGATATGCCTCATCGCGAAGTAGCGACACCATTCCCTTCAGTTTCTCTTCAGCAGTCAGATCTAGCTCATCCATAATTCGCTCTGTTGCTTCCAACCAATACTCAGCCGTACTGGGTGCCACACCAGATACGCCACGGAATACTTCAGCTCCATTGGCTCGGAGTCGCTGAGGTACAGATTTCTGAGCTCCCCCACCTCCACCTGCTCCAGCCACCATCTCAAGATCCCGCAGCATCGCTTGCGACACTGCATCATCCCCCGTCTAATCCTGATGCTCAACCCCAGCAGCTGGTGGTGGTGGTGGTGGTGGTGCCTCATTTTCGGACCCTTGCCCAGACCTAACGGGTTCCAATACGGTCATTCTGCCTCTACCACGTCCTCGCACATTACGACCACGTCCCCTAGAACTCATTCCTATGATCGCGCTTTAATCTGATTTAAGAAATTTTATGCATTAGTATTTGTTCCACTAATTATCCACGAACAAGTTTTATGTAAGGAAGTTTAGTAGTAGTTCTTTCGATCATTTCAGAGTTTTGTTTCAAGTCTTCTATCCTAGTTCAGAGAAAGATGCACCTTCATTCAGTAGTATCTACTACACACATTCATCACTTGTACGTTTTTGTCCGTTTTAATCCCAGGGGTATTTTAGTAAATTTTTGTAAATCGGGAATATTTCGGAAAAAATTTTGTAGAAGAGTTTTTACAAATCAAAAGGGTAATTTAGTGCTTTTAAAACTAAGGTTTTTATAAAAATATGGCTAGTCCCTTTTGGGTTTTAATTATTGAGTTTAGCCTGTGAATGAGTCCTCTTGGTTAGGGTGAACCGCTTACCACGCACTGCAGGTAGGATTCAAGTGAAGAGGAGGTGAGTCACTAGGATCGCTTAAATACCAGGCTCTTCCTGAATCCAATCCTAGACATGCGCACAATGGTTGCCACACCCTAACTCGGTGACTCAGTCACAGGTTTGTTTAATTAGGCCTTAAATTTTATGTAGTTCTTGTGTTGGGGTAAAATAATCCTAGGGTTCCATAACTTAATATACTAATCTACGTTCCCGTTATACCCATATACGAATCATACATTAATTCACACAACGGTTAGGGGTACTTACCTGGTGGACTTCGGGCCGGAGACTTAGGTGCCATGCCAGAGAAACCTACTCAATTCACAAAAATTTTCACAAAACTTATTTGGGCTCTATTTTGAAAATTTTATGGGCTTTAAACCCAAGGCCGAGAGTTTAAAACTAGGCTCTGATACTAAGCTGAAACACCCCAAACCCAGCCCACGAGCCCAGACTGGATCTGGTATGTTCCTCGAGTAAAACGTTTCAAATTCATGTTTATTACTTTGGAAAATTTGGGTGGTTTATAAAAAAAATGCCGAGTTGTTTTGGAGTTAATCTTTAATTCGAAAATCGTTTGTGTTTAGGTGTCTAAACATTTAAAATTTATTTTTAAGAAAAGTTGCTTAAACTTTAAATGGATAAAATTTGTATCATAATAAAATAAATAAAAATGCATGCATAATCAGTTTATAGCTATGGCCTTATTACATCAAAGCAAAACCCGAAATAAATCCAAAATACTTAGAAGTAAAAAGTCCAAAATTAAAATAAAGTCTGAGTTGAACATGGCCACCACTAAGCTCCTGCCGACCCGGTCTGTTACTGAGTGTCACCTGAAAAATATCCCACAACGGGGTGAGTCAAACAGACTTAGTGTGTATAACCAACACCAATCCCAACGATTAGGCACATCAAATCATACACATATAACGAATATAAATAATGATGCAATCCCGAACCCAAACCTAGATAACCATCCGCTACACATCACCCGTACCAACCATCACACCGTGGGGACTACTAAGTCGACCCTCCATCCGCTACACATCATCGAAGGCAGTCGCTGCAGACGACATGCTCATCGCCCTTATAAATTGTGGCATAGCCACCAGATAATGTGACAAAGTCACCAGATAGTAATTTGTGACATAACTCACCACATTTAGATTTCGTGACATGAGTCACCACATTCAGATATTGTGGTATAAACCACCAGATCACTTCCCCTTTCCATATAACCCATATGCCCCATGTCACATAGAATATGCAATATCATGCCTTATGCCTTATTTCACATTCTTATCGATATTCACATATGTACCATATTCCAAATATTCATATCATAATAATATTCATATCATTTATTAACATAATGTTAAGGTTACGTACCTGAGTACTTTGTACCATCACATGGTACCTTTTCCCACTTTTCACACTATTATTAACACATATATTAAATTGATGCCATAAATCGATTAAGAGTTAGTGTGGGGTACACACCTGGTTTACTTAATGCTTTCACTGAAATCCCGAAAATCTCGATCTAATCCTCTAGATCCTTAGTTCCTACATTTGGCCAACACTAAGTATTTTAGCAAAAGCCTATTCGGCTATATAATCAAATCCCGAAGGATTAGCACAACCAAAATCCTTACCTTGCGGCCGATTTAGTTACCACTCAAATCCCGAAATTGATATCTGCTAATGGAGATGTCAAAATCTCTGCATAACCTTTGTTAAAATCGGTTCTAACCCAAAACTCATGAAAGTGGCCTATGGCCGAATACCACATTGGCTTACATTGTGAATCTTAAGTCTCGAAATTGCTACTTGGTTGTGGTATCTATCGAAATACCTTAGATATTGAAATCCTGAAGATCTCCTCCTTATAGTCGACTATAGACAAATCCCGAAACCTCCTTTATAGTTTCAGCCAAAGAACATAAATGGTATTAGAGTCTTGATTTTGGCTTAAAGGAAAGAAATAAAACGACGACAATTGAATCCTTACCCTTAATGCTGTGGTCGACGGCACCTTTGCTTACACCCTAGGAGTTATTCGGCTATGGCTAGATGTTGATCAAATGGGTTTCGGCTTTTGGAGTTTGCTGAACAATCGGCTATGGCCCCCAAAATAGGAGATTTGGCTTTTGGAGAATTGCGAAAAGAAAAAGAGAATGAAGTGCAGAGAGATTCGGCCAAAGTGAGAGGAGGGAATGGGAGTATGGTATTCGGCTTTGGCTTTTAAGAAAAAGGATTGAAGGAAGTTTCAACAAGAATGGAAAAAAGAAGGAGAACTTTCGGCTTTGACAAAATAAGAGAAGAAGAGAAGATTTGCTAAAGAATTCGGCAGAGGCACAATTGAAAAGAAAAGAATGAAAATGGCCTCACTTCTTCCCTTTGGCCAAAAATACCACACCTAGATCCCCCTATTCGGCCAACTCCTCATCTCTCTATCCAATCCCTTGTTATTTTCCTATTTTTCCTCTTCTTTACCCTTTCAAAAATAAATTGAATAAATCAATAATTATCTCCCTACCTTAGCCGAATTTTAAAGGGAATTTGACCACATCTAGTGCTCATCTCCTTAGTTTTTAATGCCGTCCAACTCCCTCTTAGCTTGACGCAAAAAGCTCAAAATTGCTCCCATTGCTTTGCTCGAACCTAGGCCCCCTTGTGTTTGCTTGTGGCGTCACTTACTAGGGCTTTAAGTGGCGCCTCCTTGCCACTTTAACAAGCCCATTTTTGTGTCTAAATTCTCCTACAAATTCTCTTAAGGCCTATCAAGCTTAGCTCCTCTTTAAAATCAAATAATTTCTAAGGCATTTTCCTACACTCTAAAGTTCTCAAAATTCATAAAACATATTTACGACACACACAGGCATGCTACTTCACATAATTAAGCAATAATGCACAAGCCATAAATCCCGGATATTACAATAGAAAACTCAAAAGGATTCTTTAAGACTAATCAATGTCAAGAGCCAAAATAGATTCTAAGGGTGTCAAATCTTCTCAGGCAGGTGCCACCCAACCGAAAACTTTCTTCAACAATGCTTATGCATCGAAATATGACAACAACATTTCCAAGAGACTATTTTTCTTTGAGCAAGGCTTTTGGTTTAAGGATGAGCCACACATGGGTTATGACAAGTTTGTTTCATCTATTGTGGAAATGCACAATTGGCAAATCTTCTGCTTGCACTCGGACGATGTCTTGGGAAAAGTTGTTTGAGAATTCTATGCACATATAACTTCCCCTGATGAAGATAGAATCAATGCCCAATTTGGGACAACAGGTGTTCAAGACGAGCATACCTCATTCATTAAAAACATCAATGTTGAAGGCTTAAATTAGGTGTTAAAGGACTTGTGTGTTGAAGGAACTCAATAGACTGTGTCTAGCCAAGAATGACAAACAGATAAAAGGACTCCACTAAAGCCCATTTGTAAGGTCTGGTATCACTTCCTCAAGAGTAGGTTAATGCCATCTACCCACGATTCCGCAATGTTTAAGGAACGGATGCTACTGTTGCATTCGATCATCATGGGTAGGAAACTCAACATCGACAAGGTTATTTTTCATGAGGTGCATCAGTGTGCGGAAAAGAATGTGGGTAGTCCAAATTTCCCTTCCCTAATCACTGCTCTCTGTAGAATGACTAAAGTCCTTTTGAATTCCAATGAGGATGTTAGCCCAAACAAGATAGGAATGTCATGATCTATATGTGTAAAAAAATCCAAGGAGTAGAAACACCGAAACAACACCATAAAAGTAAGGCACCTACATCTTCTGCTAGGCACTTTGCCTCAGCAAAAACCCTCAACCTCTCGGAATTCATTTGAAAAATAAGTGTTGCAGTCCTTAGAGAAATTGGAGCAAAGAATGTCACTATTCGAGATTCAACAATATAAAATTGCTGAAGAAATGACAAAGGCTCAAAAACAACAGGCACTCTATTGGTCCTATGTGAAGGATCGAGATATTGCTCTGAAAAGATCCCTGTAAAAGAACTTTACTAAGCGAATGCCTGAATTTCCTGATTTCACTAAGGATTTTCTACCATTTCCCGAGGCTAGACGTGCTGAGGAGGAACCAGTTGAAGTATCGTCTGACAAGGTAGAGCCTGCAAATGTGAGAGAAAATCCTGAAAAAGGGAAAGTAGCCGAGGAGGAACCAAAGAAAATAAAGTCTGTGAATACTGAGGTCGAGGAAAAAGAACAAAATGAAAACACCCCTACACTTGCACCACAGAAGGACAGTACTGAAGCTATCTCACCTCTGCCAACAGAAGCCATGTTCAAAGAAGACCGTGAAATCAATTGAGACATTGATGAGATCACCGAGTCTGACAAGGAAAAGGAGGAACCATCCATTCCGTCACTTAAAAGAAAGCTAAGATATAAGCATATAGCAAGAAAATTAACCCGCAGGTCGTGAAGTACCATCACCACAAGCTGTTAGTGAGTTTTTTTCCCTTTGTTAAATAAATAAATCACACTGCATTTTGTTAATTTTAAGTCTCATGCATTAAAACAATTTACAAGAGATGGATATTGAAGAAATTAAGGAGACCTTTGTAGATGAACAATTATTGAGAGTGGACATTAATCAATTAAGACTATGTAAGCATCTAACCCCATGGTATGCAAATTATGTTAATTGCATCGCAAGAGGGGTCTTCCTAGCACATGCATCTTGGCAACTGAAAAAGTAGATAGCCCATGAATAAAAAATTTACGTTTTGGAGGAACCATATGTGTTTCGACAATGCGCAAATCAATTAGTCCAATGATGTGTGCCAGAGGAAGGGATTCAAGATATTTTACAAGGCTTTCATACATCTCCTTGTGGAGGGCATTTTGGTGGAAAAAGGACAGCTCAAAAAGTACTACAATTGGGGTTTTATCGGCCAAAAATGAATAGAGATGCTTATGAATTTGTACAAGGATATGATAGGTGTCAGAGAATTGGGAATATATTTGAACAAACCTTGTAGTGTAGCGCTCTTTAGGATTTCCAAGGAATCAATGGGAAACAAACAAACATGAATAATGATAATGAAAAAGGTGACCCAGGTATTGATTTTGTGAAAAAAAAGGAAATCTAGTTGTCATGTTGCGACACCACTCCCGAATGTCATGACAAGGAACAAAATTTTGATTCTAGAACCTACCCTCGACGTCGCGACATCACCCAGGGATGTCGCGGCAATGCTGCGTAACTCTATTTTCTAAACTAACCTAACTATTGAAGTTTTTGTAGCTTAATTATATTAGGATTCTTGTTCTTTAACTACTTATTTAGTATAACTAGACTATAACTCTTGAATGATTTATTCTTCCTTTCTAATCTATAAATAAGACAAATGGACAACCTATATTATCATTAACAAAGATTAAATTGCAGGCTACCCTCTTTTTATCGTCAACAAAGGTTAAATTGAAGGCATAACAAGAACAAAGTATCAAATGGCTAGTTTCAGTTCAAGCGCCTCAAGCCCAGCTATTGAGTTTTAAGGTGACATGGATAAGTACCTACAACAACTACAGTCATATACCTTTATTCAAGAGCAGGGATTTGACCCTTTAATGAGGAGTTGCAAATGAATATGGTAAAATGCAACTGAAAGAGAGTGGACGAAATTTTGTTTGCCAGTTGAGGAATCCTAATAATTCCTATGGTGCAAGAATTTTATCTAGCATTAAAACAAAGGGAAGTAGCCGGACCGTTCTATGAGATGTACTCTTTTGTGAAGGTCAGAGGAGTTAATGTTTCAGTAACTGAGATGAGTATTTTCCAAATTTAGGATGCAGCATATTATTATCACGATTATCTCTATAAAACAGATTTGAAGGAATTCAGAAACATTGATACATAGGAAATATTAAGATTCCTAACGGAAGGTAAATAGATATGGACATATCGAACGGGAACAACAATACCTGAAACATTCAATCAAGAGCTAATAAAACCAAAAGCCAAGATGTGGATGAAATTCGTATGTTCGAGAATATGGCCTATAACAGATATGTCCAAGATTAGTCCAATTCAAGCTATCTTAACATATGGGATCCTCCAAAAGAAGAAAATATGTATTGGAACATGGATATATAAAAAACATGGTTGATTGTGCAAGGAATTTAGGAAAGGGAATATTTTTCCCTCATCTAATTATGAAATTATGTAAAAGGGCAAGAGTACCCATTGAGTGGATGGATAAAACCATGAATCCCTCAAGGAAATTACTCGGTGATGATTTATTCAAGGAAATTACTCGGTGATGATTTATTCAAGCAATTTTTTCTTCTACAGAAGAAAAAAAAAGGAAAGGAGAAAAAGAGGATTTCAGGAAGATGAGGACTAATATTCAAGAGTAATCTAGTAAGATTAGGAGTAGACGAATTTAGGAAAATTGAATGCTTCTTTCTTTATTAGGAATTAGTACTTTTCATTAATAAATATTTACTTTAGGGATTGTATTAATTTTGAGGGTGATGTAAATTTGTTTTGAGGATTAGGGATACATGCATACATAATTCTTTGTTTTGTAGTTTGTTTAATTTTTTTAGAAACCCAACACAAAGTAGACACAAACAATTCGAACTTCACATGATCAAAGGAGGAAGCACCCATCATTAGCAGTTGGAGTGCCCACAATCAATCGAGTAACTTTATTTTTTATCTTCTTATGGGCTACACATTGAGGACAATGTGTCAACTAAAGTGTGGGGGGCTAACATAGGAAATTTGTTTTTAAAATTTTTTCTTGCCTTTTGGTGCGCTTAAGCTTGTAGAAATACAAGTGATTGGTTAGGAGTATGTAGATAGGTTGCTTATGTTTATAAATAAATTTGGCATGATGGTAGGTGATTTTCAATTTTTTAGCATTAGACTACTAAAGTTCTATATGTTACACTGTAAATAGGTATTAAGCAATCAACTATAACAAATGATATAGAAAATACAAGGAAAAGAGCATGCTAGTATGAATGATAAATGGTTGAATTTGAGTTTGTTTGGTTGATTAATTTTGTGCATGTTGAGGTATTTTGGGATGACCTAAGTCATTGTTTGGAACACATCCTGAGCCAAAAATCCAACCTATTAATACTCTCCTATAATACCGATTTTTTAGCCTTTTGACACTTCTTGATGAACCTCATTACAAACCTCAAGCCTTAAAACGTTAATTTGTATTTGCCCTTTTCCTTTGGTCTTGCACTGCACAATTATAGACGTCGGGTCATGCGTATTGAAGGTTAAGTAGATACATTAAGGAGGAGTTTGTTAAAAACATAGTGAAATAGGAAGGATTAGTGTGATATGGGAATTATAGGTTAGCTCAAAAGTGCAAAACAAAAGAGAAATCCAAAAAGCAAAAGTAATACGAGTAGAAAAATTTCTTGAAAAATAAATAAAAAAGCATTCATGAGTGAGATGAGTTGAAAAAGAAAAGTCACAAAGTCACAAAAGATAGAGAGACTCGTTCATTAGTGCACAAAAACTCGTAGGCCAGCCATAATTACTATGTCATGCTATGATTTCCTATACATAGAGAGACAAGGAAGGTGAGAGAAGGAGAAATAAGGCGGTCAGGGGGTTTAGGGTCACTAAGGGGGGAAGAATAGGGATCAATACGATGTGCCAAACTATTTTCGTGTTTGTAACCATTTTGATGCTTACTATTTTTGAGTCTCATACCTATCCTAAGCCTCAAAACGTTACGAGCCAAAAAGTCCTATGTGACCTACATACCATTATACATGAATAGATATCATACTAAACATATGAAAAAACGCCTATTTGTATTCTGCTCAAAAAATCAAAGTACTTGTATGATTTGTTGATGTATTCCTATAGGTGAAACCCTTAATACTTGTATATTATGTAACATATTGAACTTAGATGTTTGAAATCAAAGATGGTAAATCAACTTTCCATCATGCTGAAAGTGTTAGTAAGAATAAAATGCCTAAGTCATATGCTCCGAAGTCAATACTTGTATTATATTTGCTCAAAGGTCTTCATCTTATTTTTCATTTTTTTATGTTGCTTGAGGACAAGAAATGACTTAGGGGTGGGGGAGATTGATCTGTCGTAATTTGATGTAGTAGATTAAACTAGTTTTCACATTTAAAGAGCTTGAATACAAGCATTTTCATTATGTTTTACTTAAGTTTTCATAAGTTTTGTTTACATTCAATAAAATGTGCAAATTGAGTCTTGTATTGACCTTAGGGGCAGAATGAGGACTAAGGGTGAGCTAACGCACTTTGTTAGTGTGCAAGAAACCATTAGAAGGTGTACTAAACAAATGCTGGTCACTATGTCGCAACATGGATGACTCGATGCCGCAACATAGGGAGTAGAATGGATAAAACTCAAGACTGCCTTTGATGTCGCAACACAGATTGAGGGTCTCGTGACATACCCCTGAAGATAGTTACAGAAGAGTATAATGATTACTATGTCGCAACACATGTCTTGGTGTGTCACAACATCAATCATGTGATGAAAACAAAATAAGAAACAGGGGCATTTTGGTCTGCACAATAAAACTTTATGCTCGGGAACGTCAGCTAACCTAGGGTTAAGGACGACGGCCACCTAAAGGCTATAAATAGGCGTATTTATAACCTGTTATGCATATCATTCCTTTAGCCTAGATTCTCTCTTGTAAGTTTAGTTTAGTTTTCTTTATTTCTTAGAGATTTAGTTTTATTTCAATTGTTCTTGTTGATTTCAAGAGATCTGAATTGTGGAAGCATTCAAACTCTGTGGATTCCTGCTTGATTTCAATACAATCAAGCTCTTTCATTTACTTTATCTTGTCAATTTAATTAGCATGCTTTCTCTGTACATAAATTATATATTGTCTATGGAAGCCATGTGGAACTAATCCCTCTATGGGGGATTAGTGAGCGGAGGTATAGGGTTACTCAACGGATAAGTTTATTTGGGAAAGAAAGAACATGAAACAAACCCTAGGCTTGACAACCCCAAAAGTTATCAAGGTGGGAATTAACCCCAAATTGGTATTGCCGAACCGTGAACACCTTAACCCCAAACTAGTCTAAACTGTGAGGTCAGAAGATAAGTAGTTCTTGTTGACTCGTTATGTTCGTGGAAGATCAGAAGATCATGCTAGGGTAGCGACTAGTTGATTGACGAGGAACTCGAAACGATAGTTGATGGAGATTACCGAAGCAAGCTAATAACTCATAATCAGATTTGATTTACTCTCCCTTTTTAATCTCTTGAATTTTATCTTTTTATGTTATTTTTTTATTACTATTATTATATAACCCTAAAAATCCTTTATTTCATATTGCTCGTACTATAACTGATTTAAAAGTATTAATTAGATCTTTCAGTGTTTAGGTTAGAATTGATTTGGCACTCACCTCCCTTGTGTACGATCCTCAGAGTACTCACCTACTTCGTTGTAAAACTATATTACAACTCAACTCGTATACTTGTAGATATCGCCTTGTCTTTCTATATTTTATTATAGTATTCACACTCTAGACGTTAGTACGACCAGAAGCGGTCAGTACACCACTCCTGAGGTGTAGTCTTGGCATCATATGTAACCTATCAAACCCAGCCTAGACGTTATGGCTAGACTGAGAAGGCTACAATAGCCATCGAAATGGCTAAGCTAACTTACGCTACTTTTGAAGACCTTAAATAAACTCATTTTAGAGAAAATCGTAGTTGTATTTTGAGTTAGCTTAAAAGCATTCATTCATTAGGTTGTGTATACTTAGGATTCATTTTATTCTTGATAGTGTTGTTTTAGAAAAACTGTTTGCTTGTCGCTCTTCTTAAAAAAAAAAAACTCGATGTTAAACTAATGCAGCAAAAAAAAACCATTTTTCAAGTAATTTGGAAACTTAGTTTCCTTATTGATTTCTTTTTCAAAAATAGTTCCTTTGCAATGCAGCGGAAACTGGGGAACAATATGAAATTTTACTTAAGTTTGATATCATGCATTATCCGATTATTATGCTTGAGTAATCCATGCATGCAAAAATCCCCAAAAGAAAAGTTACCAAGTCACAGACCAGAAATAATTAAAAATTACAAGCCAAAACCAATAAAGACTTAATAATACTTATTAAGAATAGTCCAAGGTCCAAGGTGATTCTTCGAATGTGGAGTTCAGTCCTAATTTCGAGGTTTACCTGAAAAGTTAAACATTATTGCAGGGTGAGCTTAGGAAAAGCTCAGTGTGAGTCGAATAATTATTTAAACAGACAAAAACATCAAATACAATGAAACATATTAGCATTAACAGAAGAATTCAGAATCATCATAGGTATTTCATATCATTACATAGCCATTATCAAATTGATGTCAAACGGTGTATGAGCATAGGTCATCATTCATTCGAGTAACAATCATTAATTTCGATACCATTCAATACAACAAAATACATTACGTAGCACAAATCAATAACATTCGAATATGTCGTGCACATGATGCAAAGCAAAAAGGTTCCTACCCATACCATCCGCTACACACCACGATTTCCCTAAAATCTGTCTGCCAAAATCCAAAACATTATGAGCATAGCTCGATGTGGTAAAACCACCGAATAATCAATAATGCAGAAAATCTGTTGGATATCAAATAGTGTGATACAATCGCCAATAACATATAATATGCGATAAAATCACCAATTCCTTCGGTACTCCAGGTGCAATGCACTGACTACAAATAATGCGACTTAATATGCCACCGTTACTTCCCGGAACTCCTCCGTCAACCACAAAATCCCAAACCAATGCATATGCAATATGTCACACAATCTCATACATAATCATATCTCAATACTTTTCACATTCAATTGACATGCTCAGCATGTCCTAAATAATCACATACATTCAATAAATGGAAAAAGTGTTCCAATCTTTCAAATTACCATTGTGTTGGTATCAATCAATATCGTTCAATTTCACATACTTTACGGATTTTCATTGTGCATAAATAGCACCCTTTTCAGTACACAATATAAAAAATATCTCATGCATTTAAATCATACATAAGCTTAATATCTCAATACATTATATCATTCAGTCAAACACTCTCATATCTCATAACTCAAATATGCCATTACAAACTCAATCAAACATCCATACTATCAAACTAGCAATTTTGCCAACATGTCAATCTTTTAAGGCTCGAAACATACATGGTTCAGCCACTCACAATGTAACATCCCAAATATGGGGTTAGTTGGAATTTAATTATTTTCTTATTCTGAACTGCTGTGATATTATTAATGGAATAATAGAGCTTAATTTAAGGCTTTGGGTGTGCCCGGTTTGATAGAAAAATTTCAGTTTTAACTTTAAAAGTAGGGAGCCTTAGCAAGTGGTCATGTTATAAGAATAAATGTGGGTAGTTTAACACAAAAATGAGCCTAGAATAAGTGGCAGAGTAAGCCCACTTAAGAGCTAGCATGTGACGCCACAAGGGATAGGGGAGAGCCTTGGTTCGAGTCACAAAATCCCCTTTCTTTTGCTCTTTATTTGGATCTTACACAAGGGGAGAGAAATTCTCTCCTTGAATTCTTTTTATTATTATTAATAAGGGATAATATGAGTTTTAAAATTTGGTTTTTATTTGGATAATAAGGAGGCTATTTTACTCATGAATTATCATGGGATTAATTAGAGATGGCAAGAGGAAAAATAGGTAGTTGGGGTATTCAAATTAATTGGAATACTTTCAAGGGAGTTTGGCCGAATATAGGGATCAGTAGATCTAGGGTGGCCAACGTTTCTTTTTCGGATTTAGAGCATCCAAGGGTGACAGGTGTGTACATACACACTTATAATTAATTAAATGTACTAAACTGTTGTGTGTGCTAACCGGATCTGTGTAGATTCGGGATTAATACCATGAATGGTATAAGCAAGGAAACAGGTAAGTCCTTGTTGACTATGAAATATTTAAGATGCTTTTGGGAAGCATGGTGTGTTTCGTACACGTTGCTTATTGCTGATGGTAAAACCTGTATATGTGATTAAGTACATGGTAGCATAAGTTATGTGATATAAATGTTGATGTGGGATTGATGAGTGGAGGGGGCAGTGATGTTTCGTGCTAACGAGCACCAGTGTTTTGGTAACACACTGTGACTATAAGTCACCAGAGGTTTGGTACCTCCAGAGGTTTGGTACCTCATAGCGACTCGTCCCCGTGGTTAACACCACCGTGGTTGGCCCCACTTGAGATATGGGATCGTCGCGGTGATTTGGTATCACACGATGGGTTGGCCCCATCACCCGATTTGTGTCTACGGACACCGGTGCTTTGGTAGCACATTGTGACTATATGTCACCAAAGTGGTTTAGCACCACCAGTGTTTTGGTAACACATTGTGACTACGGTCACCAAAGGTTTGGTACCACATGGGGTAGACAAAGGCGTTTGGTTGGCTAGGTTGGGTGCATGGCTTAGTACATGATGATTAATTATATGTCATGTATGAATTTGTTTACATACGAGGGAAGGGTTACATACTGAGTCTTGGTGACTCACCTTCTCCTTTAACATTTTTCAGGTGACTCGTAAATGGCGGTTGAGGAGCCGGTTGGACTCGAGGTGGCCATGCAGTGGACTTGCATAAACTAAACTTAAACTTGGTTATTTTATTTTATTGGGTTGTTTTTGTTTTGGTTGTAATAAGGCCTCCATAAACTTTACTTTTGTTATTTCTTATATGTTGGATATTTTATTTAAACTATATTATTAAAATTGAACCAAATCACATGTTTTCTTAAATTAACACGGAAATGTTTTATCGTGCCATCGGGCACACTTGAAACTTGTATAATAACCGGACTTAATTAAATTTCCAAATTAAAAGTGTAGCTTTGGCAAGATAACCAAAAACGAGAAGTTTTCAATAAAACTTAAATAGGTATTGAAATGGTGTTCACAAGGTTTTTCTCCGTAACAAATCAAATTCGGTCGTAATGTTTGGGCCGGGTTTGGGTTGTTACAAAATTGGTATCAGAGCCCAGTTCAAAGCCTGGCTGTGGGGGCCCAAGGCCCAAAAATGTTTTAGTAGGCCTTTTGGATTGTTTTTGGGTTTTAAGCAGCATGGCCCGAGTCTCCGGCACCGATCCGCCCAGGTAAGTACATCTAAACCTCTTTGTGAATTATATTCTGTAGAAGGGTAGGAAGCATGGAACGTAGATAGACTTATAGGACTTGGACCCTAAGGCTAGATTACTCAAACACAAACAAGACATAAGACTTAAAGAACTAAACCAACCTATGACTTAGTCAATGAGCTAGGGT
This sequence comes from Gossypium sturtianum, assembly GCA_025698515.1. NCBI lineage: Eukaryota > Viridiplantae > Streptophyta > Magnoliopsida > Malvales > Malvaceae > Gossypium > Gossypium sturtianum. The sequence continues at coordinate 73,533,826 of CM046952.1, forward strand.
GTGGTAACCCATGTACGCATGTCTAGGATTGGATCCGGAAGAGCACAGTATTTAAGCGAGTCCTCATGACTCACCTCCTCTTCGCAGTATCCTACCCGTGCATAGCTTCGGTTCACCCTAACTCGAGAGGGCTCGATGGTGTGGTAACCTCTGCGCGCATGTCTAGAAAGGTTCGATGAGAGCTTGGTATTTAAGCGGTCCGCGTGACCCACCTCCTCTTCACTCGACTTACGCTGGTGCGTAGCTTTGGTTCACCCCGACCGGGAGGGCTCGGTCATAGGCTAAACACAATGATTAAAACCCGAAAAAGGGAATTAGCCATGGTTTCGAAAAAGAAGGAAACAACGAACCCTAATGATTTCAAAACTTGTGCAATAACCCTCTCAAATCCTAGAACATTACTTTTACAATGTTTTTCTCGAAAAACGTAACTTGTGAAAAATTACAGAAATACCCTTAGGAGTAAAATTACCAAAATGCCCCTGACCCATAAAATATTAATTCAATAGTTTTGCCCAAAAATTTCAACTATTTTACAAATATTCAATAACTTAGCTTTGGAAATCATCAGCAAAATATTTTGGTTCTGGAAAATTACGAAAATACCCCTGTAGGAAAAAGACGAAAATACCCACAGGTTAGAAATGGACAGAAATGTCCGATGAGCGGAAAAGGTATGGAAAGTATTAAGGAATGGATGCATGAACTTCTTTGTGTGAACTAGGATAGGAAATGAAACATTGTTTGCTCGAAAGAATCTCTGATTAAACCTTATCCATAAAATTTCTTCTCGAGTAATAAAGTGAAACAAATGCTAACGTATAAAATTTTTCTTAATCAGTTAAAAAGCGCGGTAGATAGAATGAGTTCTAGAGGACGTGGGCGCCGTGGACGTGGTAGGGGTAGGATGACGGTGTCTGCGAACCCGTCAGTCGGGACAAGGTTCGAAAAATGAGGTACCACCGCCACCACCACCTCCTACTTTTAGAGTGAGGAGCCGGATCGGATCGGGTGGCGCGGCGGTATCATAAGTCGTGTTACGAGTCTTGGAGATGGTGGTGGGGCTGGTGGAAATGTGGGAGCTCGGAAATCATCCCCGGCGACTCGATCTAACGGAGCGGAGTTATTCCGAGGTGTGTCGAGTGGCACCAGTCACGTGGAATCTTCGCTAGAGTCAATCGAAAGAATCATGGATGACCTTGACTGACCGAGGAAGAAAAGCCGAAAGGGGCGATGTCGCTTCTAAAGGATGAAGCGTGATCGGTGGTGGCTTACGGTTCGAGATGGGGCTACAGCAGATGATTTGACTTGGGAGTATTTCAGAACCACCTATCAGAAAAAGTATGTGGGCATCAGCTACACTGATGCACAGAGAAAGGCTTTTCTGGGATTAGTGCAAGGAACTAAGTCCGTGTCGGAATATGAGGCGAAATTTCTAAGGCTGAGTAGGTATGCGAGAGGCATCGTGTCTACTGAACATGAGCGCTGTGTCCGCTTTGAGGACGGACTCTGAGATGATTTAAGGTTCTTGATTGCCCTACAAAGAAGTTCGTGAGTTCTCATCCCTAGTGGAGAAGGCTAAGGTAGCCGAAGGGATCAAGGAGGCTGTGAGGCAGAGCTATAGTAAGAACAATCAGAAGAGAGGATTTGGGTCAGCTGGATCAAGCGGAAGTGCTCGAGAAAAGGCTAGGCCAAGTGGGCCCAATCGGCGACAAGGCCCACGATCGCTAATCGTGAGGCCGACTCGGTGTAACACTGCGGAAAGACCCATTGGGGAGGATGTTGGACCGGTGATAAAGGATGTTTTGAGTGTGGGTCTTTGGAGCATCGTGTCGAGATTGTCCCCGAAACTAGCTAAGAAGCAGCGAGAGGGGCAGAACCGTGCTCAGGATAGAAATGTAGGACCACAGAGGGGTCGTGGTAATGGCAGAGGAAACAACGGTCCTAACCGAGGTCGTGGAACTCAAGGAAGAGGTTCAGGCAACACAGAGGCTAGGCAGCCTGGCTTAGTTTACGCAGGCCGGTGTGTCGCGAAGAAGGTGACGCACCGGATGTCATAACCGGTACGTTTCTAATTTTCGGTTTTCCTTATGTAGCATTGATTGATGTGGGCTCGACGCACTCGTACATTGCTAGTAGTGTGGTAGGAACTATGGACCTAAACTCAAAAAGCGCTTCTAGGGAGATGACTGTAGTTAGCCCTTAGGTCACTCCGTAGTCGTAGATAGACTTTATAGAGGCGTACCCTAGAACTTCAAGGGGTAGTATTTGTAGTGATCTAATGGAACTACCGTTTGGGAGTTCGATTTGATCCTTGGTATGGATTGGTTGGTTAAGTACCAAGCAAGTTTGGATTGCTTGTGACTAAGCGCATGGTCCTTAAGGCAGTGAAGGTGATGAAGTGGTTATGATAGGAGATAGAAGGAATTATCTATCCAATGTAGTGATGCCTTGAAGGATGAAAAGATGGTCAAGAAGGGTTGTGAGGCGTATTTGGTTCAAATCATGCTTTGGAAGCTAAGGGGTTAGTAGTTGGAAAGGTCCGAACGGTTGGGGAATTTGCGATGTATTCCCGGAAGAACTTCCGGGTTTGCCTCCCAGATCGAGAAGTCGAATTCGGTATAGACTTGCTACCGGCGGCACTGTGTCCATAGCACCATACCGAATGGCACCAAAGGAATTGGTGGAGCTAAAGGCTCAAATTCGTGGAGCTCTTGGATAGAGGGTTTATACGACCAAGTATATCCCGTGGGGAGCACCTGTGTTGTTTGTCAAGAAGAAGGACGGTTCTATGCGGATGTGTATCGACTACCGTCAGTTGAACAAGTTAACGATCAAGAACAAGTATCCGCTTGCCTCGGATCGATGACTTGTTTGATCAACCAAGGGTGCCTCGGTGTTTTCGAGATAGACCTTAGGTCAGGTTACCATCAACTTAAGGTGAAGGAGGCTGACGTTCACAAGACGGCATTCCGAACTCGGTATGGGCATTTCGAGTTCTTGGTAATGCCATTCGGGTTGACTAATGCGCCGGCGGCATTTATGGACTTGATGAATAGAGTATTCCAAAGCAGACTTGGACCAGATTCATCGTGGTGTTCATAGACGACATATTGGTTTATTCAAAGACGTAAGAGGAGCATGACAAGCATTTACGGATAGTTCTGCAAGTATTGAGGAGAAGCGATTATATGCCAAATTCAGTAAGTGTGAATTTTGGCTTAGGGAAGTGGCTTTCTTAGGTCATGTAGTATCACCAAGGAATTAGGGTAGACCCTCGCAAAATTGAAGCGAAGTATTGGAGTGGAAACCACCTAGGACGGTGGTGAAATACGAAGTTTTCTGGTTTAGCAGGTACTATCGGAGATTCGTGGAAGGATTCTCTCTAATAGCAAATGCCATTGACCACCAAGTTACTAAGGAAAGGTGTTCCATTTGTATGGACGGAGAAGCGCAAGAAAGCTTTGATAAGTTAAGGAAAATTTTGACTAAGCTCCGGTTTTGGTACACTGAAGCGGAAAAGTTATTCACGATCTATTGTGATGCATCTCACACCGGTTTGGGATGTGTGTTGATGCAGGATGGGAAGGTAGTAGCCTATGCATCCCGTCAGTTAAGACCGCATGAGGTTAACTACCCAACGCACGACTTGGAGTTAGCGGCGGTCGTCTTCGCTCTGAAGATATGGAGACATTACCTGTATGGGGAGAAATCGATAGTCTACACGGATCACAAAAGCTTGAGGTATCTTCGACTCGAAGGATCTCGAACTCGAGAACGGCGTCGGTGGATTGAACTACTAAAGGATTACGATTGTTCAATCGAGTACCATCCGGTAAGGCTAATGTGGTAGCCGACGCATTGAGCCTAAGGTGGTGATGGACTTAAGAGCAATGTTCGCTCGGTTGAGTCTATATGATGATGGGAGTCTTTTGGCGGAACTTCAAGTAAAGCCGACTTGGATTGAGGAGATTAAGGAAAAGCAGTTAGTGGATGAAGGCTTGAGCGCTAAGAGAGTACAAGTTCAGGATGGTGGCTTGGAAGGGTACAGTTTGTCTAGTGATGGAGTGCTTTGTTTTCAAGGACGAGTATGTATGCCAAAGGATACAGAATTAAGGCGAAAATTCTCCAAGATGCACATAGCAGCCCATACGCTATGCATCATCTGGGGAAGCAAGATGTATGGAGATTTGCGAAAGCAGCTTGATTACGTGGCCGAGGGTTGAAGCGTGAGATAAGCGAGTTCGTAGGGAAGTGTCGACATGCCAAAGCAGTTAAGGCTGAACATCGATTACCATCGGGATTACTCCAACCGATAAAGATCCTCAATGGAAATGGGAGAGGATCACCATGGATTTTGTTAGTGGGCTACCCCTTACGCCCACCAAGAAGGATGCGATTTGGGTAATTGTGGATCGCTCGACTAAATCAGCTCACTTCATGCCGGTGAGAATGGATTACTCACTCCGAAGCTAGCGAAGGCGTATGTGGGTGAAATAGTGAGGTTGCATGGCGTGCGATGTCGATTATCTCGGATAGGGATCCCGATTCACGTCAAGGTTTTGGAAAGCGTTGCATCAAGCTTTGGGTACACGGTTAGATTTCAAGACGGCTTTCCATCCACGATCGGCGGACGATCGGAAAGGGTGATCTGATTTTAGAAGACATGTTAAGAGGTCATGTCTTGGATTTTAGTGGTAGTTGGGAGGAGTACCTACCATTAGCGGAATTCGCTTATAACAATAGTTATCAAGCGAGTATTCAAATGGCTCCATACGAGGCCCTATATGGACGAAAGTGCCGTACTCCCACATGTTGGGCGGAGTTGGGAGAACGACAAGTTCTGGTCGAGAATTGGTAACCGGGACGGAAGACAAAGTCAAGGTGATTCGGTCTCGTCTCAAGGAAGCATCGGATAGGCGTAAGTCTTATGCCGATCTCAAACGCAAGGAAGTGGAGTATCTTTGTGGGAGATAAAGTCTTTCGAAAGTGTCGCCTTGGAAAAAGGTGTTGAGATTTGGACGGAAAGGAAAGCTAAGCCCAAGGTTCATCGGGCCATATCAGATTGTAAAGCGAGTAGGACCGGTAGCTTATCACCTAGAGTCGCCGCGAGAATCAATCGATTCATGACGTATTTCATGTATCAATGCTGAGACGGTATCGGTCAGATCCTTCGCACGTTGTGCCAGTAGCAGAGATTGAGGTGAACTCGGATTTATCTTTTGAAGAAGAACCGGTTCAGATTGTAGACCGAGATGTGAAAGTTCTACGTAGGAAGGCAGTGCCTTTAGTGAAAGTGCTATGGCGGAACCACGAAGTGGAAGAAGCTACGTGGGAGCCCGAGGAGGTGATGCGCAAAGCAATACCCCATCTCTTTTGATCAAGGAATTTCGAGGACGAAATTATTTTAAGGGGGGTAGAACTGTAACATCCCAAATATGGGGTTAGTTGGAATTTAATTATTTTCTTATTCTGAACTGCTGTGATATTATTAATGGAATAATAGAGCTTAATTTAAGGCTTTGGGTGTGCCCGGTTTGATAGAAAAATTTCAGTTTTAACTTTAAAAGTAGGGAGCCTTAGCAAGTGGGTGTTATAAGAATAAATGTGGGTAGTTTAACACAAAAATGAGCCTAGAATAAGTGGCAGAGTAAGCCCACTTAAGAGCTAGCATGTGACGCCACAAGGGATAGGGGAGAGCCTTGGTTCGAGTCACAAAATCCCCTTTCTTTTTGCTCTTTATTTGGACGGCACAAGGGGAGAGAAATTCTCTCCTTGAATTCTTTTTATTATTATTAATAAGGGATAATATGAGTTTTAAAATTTGGTTTTTATTTGGATAATAAGGAGGCTATTTTACTCATGAATTATCATGGGATTAATTAGAGATGGCAAGAGGAAAAATAGGTAGTTGGGGTATTCAAATTAATTGGAATACTTTCAAGGGAGTTTGGCCGAATATAGGGATCAGTAGATCTAGGGTGGCCAACGTTTCTTTTTCGGATTTAGAGCATCCAAGGGTGACAGGTGTGTACATACACACTTATAATTAATTAAATGTACTAAATCATTGTGTGTGCTAACCGGATCTGTGTAGATTCGGGATTAATACCATGAATGGTATAAGCAAGGAAACAGGTAAGTCCTTGTTGACTATGAAATATTTAAGATGCTTTTGGGAAGCATGGTGTGTTTCATTACACGTTGCTTATTGCTGATGGTAAAACTCAGTATGTGATTAAGTACATGGTAGCATAAGTTATGTGATATAAATGTTGATGTGGGATTGATGAGTGGAGAAGCGGTGATGTTTCGTGGTGACGAGCACCGATGTTTTGGTAACACACTCGTGACTATAAGTCACGAGGTTTGGTACCTCCGAGGTTTGGTACCTCATAGCGACTCGTCCCGTGTGGTTAACACCACCGTGGGTTGGCCCCACTTGAGATATGGGATCGTCTGCCGGTGATTTGGTATCACACGATGGGTTGGCCCCATCACCCGATTTGTGTCTCTCTGGACACCGGTGCTTTGGTAGCACATTGTGACTATATGTCACCAGTGGTTTGGCACCACCAGTGTTTTGGTAACACATTGTGACTACGGTCACCAGTGGGTTTGGTACCACATGGGGTAGACAAAGGCGTTTGGTTGGCTAGGTTGGGTGCATGGCTTAGTACATGATGATTAATTATATGTCGTGTATGAATTTGTTTACATACGAGGAAGGGTTACATCTCGAGTCTTGGTGACTCACCTTCTCCTTTAACATTTTTCAGGTGACTCGTAAATGGCGGTTGAGGAGCCGGTTGGACTCGAGGTGGCCATGCAAAGGACTTGCATAAACCGAACTTAAACTTGGTTATTTTATTTTATTGGGTTGTTTTTGTTTTGGTTGTAATAAGGCCTCCATAAACTTTACTTTTGTTATTTCTTATATGTTGGATATTTTATTTAAACTATATTATTAAAATTGAACCAAATCACATGTTTTCTTAAATTAACACGGAAATGTTTTATCGTGCCATCGGGCACACTTGAAACTTGTATAATAACCGGACTTAATTAAATTTCCAAATTAAAAGTGTAGCTTTGGCAAGATAACCAAAAACGAGAAGTTTTCAATAAAACTTAAATAGGTATTGAAATGGTGTTCACAAGGTTTTTCTCCGTAACAAATCAAATTCGGTCGTAATGTTTGGGCCGGGTTTGGGTTGTTACACACAAAATCAATAATTTTGCTATTAAGACAATCCAATAAGCAAGCTAATTTATCACATATAACATTATATTTAATATTTTCAAACAATTTTATGAGTTTAGGACCCACACCTTATTTTTTGCTTCCTCACAGCACACTAGCGAATCTTCCAATTTTCCTTAATAATTCCTTAAACGAACCTAAACCAAAATTCAGTATAAATTCAATAAATTTACCATTAAATCAGCCCCCAAACATCCACTTATGAATTCAAACCGATATTTGAAATTATAACTATTTTATCAATACAAACTAGTTAGATTCATTACACTGTATCGATGCAAACCATACGTACAATCGTTCTTCGCCTTTACGGATGATTCGGGGCGTTTGGTTCAACACCTAATTAAATAATATACTGTAAAATTATTAGATAATTAATGATTAAATTCCTTCATTTATTCAATTCATAACCTTTACCCAATAACTATGTCGAAATAACAAACTAGTTACCCTTAATTGCACTTACGCTTCACGATTTGTGGGTTTCAAATGGCAAATCAATCAAGAAAATTTTTCCCTAATTGAAATGGGTTTAAAACTGATTAGAAGGGTTCAATAACTCAAATTAAGGCAGGAAAAATATAAGCAAGAACCAAGAAACAAAACAGTGTCTTTTCTTGCCTATAGGTGCACGCACCACCACCCGCGATGGCCAAAATTGGGGCTGAATTTTAAAATGGTTTGAGATTTCATTAAAATCTGGAAAAAGACCTTTGAAATAATTTAAAATCCACCAAATTCCATATCTGGAAATTTAGGTTTTTAATGGACAATATTAATTAAGAAATTGAAGAGAGAAGAGACATTACCCAAGCTAGTCGAGAGAAACGACAGTGGCACTTTCTTGGAAATGTTTTGGATCGATCTTGGAGTTCAAGATTTCATATTTGGGGCTGATTTTAATGAGGAAAATGATAGAAATAATGTTAACAAATCTTGTGGCAAAAAGAAAAGAAAAAAAAGAGAAAGATATGGTAAAACTAGGTGTAGGGGACGATAACAATGGAGGAAAGGAAAAACAAATTAAAATCAAAGAGAATGAGAGGAGGAGAGGAAAAAATAGGGCAATGAGGAGGAGTATTAAAGGCTGATTATTAGTGAAAAATTAATATTTATACCTAGGTTAACTAGGCATGGATGGCCCACACATTAAAACAAGGGGTTTTTGTCAAAAAATTAAATTATTTGCATGGGAAGGGAATTGAAGTTAGGACCTCAAGGATAAATTCACTAAAGTTTAACCATCAAACCAATAAATCATCCTTGATATAATTTGATATATTTATTTTAAAAAACAAGGCATGTCACATGCTAGGGTTTAAGGCAAAATTTGCAAAATAAATAAAAATGATGCGAGAAAAGGGATTTGAACTTGAGTTTCAAGAAATGTTACACTAACACTTAACCAACAAACCAATACCTCATTTTTTTCCTAAAATTGCATATAATTTAAAAAATTAAGGCATGGTAACACTCTCTCGATTCAAAAACCCGATTCAACTAAGCCCCAATTTTTGGGATGTTACATCATCCCTCCTGGCGCATACTCATATCAACTCACTTGTTACATAGCGCACAGTCATATAAGGTCGTAACAACTTAGTGAGGAAAACATCATTTACATATGTCATTTATGCACATCTCGACTGGTAACTTATTCAAATTGATGTGATTCTGAGCACCAATGTTGAACTAAATCTAGTCAAGGTGAAACAAGTTGATGATGGGCTGAATCTCCAAGAGCCACATCTTCTTGTGAAGATCTAAACGAGGATTGATCCTTTTGTGATTTTCAATTGGATCAACAATGGAAGGTCGAACAAAGAGGGTCAAGAGGAGTTTAAAGGGCCTTTGTGTGGACGTGGGGAACAAGTCTAAATAATCAAGTTCTGATTGGGCCAAGATCAAGTCAAATTCTGATCCAATAGATTGGATGATTCCTTTTTATGGGTTTTAATTCATCAAGTATTTTATTTAAGTTTATTTTTGTTTTTGAATGCATCTTTAAATTAGTGTTTCGCATTATAATTCTACATCTTTTAAATTATTCCATGCATTATGTAACTCTCATGTTAGTTAAGTACGCATCATAAATAATGGCCTACATTATGTAACTCTCATGTTAGTTATGTTTGCATCATAAATAATGACATACATTATGTAACTCCCATTTTAGTTAAAGTTTGCATCTTTAAATTAAGTCATGCATTAAGTAACTCATTTGTTCATTTAGTTCGTAGCTTAAAACCATGTATTTAAGCATCTTAGTTAATAAATATGTTTGAGTTAGTTTATATATGTGTGTTTTTTAATTTGGCTGTTATTTTAATGCATAAGTTAAAGTGTCTTTATTTTCATTTTTATTTAAGTGTTTTAAGTTGAATAAGAATGTGAATAGGTTTCAAGTGTTTAATAAGCATTCATTCTTGTTCAGGTGCCTCTTCAAAAGACTAAGGGAAGACTCTTCAAATACCGATCGATTTTGGTGCACTTAAAGGCCAATTCATGTCACCAATTAAAGGGAGGGTATACAAAGAATAAAGGCATTCGGTTATGGTAGAAGAAAGGACTACAAACAACAACTTAAGGAGCATTAATCTACATAAATATGGTGACCATTAATCTATCCATGGACTAATGAAAAGACATGCCCTTTCATCAACTCAAAGACAAGTGAAGAGACATGCCTTTTGGGGACCGAATTTGAAAGGTCTTAAGGGAACTTGAAAGGTCATTTGAGGCCTATAAATTTCGTTCTAAGTCATTTAGTTTAAAAAAACTTTTGCTTGAAATTAAATCATATTTTTTGAGAATATTTCTCTCTTGGTTCTTCATTGAACTGCTCGAACATATCAAACTTTCTTCAAAGTTTGTGGCAATCAAAATTTGTCTTATCACTCCATTTATCATCTCGGGGTGTAACACCCCAAACCTGTAACCATCGCCGGTCTAGGGTTAAGAGGCATTACCAGAAAAATCAGAGACTTTTACGAACATTTCACATCATATAGTATATAATCGTCATATCATAGCAAAATACAAGCATATAGTCCCTTAATGAGGTCTACGAGACCTCAAACATGCATTAGAAAGGGGTCGGGACTAAATCGAGGTCATACAAATTTTTTTTGAAAACCAAACATTTTTCAAAGTTACAGAGGTCACACGTCCATGTGGGCAGGCCGTGTGCCTCACACGGCCTCAAACACACCTGTGCGTCTAAGCCGTGGCAAAACAGGGCATACATACTGACTTGTCGACACGATCGAGGACACGCCCGTGTGCCTCACCCGTGGTTGACACTGACTTGCATCACACGGCCAGTCACACGCCCGTGTGTCCAGCCCGTGGTCGAAACTGACTTGTTTTGAATTACAAACTCAAATGACACGGTCGAGCCACACGCCCGTGTGCTCACCCATGTGGGAAAATATAGGCCATTTGCAAGGCCAATTTACCACCCATTTTGGGTCAATCCTACAAGCACAAACATACACATTTCACACCTTCAAAATGCAACAAAATCTACCAATAATATCCATCTTTTCTAACCATTCAAAAGCATATCAAACATACCAACTTATGTATCATTTATCTCATTCTAATCACTAGCATTTCTAAGTAAAATTCATCTAAAACTTACCAACTCAATATACCAACCTTTCATCATAAAGATACCAACTTTGCATCACAAAAAATTGATTGAAAAGTTACCATTTTCAAATCCATTAACAAGCCATATCTCATGGCTTATATATACATCTCAAAACATCATCTAACTCAACTATTCTATACATGCCATACTTAAAATATGTACACATTCAAAAGGTACCAAAATATGTTTTGATAGCGTGGTGATGATCTTCGATGATCCACGAGCCTTCCGTAGCTTTAACGATCTACAAAACAATGAAAACACACACAAAGTAAGCTTTCAAAAGCTTAGTAAGCCATATACAAATAAACTTATCATGCAAAACATTTATAGCCATTTCAATTACAAGAAATTTAGCATATCCCAATAGCATATTCACATATATTCTTTAGCTCAAAGGTATCTAACCATTTGTTTGACAACAATTCACATCTCCATGCATCTCATTAGATTATAGCACATACATACAAATATCTCATTTTGTCTTAACAATTCTATGCACATATCTCACTTTTGCAAATTCACATATACTTACCTTTCATACTCAAACTTAGAGTACATTTCAAACGTACCTGAATCGGTTACACATTTCACATAGTCTTTTATTTCTCGAAATTGCCCGTTAAACCGTTCAGAATCAAATAGGATACTCGGATAACTCACAATACTCATACAATGCCATCGTCCCAGACGTGGTCTTATAAGTAATCAAATATCGATGCCACTGTCCCAGACATGGTCTTACACGTAATTCTCAAATCGACGCCAACGTTCCAGACGTGGTCTTACACGATATCACATATCGGAACCTATGTCATGACATATTAATCCTATCTATTCCTAAGGCTCGTACGGGACTTTTCAGACATTGTGACATTGTCGATACTTTTCTCGGTTTTCACATGAATATCTTTCAAAGCCATTCATCACAATTTAATATTATAAGAACATGAATAAATCAATTTAAATACATTTATTTGTATATAGACTTACCTCGTACGGATATAAACGGACGGATTCGACTACTCGATCACTTTCGACTTTCCTCGGTCTAAATCCGTTTTCTTTGGCTCTTGATCTATACATATTCAAATTTAACCCATTTATTCACCAAATCATTCAATTCAATCCAAAAACACACATTTAGGGCATTCTATAAATTAGCCCTCACATTTTCACATTTTGACATTTAAATCCTTATTTCATAAAAATCACAAAATACACCTAATTTCTTTGTACCCATGCTTAGCCAAATTTTCATATACTTCATATAAGCCCATATATTTCATTTATTTTACATTTTAGTCCCTTAAAATATTATTTTCACAATTTTGTCCAAATTACTCAAATTCATCAAAAATCCAAAAACAAAACATGTTAATCTAACACATATATTTCATATTTCATCAACTAACATCACAAAGCTTAAACATTCATCAATTTCACATCTCATAATCTTCATCAAATTCCAAAATTAAAGCATGGGCTTGATAATATACTAATCAACGATCTCAAAAACGTAAAAATTATCAAAAACCGAAACAAAATCATACCTTAATTCAACCAAAAATGTGTCGAACCCTAGATAAGTATAAAAGCTTTCTTTTTCTTTTCTTTCCTTGATATTTTCAGCCAAAAGATGAGTATAATAGCCATCCATTTTGTTTTTATTTTAATTATAATAACATTAATAACCAATTTACTTATTTAACCTTAATAATAACATTAAAAACCCACTAACATATGTACATTAATGTCCATCCATAAATCTAAGGGTCCATTTACCACATAAGGACCTCACATTAATAAGACACATCAATTCAGCACTTAATCAATTTGAAGGCCACTTTTAGATTTTTTGCGATTAAGTCATTTTTCTCAAATTAAGCACACAAACAATAAAATTAATTCACGAAACTTTCACACATGCTAAATCACATACTGTAAACACGGAAAATAATATTAAAATATTTTTCTGACTCAGACTTGTGGTCCCGAAACCACTATTCCGACTAGGGTCTAAACTGGACTGTTACAATTCTTCCCGCCTTAGGGATTTTCGTCCCCGAAAATCTTACCATTAAACAGATTCAGATATTGTTGTCTCATAGCATCTTCAGGCTCCCACGTAGCCTCTTCCACTCCGCGTCGATGCCACAGTACTTTTACTAACGAAATTCTCTTATTTCGTAATTCTTTAATCTCGTGAGCTAAGATACGGATCGATTCTTCTTCATAAGTCATATTGGACTGAATCTCAATCTCAGATAGAGAAATCACATGTGAGGGATCGGATCTATATCGTCAAAACATCGACACGTGAAACACATTATGAATCTTTTCTATCTCAGGTGGTAGCGACAATCTATAGGCAACAGGTCCAATACGTTCAATAATTTCATACAGCCTGATGAACCTCATACTTAATTTGCCTTTTCTGCCAAAATGAAGTATTTTCTTCCATGGAGACACTTTCAAGAACACTTTATCACCGATCTCAAACTCGGTATCTTTTCGTTTTAAGTCTGCATAAGATTTTTGACGATCTGATGCGGCTTTCAGACTATCACGAATCACTTTCACTTTCTGTTCAGTTTCTTTGATCAAATCGACCCCGTGTATCTTATTTTCACTTAGCTCAGTCCAATACAAAGGTGTTCCCACGTACAAAGCCTCATAAGGTGCCATTTTAATGCTCGAATGAAAACTATTATTGTATACAAACTCAATCAATGGCAAATATTATTCCCACGTACCATCTGTAACATCCTGATTTAGGGCCTAGCCGGAATAATGGTGCGAGACCACAAATATGAGACATAAGTATGAGTTTTTGAGGTCTATGCCATGTTTGCATGCTAGTGTGAAAGTTTCATGAAGCAATTTTGTTAAATTGTGGTTGAACTGTCCAAAAGGATTAAATTGCAAAAGTTGCAAAATGTGAGATTCTAGAAGCTATTTGTGTGAAATTGCTTTAGAATATCAATTAGAAGTCCTTAATGAGTAATTTTCACAATTTCTAATTTTTGGAAAAATTTGGGCATGGATGAGTTAAATTAGGAAGTTTGTCAAAAAGGGTATTTTGGTCATTTGAAAATTAAATGATTAAAATAGGAAAAAAAGATGACAAAATTCATTCATCTTCTTCTCCAAGGCTGCTGAAAATTTGAGAGAAGCCATTGTTAGGGCTCTTCAACTTTTCAAGCTAGCTAGTAAGTGTATTCTAGCCTGTTTTTGATATTCTTCGTATTTTTGAATTCCTAGTAGCATGAGTAAGCTCTTTTTAGCTATATGATGAGCTAAAGTGGATGTTCAAAAATGTACCCATGTATGACATGCATGTATTTTGATGTTTTATGGAAGAATATGAAAGCTTGATGTTGTAGAAACATCTTTTACTAAGTGAATTCCATGAAAAATGCATGTAGGGACTAGTTTGTGAAAGTCTTGAGTTTGGTCATACATATGAGAATTAGTGAGAATTGATGATAGCTTTAAATGAGTAAGTGATTCAGCTAAGCATGAAAGGCTAGAAAGTTGAATAAAAATCACTTTACGGGCCTTGGGGCAAAAGTGTAAATATGAGGAAGATTAGGAGCAAAATAGGGATTTTGCTAAAGTATGAGATAAAGGTCAATTTAGTCAATGTGTGTATTGAATGTGTTGATTTGTCATTATATATCAAGAAAGACGAAGCCCGGATCGAAACCGAGGCAAGGGCAAGGTCGTGGACTAAATTACACATCTCCATACTTTTTGAGTACCGAGGTAAGTTTACATATAAACGATGCATTATGCGTATACTTTGTAAATGCTAGCTAGAGTATAGCATGGTTGAGAACCTATATGGTTCATGTGGAATGAATGAGTTAGTTATAGTGAACGAATGAATGAATGAACTACAAAGCGGATATATGAATGTGTAGTGATAATGCTTGATGGTAAGCTAAGTGCGATGCTACCCCAATACTTAGCAACGATGAGTGGGCTATATGCGATGCTATCGCTAAGTATATTGTTTAGTGGGCTAAGTCAGAGACCTCTATGATTACCTTATTGGTAGGCTAAGTGCGATACGACCTTATTGTATCGATTGTGGTAGGCTAAGTGCGAAACCACCGAGAGAGTAGTGTGTGGATGTATTAGTGAGTAGTGTAGATGTGTGGATGTGTTATTGTGAAATAATGATGTGTTGTATATTGTGTAAATGCGATATTGAATGCAGGGGTGCATGTCAATGGTTATGAGTATGTGACTCATGATGTGTTGGAAATGTGGTAAGGGATAGAAAGAGTAAGCATAGTTGTGAATTACTTATGTAGTATAATGCTAATTGTTGTTTAGCTTATATTATGATGCTTAATTGTTTATGTGTAAACTCACTAAGCTCAAAGCTTACTCCCTTTCTTTTCCCTTGTCTTATAGAGTGATAGAGTTGAATCGAGATATGTGGATCAATTGGAAGATCGCCCACACTATCAGCACACTCCGGTACATTGGATTAAATGTTTTGTATATGGCATGTATAGGGGCTAGACAAGTTAGTAATTTTTGGTTGTAAATGGCTAAGTCATGTTGGCCTTTAGATGGATAATCTATTTTGTATAATGCAATAGTTGTTGGCTATTTTATTATATGAAAAGATGTAGTTATCCATGTAAGATTGTGTTTCAAATTGAGTTGATTATGGATGTGTTGAATGAGTACATATTGTGTATGCTAGGGGGTGAGAAGGGGCATGACAAATAGCTTTGTTCTTGTCCATGTGGGTAGACACACGGGCGTGTGTCTAGACTATGTGTGACACACGGTCAGCCCATGGGCGTGTGACTTGGCCGTGTGTCCCCTGCATGTTAGTATTTTAAGTTAGATTAGACCACGGACTAGTCACACGGGCGTGTGCCTAGGACGTGTGAGTTATTCAGTGTTGGCCACGGGCTAGCCACACGGGCGTAAGTCTAGACTTTAAGGCCGTGTGAAGTAGTCAGTGTGCACCACTAGTGGTGAATGCGGGCGTGTGACCTAGCCGTGGGACTTTGGCAGAATGGTTGAGTTTTGTGCACGGGCGTGTAGTCCCTGTCTAGATGGAGAAAATTTTTGAGATAGTAAGAGTTTCCGATATGGTCTGGAGAGCCCTCGTGTGTTTGAGTAAGGCCTCATAACTCGAAAATGAGGTTGTCGTGGTAGTTAAGGAGAGTAGTCACGTTGAGCCTAAGTGCCGACCAAGTAGTTTTAATCCGGTAGCGCCTCGGACCCGGTCCGGCGGGGATTTTTGGTAAGGGGTGTTACACCATCAAACTGAAGAATGCAACATCTCAACATATCCTCAAGTATCTGAATGATCCACTCGGATTGACCATTCGTCTATGGGTTAAATGTTGTACTGAAATGCAATTTAGTACCTAAAACCTCTTGCAGTTTCTTCCAGAATCGTGAAG
This sequence comes from Gossypium sturtianum, assembly GCA_025698515.1. Classification (NCBI taxonomy): domain Eukaryota; kingdom Viridiplantae; phylum Streptophyta; class Magnoliopsida; order Malvales; family Malvaceae; genus Gossypium; species Gossypium sturtianum. Next base: position 73,550,183 of record CM046952.1, read on the forward strand.
TAAACCTCAGATCTCTGTCAGACACAATAGATAGTGGCACCCCGTGCAATCTCACAATATCGGAAATATAAAGCTCAGCTAACTTATCAAGTAAGTATTCAGATCGTACCGGAATAAAATGGGCTGATTTGGTCAATCTGTCAACTATGACCCAAATTGCATCTTTCTTTCTCGGTGTCAAAGGCAACCTTGAAACAAAATCCATCGTCACTCTATCCCATTTCCACTCAGGAATCAAAATCGGTTGTAACAAACTAGATGGAACCTGATGTTCAGCTTTAACTTGCTGACAGATTAAACATTTCGATACAAACTCTGAAATATCCCGTTTCATACCCGACCACTAATAAAGTTGCTTCAAATCATGGTACATCTTTGTACTTCCCGAATGAACAGATAGGCGACTGTTATGTGCTTCATTCAAAATTAACTGAATCAACTTTGAATTTCTTAGAACACAAATCCGATCTCGAAATCTCAAACAATCATCAACATCAACTCGAAATTCAGAATCAGAGTTCAAATCACACTGAGCTCGTTTCGTTAATATTTCATTATCAACTTTCTGAGCATCACATATTTGTTGTAAAAACAACGGTTTCGCTTTCAATTCAGCCAAAACTGAACTACCATCAGACAAGTCTAAATAAGCATTCATTGCACATAATGCAAACAGTGATTTCCAACTCAATGCATCAGCAACAACATTTGCCTTACCCGGATGATAATCTATCACAAGCTTGTAGCCTTTCAACAGTTCTAGCCATCTTCTCTGTCGTAGACTTAAGTCTTTCTGAGTCATCAAATATTTCAGACTTTTAAGATCTGAAAACACATGGCATTTTTCACCGAAAAGATAGTGACGCCAGATCTTTAAAGCAAACACAATCGCAGCTAGCTCAAGATCATGTGTCGGATAATTCTTTTCATGCGGTTTCAATTGTCTCAAGGCATAAGCTATGACTTTGCCTTCCTGCATCAAAACACATCCCAGTCCGTTCAACAAAGCATCACTATAAATCACGAACTCTTTACCCGATTCTGGCTGTACTAGCACTATAGCTTCAGTCAAAAGGGCTTTCAAATGATCGAAACTTTTTTGACACTTTTCAGACCACTCAAATTTCACATCTTTCTGAAGCAATCTCGTCAATGGAGTTGCAATCATCGAAAAGCCTTTTAAGAACCATCAATAATAACCAGAAAGTCCCAGAAAACTACGAACTTTAGACACATTTTGTAACACCCCAAACCCGGCCCAAACGCTACGACCGAATTTGGTTTGCTACAGAGAAAACAATTTGAGAACCATTTTAAAACCGATTTAAGTTTTGTCGAAAACCTTGTGTTTTCAAGTCTCTTGTTAAAAACCATACTTAGTGTTGCTTAGAAATATTTATTAAGTCGGGTTGTTTATAGATTGCAAATGTGCCCGATGGCATTTTTAAAACATTTTACGTTTGATTGGGAAAAACATGTGAATTCATTTTTAACATAATTAAATAGTTTAAACAAATATTCAAAGCATGTAACAATAATAAAATAATTCTAGGAGGCCTTATTACAACTTAACAAAAATAAAACCAACATTAAAATTAAATAAACTAAAATCCAAATCCATCTAATTAAAATTTCCACTGCATGGCCACCTCGAGTCCATCCAGCTCCATCTCCGCGATCTACCCATCTGCAAAATGTTAAGGGAAGGGGTGAGTCACCAAGACTCAGTGTGTAAATCCCCCACCCGGAAAATATATCTCATACACAATTCATTAATAAACATGCTCATGCAACCCAACTAGCCATCCATACTCCTTTTCTACCCCGTGTGGTCAAAACCACTGATGACTTAAAGTCACAATTTAAATGATGGGGCCAACCCATCGTGTGGTCAAAACCACTGATGACCATAGGTCACAATATATCAAATGTGGTCAAAACCACTGGTGGTACCAAACCACTGGGACTTAGTCGCAAATAATCAATTGTTGTGGTCAAAACCACTGATGACCATAGGTCACAAATAATCTGATGGGGCCAACCCATCTTGTGGTCAAAACCACTGACGACAGTCCATAGTTCATCCCCCTCCTCTCATCAATCCCACCATCACATGCTTACACATCAAATTTCATATATCATGTCATAGTATTAAACATCACGTGATGGCATGCAAACATATAAAAATTACAAGTTAGGGGACTTACTTGAAATCCATGATTATGCCACAAACTAACCACAACCAAAAGATCTAAGGCAAATAATAATAGCATGTAAATTAATAAAGTGTGTATAGAGATCTTACACACCTGTTACTATCGAAATTCCTAGATTCCGAAAAGCCGATCTATAACGTTAGATCTCTTGTCCTTACAAATGATTTGGTTTCCTACCAAATCCCGAGCCAAACGATAGTTCACCTACGACAATCGGCCACACCTTAAAACACAAAATAGTTAACCTCCAAGCCTTCGGCTTAACGAATACCTAAAGGAAAAAGATTACTAAATCAAGTCCTTACCACCACTTACCCAAGCCGATTACTCCAAGGTGACGAGCTCACCTGCTTCTAAATTCCAAAAGCCCTATGACCAATTGATTTCAATCATATGATTAGTACCCTTAACAACCTTTGCCGAAATAGCCTCTTATCAACATCCAAGTCGACAAAAGGGAAAAGAGAATATAAACATTCGGCCTAACATACTTACCCTCCAAAATTGATTAAAGAACGCCTCCCCTCCTTGTTCAATATTCGGCCAAGGTGCTTAATAAAAAGGAAAGAAATTCGGCATTTCCAAGAGGTGTATTCGGTTAAGAGAACACAAAAGAGATGTTGGAATTTTCTAATAATTTTGAGCAATAGTGTAGGGAGTTTCGGCAATAAGGTAATAGCGCGAAGAAGGAGAAAGAAAAGAAGTAGGGGATTAATGGTGGTTTTCGGCTAAGTGGAAGAAAAAGGTCTTTGGAAAATTTTGAGTAATTTGCCTAGGGGAAATTCGGCCAGCAACTTGGGAAAGAAAAGAAAAAAATATGGCTAAATGATTTCGGCACTCCCCTAGTGTAATACTAAACCGATATTGGATGGCCCTAGAGAGTCCCTCATACGGCCATAACCTCTCCCTTTTGCGATAATTCAGCCCTCAATTATCAAAGATTTAATCAAAGTTTATCTAACTTCTTATCCCTAGCTACTCTCCACAATGTGAATAGAAATAAAATTTCAAAACCATTCTCTTCCAAATTGATTAGGATTAATCAAATAATATCTAATTAAACATTATTATCCTTAGCACCTCTTTGAAACCAATAAAATAAAATAAAGAAGCCATGTGCCCTCAAATTCCTTCCAAATTAATACAACAACAACAAGGGACCATGTGCGAGCCATCACCCTTATCACGCCCGACAAAAAAAAACAAAACCCACCATTGCTTTGCATCTTTGGTTCGAACACAGGACACAGGGAAACCCAGCTGACCACATAGCGCCAGGGCCATTCGGCCAACCTATCTTTATGTCAAAAGCCCCAACATTTACTTATAAGACCTCCTGGCCGTTTACCCCAAAAATTAAAAAGTGCCAACGCTGCTTTGAAGAACTCGAACATGCGCCCTATCACTCCTCCAGCGCCTAAGTAGCACACGCCAGCCACTTAGCCAACCCACTTTCATGTCAATAAGCCCTCCTAATTTAATTAAAAGGCCTTCCTAGGCCTAACGCCCAACCCAAAAGGAAAAAATATTTCCCCCTTGCTTCTTCCACGAATCGAACCCAAGGCCCCTAGCAAACTCTTAGGCGCCCCACGCCACTTGTACCAAAGTCTTTCTTATGCCACAATTTTCCAAATAAATTTCTTAAGTCCTCTAAAGCCAAGCTCCCCTTTTTAACCCCTAAAAACTAAAAATTTTCTAATGCATCCCTTGCCTTCTAGGGTTCTCCAAACCCCTAAAAATTCCTCCAACAAGACCATAAGCCTGCCAACCACTCGGGTTATGCTCCAAACGCATAACCCCTAAACCAGGGTGTTACACATTTTTCGGATGCTTCCACTCCAAAATAGCTGAAATCTTGCTCGGATCAACTCGTATACCAGATGTTGACACAATATGTCCCAGAAAACCAACTTCACGCAAACAAAATTCACATTTACTAAACTTTGCACACGGTTGCTTATCTCACAAAGTTTGTAGTACAATTCTCAGATGTTCAGCATGCTCAATTTCATCACGCGAATAAATCGAAATATCATCAATGAATACAACAACAAATCGATCTAAATACGGTCTAAAAATTATGTTAATCAAATCCATAAAGACAGCAGGAGCATTGGTTAGTCTGAAAGGCATAACTAAAAACTCATAATGTCCGTGCCTTTGCGTTAAAGCGCTTTTGGAATGTGCGAATCTTTTACTATAGAATCGATAATATCCCGATCTCAGATATATCTTTGAAAACATGGTGGCTCCTTTCAACTGATCAAACAAATCATCTATTCTGGGCAGAGGATATTTGTTCTTAATAGTCCCTTTGTTCAACTGACGGTAATCAATGCACATTCTCATCGTGCCATCTTTCTTTTTCACAAATAGAACGGGAGCACCCCAAGGTGAAAAACTTGGTCGTGCAAATCTTCTATCAGTCAAATCTTGCAACTGTGACTTCAACTCTTTCAATTCTGTTGGTGCCATTCTATACAGAGCTATTGAGATAAGAGTCGTCCCCGGCACTAATTCAATGCCAAATTCAACTTCTCGTATTTGAGGCAATCCCGGTAATTCTTTAGGAAATACATCAGGGAACTCACAAACAACTAGCACAGATTCAACTTTCTTTTCAGTCACTTTTTAATCAATCACATAGGTAAAATATGCCTCATAACCCTTTTTCACATAACTCTAAGCTTTCATCACTGATATCACAGCCAATAACCCATTCACATCATTAGATTCAACCCGAACTATTTCATCATTCTGACATCTCAAATCGATAGTCTTTCTTTTGCAATTCACAACAACATCATGCATTGTTAACCAATCCATACCCAAAATTATATCAAACTCATGAAAAGGTAACAGCATCAGATCAGCCGAAAAACAAATATCTCGGAACATCAACGGACAATTCTTGTATACTTTGTCAACCAAGACACTTTTAGCTAAGGGGTTCGATACTCTAATTACAAATTCAGTAGACTCTACTGGCAAAGTCTTACTGGATACTAAGTTCATGCATACATACGAATGAATAGACCCTGGATCTATCAATGCAATCACAGAAGTATCATAAAGAGTAAATGTACCCGTAATAACATCTGGAGACGAAGCTTCCTCACGGGCTCGAATGGCGTAAGCTCTGGTAGGTGCCCTAGCTTCAGATCTCGCAACTGTATCTTTCGTAGCTCTCTGGCTACCACTCGCATTTCTTACGTTTCTAGAAGGTCTACCTCTAGCTGAAGCATTATCTGATTTCGGATTCTGTACAATCTCTTGTTCAACAGATTCAGGGCAGTCTAAGATGAAATGATCTAATGATCCACATCTAAAACAGGCTCGGTCATTCAATTTACAATTACCCGGATGTCTTTTACCATAATACTTACATTCAGGTCACTCAGATCGGACATTTCCCACACTAGCCATCGAAGTAGCTAAAGCTTTGAAGTTCGGCTGCGATCTAGCTCGATTTCTGTTCGAATGTCCCACATTAGCCTTTGAACGGCTATGCTCATCTCTGAATTTCTTTGATGCAGATTGAAATGAATTACTCAAAAATCTCTTTCTCACTTCTTTGGCTTCAAACTCAGTTTTTCTTTTATCTTTCCCAAGTACCTTAGCTTTACATGCTCGACCAACAAGCACAACAAATTCTTTTATTTCTAGAATTCCAACTAGCAAACAGATATCTTCATTTAGGCCGTCTTCAAATCTTTTACACATTATCGCTTCGGTTGAAACATATTCCCTAGCATATTGACTTAATCTCACGAATTCTTGTTCGTATTCAGTGACAGACATGTGACCCTGTTTCAATTCCAAAAACTCTTTTCGTTTTTGATCTATAAATCTCTAACTAATATATTTCTTCCGAAATTCAGACTGAAAGAAATACCATGTAACCCGTTCTTTTGGAACAACAAAAATCAAAGTTTTCCACCACTGATAAGCTGCATCTCGTAACAGAGAAATGGCACATTTCACACATTCTTCAGGAGTACATGACATTTCATCAAACACTCGGATTGTATTCTCGAGCCAAAACTTAGCTCTCTCAGCATCATCCTCACTAGTGGCCCTGAACTCTTCAACTCCATATTTACGGATTTTATCGACCAAAGGCTTATTCAATAGATTCATATTCATAACCGGAGGTACAACAGAAGTCTGAGGAGGATTGGGCGGGGGCGGAGGTTGTGAAACAGTCAGATTTGTTCTAATATATTGAGTGAACCACTCATTCATCATTTGGAAGAAGGCTTGTTTAGCCTCTCCTTCCTGACCGCTAGTAGCTGGTCTCGAATCAAATAGCGCTGTCCCTTGAGCAGGAGCAGGCGCATTACTTTCAACACCGTCAGCTACAGCTCTTTCGGGATCCATTTACTATACGAAAAACACATTTTATATGTCAGGATTCACCACACTATCACGATTCTTATATATGGCATGTATAGCCAGATTCTCACACGCTATGTTAGTTCTAGAGTCGACTAAATCGTAGCTCTGATACGAATTAAAATGTAACACCCGTAACCCATAACCATCATCGGTTTAGGGTTAAGAGGCATTACCGGACAAATCGGAGACTTTTACGAACATTTCACATCATATAGTATATCATTGTCATATCATAGCAAAATACAAGCATATAGTCCCTTAATGAGGTCTACGAGACCTTAAACATGCATTAGAAATGGGTCGGGACTAAATCGGGATCATACAATTTTTTTTCGAAAATCAAACATTTTTCAAAGTTACAGAGGTCACACGCCCGTGTGGGCAGGCCGTGTGCCTCACACGGCCTCAAACACAACCGTGTGTCTAAGCCGTGGCAAAACAGGGCATACATACTGACTTGTCGACACGGCCGAGGACACGCCCGTGTGCCTCACCCGTGGTCGACACTGACTTGCATCACACGGCCAGTCACACGCTCGTGTGTCCAGCCCGTGGTTGAAGCTGACTTGTTCTGAATTACAAACTCAAATGACACGGTTGAGCCACACGCCCGTGTGCTCACCCGTGTAGGCAAATATAGGCCATTTGCAAGGCCAATTTACCACCCATTTTGGGTCAATCCTACAAGCACAAACATACACATTTCATACCTTCAATATGCAACCAAATCATACCAATAATATCCATCTTTTCTAACCATTCAAAAGCATATCAAACATACCAACTTATGTATCATTTACCTAATTCTAATCACAAGCACTTCTAAGTGAAATTCATCTAAAACTACCAACTCAATATACCAACCTTTCATCATAAAAATACCAACTTTGCATCACAAAACATAGATTAAAAAGTTACCATTTTCAAATCCATTAACAAGCCATATCTCATGGCTTATATATACATCTCAAAACATCATCTAACTCAACTAGTCTATACATGCCATACATAAAATATGTACACATTAAAAAGGTACCAAAATATGTTTTGATAGTGTGGTGATGATTTTCGACGATCCTCGAGCCTTCCGTAGCTTTAACGATCTATAAAACAATGCAAACACACACAAAGTAAGCTTTCAAAAGCTTAGTAAGCCATATACAAATAAACTTATCATGCAAAACATTTATAGCCATTCCAATTACAAGAAATTTAGCATATCCCAATAGCATATTCACATATATTCTTTAGCTCAAAGGTATCTAACCATTTGTTTGACAACAATTCACATCTCCATGTATCTCATTAGATTATAGCACATACATACAAATATCTCATTTTGTCTCAACAATTCTATGCACATATCTAACTTTTGCAAATTCACATATACTTACCTTTCATACTCAAACTTAGAGTACTTTTCAAACGTACCTGAATCGGTTACACATTTCACATAGTCTTTTATTTCTCAGAATTGCCCGTTGAACCGTTCGGAATCAATTAGGATACTCGGATAACTCAGAATACTCGTACAATTTCAACGTCCCAGACGTGGTCTTACAAGTAATCAAATATCGATGCCACTGTCCCAAACAGGGTCTTACACAAAATCATATACGATGCCGATGTCCCAGACATCGTCTTACACGTAATTCTCAAATTAACGCCAACGTCCCAGACGTGGTCTTACACGATATCACATATCGGAACCCTATGTCATGACATATTAATCCTATCTATTCTTAAGGCTCGTACAGGACTTTTCGATCATTGTCACATTGTCGATACTTTTCTCGGTTTTCACATGTATATCTTTCAAAGCCGTTCATCACAATTCAATATTATACGAACATGAATAAATCAACTTAAATACATTTATTTGTATATAGACTTACCTCGTACGGATATAAACGGACGGATTCGACTACTCGATCACTTTCGACTTTCCTCGGTCTAAATCTGTTTTCTTTGGTTCTTGATCTATACATATTCAAATTTAACCCATTTATTCACCAAATCATTCAATTCAATCCAAAAACACACATTTAGGGCATTCTACAAATTAGCCCTCACATTTTCACATTTTGACATTTAAATCCTTATTTCACAAAAATCACAAAATACACCTAATTTCTTTGTACCCATGCTTAGCCGAATTTTCATATACTTTATATAAGCCCATATATTTCATTTATTTCACATTTTAGTCCCTCAAAATATTATTTTCACAATTTAGTCCAAATTACTCAAATTCATCAAAAATCCAGAAATAAAACATGTTAATCTAACACATATATTTCATATTTCATCAACTAACATCACAAAGCTTAAACATTCATCAATGGAACATCTCATAATCTTCATCAAATTCCAAAATTAAAGCATAGGCTTGATAATATACTAAGCAACGATCTCAAAAACGTAAAAATTATCAAAAACCGAAACAAAATCATACCTTAATCCAACCAAAAATGTGCCGAACCCTAGATAAGTATAAAAGCTTTCTTTTTCTTTTCTTTCCTTGATATTTTCGGCCAAAAGATGAGTATAATAGCCATCCATTTTGTTTTTATTTTAATTATAATAACATTAATAACCAATTTACTTATTTAACCTTAATAATAACATTAAAAACCCACTAACATATGTACATTAATGTCCATCCATAAATATAAGGGTCCATTTACCACATAAGGACCTCACTTAATAAGACACATCAATTCATTACTTAATCAATTAGAAGGCCACTTATACATTTTCTGCGGTTAAGTCCTTTTCTCAAATTAAGCACACAAACAATAAAATTAATTCACGAAATTTTCACACATGCTTAATCACATACTGTAAACACAGAAAATAATATTAAAATATTTTTCTGACTTAGATTTGTGGTCCCAAAACCACTATTCTGACTAGGGTCTAAACCAGACTGTTACACGGGGTGTGGCAACTTTGATACATCAAGGTTCGAGTATAAGGTCAAGTTTAAACGAGTCTTAGTTTTAATATAGTTACGGTTCCTTAGAGAATTGAAATGCTTCGAATTAAGGTTTCCACCTTTTGAACCATTTCAAGATGATTCTTCAATCAAGCTATTTTTGAACCCACAAAGCTCAAGAAATCGCATCATTTGGTATCAAAGCTTGGGAATCTTGAATTTAGGTTCATTTTTATCTTACTATAATTTTGTATCTCGAAAAAGGGGAATAAAATTTTAAAAAATCAAAATATTGAAAAAAAAAGAAAATTTGAAGTAAAAAAAAAGAAAGCAAAATTTTGAAAAAAAAAGTATTCGAAAACGAAGAAGAAAAATTTGACTTAAAAAAATTTCAGTTTCTATTCCATTCATCAAGTTGATATCATTCCAAGTACTTTTCATTCATTATCTTGTGAATAATCTAACGTGTGTTCTTGTTGCAAGCACCCATGAAAACGATAAGGCAATTTTTCCAAGCTACTTACTTTGAAAAGGATTGAAAGAGTTATTTTAGTTCTCTTAAGAGCCTATGAGAGAAAATTACGAGTGGTAAAATGCACGAGTGTGGTAATAGCATCCGAGAGAGAAAAAGAAAAATAATTGTGGAGTGAAACACGAGCGGAGTGAAAATATTGTTTTCTTTCCAAGAGGATTAGTAAGGATTTGATTTGGTGAGGTTTTAAATCTTAATTTTCATTTTATTTTAATCTTTTATTTAAAACATGTCACGAGGAGATCAAGTGAACAACGAACGAGGAAGATGACAAGTTCCTAACCTGTAAATAGAAGCCTTAACTCGGGAGTTGTGAAGGCTAATGGATAGTAATCGAGAAATAAGGAATTGACTTGATCAAATGGAAGGAATGTTACATAGGCGGGGAAGATCATCAAGGGATCAATCATCTTATGATTCCTTTAGAAGAGAGTCACATCGTGATTCTTATTCTTCATGGGATTCATGTCGAAATAAAGAAAACTGCAAGTTTGAAGCCCTCCAAGGTAACAAACACGAAGGTACGCGAATCCATTATATGAGTGTCACCTCAAGTACTCCAAGGTACTCATCCATGGAGATTCAATCAAGAAGAAGTGATCATGTTTCGTATGTAAATGTAACAGCCCGATTTAGGGCCTAGTCGGAATAGTGATGCGAGACCACAAATCTGAGTTAGTAAATTGATTTCTTAAGGTTTATGACATGTTTGCATGATAGTATTAAAGTTCCATGTAGAAATTTTGTGAAATTGACATGGAATGATCAAATAGGACTAAATTGCAAAAGTTGCAAAATATGAGTTTCTAGAAGCTTTTTGTATGAAATAGCTTTAGAATATTAATTAGAAGTCCTTAAATAGCAATTTTCCCAAATTATAATTATTTGACAAAAATGGACATGAGTTAGTAAATTGTAAATTTTTAAAGAGAAGGGCATTTTGGTCATTTACCAATTAAATGATTAAAATAGGAAAAAGATGATAATAATTTCATTCATCTTCTTCCTTGGTGCCGAAAATTTGAAGAACCCCATAGCTAGGGTTTGTTCATCTTTCAAGCTTGCTAGTAAGTTCATCTTAGCCCCATTTTTAATATTCTTCGTATTTTTGAAGTTCTCGTATTATGAATTAGCTATTTTTAGCTATAAAATGAGCTAAGATGCATATTCAAAAATCTACCCAATAGTGACATGCTTGTAAAATGATATTTTATGGAAGTTTATGAGAGTTTGATGTTAGATAAACATCTTTTCCTTAGTGAATTTCATGAAAAATGATAGTATGGACTAATTTGTAATAGTTATGAAATTGGTCATACTTATTAGAAATAGAGAGAATTGATGATTGTTATAGTAGAGAAAATGAATCAGCTAAGCATGATGTTTAAGAAAGTTAAATGAGAATCATTTTACGAGCCTAGGGGCAAAAGTGCAAATATGAGAAAGTTTAGGGGCAAAATAGTAATTTTGCCAAAGTATGAGTTAAGAGTCAATTTAGTCAATGTGAGTATTAAATGATCTAATTATTATTATAGATCAAGAAAAATGAAGCCCGAATCAAAATCGAGGCAAGAACAAAGTCAAAGACTAAATTGCATATCTACACACATTTTGTATATTGAGGTAAGTTTGTATGTTTTCTAAGCTTTATGATTAATATCATTGAATTGCTTAGTGTAATGTAGAATATATTTTAATTCCATGAGATTGTTTAATGCTATGTTAAACAAAGAAATCAATGAGATCAAGCATGAGAAAGTCCCGATTAAAGTTGAATTACTTAGGATACTCGATTTATCACATGAAATGAGAAAATCCGTATAAGACCAAGCCAAGGCATGGCATCGGCAATCAAGAAAGTTATCTTGTAAGACCAAGACAAGTCTTGGCATTGAAGAGTTATTATGAGATGAAGACCCATATAAGCCCAAGCCAAGGCATGGCATTGGTGAGTCTCCAAGCAAAGTTATCATGTAAGTCCAAGACAAGTCTTGGCATTGAAAAGCTATAAAGAGATAGAGATCCCATGTAAGTCCAAGCCAAGGCACGTCATTGGTGAGTAACAAGAAAGATTTCATGTAAGTCCAAGCCAAGGCTCGGCATTGACAAGTAAAGATACCAAGTAAGACCATGTCGAGACATGGTAATGGTAAGTTCCCAAGGGAACTCATAAGGAAGACTTTGTGTAAGCCCATGTCAAGACATGGCATCAATACCAAGCAAGAGATCTCATGTAAGACTATATCAATGATATAGCATTGGCATCAAGACACATGTGTTTTGAGATTTAGTATCCTCTGTTATTCATAGTAATTCATCGGGCAAAAGAGTAAAGATTAAATGAGAAAGTAAGAAAGTTAAGTAAGTAAAGTTATTATCAAGTTATGCTAGTCAGAGTTAATTAAGAGTATTATTCATGATATGAATGATGAAGTTGAGATTATGCTTATCTTAGTAAAGTATACTGATCTATGTGATCAAGTGATAAAGGTATCTTGTTACCGTACGAGCATGAGAATAGTAAGTACAATGAGATATGTAAGAATCAATAAGAGTAAGTAAGCTTAAATACTTGAGATTTCATAATGCCATTGTTTATGATGAATGGTTAATGTTAAGCAAATATATTGCTATGAGAATTACATGCAAACTTACTAAGCTAAATGCTTACGTCCTTTATTCTTTCTTTCCATGTAGTCCTGCCAAGCTAATCTCGTGGATCATTGTCACCGGAGCTCGGAGCACACTATTAATCGCTATTTTGGTATAGCCAAGTTTTTTATATTAAGTATGGCATATATAGGAAACATTTCATTTTGAGTTATGTTCTAAAACTAGCCAAAGTGTTGGCTATCAAGCTTAGTATTCTTTTTGTATATGGCCAAAGAGATGAGTCATGAATGATTAAGTATGTATGTTTTAATCTATCAATGAAGTATGCATCCTTGTTCATGTTAGATGTAATACTTGAGTTGCTATATTGAGCATGAGTTTGGTTTTGATTTCAGGGTGGGAATTGGCTTGGTAAATAGCCTCTAAGTGCCCACACGGATGGACACACGGGCGTGTGTCTAGGCCGTGTGCACCCTACACCTTTGTATCTTAAGTCAGAATAGACCACAGGCTAATCCCACGGCCGTTTATTTAGACCGTGTGTGATACACGGTTAGAACATGGGCGTGTGCCCCGGCCGTGTGAACAAGTCAGTATATCATGGTATAGCACACGGTTTCAGTCCACGGGCGTGTCAAGACTGTGTGAGATTAGTTAGTGTCAACCACGGTTGGGAGACATGGGCGTGTCTTATGGGGTACACAGGCGTGCCCCAAGCCACATGGGCGTGTGACCCCTGTTTCGAGGAAAAGTTCCCGATTGTATTTCAAAAGTTCCCGGATATGTGTTTAAGGCCTCATAGGCCCATGATATGTACGTTTTGACTAAGAAAGAAGAGTTTCTATTTCGGAACAAAATTTTACAGCCCGTAAGTACATGTTTAAGTGAGTTCAAGCATGGTAATGTCTCGTATCCAGTCTTAGCCTTGGACTCGGGTATGGGGTGTTACATTTAGTGGTATCAGAGCTACGGTTTAGTCAGTTCTAGGACTAACGTAGCACGAGCACGAGTCTAGCTATACATGCCATACGTAAGAATGTTTTTATAATGATAGTGTGACGACTCCTGACGACTTAAATTATGTTTATACATTTAGTAAATGGATCCCGATAGAGTTGTGGCGGATGACGTAGAAAGTAACGCACCGGCTCCCGCTGAAGGGACGGTGCCGAATGAGAATGAGAATAGACCCACTACAGTGAGTCGAGAAGGAGGAGAAGAGGCTAGAGACACCTTCCTCCATATGATGAATACATGGTATACGGAGTTCGTTAAATGCGAACCCGAATCATAACCCCCTCCACCCCCACCTATTCCTCAACCTATCCCGTAGCCCCTCAAGTAGTAGAGGTGGTAAGAGGAGAGAAGCCTCCAGGTTGATAGAATCAGGAAACATGGGGCGAGAAGAATTCGGGCTAGAAAAGATGATGATCCGTAAAAAGCTAAATGCAGTTTAGAAAATACCATCGGGTATTTAATGAGTTGTCATACACATCTGAGGAATGCATGAAGTGTGTAGTCTCTCTTTTAAGAGATTCTGCCTATCAATGGTGGACCACATTGGTGTCTGTGGTACCGAGGGAAAAGGTCACATAGGAATTCTTCCAAGAAGAGTTCAAGAAAAAGTATATCAGTCAAAGGTTCGTGGACCAGAAAAGAAAGGAATTTCTAGAGTTAAAGCAAGGCAAGATGTCTGTGACTGATTATGAGCGTGAGTTTGTACGGCTCAGCAAATACACTCGAGAATGCGTGTCCACTGAGGCCATCATGAGTAAGAGACTTGAAGATGGGCTAAATGAGGGCATCAAATTGTTTGTTGCTATCCTAGAACTGAAGGAATTTGTTGTGCTAGTAGAGAGGGCTTGTAAAGCCGAAGAACTAGTAAAGGAGAAGAGAAAGTCTGAAATAGAGTCTCGTGACTCTATAAAGAGACAGTGGAATAAGTCATTCCAATCCACATCCATGAAGTCAAGAGATTTTTCCACCCGATCGGCTACTTCCACTGGGTTTTCAAGGAAGGACAAAAGTAAGCAGTATTCGGGAAGTAAGGCACAGACAACCTCAGTTGCTAGTGTGGGGAACATCCGATCGGATAGACCCGAATGCCCACAGTGTGGCAGACGTCATTTTGGAGAATGTCGAGCACATGAAAATGCATGTTTCAGATGTGGTTCCCAGGACCACTACATAAAAGATTGTCCAGAGACAATGAAAGAAGATAGAGCTCAGAACCCGAGATCCGGGAGTGTAGTCAAAGGAAGACCGCAAAGGAACCCAGGAAGTGGGGCAAGTGGAAGGGGTAACCCTAGAGAGCAGGCTGCGAGACCCGAAGGTAGGGCGCCTACGAGGACTTATGCCATTCGTGATCGCGAAGAGGCATCTTCTCCTGATGTTATTACGGGTACCTTTTCTCTTCATGATGCTAAAGTTATTGCTTTAATAGATCTCGGATCCACAAACTCTTACATTTGTATGAAACTAGTATCCAGTATGAATATGCCTATAGATTCTACAGAATTTACGATTAAGGTGTCTAATCCTTTAGGCAAGAGTGTGTTAGTTGATGAAGTATGTAAAGATTGTCCATTAATGATTAGAGGTCATTACTTTAAAGCAAATCTTATGTTGCTACCATTTGATGAGTTTGACATCATTCTTGGTATGGACTGGTTGACCACTCATGATGTAATAGTTAATTGTGGGAAGAAATATATTACGACGAGATGTGAGAATGGGGATATTCTCTATATAGAATCAGATGAGCAAAGTAAATCACCGGCAATGATTTTTCACATGACGGCACAAAGATACATAAGAAAATGGTACGAGGCATATTTGGCCTTTGTGATGAATGATAAAGAAACAGAGTTAAAGATTGAGTCAGTACCGATAGTATGTGAGTACGTGGATGTTTTTCTCGAAGAATTACCAGGACTACCCCCAGTAAGAGAGATTGAGTTCGGCATTGAACTGGCTCCCGGTACTGTACCAATATCTATTACTCCTTATAGAATGGCTCCAACGGAGTTAAAGGAGCTAAAGTCACAGTTGCAAGAGTTGACAGATAAAGGCTTTGCTAGGTCAAGTTGTTCTCCCTGGGGTGCTCCAGTTTTATTTGTGAAAAAGAAAGATGGCACTATGAGATTGTGCATAGATTACCGTCAGCTTAATAAAGTGACGGTGAAGAACAAGTACCCATTGCCTAGGATCGATGATTTGTTCGATCAATTGAAAGGAGCCACTATGTTCTCAAAAATAGACTTGAGATCAAGGTACTATCAGTTAAGAGTAAAGGAATCAGATGTGTCTAAGATAGCTTTTCGAACAAGGTATGGGCATTATGAATTTTTAGTCATGCCTTTTGGTTTGACCAATGCTCCTGAAGTATTCATGGACTTAATGAACCGCATTTTTAGACCATACCTCGACAAGTTTGTAGTCATTTTCATTGACGACATACTGATTTATTCCCGAGATGAGAATGAGCATGCTGAGCACCTACGGACAGTTTTACAGATTCTACGAGAAAATCAGTTGTATGCCAAGTTCAGTAAAAGCGAATTTTGGCTCAAAGAAGTAGGATTTCTGGGACATATTGTCTCGGGAGAAGGAGTTCGAATAGACCCCAGTAAGATTTCGGCTATTATAGACGATTCGTCAAGGGGTTTTCTATTATTGCAACCCCGATGACTAAATTGTTCTGAGAAAAATGTGAAGTTTGAGTGGACGAAAAGGTGTCAACAAAGTTTCGAGAAACCGAAAGCGATGTTGATGAAAGCTCCAGTTTTAGTACAACTTTGGCGGGGAAAGAATTTGTGATTTACAAATGATGCATCCTTAAATGGATTAGGTCAGTGTGTACTTATGCAAGAAGGCAAAGTGATTGCTTATGCCTCAAGACAGTTGAAGCCTCCTGAGAAGAATTATTCGACCCACGATCTAGAGTTGGCTGCCATAGTCTTCGCATTGAAGATATGGAGACACCACCTATATGGTGAGAGATGTCGGATTTTCACCGATCACAAAAGTTTGAAGTACTTGATGACGTAGAAAGAGTTGAACTTAAGGTAGCAGAGATGGTTAGAGTTGATAAAAGACTATGAGATGGTCATTGACTACCATCCCGGGAAGGCGAATGTGGTCGCCGACGCTTTGAGTAGAAAGTCCCTATTTGCATTAAGGGCAGTAAATTCACGGATGACTTTATCCACTGATGGTTCTATTCTAGCTGAGTGAAAGCTAGACCAGTATTCCTCCAAGAGATTTTTGAGGCTCAGAAAGAAGATAGTGAATTGCAAGTCAAGGAGCTCGGTCACGAGAGCGGATGTTGAGTCGATTTCGGATTAGTCCCAATGGAAGTCGATGTTCAAAGATAGAATTTGTGTCCGAGAAAGGACGAGCTTATTAAGAGAATTTTGCATGAGGCACATAACGGATGTTTATCTGTACATCCGGGTAGTACCAAAATGTTAAATGACTTAAAGCAACAGTATTGGTGGCCGAAAATGAAGAAAGATATTTCAGAGATTGTTTCCAAATGCTTGATTTGTCAGCAAGTAAAGGCTGAACACCAAGTACCTTCGGGTTTGCTTCAACCCATTTTGGTTCCGGAGTGGAAATGGGACCGTATTACTATGGATTTTGTAATGGGTTTACCATTATCTCCGAGCAAGAAAGATGCTGTATGGGTTGTATTTGATCGACTCACGAAGTCAGCTCATTTCTTACCTGTACGAGTTGATTACTCACTAGACAAGTTGGCAAACTTGTATGTGTCAGAAATAATAAGGCTTCGCGGTGTTCTGTTGTCAATTATCTCGAATAGAGATCTGAGGTTCACATCTAGATTTTGGAAGAAGTTGCAAGAGGCCTTGGGTACAAAGTTGAACTTTAGTGCCGATTTTCATCCTCAAACTGACGGTCAGTCGGAGAGGTTAATTCAAGTACTCGAGGATATGCTCAGATGTTGTATTCTTGAATTCCGAGGCAGTTGGGAAAAGTTTCTCCCATTGGTAGAGTTTGCCTACAATAATAGTTTTAAGTCGAGTTTAAAGATGGCACCTTATGAGGCTCTATATGGGCCTAAGTGCAGAACGCCTTTATTTTGGACTGAACTCAAGGAAAACCAAATTCACGGGGTTGATTTGGTTAGAGAAGATGAAGAGAAAGTGAAAGTGATACGAGAATGTTTAAAAGTTGCATCAGATAGACAGAAGTCCTATTCGGACTTAAAGAGAAAAGAGATAGAGTATCAAGTCAGAGATAAAGTTTTCTTGAAAGTGTCACCATGGAGAAAAGTTCTCAGATTTGGCCGGAAAGGCAAGTTGATTCCACGTTTTATTGGACCATATGAGATTACCGAGAAAGTTGGGCTGGTAGCTTATCGATTGGCTTTTCCATCAGAGTTAGAAAAGATTCACGATGTGTTTCACGTGTCCATGTTGCGACGCTACCGATCAGATCCTTCACATGTAATTACCCCGTCAGAGATAGAGATTCATCCCGACATGACTTATGGTGAAAAACCAGTTAAGATTTTAGCTCGAAAAGTCAAGCAGCTAAGAAATAAAAGTATTGCCCTGGTAAAAGTATTATGGCAAAGACATGGAATAGAAGAAGCTACGTGGGAACCAGAAAAGAGCATGAGAAACCAGTATCCAAACCTGTTTGCTAGTAAGATTTTCGAGGACAAAAATTCCTAGGAGGGGGAGAATTGTAACAGCCCGATTTAGGGCCTAGTCGGAATAGTGGTGTGAGACCACAAATTTGAGTTAGTAAATTGAGTTCTTAAGGTTTATGACATGTTTGCATGATAGTATTAAAGTTCCATGTAGAAATTTTGTGAAATTGACATGGAATGATCAAATAGGACTAAATTGCAAAAGTACCAAAATATGAGTTTCTAGAAGCTTTTTGTATGAAATAGCTTTAGAATATTAATTAGAAGTCCTTAAATAGCAATTTCCCCAAATTATAATTATTGGACAAAAATGGACATGAGTTAGTAAATTGTAATTTTTTAAAGAAAAGGGCATTTTGGTCATTTACCAATTAAATGATTAAAATAGGAAAAAGATGATAATAATTTCATTCATCTTCTTCCTTGGTGCCGAAAATTTGAAGAACCCCATAGCTAGGGTTTGTTCATCTTTCAAGCTTGCTAGTAAGTTCATCTTAGCCCCGTTTTTAATATTCTTCGTATTTTTGAAGTTCTCGTATTATGAATTAGCTATTTTTAGCTATAAAATGAGCTAAGATGGATATTCAAAAATCTACCCAATAGTGACATGCATGTAAAATGATTTTTATGGAAGTTTATGAGAGTTTGATGTTAGATAAACATCTTTTCCTTAGTGAATTTCATGAAAAATGATAGTATGGACTAATTTGTAATAGTTATGAAATTGGTCATACCTATTAGAAATAGTGAGAATTGATGATTGTTATAGTAGAGAAAATGAATCAGCTAAGCATGATGTTTAAGAAAGTTAAATGAGAATCATTTTACGAGCCTAGGGGCAAAAGTACAAATATGAGAAAGTTTAGGAGCAAAATAGTAATTTTGCCAAAGTATGAGTTAAGAGTCAATTTAGTCAATATGAGTATTAAATGATCTAATTATTATTATAGATCAAGAAAAATGAAGCCCGGATCAAAACCGAGGCAAGAACAAAGTCGAGGACTAAATTGCATATCTACACACATTTTGTATACTGAGGTAAGTTTGTATGTTTCTAAGCTTTATGATTAATATCATTGAATTGCTTAGTATAATGTAGAATATATTTTAATTCCATGAGATTGTTTAATGCTATGTTAAACAAAGAAATCAATGAGATCAAGCATGAGAAAGTCCCGATTGAAGTTGAATTACTTAGGATACTCGATTTATCACATGAAATGAGAAAGTCTGTATAAGACCAAGCCAAGGCATGGCATCGGCAATCAAGCAAGTTATCATGTAAGACCAAGACAAGTCTTGGCATTGAAGAGTTATTATGAGATGAAGACCCATATAAGCCCAAGCCAAGGCATGGCATTGGTGAGTCTCCAAGCAAAGTTATCATGTAAGTCCAAGACAAGTCTTGGCATTGAAAAGCTATAATAAAGATCCCATGAAAGTCCATGCCAAGGCATGGCATTGGTGAGTAACAAGAAAGATTTCATGTAAGTCCAAGCCAAGGCTCGGCATTGACAAGTAAAGATACCAAGTAAGACCATGTCGAGACATGGTAATGGTAAGTTCCCAAGGGAACTCATAAGGAAGACTTCGTGTAAGCCCATGTCAAGACATGGCATCAATACCAAGTAAGAGATCTCATGTAAGACTATATCAAGGATATAGCATTGGCATCAAGACACATGTGTTTTGAGATTTACTATCCTCTGTTATTCATAGTAATTCATCAGGCAAAAGAGTAAAGATTAAATGAGAAAGTAAGAAAGTTAAGTAAGTAAAGTTATTATCAAGTTATGCTAGTCAGAGTTAATTAAGAGTATTATTCATGATATGAATGATGAAGTTGAGATTATGCTCCTCATAGTAAAGTATACTGATCTATGTGATCAAGTGATACAGGTATCTTGTTACCATACGAGCATGAGAATAGTAAGTACCATGAGATATGTAAGAATCAGTAAGAGTAAGTAAGCTTAAATACTTGAGATTTCATAATGCCATTGTTTATGATGAATGGTTAATGTTAAGCAAATATACATGCAAACTTACTAAGCTAAATGCTTACGTCCTTTATTCTTTCTTTCCATGTAGTCCCGCCAAGCTAATCTCGTGGATCATCATCACCGGAGCTCGGAGCACACTATCAATCGCTATTTTGGTATACCCAAGTTGTTTATATTAAGTATGGCATGTATAAGAAACATTTCATTTTGAGTTATGTTTTAAAACTAGCCAAAGTGTTGGCTATCAAGCTTAGTATTCTTTTTGTATATGGCCAAAGAGATGAGTCATGAATGATTAAGTATGTATGTTTTAATCTATCAATGTATTATGCATCCTTGTTCATGTTAGATGTAATACTTGAGTTGCTGAATTGAGCATGAGTTTGGTCATGATTTCAGGGTGGCAATTGGCTTGGTAAATAGCCTCTAAGTTCCCACACGGATGGACACACGGGCGTGTGTCTAGGCCGTGTGCACCCTGCACCTTTGTATCTTAAGTCAGAATAGACCACGGGCTAATCCCACGGCCGTTTGTTTAGACCGTGTGTGATACACGGTTAGAACATGGGCGTGTGCCCCGCCGTGTGTGACAAGTCGATATATCATGGTATAGCACACGGTTTCAGTCCACGGGCGTGTCAAGACCGTGCGAGATTAGTCAATGTCGACCACGGTTGGGAGACATGGGCGTGTCTTAGGGGTACACAGGCGTTCCCCAAGCCACATGGTCGTGTGACCCCTGTTTCGAGGAAAAAGTTCCCGGTTGTATTCCGAAAGTTCCCGGATATGTGTTTAAGGCCTCATAGGCCCATGATATGTACATTTTCACTAAGAAAAAAGAGTTTCTATTTCGGAACAAAATTTTATAGCCCGTAAGTACATGTTTAAGTGAGTTCAAGCATGGTAATGTCTCGTATCCAGTCTTAGCCTTGGACTCGGGTATGAGGTGTTATAGTAAATCATTCCATTCATGCTCAAAGGAAGTCCATTCATTTCGATTCTTTCATTCCAACCTCGTTTTGTAAAGAAAATGAAAGTTTTGAACAAAAGAAATTGAGAAAAGAGAGAGAGACGAATTTTTTATGAAAGAAAATGAAAGAAAAGTAAAGGAGATTGAATGAAGAAAAAAAGAAATGAGGGAAAAATAAAAGGAAATAAAAAGAGAGTGTGTGAGAAAAGAAGTTATGTGAAAAGAGAATAAAAAAGAAAAAGAACAAGAAAGTCAAAAAGAAAAGGAGATTGAAGAAAGAAAATAAAAGGCGAGTGATTAGCATCTTGTTGTGGAAAAAGAAAACAGGCGGGAAAATATTCAAACAAAAGTGAGGAGTGAGTTAATTTTAACTAACCATACTCAAGTTTGTCTTGTGATGTTTCTTTGTCACAGGTTTGCAAAAATCCTTTGCCAAAATCTTCATTACACTACTTCACTTCCAAGAGACAATTCCATTTGATCGAAGAAGGTAAGTTGGAAGTTAAGAGGTTAGTACGAGAACTGAAAGGTAATGAAATTTCTGGGATATTCTTTGAATGTTATTGATAAAGCTGCCAATGATTTTGTTCTCAAATGATTTCTTTACAAAGTTCTTCTTTGTTGTTAATCTTCGATTATTGTTGATGGGTTTATCCCGAATAATGTATCGTAATATTTTTTTGTGACATGCATTGTGTTGGATTAAGTGCCATTAAGCAACAATTTGATGTATCCATTGATGTCTTTGGACCAACTAGATGTCAACAAAATTTGATTGTCATATGTGATAAAGAATTTTCACGTAAAAAGCATAATCTGTTTGATTTAGATTATTATGTGAATTCTTTAAATAAATGTGAGAAAATTTTGTGGATATCTCTTCCTATTTGAAGGAATTTTGAGAGTTAATGATTTTTTGAACATACCTATGCCTAAATCTTGTATGTTTAACACGTGTGAATTGTTGTTGAAAGAAAAGATTGTTGTATTCGGAAAAAAGTGATCAAAACAATGTGTTTAAACTTGGAGCATGTTTTCCTAAGTCATTGTTGAGAGAAGGTGAGCATCATAATTTTTTTTTTTGTATAAATGTGTTGGTCACTTTCATTTTCTCCATGTTTTATCATTATGTTCGAAAAAAATATGTGAATTGTGATGACTAACAAAGTCAAAATCAAATCTTTGATCCCGAATATTATTGTTCTACATGATTTGAGCATGTTTTGCATGATTTTATGAATGACCTTTGGTCAATCAATGTTTCGTCTTTGCCATTTGAAATGATGTATCTGACTTATGCTAAAATGGTAAAGCAAACTTATGTATTTGATCCCAGAAGTTGTCATGTATTGTTGTTGAAACTATTCAAGCACCGGATTCTTTACTTGCATGAATTTTTGAATAACTTTCAATTGCTTCATGTTTCTTCTATGTTGCTAGCCACAAAAATTTTGAGTCAGATTGAAATGGTAAGACAAAACTTTGTCTTTGATCCCAGAGTTGATTTGTTAGTCCCATTCTTGAAAAGGGATCTGAAGAAATATTTTGTGTTTAATGTTCTATTTGATCAGGTTTATCGATTTGAAGTTTTGAAAGCTCACAATGAGTTTTCAACAAGGAGGAAAAAGAAGGAAAATGACATGTCTAGTTATTGTTTGTTGTTTCATTTGTCCACAATCTACAAATACATTCACTTTTGGAACCGTCTGCATTTGGATCCATTGGAGATGGATAAACTAATTGTTTTAATGGATTTTGAAAATTGTTTTCTTGATGAAATTTTAAGTTTTCTTCGAAGGTTTTATTATGTTTTTAATCCATTTCTATTTTATTTAGGTCCGAATTTCAGGACAAATCCTTTTGAAGGGAGAGGGAATGATGTGATTTTGAGCACCAAGGTTGAATTAAATCCAATCAAGGTGAAAAATGTTGATGATGGGCTGAATCTCCAAGAGCCACATCTTCTTGTGATGATCAAAACAAGGAATGACCCTTTTGTGACTTTCAATTGAGTCAAGAATGGAAGGTCAAACAAAGAGGGTCAAGAGGAGTTTAAAGGGCCTTTGTGTGGACGTGGGGAACAAGTCCAAAATAATCAAGTTCTGATTGGGCCAAGATCAAGTCAAATTCTAATCCAAGAGATTGAATGATTCCTTTTTATGGGTTTTAATTCATCAAGGACTTTATTTATGTTTATTTTTGTTTTTGAATGCATCTTTAAATTAGTGTCTTGCATTATTGTTCTACATCTTTTAAATTATTACATGCATTATGTTTTGTGCATTTAATAAAGTCATGCATTATGTAACTCTCATGTTAATTAAGTATGCATCATAAATAATGACATGCATTATGTAACTCTCATGTTAGTTAAGTTTGCATTATAAATAATGACATCCATTATATAACTCCCATGTTAGTTAATGTTTGCATCTTTAAATTAAGTCATGCATTAAGTAACTCATTTGTTCATTTAGTTCGCAGCTTAAAACCATGCATTTAAGCATCTTAGTTAATAAATATGTTTGAGTTAGTTTATAAATGTGTGTTTTTTAATTTGGATGTTATTTTAATCCATAAGTTAAAGTGTCTTTATTTTTATTTTTATTTAAGTGTTTTAAGTTGAATAAGAATATGAATAGGTTTCGAGTGCCTAATAAGCATTCATTCTTGATCAGGTGACTCTTCAAAAGACCAAAGGAAGACTCTTCAAATACTGATCAATTTTGGTGCACTTAAAGGCCAATTCATGGCACCAATTAAAGGGAGGATATACAACGAATGAAAGCATTTGGTTATGGTAGAAGAAAGGACTACAAACAACAACTTAAGGAGCATTAATCTACATAAAGATGGTGACCTTTAAGCTATCCATGGACTAATGAAAAGACATGCCATTTCATCTACTCAAAGATAAGTGAAGAGACATGCCTTTTGGGCTAACCATCAAAGAGTTAAACAAAATTTAATGGTCTAATTTAAGCTTGTTAAATGACCGAATTTTAAAAGTCTTAAGGGAACTTGAAATGTCATTTGAGGCCTATAAATTTTGTGTTAAGTCATTTATGTAAAAAAACTTTTCCTTGAAACTAAATCATATTTTGTGAGAATATTTCTCTCTTGGTTCTTCATTGAACTGTTCAAACTTATCAAACTTTCTTCAAAGTTTGTGGCATTCAAAATTTGTCTTATCACTCCGTTTACCATCCCAGGGTATGGCGACTTCGATACACCAAGATTAGAGTATAAGGTCAAGTTTAAGCGGGTTGTAGTTTTCATATAGCTACGATTCCTTACAGAATTCAAGTGATTCGAATTAAGGTTTCCACATTTTGAACCATTTCAAGACGATTCTTCAATCAAGCTATTTTCTGAACCCACAAAGCTCGGTAAATCACATCATAGATGATTATATCATTCTAAACCTTTAACTTAGTCACTGACAAAAACTCCCTCAATTTCTATTCTCATTTACACGTTAGATACCATACCTTGCTCAGAGCTCATTTTTTACCCATCATCGTCTTTGATATGCAACTTAACTCTTTCAACGTGATCATTCACAAGTCTTTAACTGTTTCCTTTATAGAGGTCCATATGACCGAAACACCTTTACTCTTGTATACGTTACTTCAAGCCATAGTTCCACAATCCATTTTGGATCACATATATAGATAACATGTACATTACTTCTTATATACAGTTAGAAATATCCTTATTCAGAATACGTTTTTTTTATGTTTTCCCATCACCTCTTCTATATCTCATCACTTCATTATTCATAGTTGAATCATGGTCTTGTATAGCACTTTATCGTAGCCTATAGAGACATTGTCCCTTACTGATCTTTCTAATCATACTTACTAACCATACTAAATGTGCCAAAGCAATTTAATATAGAATCCGCCAAAAATCATTCCTTTAGGTTACGCCATTGCGAGCCTTACCAGGATACGTCAAAAGGGCACTACTTTTAGATTTTTCCATGTACTACTTTCAAGTTTTCCCAACAAAGCCTATCATGTCAGAATTTTCCACACAGGCTATTGATTCATTGTTAGCCACAAGGGCGGTTCTTAATAGTGCGCCATGAAGGCGTTTCTTATGGAGTTTGCCACAAACACATTCTTTAATATTACGTCACAAAGGCTTTCTTTCAAATTACGCCACAAAGGCTTACTTTATCTGTCGTATTTTTACGATATGGATTTGTCTAAACTCACATATGTGAAGTTTTCCCATCATCACATGGGACACGCAAAAAACCCCTAAGGGTAATAACCTTCTTTTATGTTCCTTTAAAGAATGCCATAGTCATGAGCTTTTCCTTCAATATTAATATTAGAGATAATGTTTTTTGTCCTGACGGATCCCTTTAGACTCTAACATAGTGAACAACAACATACTCTACATGTACTGACATCGTTTAAGACTCAGCACTAAGTTACTAATCATACACTTCATCACACGCATTTCAGATGTGTCATACAACCATACTCAAACTTCACATGCTTAACTTGTCAAACTCATACGAAGTATACATGCAACCTTAGCAAATATTCAGAATATGAATTTTTGGTTTCTATTTCATAGTTCGATCCACTACCACGAAAGTTTCTTATATGAACAGTATACATGCAAGAGTCAGTATAGAGACTCACTTTACAACCACGAAAAGTTGTTTAACTCCAAATCCAACCTTCATCAAGATATTGTAGCAACCATTGCTTATAAAAACAAAGGAACACCATTGAAGCTCATTTGAGTAACCATACTATCATCTCAAACCCAGGTGAACCCCATACAAGCCTTACTCCTTCATCTTACTATTCATGCACTCATTTGGACCTACTCTTTCATAGCACAACATGAAGAGTCATAAAACTTTCCTTGTAATGGAGTAACCGGTGATAAAATCTGGGATCTAAACTTTAGCTTAAAGAAATGCCTTCGATTCCTCAAGCCTCAGATAACCTTATCTTAGAAGAAAGAAGAAGTGAACTCTCCTTTCCCAAACTTCAATATCTATTATTATAATCTAAGTCCTTATCGGAACTTAACAAATGTCAAATCATTACTGAATTATCTTATCACAAATCTACAGATTCTGAGAAACCTAATTGAGTATTCCCTTATCTTTTAACTATTCCTGTAACACCCCAAACCCAGCCTAGAAGTTAGGCCCGAATCTGGCGTGTCACATGGAAAAACTTGTTTGAAAATTACAGCCTCTTTGTTAAAACCCAAAACACTTAAGCAATTGTTAACTACTTGAAAACGTAATTATCTTTAAAAAAACCTTTTTGGTGGCGAAAGCATATTTGAAATAAACATTTTACAAAAATGTGATGTTTAGAAATAAAGCTGCAGAAGCATTTTGAAATCGTTGCGGAAACGTAGATAAAATACAAGTATTTTTGAGAGATTGATTTATGAGTCAACAATCAAGGTAGTGAATTTTGAAACCGTGACTTTTGAAAATAACATTGATAATTTGTAGGAAAAATTCAAGTTAAATTATTTGTACAAGTTTGTTTAAAAATCCATTTGTTGGTCAATTTTTTGAAAACCCTATTTATGATTTTAGAAAAATCCCCGTTAAAACAATTCAAGCAATATAATGAGTACGACTAAACATAAAGCAATTTAAAACATATCCCAGAGGCCTTATTACAACTTAAACCAAAATAGCAAAATAATAAAATAAACGGAAATAGAAATTTAAAATTCAATAACACCATTTTTTTGAATTATGGCCTCCACCGAGTCATCCATGGGCCCAAGTCCTCATTACGGAGCATTACCTACAGAGATTAAAAAGGGGGGGTGAGTTACTAGAACTCAGTGTGAATCCCCTTACCGTCATCCACTGGGCCTGAACCCATATAGCAATATCATGGGCCTAAGCCCTTTTACATAACAATCTTAAAATGAAGCAAATGTATGAATGTGTGCAACCCAACCCATCCTAGATATCCATCCGCTACACACCACCCGTACCATCCAACACACCTGTGGCGATCAAGTCAACCCACCCCGCAAACACACCAATCGTAGGCATTTAGCCATTTATATCAAATTCGAATTGTGGACAAGCCACCAGAATAAGAGAATATACGTGGCTTAGCCACCAGACAAAATGTGACAGAGTCACCAGAATATGTGGCAGAGCCACCAAATTTCACTTCCCCGATCATCAATATCCCAATCCCATGCAACTTATGTAAATGCAACATACATCGTAAATCATAATATTTACAATATAACCACGATAATTAATAACTCAGAGATTTATTACAAAAAATTTGGCCCATTAACACTTTACAAAATCGGCCCATTAGGGCATTATATATCAAATCGGCCCGTTAAGGCAATATAACAAATCAGCCCATTAAGGCAATATAACAATTCGGCCCATTAAGTAATATAACAAATCAGCTCGTTAAGGCAGTATAACAAATCGGCCCTTTAGGGGCATTTTCGTAATTTGGTAATTTTACCCACTAAGGGTAATTCGATAATCTCGCAACCCAGGGGTATTTCGGTAATTTACCCTCCAAGGGTATTTTGGTAATTTCGCAACTTAGACTTAACTACTAATTTGGGTAATAAAAATTGAAACTGTCCATCCGCGTCATACTGACTAAATTGACCATAACTCGAGTTAGGAAGCTCGAAATTTAGATCCGTAAATTTTCCTTGAAACTAGACTCATATATCTTCTTACTATAGTTTTTCCAGAATTTTTGACTTAACCATTTAGTACAGTTTATTCCTTAAATATTCCCTTGTGTCACTGACCAACGATTCTGACCTCTCTTACCCAAAATTCGAATATCTCACTATACGGTTTTCATATGTTGCTCCCACTTGTTTCTATTGAAAATAGGCTCACTAAGGAATCTATACATATAACTTATAACTCATAATTCACTTTTTAAAATTTTAAATGATTTTTCCAAGATAGAATAGGGAACCACGAAGTCAATCAGAACCAGTCTCACTAAAATTAAGATATCCCAGAATATACAATTCTTCTTCCTCCTTTGTTTATTTCATATAAAAATAGACACATTTATTTCGATATCTTTTTCACTAACTCCCTTTATCCTATTTTTCGTGATTTTTCAAAATCACATCACTGCTGCTGACCAAACTGTTTCATTGCAAAAATATGGTTACTACTACGAACATACGCACTCCCAAGTGGTCTCGGATGCCGATTTTCCAGTTTTCTTCGGTATTTCGACCGAATCATAGAATATTTCATGCAACACCCAGAGAGGTATGAGATTACACACCATTTCAAACATATATTTGGAAGGGTATGGAATTACACACCTTGATTACGAGTTGTGCTTTCTACCGTTTCAACACCTATAATTATAATTGATAGAAGGTTAGTCTCTACTTTGATAATCGTAACTAAAAACACTTTACTAGGCTAACTCCACTTACCACGAATGTGATCTCCCTCAGTGCACCAAAATCAATCCTACCCTTTGGCTACTGAAATCCCGTCCTAACAATATTTGGTGAGCGAAAGAGTCGTTAGCAATTATCCCACCTTTAACCAAAACAAATCTTATAACAACGTTCTTACCCCACTTGCTTGACGAATCGACGATAACGATTTGGTTAATACAAATCACTTGTGCTCCTTCACCTTGTTGAAAGCCCGATTGTTTATTTTCTTTGTAGCGCCACTCTAGGGGAGAACGGGACAGTGATTCGGACAAGGACTAACTCACAAGATGCAATGAGTATATAAAAAAACGATAGAGAGTGTTCAACTAAGAGAATTAAACTGCGAAGAAAATCGAATGATGTGGAAGGGAAAAAGAGGAAGAACCGATTAAGGATTAGGGAAGAGAGAAAAGGTTAGGCTATGAAGAGGAATGAGTAGGAAGGAAATCAGAGAAGAAAAGAGAGGGCTTAAGAATTCGACAAGAAAAAGATTGAAAAGGAGATGACCCGATATGCTCAAGGAAAAAGTACCCAAAACGTCACTCTCAAAAAGAAAGCCAAAAGAACACTCAAAAGTAAGGAAAAGTTTCGATTTCCCCCTCTCCCTAGCAAAATCGTCCATGCCTTTGCAAATAGGCCAAAATTTGCCAACCCAAAACTTTCCATAACACTTTCCTCTCTTTGTACTAACATGTTCCCCATACTTTCCCCTTTCTTTTGATTTCTTTCCCTACCTTCATCCTTTCCTAATTTCCTTAGCCACCTTGCCAAAAATAAAAAGTCCAACTTGCCTTATTTACAAGCTTGGCTGACACTTAGGGAAAGAGTACAAAAATAATAGTCAAAATTTGCACTTGATGGGATTTGAACCTCCTCCCTCAAAGTCCTTCATGTGGCGCCATATCCCCTTTACCATAAGCTCCTTTGTGCTAGCAAATTACTCATTTATTTCCATAAGCAATGAAACCACTTACTATATCTCCTTAAAGTGATAAAATACCAAATTTTGCTAAGGCCCAATTTGAACTCGGAACTTCCTAGAACCCCGTAACTTTTCCAAAATCACCCTCCTAATAAGTCCAACTTGAAATAATGCCGTTATCAAATTCCCATAAATTTTAAAACGCTTCTACGTTCAAGGTCCAATGGGCCCAATCCTACTAGGCCCAATTTCGGGTCGTTACAATTCTACCCTCCTTAAAGAAATTTTGTCCTCGAAATTTCCAACCAACTACTAAACGCACAGCTCAAATCACACCACTATGCTTTCGCTGCGCACTCTGATCTTAATAACACTAATGTACTTTTAACAAAATCTTGAATCCTCTTTCACTCAACCAAACATCTAACCACAGAAGCAAGCAGTTATCTACCACTTATACCTAAAATTTTCTACATTCAATCATCACGTCCAACCAAACCATACCTGACTTGATGGTGATGAAACAATCCCGAGCCTTATGCTCCTTAGACCCGCATCTCAAGCATACTCCTGACCTCCTCCAGCATTCTCCCGGATGACGCCTTCTGCAATAATCGCAAGCCGGAAAGTTTGGACGTGTCTTAACACGCTTTACGGAACGAGACTGCGGCCCTAGAGAACCGCGATCTAATTTCTTCTTACAGTCCACGCGCCCAACTCGAAGTGTTCAACCAATTTCTCTAACTTCCTCCACAAGCCCCCTAACTAGCTGAGTCAACTCATCAATTCCAGCTCGGTCATAAGACTTCATCTCAGCCACTGGCAATGCCAACACCTCCCTTTCGGAAACATGCCCCGATGCTGAAGATCTAGCCCTAGCACCTCGGCCTCTACCACGTCCACGTCTACCGCGTCCACGTCTTCTAGCGTTCATGTTCACTAATGTCGACTTAATCTTATTACGAGTTTTATGAATCAATATACTATTTCAATGTTTATTAAACAATGTTTTATGGAGTATAGAAAGTAAAGTTATTTTCGCAATACGCATCCTAAAGTCTCAATCTCTATAATTTCAGCTCATAAAACTAAAAGTTCTAGAGTAATCCTATAGTCATATCACAATAATCATAGTCATACAATGATAACATATACTTACTTGACTTGGTGCCGGATACCCGTGGTGCCATACTTCCTTTGGAACATGCATTTATAAATTTAAAAATTTTAAACAGCTTTGAAAACACTTTTGGACCCAAACCACAGCCGAGTTTTGCAACCGGGCTCTGATACCATAAAATGTGACACGCCAGATTCGGGCCTAACTTCTAGGCCGGGTTTGGGGTGTTACATTATAAAATGTAATACCCCAAACCCGGCCTAGAAGTTAGGCCCGAATTTGGCGTCTCACATGAAAAAACTTGTTTGAGAATTACAGCCTCTTTGTTAAAACCCAAAACACTTAAGCAATTGTTAACTACTTGAAAACGTAATTATCTTTAAAAAAACCTTTTTGGTGGCGAAAGCATATTTGAAATAAACATTTTACAAAAATGTGATGTTTAGAAATAGAGTTGCAGAAGCATTTTGAAATCGTTGCGGAAACGTAGATAAAATACAAGTATTTTTGAGAGATTGATTTATGAGTCAACAATCAAGGTAGTGAATTTTGAAACCGTGACTTTTGAAAATAACATTGATAATTTGTAGGAAAAATTCAAGTTAAATTATTTGTACAAGTTTGTTTAAAAATCCATTTGTTGGTCAATTTTTTGAAAACCCTATTTATGATTTTAGAAAAATCCCCGTTAAAACAATTCAAGCAATATAATGAGTACGACTAAACATAAAGCAATTTAAAACATATCCCAGAGGCCTTATTACAACTTAAACCAAAATAGCAAAATAATAAAATAAACGGAAATAGAAATTTAAAATTCAATAACACCATTTTTTTGAATTATGGCCTCCACCGAGTCATCCATGGGCCCAAGTCCTCATTACGGAGCATTACCTACAGAGATTAAAAAGGTGGGGTGAGTTACTAGAACTCAGTGTGAAACCCCTTACCGTCATCCACTGGGCCTGAACCCATATAGCAATATCATGGGCCTAAGCCCTTTTACATAACAATCTTAAAATGAAGCAAATGTATGAATGTGTGCAACCCAACCCATCCTAGATATCCATCCGCTACACACCACCCGTACCATCCAACACACCTGTGGGGATCAAGTCAACCCACCCCGCCAACACACCAATCGTAGGCATTTAGCCATTTATATCAAATTCGAATTGTGGACAAGCCAACAGAATAACAGAATATACGTGGCTTAGCCACCAGACAAAATGTGACAGAGTCACCAGAATATGTGGCAGAGCCACCAAATTTCATTTCCCCGATCATCAATATCCCAATCCCATGCAACTTATGTAAATGCAACATACATCGTAAATCATAATATTTACAATATAACCACGATAATTAATAACTCAGAGATTTATTACAAACAATTTGGCCCATTAACACTTTACAAAATCGGCCCATTAGGGCATTATATATCAAATCGGCCCGTTAAGGCAATATAACAAATCAGCCCATTAAGGCAATATAACAATTCGGCCCATTAAGCAATATAACAAATCAGCTCGTTAAGGCAGTATAACAAATCGGCCCTTTAGGGGCATTTCTATAATTTGGTAATTTTACCCACTAAGGGTAATTCGATAATCTCACAACCCAGGGGTATTTCGGTAATTTACCCTCCAAGGGTATTTTGTTAATTTCGCAACTTAGACTTAACTACTAATTTGGGCAATAAAAATTGAAACTGTCCATCCGCGTCATACTGACTAAATTGACCATAACTCGAGTTAGGAAGCTCGAAATTTAGATCCGTAAATTTTCCTTGAAACTAGACTCATATATCTTCTTACTATAGATCCGTAAATTTTCCTTGAAATTTAGTACAGTTTATTCCTTAAATATTCCCTTGTTTCACTGACCAACGGTTCTGACCTCTCTTACCCAAAATTTGAATATCTCACTGTACGGTTTTCATATGTTGCTCCCACTTATTTCTATTGAAAATAGGCTCACTAAGGAATCTATACATATAACTTACAACTCATAATTCACTTTTTAAAATTTTAAACGATTTTTCCAAGATAGAATAGGGAACCATGAAGTCAATCAGAACCAATCTCACTAAAATTAAGATATCCCAGAATATACAATTCTTCTTCCTCCTTTGTTTAGTTCATATAAAAATAGACACATTTATTTTGATATCTTTTTCACTTTCTAACTCCCTTTATCCTATTTTTCGTGATTTTTCAAAATCACATCACTGCTGCTGACCAAACTGTTTCATTGCAAAAATATGGTTACTACCACGAACATACGCACTCCCAAGTGGTCTCGGATGCCGATTTTCTGGTTTTCTTCGGTATTTCGACTGAATCATAGAATATTTCATGCAACACCCAGAGAGGTATGAGATTACACACCATTTCAAACATATATTCGGAAGGGTACGGAATTACACACCTTGATTACGAGTTGTGCTTTCTACCATTTCAACACCTATAATTATAATTGATAGAAGGTTAGTCTCTACTTTGATAATCGTAAATAAAAACACTTTACTAGGCTAACTCCACTTACCACGAATGTGATCTCCCTCAGTGCACTAAAATCGATCCTACCCTTTGGCTACTGAAATCCCGTCCTAACAATATTTGGTGAACGAAAGAGTCGTTAGCAATTATCCCACCTTTAACCAAAACAAATCTTATAACAACCTTCTTACCCCACTTGCTTGACGAGTCGACGATAACGATTTGGTTAATACAAATCACTTGTGCTCCTTCACCTTGTTGAAAGCCCGATTGTTAATTTCCTTGTAGCGCCACTCTAGGGGAGAACGGGACAGTGATTCGGACAAGGACTAACTCACAAGATGCAATGAGTATATACAAAAAACGATAGAGAGTGTTCAACTAAGAGAATTAAACTGCGAAGAAAATTGAATGATGTGGAAGGGAAAAAGAGGAAGAACCGATTAAGGATTAGGGAAGAGAGAAAAGGTTAGGCTATGAAGAGGAATGAGTAGGAAGGAAATCGGAGAAGAAAAGAGAGGGCTTAAGAATTCGACAAGAAAAAGATTGAAAAGGAGATGATCCGATATGCTCAAGGAAAAAGTACCCAAAACGTCACTCTCAAAAAGAAAGCCAAAAGAACACTCAAAAGCAAGGAAAAGTTTTGGTTTCCCCCTCTCCCTAGCAAAACCGTCCATGCGTTTGCAAATAGGCCAAAATTTGCCAACCCAAAACTTTCCATAACACTTTCCTCTCTTTGTGCCAACATGTTCCCCATACTTTCCCCTTTATTTTGATTTCTTTCCCTACCTTCATCCTTTCCTAATTTCCTTAGCCACCTTGCCAAAAAAAAAAAGTCCAACTTGCCTTATTTACAAGCTTGGCCGACACTTAGGGAAAGAGTACAAAAATAATAGTCAAAATTTACACTTGATGGGATTTGAACCTCCTCCCTCAAAGTCCTTCATGTGGCGCCATATCCCCTTTACCATAAGCTCCTTTGTGCTAGAAAATTACTCATTTATTTCCATAAGCAATGAGGCCACTTACTGTATCTCCTTAAAGTGCTAAAATACCAAATTTTGCTAAGGCCTAATTTGAACCCGGAACTTCCTAGAACCCCGTAACTTTTCCAAAATCACCCTCCTAATAAGTCCAACTTGAAATAATGTCGTTCTCAAATTCCCATAAATTTTAAAACGCTTCTACGCTCAAGGTCCAATGGGCCCAATCCTACTAGGCCCAATTTCGGGTCGTTAGAATTCTAGGTCACATTGAATTGGTTCCAAACCAGCTTACCTTGTAACTTAACTTGGACAGTACCACATTAAACAGACGAACTATATCCCCAACGTGAACTTATACTCTCGATACCATTTTACTTAGGCACTGATCTTATTCCAACTAACATAACCACCTGACAAGAAACCTATATTAACTAAACCACATAATTGTACATGCCCGCTCTATACATTGAAAGATGCACTTGGGGGAAGCCTACTCTGCCAATCATACTACCTTAGGACTATTCGCCAGATCTTGTACCCGCCAGAACCAGGGTGTAACAACTCTCCTAGCCATAAAAAAATTTCGTCCTCAAAAGTTTAATGCCTCCTAGAATTTTAGATAACAGGATAAATTGGTGATACACACCAACATCTATAAACAATGATATGAATTTCCTTACTTATCAACAATGATACGAATTTCCTTACTTACTCTTCGAGGTCTCCTTCTCATTCTCATACTTCTCGAAAGTCTTATTAAAAGGTCGTCATTAGACTGCCTTGAATGAAATCAACATTTTTGCTGTTAGACACTCAAACGTGTATGTCACTCATACCTTTTTGACAGATGTCAAACCTGTATTGGAAAATTCAAATAATTTCTCATGAAGTGACTTCTTAAACACGATTATACCTATTAAACTGAGACTCCAACCTTTTTTTGAACACTTTTTCCAAACTCTTAAATTTTCTTAATAGCTTTTTTGATTCCTCTATTTGCCTTCATCTTCTCTGATCTTGATTTTCTTAAAGGTAATCCTATCTCTTATTCTTTTCCATACTTTTTTCTTAATTTCAGACAAGAATGTCAAGAATGAATGTTTGCAGTAGAGGTCATACCCAAAGTAGCCAAATTTTAACCCCCCCAAAAATAATATCATTATTAGACCCCTTGGTCTTGATAACACTATTCCACGAGTTTCCACTCTCATTCATGAGTATAGGACCCCCGAAGAAGAAGCAGACCGATCTTTAGTAGCCTGAGGCTTCTGTTGTCCAAATTTTGCTTACGATGTTAAAATACAACCAATGTGTCATCTAAGTGATAACACCCAAGGTTTTATCCTTCCTTTTATTCTATAAGAAGCTGGATTCTACTTACATTTACACCCCTTCTTTTGCTCAATTTTGACTGAGTATAGTACTACGCCGGGACAACTGTCAACATTCTCTTGATAGACTCTGTTAGCTTATTTCATCAATTGTTGCTAATGAAACGAGCCACCTCTCTTAGGATTTTTCCAAAATATTTATCAATTAAAGATTACCAAACAAGGGGAAAATGTTGGTTATGCCCACTTCAGTGTTCGACAAGGTCTTGAACCAGTATTCCAAAATAGCATTTCTAATCTTCACTGAATGAGGGAAAAATTCATAAGGGTTGTTTGTAAGCTTGAAAATGAGTTAGGCTTTCCCACTTGATGGTCACTTCCCAAGGAGTCCATTTGTTCTCAAAATCTGCCCGTTGATTCTAAGATTACATATAAGCAGTTCGAACGTTTGAGTGGGGACCATATTCTAGAGTTTGTGGAATTAGTTACGGTTAGGAATGTCTTCCAATATTGTTTGCTAAATATGAGTCCCAATGGCCGCAAAAGTATGGACTGAATCATTTTTCTGAACCACTATAATGTGTCTTTATCTTTGGCGGCTTAGCCTTACAATGGCAACACAGTTTTAGCAAAGATCATAACCGGGCATACAAGAGAACCCCCATTTTATTTTTATGAATTTTGTGGGATTCGTTCCCGCAATTGGCTTATTACTCCTGGTATTCATCCTCCTACTTCTTCATCATCAAGAGAAGCTAACACTTACATTGATAGTGTAGAACCCAATCCAAAATCTCACACTTCAATCATCCCAACACCGAATATGGATATCAGAGCTATTTTGGAATAATCTCATGTTAAGGTGAGTTCTTCAACTGCTTCTTCTAAGAAACCAGTTACAAAGAACTACAAAAAGAGGCCCAGAGTAAGTGAAGATGCTCCAACTGATAAGGAGAGTGAGCCCCCTCAACCTAAATGGCATAAACTTAACAAGGGACTTCAAGACATAAAGGTTCCTTCGCCTACTATTCCATCATTGTCTATTGTGCCATCAGTCCCAATGGAGTCTGCCTATACTATAGACTCACCTGCACAAAACACTTGTCTTTCTCATGTTGTCACCCCATCAGAAACTTACCATTGGATCTACCTGCGATCCCCTTAAATCTTGAACCACAACCTTCTTCCTCTGTTGAGAGTGATGAATTATTTCCTTGGTGAAACCTTTATGCTTCAAGGCTATCCTCTATTTCTTTAAGTTCAATCTTCTAGAGCCAATACCACAAGATCCCTCGACAATTAAAAGAGTCTTTCAGATCTTACATTGCGCACATATTAGACGCATCCCCTATCTTACAGATGGCCAATCTGCACAAGCTCTATCTGTGGAATATGGGCTATTGAGTGGAACCTTTCAAGAGTTTAGCAATTACCATAAGTCCAAGATTACAAGCTTGGAGGAGGTGAGTAAGTCAAAAAGTAAGATGATAGAAGAGCTATACTACAATGAGTAGGTTCTTAAAAGAAAAGTTTAACGTTTTAACTTGCTTGGAAGCTCAAAGATAAGGACTCAGAGAATAAGTGCAAACTATTGGAAAGTAAGGTTAAGTCATTGGAGAAGGGCAAGTCCTCCTTTAGGGAACAAGTCCAAACTCGTAAGCTACATTATGAGGCCGAATTGTATAGCCTTCGCCAATCCAATGATAAAGCCTTCTAAAAATACCAAAAAGACACAACCAATAACTTGACCAAGGCACTGCCAAAGTGAAAGGCTAACTTGGTTCTCCATGCCCAAGTGGTCGCTGGTCCCATAGTCTTGAGTTAGGTAGACTTCAACTTCCTAAAGGACATCTGTACAGATTCATTGGGTTTCAATATTTACAATCACAAAGGTAAAGACTGAGAAGAATTCCAGTCAAAATGAGAACAAATTGTTGGTTTCTTCATCCCTAACTCGCCCAAAATAAAAGGTGAAAAGAGTCTCGAGAAGCCCAATGACTCAGAGCAAGCTCCAGGGGAAGTCAAGCAAACAGAGCAGGTCCCCTTAGCAGAGAAGGTTTCTGCCGCATCCACTGAGCATCATATCGAGGGAGAGGACTGAATTTCTTTTTATTCTATCTTTTTTTTTTGTCATTCATATCATGTAACAACCATTTTTTGTTCATATTAATGAATCGATCCTTTATCTTTCTTTTATCTTTTGTTTCATCATTATTTCTATTCATAAAGCCATTATTAATACATCAATCTCATGATATGATAATTGTCAACATACATGAGGAACTCTACCATGTTCGTTGTATTATGTGTACATGGTTTCTTCATCTTCGTGGTCCAAGAATCGGTTAAACTTGACAATGATACCAAACTTGTAATGCCCTCAACTCGATTCGATTAACCAAATCTGAATCTTGGGAATTACCACACAATTACAAACATATGCTTAATTTACTTCTACGATTTATAGATAATGACAACTTGCTTAACTACAAATTTTAAACTAAAATACATGAGTAAATACAATGAATAAATACATGTACAACATGAGGTAATTAAACTACAATGATATACAATTTGGAACCCTAATTTTTAAAGATACCCTAATGGAATTTCTAATGAGTATTATAGTCTTTGAACACGTCACCAACTTGCTCTGTATACATTACAGCCTAATACGCTACTCCTTAGGCGTAGTCCTGGCATAGTCCCTCCTGGTGCAGACTCATATCAACTCGCCTGTTACAAAACAAACACCCACAAAAGTTTGTAGGAACTTAGAGAAGAAAACATTATTTACTTATGTCATTTCTGCACATCTCAATTGGTAACTTATTTAGATGATCATATTGTTCTGAACCTTCAAATTAGTCACTGGCAACTACTCCCTCAATTTCTATTCTCATATACACGTCAGATACCATACCTTGCTCAAACCTCATTTCTTACCCATCAACATCTTCGATACACCACTTACCTCTTTCAATTTGATCTTTCATAACTCTTTACCCATTTCCTTTATAGAGGTCCATATGACAGAATTTTACTCTTATATACGTAACTTTAAGTCATAGTTCCACAATCCATGTTTGATCACATATATAGATAACATGTAAATTTATTCTGATATACAGCTAGAAAAATCCTTATTCAGAATAAGCTTCTTTTATGTTTGCTCATCACCTCTTCTATATCTCACCACTTCATTATTCATAGTCGAATCATGGTCTTGTATAACACTTTATCGTAGCCCATAGAGACACTGTGCCTTTATTGATCTTTTTAATCACTTATAATCCATACTGAATGCGCTAAAGAAATTTAATAAAGAATCCACCCAAAGTCATTCCTTTAAGTTACGCCATTGCGAGCCTTCATACTATATGCCACAAGGGCATTGCTTTCAGATTTCACCATGTACGCAGTTCTTTTAGGTTTTTGCCACAAAGGCTATCAAGTCAGAATTTGCCACAAAAGCTATTTATTCATTGTTTACTACAAGAGTGCTTCTTAAGAGTGCGCCATGAAAGCGTTCCTTAAGGAGTTTTCACAAAGGCATTCTTTCATATTACGCCATAAAGACTTTCTTTCATCTTATGCCACAATGACTTTATTTCAGATTACACCACAAATGTTTTCTTTTATATTACGCCACAAAGGCTTTCGTTATCTATCGTGTTTTTGTGATATGTATTTGCCTAAACTCACTTATGTGAGGTTCCACCATCATTGCATTTGACACGCAGAAAACCTATATGGATAATAACCTTCCTTTAAGTTATTTTAAAAAATGTCATGGCCATGGGATTTTCCTTCAATATTCATATCAGAGATCATGATTTTAGTCCAGACGGACCATTTTAGACTCCACCGTGATGAACAGACACTGACTTACTTGAGAGACTCTATATGTACTGACATCATTAAAGACTGAACACTTTAAGTCACTAATCATGCACTTCATCACATGCATTTCAGATGTTCCATACAACCATACTCAAATTTCACATACTTAACTTGTCAAACTCATACTTAGTATACATGCAACCTCAACAAACATTCAGAATATGCATTTTCGATTTCTATTTCATAGTTTGATCAACTACCACAAAAGTATCTTGTATGAACAAAATGCAAGAGTCAGTTTAGAGACTCACCTGACAACCACGGGTAGCAGTTTGAACTCCAAACCTACCCTTCATCAAGATAATACATCAACCACTGCTTATAAAACAAAGGACCACCATTAAAGCTAATTCAAGTAACCATACTATCATCTCAAACCCAGATGAACCCCATACAGGCCTTACTCTTTCATTTTACTATTCATGCACTCATTTGGACCTACTTTTTCATAGCACAACATGAAGAGTCATAAAACTTACCTTGTAATGGAGTAATCACTGATAAAATCTGAGATGCCAACTTCAGCATAAAGAAATGTCTTCTGTTCCTCAAGCCTCAAATAATCTTATATTAGAAGAAAGAAGAAGAGAACTCTCATTTCCCAAAATTTAATATCTATTATTATAATTTATGTCCTTATTGAACTTGACAAATGTCACACCATTGTTGAATTATTTTATAAAAAAAATCTACAACTTAAGTATTCCCTTCTCTTTTAATTATTCTAGTTCACATTTAGTTTATTCCTAGCCAGCTTACCTTGTAACTTAACTTGCATAGTACCATAGCTAATGGGCGCACTATATCCCTGACATGAACTCATACTCTCGATGTCATTTTACTTGGCCACTGATCTTATTGCAACTAACACAACCACCTGACAAGGAACCTTTATTAACTTAACCACATAATTGTACACACCCGCCTTATACACTGAAAGATGCACTTGGGCGAAGCCTACTCTACCAATCATACTACCTTAGGACTATACGCCAAACCTTGTACCCACCGGAATTGGGGGTGTTACAGCATGTGAACAAGACTGAATAATATGCTTCTAATTGTGAATTATGGATACATGGCTGGCATGAGAGTGGATTTGTCAAAGTTGTGTTGAGCTAGCGTATAATATATGCCTAAGTGATAAGTAGTTGGCGTATTGAGTCTGTCTATGTTCTATATATACCATTGGGCATATTATATGGATGTGTGTAAATCCTACAAAAAGTTTCAAATGTACTACCAGTAATGTTATGCATGATTCCTCTTTGGAACTCACTAAGTTCGTATGAACTTACTTTTTTACATTTCCCTTCTTAGGCTTACTGACTGAAGGAAGGCTTTGTTAGAAGGACTACACAATAGTGCTACTACTATTGTGACCTGACTGTTTTGTTTTGTATCATTCATGACTCGTGGGGGTGGCTCATAAGTGTATTTGTAAATGATTTGTACGAAGAACTTATGTTTTGATAAGAATTTGCTTTTATGAGATTTCTATGAAGTATTCATGTATAGTTTTAAATTAATATTTTTTTAATGAAGTTATTATATTTGAACTTATACGTCATATGGTTTTTATTTTATTTTTAAATTGTTCATGTTTTCATTCAAACCTTGGTATAGTAATAGCTAATATATGTTTTATATTTATAACTTTGTAAGAAATATATAAAGTTATCACTAAAATGTTTAAAAGTTAGTTTGATTTTAAGTAGTGACACACTATACTTGGACCCTATTATAGGGTCGGGTTGGGCGTGTTGCAAGTTTAGTATCAGAGTCAAGGTTGAGTTGATTCTAAAAAAAACCAAAAGTTGAGTCACGCCCTATCATACATGATACGTCTCTAGCTTAGTCCTTGAGTGTGTTAAACTAATTTGAATTTTCTTGTAGTATTGAAAAAAGGTGTCTGTAGGATCTAGAGAAGAGACTGGAGAATAAATTGAAAGTCATGTGCCTCATGTTCCAGAACAAGCACCTACAATTGGCTTGGGAGGAGTTGGAAATACTTTCAAGAATGTTTTCTTTACAATGATGACGCAAATATTTGATCAGTTTATGGGGAATATTCAAGTGCCTCAGCCTCAACAGCCTCAGCAACTACAACCAGAAATGGTTTGCCCAGTACAACCTACACCACTAGTACCTATTGTGACTCAACCAAAAATAAATCCTATGAAAGAAATTCGTAAGAGGGGTGCTAAAGAACTTATGGGTGGTAAATGTGATGATCCCATTATGGCTGAGAAGTGGTTGACTCGAGTTGGGAGTTAATTCTAGAGAAGTTTAGAGAAAGGTATGTGACCCAGATGTATGTAGGAAAGATGAAGAAGGAAAGGTATGTGGCAACTCATTACTAGACTATTGAAAAAGAAGGAAAGGTTTGTATGGACTAATGAGTGATAGAAAAGTTTTGAAAAGTTGAAAGCAATACTGACTGAAGCTCCAATTTTAGCACAGCCAGAGTCTGGTATAGACTATACTTTTTATATTGATGCATCTCTAAATGGGCTTGGATGCATGCTTATGCAACTTAAACCTCATGAGAAGAACTATCCAACCCATTATTTGGAACTGGCATCAGTAGTATTGGCATTTAAGATATGAAGACACTATCTGTATGGAGAAAAGTGTTGTGTATTCTCTGATCACAAGAGTATGAAGTATCTGTTGACATATAAAGATTTCAATCTATACCAAAGGCGTTGGATGAAACTGTTGAAAGATTATGATTTGGCTATAGAGTATCACCCTGGAAAAACAAATGTTGTGGTTGATTCTTTAAGTAGAAAAATAATGGCAGCATTAACATCACTACAAGCAAAAGTGAGTATGGTTGATGATGAATCATTATTGGTAGAGATAACTGTTAATCCAACTTTTCTTTCTCAAATTCTGGAAAAACAGATGAAGGATACACAGTGTGATATGTATAAGCAACATATGATGTCTAGTAATGTAGCAAATTTCAGTCTTGGTAAAAATGGTGAACTGCGATTCATGGAAATAATGAATGTACCGGTTGGGAATGGTTCAAGAAAAGAACTACTAAAGGAAGCTCATCAGGGACCCTTTTCACTCCATCTAGGGAGTATTAAGATGTATAGAGTTTTGAAAAGCTTATACTGGTGGCTTGGAATGAAGAGGGAAATCACAAAATATGTTTCAACCTGTTTGACTTACCAAAGAGTTATAGCAGAACATCAAGTTCCC
This sequence comes from Gossypium sturtianum, assembly GCA_025698515.1. Taxonomy (NCBI): domain Eukaryota; kingdom Viridiplantae; phylum Streptophyta; class Magnoliopsida; order Malvales; family Malvaceae; genus Gossypium; species Gossypium sturtianum. Next base: position 73,592,979 of record CM046952.1, read on the forward strand.
TCGGGTAAGTTGTAGCCTTTGGAAATACCAGAATGGAAATAGGATAGATTTACCATGGATTTTGAGTCAGGGCTACCTCTCAATCCTTTAAAGAAGAATTCAGTTTGGGTGATAGTAGATCGGCTTACTAAGTCAGCTTATTTTCTGTCAGTGCACACTACTTGTTCTTTGGAAAGGTTAGCTAAGCTCTATGTTTCTGAGATAGTGCGCTTGCATGGAATCCCAGATTCCATAGTTTCAAACAAAGACCCAAGGTTTACATCAAGATTTTGGAAGCAATTATAGAGATCATTGGGAAGTAAGTTGCAGTTCAGTACTGCATTCCACCCTCAGACAAGTGGTCAATCTGAAAGCGTCATTCAAGTTCTAAAGGATAAATTAAGAAGTTGTGTAATTGACTTTGGGCTAAATTGGGAAAAGTATCTTCCTCTGGTTGAATTTGTGCAAAAAAATAGTTATCATGTCAGTCTAAAAATGTCTCCATTTGAAGATTAGTATGGTAAACTGTGTATAACGCCCATTTGTTGGATGAATCTTAGTGAATGAAAATTAGTAGGTCCTGAGTTCGTGCGTGAAATAGAAGAAATTGTCTTTGTCATTCATAGTCATCTAAAAGCTGCACAGGATCGTCAGAAAACCTATGCTGATCTGAAAAGAAAAGAGATTTCTTTTGAAGTTAGTGATAAAGTGTTCTTTTAAATCTCTCCTTGGAAGAAGATTATAAGATTTGGTGAGAAAGGAAAGTTAAGTCCACGATTTGTAGGGCCATATGAAGTCTTAGAGCAAGTTGGACTAGTAGATTATAGATTAGCTTTATCTCCAGAGTGGTTAAAGATTCACAATGTGTTTCATGTGTCTATGTTGAGAAGATATAGATAAAATCAAGCCCATGTTGTGCAAAATGAAGAGTTAGAGGTAGAACCAAATCTGTCTTATGAGGAAGAGCCCATTCGTATCTTGGAAAAAGAGCTTAGAAATAAGAGGAATCATTTGGTGAAAGTATTTTGGAAAAATCATAATGCATAAAAGGTTACTTGGGAAAGACAAATTTTAATGAAATAGCAGTATCCTCAATTATTCATAGGTATGAATTTCGAGGACAAAATTTTCTAAGTCGGGGAGAACTGTAACAACCCGCCCAGTGAAGTTGTAACACCCCAAACCAGGTCTATGCGTTAAGACGAGATTTGGTTTGTCACACCGAACGAACATCCAAAATTCTCTAATGACTTAAGTAAAACAGAAATGCAAAACCTTTAGAAATAAGGTTTGATAAAAACTAAGTACAAGGATTATGAATTAAGAAAAATACTTGTTTGAAATCTCATATATTTATTAGTCAAAACCTTAACGTAGTTTTAAAAGAATTTGAAAGAAATTGAAAAGTAATTTAGGTGTCCAAAATTTTTATAAAACACAATATTTTTAAGAAAACTTTATAGATTTAACATAAGCCCATATTAAGAGTCTTAAAATAAAATTAAATCCATCCACACATAAAAATCCATAAAAACATAATTAGAGGCCTTATTACATCATACCCAAAATAGTAATTAAAATAAGTAACTTAAATAAGTTCATAGTTTATGAAACCCAAGCTTGTAGTATGGCCTCCACCATGTCATCTCCTACCCAAGTCCACATCAATTTCCATTACCCGAGATGGATAATAAAACGGGGTGAGTTACAAAGAACTCAGGTGTGTAACTCACTTACCACCATTATTGGGCCGGACCATCAAGGCATTAATTTGGGCTTGAGCCCAATTACAAATTTTAACAATATAAACTGAAATAAGATATATAAAATGCATGTAAAATGAATTTCCCAACCAAGCTTAATTTCCATCCGCTACACACCCCCGTACCAACCAGCACACCTGTGGGGATCAAGTCAACCCACCCCGCCAAACACACCAATCGTAGGCATTTAGCCTTTTAAATAATATTGTAGTGCACTCACCAACTAGATTGTGACATAGTCACCGAACTAGAGGCATTAAGCCAAAATTTTGTGGCGAGCCACCGAACTAGATACGTGGCCACATGCCTTTCTTCTCTTCATCAAATCCCATCCCATGCATTTATGTATGAATAACAAACTTTAATCATAAATAATTTATCAAGTAACCCATAATACAAATGAGTTTTTAATAAAACCTTTCATTTGGGCCTATTAACAATATAGTATTAAACTTTGGCCCATATCTCGAACTAGAGGGTGTCCTACCCATTAGCAATCTAGCAAACTTTTATGGCCCAATTTATCGATCTAGCGCTTTTATGGCCCGATTTATCGACCTAGCGCTTTATGGCCCAATTTATCGATCTAGCGCTTTATGGCCCAATTTATCGATCTAGCGCTTTATGGCCCAATTTATCGATCTAGCGGTTTTATGGATTTACACAAAAGTACTTATTACTACAACATTTTTGATTTGGCCATTTTTACGATTTATCATAATACTTACTTTGCTTAGTATCTAACCCGAAAGATAAGTGTGAAGTTACACACCGGTTATAGTGAGAACTAGACTTTCCCGCTCGTCAACACCTATACATATCACGATAATTAGAATCACTATATTTTATTAACGTAAATCAATCTTAGAAATTAACGATCTAACTTTTACCCTCGGATTTTGAACTACTTCAACTTGCGGTTTCTCCACGATTGATGGTTCGTCAACCGAATCAAATCCACGAACAAATAATGGTTCGAGAGTACGAACTACTTCAAACAATTGATTCTCCTCGGATGAACGTCCACAACCCGTGGAAATCCCGGATTCTTTGAAACATCCTTTGTTTATACTTAGGGGAATAACGGAACCACCCTCTTACGAACACTATTCACCGCCCTTTTCTTCCCTATTTTGATTGTCTTCAAAGACAAAAGATCGTTAATCCAATCTAATATTACATCGAAATATGACTAAGGGTTAAAGGGTGAAATTTGCTTACCACAAAGATCCTTGTTCCAAAAATAAGAATCGAACAAATCGTTTTATGATACTCACGAACACTTGAGTTCCGGTCTTCCACTATTGCACTAAAGTATAACGAATAAAAACGTTAATAGAACGAACGTTTATTTCGATCTAAGAAGCCTTTATACCCCTTATCAAAATTCGGCCATGACAACTATAACTAACAAGAACTAAAAATAATCCTTACCTATTGTCCACGGTTGAGAAGAGATGATTGAGAAAGATGTTTGTGCAAGATGGAGGATTCGGCTATAAGACCAAAGAAAATAGAAAAATGATTCGGCTATGGGTACATCAACATTCGGCCATGAGAGAATTAATGGAGAAAATTTTGATTGAAAAGAAATAAAAGAAAGAAATAAAAGATGGAAGAAAAAGATGATGATGAGGATTCGGTTTTCAAAGAGAAGGAAAAGAGAAAGAAAAAGATGTGATAAGAAGCAAGGTACATTCGGCAATGGGAAAAAGAGAAGGAAAAAGAATGGTCTTTTTGGTGTTAGCAATTTCGGCACTATGACAAAGCAAACAAAAGAGTACTAGTGTGATATGCAAAAATGACCAAATGGTCAAAAGATTAAGGTTTACCAAAAGCTCAATTTCGGCCAAGGGAGAAAGGTTGAAAAGAGAATTGCAAACCTTTGCATAAAATGCTAGGAATGACCAAAACAAACTCCTAATCCTAGCCAACTACTAGCAAAATTCGGCCAACCTTCCCCCTAGCCATATTGCCGTCCAAATTCATTGGTCAAATGACCATGAATTTGTTTCCAAAACACTTTCCTTGATACTTGCCCTATGTCTCTATATCTTTCCATATTTTCTTGATTCCCTACAAAAAATTCACTCTTACCTTATTCCTATGATATACTAACCAAAATAACAAGGTCAACACTTACCATAAATAAGCTTGGTCGACACTTACCATAGAAGAGCAAAATAAAAGTTGTCAAAATACCATCCTAGGGATTCGAACCACTCTCCTCAAGCTATAACCCATGCGCCAACACCACCTTGCCATTTACTCATCTTATGCTACTATTTAACACTTAATTTAACTTAAGTGTCAATGCCACTTGCTCCACTTCAATAAATTCTCAAACTATAAAAAAAATTATTCCATACCCGAATAATTCTATACTCTTCTTCAGGACTATAATAGGCACAAAAAGAAATAAGAAAATTTTTCCTTCATAAACTAAACACCAAAACATGCAATAAATCGATACTTGAATTTTAGGGTGTTACAACTCTACCCTCCTTAAAGAAAATTTCGTCCTTGAAATTTACAGTTTGAAAAAGGTGAGGGTATTGTTGCCGAATTGCATCTTCAGGCTCCCACGTAGCTTCCTCCACTCCGTGATTTCGCCATAAAACCTTGACCAACGGCACGGTTTTCTTTCTTAGCACCTTAGCATCTCGGTCTAAGATTTCCACTGGTTCCTCCTCAAAAGACAAGTCTGAATTCAACTCCACTTCTTCTACCGGTACTATGTGCGAAGGATCCGATCTATAGTGCCTCAGCATGGAAACATGAAAAACATTATGAATCTGACTCAACTCCGAAGGTAATTCGATCTGATAGGCCACTGGACCAACACGCTTCACCACACGATATGGTCCAATGTATCTAGGACTCAACTTGCCCTTCTTCCCAAACCTGAAAATCTTCTTCCAAGGTGAGACCTTCAAGAAAACTTGATCCCCACAAAGATACTCGATACTTTTACGCTTCGGATCTGCATACGACTTTTGTCTATCCGGCTTCCTTTAACCGTGCTCGTATAGCTTTTACTTTTCTTCCGCTTCGAGATCACCAGGACCTAACATCTGTCGTTCGCCCAATTCAGTCCAACAACTAGGAGAACGACACCTACGACCGTATAATGCCTCGTAGGGTGCCATCTGAATGCTAGACTGATAGCTATTGTTGTAAGCAAATTCTGCCAATGGCAGAAAATCCTCCCAACTACCTTTGAAGTCGATTATACATCCCCTTAACATGTCTTCTAGAATCTGAATTACTCTTTCTGATTAACCATCTGACTGAGGATGAAAAGCCGTACTGAAGTTTAGCTTTGTTCCCAAAGCTTCATGCAAAGCTTTCCAAAACCGTGACATAAACCTAGGATCCCTATCTGATATAATAGACACAGGTACCCCATGCAACCTCACGATTTCGGATACGTACAGATTAGCCAACTTTTGCAACGAGTAATCCGTACGAACTGGTAGAAAATGAGCAGTCTTCGTCAAACGATCAACAATTACCCAAACGGAGTTTTTCTTAGTAGGTGTTAAAGGTAACCCACTAACAAAATCCATTGTTATCCGCTCCCATTTCCAAAGAGGAATCTTTACCGGTTGTAATAATCCTGACGGCAATTGATGCTCCGCCTTCACTTGCGACAAGTTAAACATTTTCCCACAAATTCGAAAATCTCACGCTTCAACCACAGCCACCAATATTGTTCACGAAGATCCCGATACATCTTATTTCCTCCGGGGTGCATAGCATAAGGGCTACTATGCGCCTCGCGTAGAATCATTTGTCTCAGATCTGAGTCCTTAGGCATACAAATTCTCCCACGAAAACATAACAGACCTTCCGTGTTTATGCTAAAATCCTCTATTCCACCATTTTCAACTTGTTAAATTAACAGTCCCAATTTCTTATCTGATATCTGTTTTTCCTTGATTTGCTCTAACCACAGAGGCTTCACCTGAAGTTCCGCTATCGACCACCATTCCTCGTACAAATTAATTGGGCAATCATTGCTCTCAAATCCAGATACCACCTTACGACTTAACGCGTCTGCTACCACATTAGCTTTTCCAGGATGATACTCGATTGAGAAATCATAATCCTTTAACAGCTCCACCCATCTTCGTTGTCTCAAGTTTAATTCCTTCTGAGTAAGAAGATACTTAAGACTCTTGTGATCCGTATAGATGATAGACTTTTCACCGTAGAGGTAATGCCTCCAAATCTTTAGAGCAAACACTACTGCAGCTAACTCCAAGTCATGAGTAGGATAGTTTACTTCGTGCGGTCTCAGCTGACGAGAAGCATAAGCCACCACTTTCCCACTTTGCATCAATACACATCCTAAGCCCGTGTGTGACGCATCGCAGTAAACTATAAACTCCTTTCCAGCTTCAGGTTGAATCAGTACTGGCGCTTCCGTTAAAATCTTCTTCAATTTCTCGAAACTTTCTTGCTGTTTATCGGTCCATATATATGGTACTCCCTTCCGCAATAGCTTAGTTAGGGGTGCAGCAATCAACGAAAACCCCTCAACAAAGCGTCTATAGTAACCAACCAAACCTAAGAAACTCCAAATCTCAACTCATGGACTTTGGTGGTTTCCAATCCAATACAGCCTCAATCTTCCGAGGATCCACCCTTATTCCTTCGGCTGATACCACATGACCCAAGAAAGTCACTTCCCTTAACCAGAATTCACATTTACTGAATTTGGCATACAGTTGATTATCTCGAAGTAACTGCAATACAATTCGCAAATGCGAGTCATGCTCCTCTTCATTCCTTGAATATACCAGAATGTCATCTATGAATACCACCACAAACCGGTCTAAATATGGTTGAAAGACCCAGTTCATCATATCCATAAATGCAGCTGGTGCATTGGTCAACCCAAACGGCATCACCAAAAACTCATAATGTCCATAACGAGTTCGGAAAGCCGTCTTGTGAATATCCGTTTCTTTCACCTTAAGCTGATGATAACCCGATCTCAAATCAATTTTGGAGAAAACTGAAGCTCCCTTCAATTGATCAAACAGGTCGTCAATTTTTGGCAGAGGGTACCTATTCTTGATCGTCAATTTATTTAGTTGCCTGTAGTCAATACACATACGCATCGACCCATCTTTCTTCTTAACAAACAAAACCGGTGCTTCCCACGAAGACACACTCGGTCGAATAAAGCCTCGATCTAGCAATTCTTGAATTTGAACTTTAAGCTCCACAACTCCTTCGGTGCCATTCTATAAGGAGCAATGGACACTTTGGAGCCGCTCCGCAAAAGCTCAATACCAAATTCCACTTCCGATCCGGAGGTATGCCGGGAAGTTCTTCAGAAATACATCCGAAATTCCTTCACTATTCTCACATCTTCCATCGACAACTCTTTGGCATCTAAAGCACTAATAAATGCTAAAAATGCTCCATACCCTTTTCGCACTAACTTTTCTCGCCTTAAGTGCGATATACCACATTTGCCAAGTAATTCCTTCGCTCGCCTATCATAATTATTTCTTTATCCTCTACCGTCCTTATTGACATCCGCTTTTGACAATCCAATTTTGCCCTGTGCTTAACCAACCAATCCATGCCCAAAATGATATCGAACTCGCCAAAAGGCAATTCCATCAAATTCGCCAAAAATATTTCTCCTTGAATTTCTAAGGGCACATCTCTAAATGGGTTTATTTACTAATACCGATCATCCTAAAGGACTAATTACCTTCATCTCACTATCGAAATTTCGAGTCTAAATTCAAGTTTCCGGATATGGTGCTAGCAACATACGAATGGGTAGAACCAATATCTATCAAAGCAATAACAGTACATCAAAAATGAAGAACGTGCAGTTATCACATCAGTGCATTGCCATCCTCACGGCGTCTAACTCGCATATACCAATCCCGGCCGTCTTGCATCCGTGTTGCCTCTAGGACCATTGCCTCGACCAGCGCACCTTGACCACGTCCACCCCCATTACCACCACGACTGGTCCACGACCTCTCGGTGGTTGCTTTGAATTCCTCTTGCCTGTGGTGCATCGTGATTACGAGCTTCCCGAGTTGTATCCATTCGACGAGGGAAATTCTTATATTGATGATCCATCGACCGCATTTATAGCAAGCACCCGCTTTCTTCCAAAGACTCTCCGAATGCCTTTTCCCACAATCGGCACAATCTCGACTGATTCACACGATTCACGTGTTCTACCTTGAGTCGGGTTCATCATTCTCGTGCCTCTTCGAAACCTTCTTGAAGAACCTGAATACTTCATATCTCTCTTGCCTTTAGCTCGCTCCCGATTCGGACGTTCCGAGTTCTTAGCCTCTTCGGCTATCTTGGCCTTTTCCACAAGCGTGGCAAAATTTCTAACTTGTTGTGGGGCTATTAAAACCCGCAATTCATCGTTCAAGCCATCCTCAAAGCGCACACAACGCTCATGATCCGTTGCCACTATTGTTCGAGCATAGCGACTCAAGCGCAAAATCTCACTTCATATGCTGCCACTTTGTCTTATTCCCTTGGACCAGATTCGTGAATTCCTTCCTTCGGCATCAACATAACTCGTTCCTACATATTTCCCTTGGAAGGAAACTTTAAAGAATTCCCAATTAACTAATGCGACTTGATGCCTTCTGGACAATAAGCCACCATTGGTATGCTTCATCCCTTAACAAGGACACCGCTCCCCTTAGTTTTTGTTCCACCGTGCACTCAAGATCGTCCATAATTCGCTCCACTGCCTCAAGCCAATATTCAGCGACATTTGGAGCTACACTGTGACACCTCTGAAAACCTCAAAGACCACTTGATTTCAATCGTTCGATATCGACCCACGAGTATTGGCCCGATTCTAGCTCCAAATGACCCTTTCAAGGACTCGTAGCATTGCTCGCGTCACCGCATTATCTTCTTCCATATGATCATGTGATCCCGTCTCACATTCGAGTGACGCAGTGCATCCATTTCGGCATATGATCCGGCGCTTCAATTGCGCCTCTAACACCTTGTCCTCTACCACGCCACGTCTACGCGTCCCACGACCACGCCCTCTAGTGCTCATAGTGACCGATTTAATCTGATTATGAGTTTTATGAATCGAATACTATTTCGTAATTTATTAACGATATTTTATGATATGAAAGAGATAGAGTTGTTTTCGCAACCATATCCTATTGTCTCAATCTCTACGATTTTCAACACCTAAAACTAGAAGTTCTAGAGTGTTTCTTATGATCATATCACAATGATAATAAACGATCAATATACAAATACTTACTTGACTTGGCGCGGAATGCTCATGGTGCCATACTATCTTTAAATCAAAAAGTCCGAAATTTGAGTTGTTTCTCAAACAAATATCTTTGTTGAACCCAAACCACAAATGAGTTTTGAAACTAGCTCGATACCATTAAATGTAACAAATTAAAACCAGTCTATATGTTAAGACGAGATTTGGTTTGTCACACCGAACGAACATCCAAAATTCTCTAATGACTTAAGTAAAATGTAAATGCAAAACCTTTAGAAATAAGGTTTGATAAAAACTAAGTACAAGGATTATGAATTAAGAAAAATACTTGTTTGAAATCTCATATATATATTAGTCAAAACCTTAACGTAGTTTTAAAAGAATTTGAAAGAAATTGAAAAGTAATTTAGGTGTCCAAAATTTTTATAAAACACAATATTTTTAAGAAAACTTTATAGATTTAACATAAGCCCATATTAAGAGTCTTAAAATAAAATTAAATCCATCCACACATAAAAATCCATAAAAACATAATTAGAGGCCTTATTACATCATACCCAAAATAGTAATTAAAATAAGTAACTTAAATAAGTTCATAGTTTATGAAACCCAAGCTTGTAGTATGGCCTCCACCATGTCATCTCCGGCCCAAGTCCACATCAATTTCCATTACCTGAGATGGATAATAAAACGGGGTGAGTTACGAAGAACTCAGTGTGTAACTCACTTACCACCATTATTGGGCCAGACCATCAAGGCATTAATTTGGGCTTGAGCCCAATTACAAATTTTAACAATATAAACTGAAATAAAATATATAAAATGCATGTAAAATGAATTTCCCAACCAAGCCTAATTTCCATCCGCTACACACCCCCGTACCAACCAGCACACCTGTGGGGATCAAGTCAACCCACCCCGCCAAACACACCAATCGTAGGCATTTAGCCTTTTAAATAATATTGTAGTGAACTACCAAACTAGATTGTGACATAGTCACCGAACTAGAGGCATTAAGCCAAAATTTTGTGGTAGAGCCACCGAACTAGATACGTGGCCACAGGCCTTTCTTCTCTTCATCAAATCCCATCCCATGCATTTATGTATGAATAACAAACTTTAATCATAAATAATTTATTAAGTAACCCATAATACAAATGAGTTTTTAATAAAACCTTTCATTTGGGCCTATTAACAATATAGTATTAAACTTTGGCCCATATCTCGAACTAGAGGGTTTCCGGCCCATTAGCGATCTAGCAAACTTTTATGGCCCGATTTATCGATGTAGCAGTTTTATGGCCCGATTTATCGACCTAGCAGTTTTATGGCCCAATTTATCGATCTAGCAGTTTTATGGCCCAATTTATCGATCTAGCGTTTTATGGCCCAATTTATCGATCTAGCGCTTTTATGGCCCAATTTATCGATCTAGCGCTTTTATGGATTTACACAAAAGTACTTATTACTACAACATTTTTGATTTGGCCATTTTTACGATTTATCATAATACTTATCGTTTAGTATCTAACCCGAAAGATAAGTGTGAAGTTACACACCGGGTTATAGTGAGAACTAGACTTTCCCGCTCGTCAACACCTATACATATCACGATAATTAGAATCACTATATTTTATTAACGAAATCAATATTAGAAATTAACGATCTAACTTTTACCCTCGGATTTTCGAACTACTTCTACTTGCGGTTTCTCCCGATTGATGGTTTGTTAACAAATCAAATCCACTGAACAAATAATGGTTCGGGAGTACAAACTACTTCAAACAATTGATTCTCCTCGGATGAACGTCCACAACCCTGGGAAATCCTTGATTGTTTAAACAATCCTTTGTTTATACTTAGGGGAATAACGGAACCACCCTCTTCCGAACACTATTCACCACCCTTTTCTTCCCTATTTTGATTGTCTTCAAAGACAAAAGATCGTTAATCCAATCTAAATTACATCGAAATATGACTAAGGGTTAAAGGGTGAAATTTGCTTACCACAAAGATCCTTGTTCCAAAAATGAGAATCGAACAAATCGTTTTATGATACTCACGAACACTTGAGTTTCGGTCTTCCACTATTGCACTAAAGTATAACGAATAAAAACGTTAATAGAACGAACGTTTATTTCGATCTAAGAAGCCTTTATACCCCTTATCAAGATTCGGCCATGACAACTATAACTAACAAGAACTAAAAAGAATCCTTACCTATTGTCCACGGTTGAGAAGAGATGATTGAGAAAGATGTTTGTGCAAGATGGAGGATTCGGCTATAAGACCAAAGAAAATAGAAAAATGATTCGGCTATGGGTACATCAACATTCGGCCATGAGAGAATTAATGGAGAAAATTTTGATTGAAAAGAAATAAAAGAAAGAAATAAAAGATGGAAGAAAAAGATGATGATGAGGATTCGGTTTTCAAAGAGAAGGAAAAGAGAAAGAAAAAGATGTGATAAGAAGCAAGGTACATTCGGCAATGGGAAAAAGAGAAGAAAAAGAATGGTCTTTTGGTGTTAGCAATTTCGGCACTATGACAAAGCAAACAAAAGAGTACTAGTGTGATATGCAAAAATGACCAAATGGTCAAAAGATTAAGGTTTACCAAAAGCTTAATTTCGGCCAAGGAGAAAGGTTGAAAAGAGAATTGCAAACCTTTGCATAAAATGCTAGGAATGACCAAAACAAACTCATAATCCTAGCCAACTACTAGCAAAATTCGGCCAACCTTCCCCTAGCCATATTGCCGTCCAAATTCATTGGTCAAATGACCATGAATTTGTTTCCAAAATACTTTCCTTGATACTTGCCCTATGTCTCCATATCTTTCCATATTTTCTTGATTCCCTACCAAAAATTCACTCTTACCTTATTCCTATGATATACTAACCAAAATAACAAGGTCAACACTTACCATAAATAAGCTTGGCGACACTTACCATAGAAGAGCAAAATAAAAGTTGTCAAAATGCCATCCAAGGGATTCGAACCACTCTCCTCAAGCTATAACCCATGCGCCAACACCACCTTGCCATTTACCCATCTTATGCTACTATTTAACACTTAATTTAACTTAAGTGTCAATGCCACTTGCTCCACTTCAATAAATTCTCAAACTATAAAAAAAATTATTCCATACCCGAATAATTCTATACTCTTCTTCAGGACTATAATAGGCACAAAAAGAAATAAGAAATTTTTTCCTTCATAAACTAAACACCAAAACATGCAATAAATCGATACTTGAATTTTAGGGTGTTACAGAAGTCTCTATATCTGGTTATTGTTTGGCATATAGTTGGTAAAATTAGGATAGATATGAGTAAGTAAAATTTTTTTCTTGCCTAAGTATAGAATTATGTGTATTGTGCCATTTGGCAAACTCTTAGTTTTGGCGAGTTTTGTAGTTTGGTAGAATCTTCAATTAAGTATCTGTCCAACCCAGATGCTTTGGGCGAACTCATTAAGTTTATAGCTATTTAGATTTGTTTATTATTTAAGTATGGTAATTTGGTTAGTTAAGTTGAGATTTAGTTACAATTCATATAGACTACTGTAGATGATAAGACTTAAATTATGCTAAGTGCACTTAATCACAGGAATCAAGAGAGTTAGTGAATTATCTGATTTATCCACTAATTCTTGTCTCTGAGCTTAAGCATATAAGGATAGAGGTGGTCTTTCTGAACACTTTAATGTTTTCTTATTCTTCCTTGATTTCCTCTAAAAACTCTTTAAAAATCTAAGTTCAGAAAACCTCTTCAAAGTAAGATTCACAATATTCATTTAACTTCTAAGTTAGTACTAGCTCACTGGTATTTACTAATGAACCCTAGGTTACCCTCTAAGTCATTAACATGCTTCTCGTTCTACATGCATAAATGTTACAATTGTATGTGAGGAAGGAAACTTCCTGATTCTGGATTAAGTGTTGTCGATTCTTGCATGCATGATCAGATTTGATCGATTGATGATCTGATATATTTAATTATCTTTATTTTACCTTAAGAAGTTAACGAAGGTCCAAGTGATAAAGGCAAAGGACCTTCTTTATATACTTGTACTAGAGTTTCTGGTGAGTTCCTTCTTACTTCCATGTGTTGTAATTTTCTTTATTTAATAATTCGGGTAAGGTAAGTAATCCTCCTCTGTAATGGATGAAAGATGTTGTGTGGGTAATGGTTATTCAAAGTTATCAGTTTTAGTGTAGTTTGTCTAAAATATAAAGTAAGTGTCATTCTTCATGCTTAAGTCACTTTCATTTGCATCTAATATGTATGATATGATATGAGGAGATAGAGATGAAGAGATTTGTTTGTGCAGCCTACGGTAGGTAACTATATAGCAAAACAGATTGGCAGATCACGATAAAACATGTTGTGTTGAACGAAAATGATATGAGGAGTTAATGGGGAGAATGTATGTGAATAAGATTGAATAATATGCTTCTGATTCTAATTTCTAGGTACGTGGCTCGCATGAGAATGGATTTATCTGAGTTGTGTTGAGCTGGCATATAGTATAGGCCTAAGTGATAAGTAGCTAGTGTATTGAGTTTGTATGTGTTCTGTATATGCCATTTGGCATATGTAACACCCCAAACCAGGTCTATGCGTTAAGACGAGATTTGGTTTGTCACACCGAACGAACATCCAAAATTTCTCCAATGATTTAAGTAAAACAGTAATGCAAAGCCTTTAGAAATAAGGTTTAATAAAAACTAAGTACAATGATTATGAATTAAGAAAAATACTTGGTTGAAATCTTATATATATATTAGTCAAAACCTTAACGCAGTTTTTTTTTTTTTAAAAGAATATGAAAGAAATTAAAAAGTAATTTAGGTGTCCAAAATTGTTATAAAACACAATATTTTTAAGAAACTTTATAGATTTAACATAAGCCCATATTAACAGTCTAAAAATAAAGTTAAATCCATCCACACATAATAACAAACCATAAAAACATAATTAGAGGCCTTATTACAACATACCCAAAATAGTAATTAAAATAAGTAACTTAAATAAAGTTCATAGTTTATAAAACCCACGCTCGTAGTATGGCCTCCACCATGTCATCCCCGCCCAAGTCCACATCAATTTCTATTACCCGAGATGGATAATAAAACGGGGTGAGTTACAAAGAACTCAAAGTGTGTAACTCACTTACCACCATTATTGGGCGGACCATCAAGGCATTAATTTGGGTTTGAGCCCAATTACAAACTTTAACAATATAAAATGAAATAAAATATATTAAAATGCATGTAAAATGAATTTCCCATCCAAGCCTAATTTCCATCCGCTACACACCCCGTACTCAACCAAAGACACACTGTGGGGATCCAGTCAACCCACCCCGCCAAACACACCAATCGTAGGCATTTAGCCTTTTAAATAATATTGTAGTGCACTCATCAACTAGATTGTGACATAGTCACCGAACTAGAGGCATTAAGCCAAAATTTGTGGCAGAGCCACCGAACTAGATACGTGGCCACAGGCCTTTCTTCTCTTCCTCAAATCCCATCCCATGCATTTATGTATGAATAACGAACTTTAATCATAAATGATTTATCAAGTAACCCATAATACAAATGAGTTTTTAATAAAACCTTTCATTTGGGCCTATTAACAATATAGTATTGAACTTTGGCCATATCTCGAACTAGAGGGTTTTTTTTTGGCCCATTAGCGATCTAGCAAACTTTGGCCCATATTATCGATCTAGCAGTTTTATGGCCCAATTTATCGATCTAGTAGTCTTTCGGCCCAATTTAACAATCTAGCAGTATTTCGACTCAATTTATCGATCTAGCAATATTTCGGCTCAATTTATCGATCTAGAAATATTTCGGTTCAATTTATCGATCTAGCAATATTTCGGCTCAATTTATCGATCTAGTAATTTTTCCGACTTTAACCGTTTTCATGCATTTACACAAAAGTGTTAATTATCACATAAATTTCGATTTTGCCATTTTTACGATTTATCATAATACTTCATCGCTTAGTATCTAACTCGAAAGATAAGTGTGAAGTTACACACCGGTTATGGTGAGAACTAGACTTTCCCGCCACAACACCTATACATATCACGATAACTTATGATCATTATAATCTAATAATAAAACCGATCTAAACATAACGATCTAAAATTTACCCTCGGATTTTTGAACTAATTCCACTTGCGGTTTCTCCCGATTGATGGTTCGTTAACCGAATCAAATCCACGAACAAATAATGGTTCGGAGTACGAACTACTTCAAACAATTGATTCTCCTCGGATGAACGTCCACAACCCGGTGGGAAATCCCGGATTGCTGATACAGTCCTTTGTTTATACTTAGGGGGATTAATGGTACCACCCTTCTTCCGAACACTATATACGGCCCGTTTCTTCCTATCTTGATTGTCTTGAAAGACAAAGATCGTTAGCACGTCCTAATCTCATATATATATCGATTATGACTAAAGGCTTTGAGAACAAGATTTCCTTACCACAAATATTCTTGTTCCACAAGGGAAATCGATCCAAGCGTTCTATGTCACACACGACCTCTTGATTTCCAATCTTCCGTTATCGCACTAAAGTATAACAAAAATAAACGTTAATAGAATGAACGTTTATTTTGATCTAAGAAAGCCTTCAAACCACCATCAATATTCGTGAAATACTATAAACTAATCGAAGACGAAAAAGAACCCTTACCTATTTTCCACGGTTGAAAAGAAACGATTGAGAATGTTGCTTATGAATAGAGAGATATTCGGCTATGAAGAATCAAAGAAAAAAAGAAAATGGTTCGGTTAAGGTACACTAACATTCGCCATGAAGAGATTAAAGGAGAAAGTATTGATTGAAAAGAAATCAAAATAAGAGAATAGGGATGATGATAATTCGGTTTTCAAAGAAAACAAAAGAGAAAGAAAGAGATGAGTTTAAGATCAAGGCACATTCGGCAATGGAGAAAAGGAGAGAAAAGAAAGGAATGGTCTTTTGATGTAGGTGATTTCAGCACTAATGAGAAAAAGGCACAAAAAGAATACCAAATGATGTGCAATAATGACCAAATGGTCAAAATAATCAAGGCTTACCAAGGATCAAATTTGGCCAAGGGAGAGAGGTTAAGAGAATTTGCAAAACTATGCACAAAACTAAGAATGACCAAAAAGAGACTTCAAATCCTAGCCAAACTAACACCAAAAATTCGGCTCCCCTAGACCATATTGCCGTCCCTATGCATGGTCAAATGGCCATGATTTTATTTCCATAACCTTTTCCTTGATACTTGCCCCATATCTTCATATCTTTCCTTAATTTCTTGATTCCCTTCCATAAGTTAACAATTTCCTTAATCCTTTGATATACTAACTAAAAATAACAAGGTCAACACTTACCATATATGCACTTGGCCGACACTTGCTATACATGTGCAGAAAAATTAAAAATAAAATTCATCTAGATGCTAAACAAGGGATTCGAACCTTCTCCCTCATGCACTAACTCATGCGCCAACACCACTTTGCCATATACTCATCTTATGCTACACTTTGACACATTAATTAACTTATGTGTCAATGCCACTTGCTCCACTTCAATAAATTTTAAAACTAAAAATTATTCCATCCCCGAATAATTCTAATTCTTCTTCAGACTATAATAAACACGAAAAATAATAAGAAAATTTTCCTTCATAATCTAAACACCAAATCATGCAATAATCGATACTCGAATTTTAGGGTGTTACAACTCTACCCTCCTAAAAAAAATTTCGTCCTCGAAATTTACCTGGTTGAAAAAGGTGAGGGTATTGTTGTCGAATTGCATCCTCAGGCTCCCACGTGGCTTCCTCCACTCCGTGGTTACGCCATAAAATCTTGACCAACGGCACGGTTTTCTTTCTTAGCACCTTAACATCTCTGGTCTAAGATTTCCACCGGTTCCTCCTCAAAAGACAAGTCCGACTTCAACTCCACTTCTTCTACCTGCAGATGCGTAATGCGAAGGATCCGATCTATAGCGCCTCAGCATGGAAACATGAAAAACATTATGAATCTGACTCAACTCCGGAGGTAATTCGATCTGATAGGCCACTGGACCAACACGCTTCACCACACGATATGGTCCAATGTATCTAGGACTCAATTTGCCCTTCTTCCCAAACCTAAAAATCTTCTTCCAAGGTGAGACCTTCAAGAACACTTGATCCCCACAAAGATACTGATACTTCTACGCTTCGGATCTGCATACGACTTTTGTCTATCTGAAGCTTCCTTTAACCGTGCTCGAATAGCTTTTACTTTTTCTTCCGCTTTGTAGATCGTGCGGACCTAACATCCGTCGTTCGCCCAATTCAGGTCCAACAACTAGGAGAACGACACCTCACGACCATATAATGCCTCGTAGGGTGCCATCCGAATGCTAGACCGATAGCTATTGTTGTAAGCAAATTCCGCCAATGGTAGAAAATCCTCCCAACTACCTTTGAAGTCGATTATACAACCCCTTAACATGTCTTCCAGAATCGAATTACTCTTTCGATTGACCATCCGACGAGAGGATGAAAAGTCAGATCAAGTTTAGCTTTGTTCCCAAAGCTTCATGCAATGCTTTCCAAAACCGTGACGTAAACCTAGGATCCTTATCGATATAATAGACGCAGGTACCCCATGCAACCTCACGATTTCGGATACGCATGCTTAGCTAACTTCAGAACGAGTAATCCGTCATTTAACCGGTAGAAAATGAGCGGTCTTCGTCAAACGATCAACAATTACCCAAACAGAGTTTTTCTTAGTAGGTGTTAAAGGTAACCCACTAACAAAATCCATTGTTATCCGCTCCCATTTCCAAAGAGGAATCTTTACCGTTGTAATAATCCCGACGGCAATTGATGTTCCGCCTTCACTTGCGACAAGTTAAACATTTTCCCACAAATTCGTAAATCTCACGCTTCAACCCCGCCACCAATATTGTTCACGAAGATCCCGATACATCTTATTTCCTCCGGGGTGCATAGCATAAGGGCTACTATGCGCCTCTCGTAGAATCATTTGTCTCAGATCTGAGTCCTTAGGCATACAGACTTTTCCACGAAAGCACAACACACCTTCCGTGTTTATCCCAAAATCCTCTATTCCTCCATTTTCAACTTGTTGAAGTAAAGGTCCCAACTTTTCATCTAATATTTGCTTTTTCTTAATTTGCTCCAACCACAGAGGCTTCACCTGAAATTCCGCTATCAGACTACCATCCTTGTACAAACTTAAATGGGCAAACATTACTCTCAAATCAGATACCACCTTACGACTTAACGCGTCTGCTACCACATTAGCTTTTCCAGGATGATACTCGATTGAGAAATCATAGTCCTTTAACAGCTCCACCCATCTTCGTTGTCTCAAGTTTAATTCCTTCTGAGTAAGAAGATACTTAAGACTCTTGTGATCCGTATAGATGATAGACTTTTCACCGTAGAGGTAATGCCTCCAAATCTTTAGAGCAAACACTACTGCAGCTAACTCCAAGTCATGAGTAGGGTAGTTTACTTCGTGCGGTCTCAACTGACGAGAAGCATAAGCTACCACTTTCCCACTTTGCATCAATACGCAACCTAATCCCGTATGCGACGCATCACAATAAACTGTAAACTCCTTTCCAAATTTCTCGGGTTGAATCAATACCACGCTTCACAAAATCTTCTTCAATTCATCGAAACTTTCTTGCTGTTTTTCAGTCCATATAAACGGTACTCCCTTTCGCAAAAGCTTAGTTAGGGGTGCAGCAATCAACGAAAACCCCTCAACAAAGCGTCTATAGTAACCAGCCAAACCCAAGAAACTCCGAATCTCAGCTACTGACTTTGGTGGTTTCCAATCCAATACAGCCTCAATCTTCCGAGGATCCACCCTTATTCCTTCGGCTGACACCACATGACCCAAGAAAGTCACTTCCCTTAACCAGAATTCACATTTACTGAATTTGGCATACAGTTGATTATCTCGAAGTAACTGCAATACAATTCGCAAATGCGAATCATGCTCTTCTTCATTCCTTGAATATACCAGAATGTCATCTATGAATACCACCACAAACCGGTCTAAATATGGTTGAAAGACCCGGTTCATCATATCCATAAATGCAGCTGGTGCATTGGTCAACCCAAACGGCATCACCAAAAACTCATAATGTCCATAACGAGTTCGGAAAGCCGTCTTGTGAATATCCGCTTCTTTCACCTTAAGCTGATGATAACCCGATCTCAAATCAATTTTGGAAAAACTCAAGCTCCTTCAATTGATCAAACAGTCGTCAATTCTTGGCGGAGGGTACCTATTCTTGATCGTCAATTTATTTAATTGCTCAGTAGTCAATACACATACGCATCGACCCATCTTTCTTCTTAACAAACAAAACCGGTGCTCCCACGGAGACACACTCGGTCGAATAAAGCCTCGATCTAGCAATTCTTGAATTTGAGCTTTAAGCTCCGCCAACTCCTTCGGTGCCATTCTATAAGGAGCAATGGACACCGGAGCCGCTCCGCAAAAGCTCAATACCAAATTCCACTTCCGATCCGGAGGTACACCGGAAGTTCTTCAGAAATACATCCGAAATTCCTTCACTGTTCTCACATCTTCCACTGACAACTCTTTGGCATCTAAAGCACTAATAAATGCTAAAAATGCTCCATACCCTTTTCGCACCAACTTTTCTGCCTTAAGTGCAGATACCACATTTGCCAAGTAATTCCTCCGCTCGCCTATCATAATTATTTCTTTATCCTCCACCGTCCTTATTGACATCCGCTTTTCAGCACAATCCAATTTCGCCCGGTGCTTAACCAACCAATCCATGCCCAAAATGATATCGAACTCGCCAAAAGGCAATTCCATCAAATTTGCCAAAAATATTTCTCCTTGAATTTCTAAGGGCACTTCTCTAAACAGTTTATTTACCAATACCGATTGTCCTAAAGGACTAATTACCTTCATCTAATTATCGGAAATTTCAGAGTCTAAATTCAAGTTTCCAGATATGGTGCTAGCAACATACGAATGGGTAGAACCAATATCTATCAAAGCAATAATAGGTACATCAAAAATGAAGAACGTGCCGAGCTTATCACATCAGTGCATTGCCATCCTCACGGCGTCTAGCTAACCGCATATACCAATCCTGGCTGTCTTGCATCTGTGTTACCTCTAGGACCATTGCCTCGACCCGCTGCACCTTGACCACGTCCAGCCCCATTACCACCACGACCTGGTCCACGACCTCTCGGTGGTTGCTGAATTCCTCTTGCCGGTGGTGCATCAGTATTACGAGCTTCCTGAGTTGTATCCATTCGACGAGGGCAATTCCTATATTGATGATCCATCGACCCGCATTTATAGCAAGCACCCGTTTTCTTCCAGCACTCTCCAGAATGCCTTTTCCCACAATCAGCACAATCTCGACTCTGATTCACAGCTACAGGTGTTCTTCCTTGAGCTGGTTCCTCGTTCCGAGGCCTCTTCGTAAACCTTTTTGAAGAACCCGAATACTTCATATCTCTCTTGCCTCTAGCTCGTTCCCGATTCTGACGTTCCGAGTTCTTAACCTCTTCGGCTATCTTGGCCTTTTCCACAAGCGTGGCAAAAGTTCTAACTTGTTGTGGGGCTATCAAAACCCGCAATTCATCGTTCAAGCCATCCTCAAAGCGTACACAACGCTCATGATCTGTTGCCACTATTGTTCGAGCATAGCGACTCAAGCGCAAAAACTCACTTTCATATGCTCGCCACCGTCTTATTCCCTTGGGCGATTCGTAAATTCCTTCCTTCGGCATCAACATAACTCGTTCCTACATATTTCCCTTGGAAGGAAACTTTAAAGAAATCCCAATTAACTAATGCGACTTCATTGCCTTCTCGACAATAAGCCACCATTGGTATGCTTCGTCCCCCTTACAAGGACAAAGCTCCCCTTAATTTTTGTTCCACGATTGCACTCAAGATCGTCCATAATTCGCTCCATCGCCTCAAACCAATATTCAGCGACATTTGGAGCTACACTTGAGACACCTCTCGAAAACCTCAAAGACCACTTGATTTCAAACGTTCCGATATCGACCCAGAGTCTGTTGGCCCGGTTCTAGCTCCAAATGACCCTTTCAATGACTCGCAGCATTGCTCGCGTCACGCATTATCTTCTTCCATATGATTATGTGATCCCGTCTCACTTTCGAGTGACGCAGTGCATCCATTTCCGGCATATGATCCGGTGCTTCGGTTGCGCCTCTAACACCTCGCCCTCTACCACGACCACGTCTACCGCGTCCCACGACCACGTCCTCTAGAGCTCATAATGACCGATTTAATCTGACAAGAGTTTTATGAATCAAAATACTATTTCGAGCTTGTTTATTAACGATGTTTTATGATATGAAAGAGATAGAGTTGTTTTCGCAACCATATCCTATTGTCTCAATCTCTACGGTTTTCAACACTTAAAACTAGAAGTTCTAGAGTGTTTCTTATGATCATATCACAATATAAACAATCGATATACTGAGATACTTACTTGACTTGGCGCGGGATGCTCATGGTGCCATACTACCTTTAAATCAAAATCTAGAAATTTTGAATTGTTTTTCAAACAAACATCATTATTGAACCCAAACCACAAATTACTTTTGAAATCGTGCTCTCTCGATACCATTAAATGTAACACCCCAAACCAGTCTATGCGTTAAGGCGAGATTTGGTTTGTCACACCAAACGAACATCCAAAATTTCTCTAATGATTTAAGTAAAACAAGAATGCAAAGCCTTTAGAAATAAGGTTTAATAAAAACTAAGTACAATGATTATGAATTAAGAAAAATACATGGTTGAAATCTTATATATATATTAGTCAAAACCTTAACGCAGATTTTTTTTTTTTTTAAAGAATTTGAAAGAAATTGAAAAGTAATTTAGGTGTCCAAAATTGTTATAAAACACAATATTTTTAAGAAACTTTATAGATTTAACATAAGCCCATATTAATAAGTCCAAAAATTAAGTTAAATCCATCCACACATAATAACAAACCATAAAAACATAATTAGAGGCCTTATTACAACATACCCAAAATAGTAATTAAAATAAGTAACTTAAATAAAGTTCATAGTTTATAAAACCACGCTCGTAGTATGGCCTCCACCATGTCATCCCCTACCCCAAGTCCACATCAATTTCCATTACCTGAGATGGATAATAAAACGGGGTGAGTTACAAAGAACTCAGTGTGTAACTCACTTACCACCATTATTGGGCCAGACCATCAAGGCATTAATTTGGGTTTGAGCCCAATTACAAACTTTAACAATATAAAATGAAATAAAATATATTAAAATGCATGTAAAATGAATTTCCCATCCAAGCCTAATTTCCATCCGCTACACACCCCCGTACCAACCAGCACACCTGTGGGGATCCAGTCAACCCACCCCGCCAAACACACCAATCGTAGGCATTTAGCCTTTTAAATAATATTGTAGTGCACTACCGAACTAGATTGTGACATAGTCACCGAACTAGAGGCATTAAGCCAAAATTTGTGGCAGAGCCACCAAACTAGATACGTGGCCACAGGCCTTTCTTCTCTTCCTCAAATCCCATCCCATGCATTTATGTATGAATAACAAACTTTAATCATAAATGATTTATCAAGTAACCCATAATACAAATGAGTTTTTAATAAAACCTTTCATTTGGGCCTATTAACAATATAGTATTGAACTTTGGCCATATCTCGAACTAGAGGGTTTTTTTTTGGCCCATTAGCGATCTAGCAAACTTTGGCCCATATTATCGATCTAGCGCTTTGTGGCCCAATTTATCGATCTAGCGATCTTTTCGGCCCAATTTAACAATCTAGCAAATATTTCGACTCAATTTATCGATCTAGCAATATTTCGCTCAATTTATCGATCTAGCAATATTTCGGTTCAATTTATCGATCTAGCAATATTTCTCAATTTATCGATCTAGTAATTTTTCCGACTTTAACCGTTTTCATGCATTTACACAAAAGTGTTAATTATCACATAAATTTCGATTTTGCCATTTTTACGATTTATCATAATACTTACTCGCTTTAGTATCTAACCCGAAAGATAAGTGTGAAGTTACACACTGGTTATGGTGAGAACTAGACTTTCCGCTCGTCAACACCTATACATATCACGATAACTTATGATCATTATAATCTAATAATAAAACCGATCTAAACATAACGATCTAAAATTTACCCTCGATTTTTGAACTACTTCCACTTGCGGTTTCTCCCGATTGATGGTTCGTTAACCGAATCAAATCCACGAACAAATAATGGTTCGGGAGTACGAACTACTTCAAACAATTGATTCTCTTCTGATGAACGTCCACAACCTCGGTGGGAAATCCTGATTGCTTGATACATCCTTTGTTTATACTTAGGGGGATTAATGGTACCACCCTTCTTCCGAACACTATATACGGCCCGTTTCTTCCCTATCTTGATTGTCTTCAAAGACAAAGATCGTTAGCACGTCCTAATCTCATATATATATATCGATTATGACTAAAGGCTTTGAGAACAAGATTTCCTTACCACAAATATTCTTGTTCCACAAGGGAAATCGATCCAAGCGTTCTATGTCACACACGACCTCTTGATTTCCAATCTTCCGTTATCGCACTAAAGTATAACAAAAATAAACGTTAATAGAATGAACGTTTATTTTGATCTAAGAAAGCCTTCAAACCACCATCAATATTCGGCCAAATACTATAAACTAATCGAAGACGAAAAAGAACCCTTACCTATTTTCCACGGTTGAAAAGAAACGATTGAGAATGTTGCTTATGAATAGAGAGATATTCGGCTATGAAGAATCAAAGAAAAAAAAAGAAAATGGTTCGGTTAAGGTACACTAACATTCGGCCATGAAGAGATTAAAGGAGAAAGTATTGATTGAAAAGAAATCAAAATAAGAGAATAGGGATGATGATAATTCGGTTTTCAAAGAAAACAAAAGAGAAAGAAAGAGATGAGTTTAAGATCAAGGCACATTCGGCAATGGAGAAAAGGAGAGAAAAGAAAGGAATTGTCTTTTGATGTAGGTGATTTCGGCACTAATGAGAAAAAGGCACAAAAAGAATACCAAATGATGTGCAATAATGACCAAATGGTCAAAATAATCAAGGCTTACCAAGGATCAAATTCGGCCAAGGGAGAGAGGTTGAGAGAATTTGCAAAACTATGCACAAAACTAAGAATGACCCAAAAGAGACTTCAAATCCTAGCCAAACTAACACCAAAAATTCGGCTCCCCCCCTAGACCATATTGCCGTCCCTATGCATGGTCAAATGGCCATGATTTTATTTCCATAACCTTTTCCTTGATACTTGCCCCATATCTTCATATCTTTCCTTAATTTCTTGATTCCCTTCCATAAGTTAACAATTTCCTTAATCCTTTGATATACTAACTAAAAATAACAAGGTCAACACTTACCATATATGCACTTGGCCGACACTTGCTATACATGTGCAGAAAAATTAAAAACAAAATTCATCTAGATGCTAAACAAGGGATTCGAACCTTCTCCCTCATGCACTAACTCATGCGCCAACACCACTTTTCCATATACTCATCTTATGCTACACTTTGACACATTAATTAACTTATGTGTCAATGCCACTTGCTCCACTTCAATAAATTTTAAAAACTAAAAATTATTCCATCCCCGAATAATTCTAATTCTTCTTCAGGACTATAATAAACACGAAAAATAATAAGAAAATTTTCGTTCATAATCTAAACACCAAATCATGCAATAATCGATACTCGAATTTTAGGGTGTTACAGCATATTATGTGAGTGTGTGTAAATCCTACAAAAAGGTTCGAATGTACTATCAGTAACGTTTGTATGATTTCTCTTTGGAACTCACTAAGTTTGTATGAACATACATTGTTACCTTTTCCTTCTCAGCCTTGTTGGCTGAAGGACGACTTTGTTAGAAGGATTGCACTAAAGTGCTACTACTATTGTGAGTTGACTTTTTTTTCGTATCATGCATGACTCGTGGGGGTGGCACATAAGTTTATTTGTAAATGATTTGTACAAAGAACTTCTATTTTGATAAGACTCTGTTTTTATGAGATTTCTCTGAAGTATTAATGTTTGGTTTTAAATTAAAATATTTTGTTTAATTAAGTTATTATATTTAAACTTATACGCCATATGGTTTGTATTTTATTTTTAAACTGTTCATGTTTTCATTTAAACATTGGTAAAGTTATAGCTAATATATGTTTTATATTTATAACTTTGCAAGAAATATATAAAGTTTATCGCTCAAAACGTTTAAAAGTAAGTTTGATTTTAAGTAGTGACACACCATAATTGGATCCTATTATAGGGTTGGGTTTTGTGTGTTACAATGTTCGATAAATGCGAGGCGCACCCCAAAAATCCCAACCTTGAATCATATTTATCACGCCGCCTTTTCCATGCCCCGTCACGGGCTTAACTTGAATTTTGAGGAGTATCAACCAAGTCTAAACCATGCTCGAACTTGAAAATTGAAAGGCTTCTAGTCTTTATATCAAGGTTGTGTAATGCAACAAGACCAATAATACAAGAATAGGAGAGAGAACATCAACTATCTACACTTGGCTGTAACCCTCTGCAACTAACTTTGACTCAAACATTTTGTGGATCATTTGAGCCCTAAACTGTTGATGTTTTCATTCAAACATTGGTAAAGTAATATCTAATATATGTTTTATATTTCTAACTTTGTAAGAAATATATAAAGTTATTGCGAAAATGTTTAAAAGTTAGTTTGATTATAAGTAGTGACACACCATAATTGGATCCTATTATAAGGTCGGTTTTTGCATGTTACAGTGTTCGATTAATGCGAGGCACACCCCACAAATCCCCACATTGACTAGTATTTATCACGCCTCCTTTTCCAATCCACATCACAGGCCTAACTCAAATTTTGCAAAATGTCAACGAAGCCTAAACCGTACTCAAACTTGAAAATAGAAAGACTCTTAGCCTTCAAATCAAGGTTGTATAATGCAACAAGGGCTAGTAATACCCGAACAGTCGAGAACATCAACTATCTCCACCTTATTGTAACCTTCTACGACTAACATTGCCTCAAACATTTTGTGGACCCTTCGAGTCCTAAAAACTAAAAAAAGGAATGAGATTCTTCTATAAATTAGGCACATGCCTGATATTCGACACAACTCCACCTTCAACCAGATTATGTAGAGAGCAACGAATCATCACCCTTATCCTCGGCCATATCAGCTACCTTCGTAATTATCTAAAACTGCCAGAAACTAAAATTTGTGATCCGTCAAACTTCTCAATATGCAAAATTATTGTTGTGTCACCAAACAATTCGACCTGTGAAAGCTGAACCTGGACTCTGATACAAGTTTTGATAAGGATCGACCCGTATAAATAACGAGATAATAAAAGTGAAGAAGAACGAACACAAATATGTTACGTGGAAATCCCTCCGAAGATGATATAAAACCACAAGTAGAGGAGGCTTCGACGTTTTACTAATGAGTAAACAAACGGGAGTAAAATATGGAGAAATAAACCTAAATGTACAACCTATACATTACACAAAACCCCGAATACAAAGTTCAAAATCTCAAAGAGCAAGTTGGGAAACAAAACCCCAAATCTCATAAGGCAGTCACAAAAGGAGTATAATATACTCTCCATAATTACCACAAAACTCTCACCAAAATTAATATGCAACTAGATCTTGTCGCCCTAAAAAAAGCCCTTGTTGATTGACATATCAAAGTAGGTATATAATAGCCCCTTTAAATAGGCTTAGATTAGAGTTCTAATCATACTAAAATATCCCTTGAATAATTAGAGTCCAATTGGGAGAAGGAGTCATGCTTGAAGTCGAAAACGCGACTGCCAAATAGGAGAACACGTTATGACATCGTAACATCCCATTCACCTCATCATGACATCGTCCATCGTGTCATCCCGACGACGGGCCTGTTTTTATCCTTCTTCGGTTTCTTGTTGATTCTCTTCTATGGAGCCTACAACATGTCCGATAAATGCGAGGCACACCCCACAAATCCCCACCTTGACTTGTATTTATCACGCTTTCTTTTTCATGCCCCATCACAGGCCTAACTTGAATTTTGCAAAATGTCAACCAAGTCTAAATCGTATTCGAACATGAAAACAGAAAGACTTTTAGTCTTCAAATCAATGTTGTATAATGCAACAAGGGCTAGTAACACCCGAACAGTAGAGAACATCAACTATCTCCACCTTATTGTAACCCTCTGCGACTAACCTTGCCTCAAACATTTTGTTGACCATTTGAGTCCTAAAAACTAAAAAAAAGGAATGAGATTCTTCTTTAAATCACGCACATGCCTGGTACCTGACACAGCTCCACCTTCAACCGGATTATGTGGAGAGCAACGAATCATCACCCTTATCTTCGGTTGCATCTGCTATCTCCGTAATTATCGAAATCTACCAGAAACTAAAATTTGTGATCTGTTGAACTTCTTGATATCCAAAATTGTTGTTGTGTCACCAAACGAGTCGATCGGCAAAGGCTGAACCTGCACTCTGATACCAATTTGATGGGGATTGACCCGTATAAATAACAAGATAATAAAAGTGAAGAAGAATGAACACAAATATTTTACGTGGAAAAATCATCAAAAAAAATATAAAACCACAGGCAGAGGAGGCTTCGGCTTTTCACTAATGAGTAAACAAATGGGAGTACAATATGGAGAAAATAAACCTAAATGTACAACATTTACATTACCCAAAACCCTGAATAGAAAGCTCAAAATCTCAAAGAGAAAATTGGTAAATAAAACCCTAAATCTCATAAGACACTCATAAAACAGGTATAAAATACTTTCCATAATTACCATGCAAAACTAATATGCAACTACATCTTGTCACCCTTAAAGAAAAGCCCTTGTTGACTGGCATATCAAAACATGGATACAATGGCCAATTTAAATAGGCTTAGATTAGAGTTCTAATGATCCTAAAATATCCCTCGAATAATTAGAGTCCAATTAGGAGAAGCAATCCTACTTGACGTCTAAAACGCGGCTGCCAAGTAGGAGAACACATCGTGACGTCGAAAAGCCTCATTTGTCTCGTCATGACGTTGTGCATCGCGTCGTCCCGATGAGCCGACATTCCTCGTCCCGATGTCGGGCCTATTTTGACCCTTCTTAGGTTGCTCGTCGATTCTCATCTAAAGTGCCTATAACGTGTTTGATAAATGCGAGACACACCCCACATTAATTAATATAACAACATTCTCCTTGGATATGTCATATTCATTAAGATAACTTCTAAAATCACAAATATAAATATAGATGATATTGTCATGGTTAGTTCATTGAGATTTGGTACTAAGAACTAATCCTAATTGTAAGAAGTCCATTTTGCTCGGGCTTGTGAAAACCAAAACCAAAAAAATAAAAAAAAAATAAAAAATACCAATTGTTCAATAAAACAGTCCATTTATAAATCATTTACAGCCCAAACATTACTCATGGCCCAATACCAGAACCCAATACCTAAATAGCCTACCCGAATACACCCAGACCCAATACCTAAACTCACTTAAACCCAAACAACTAACCCATTACCTGACCCAATAATGAGATGGCCCAAAAGGGCCCAACATCAAACTAAGTCAGAGACCTAGGGTTTTCTGGAAAACCCTAGGCGCCGTTCGCGCCGCAAGCACACCAGCAGCACCCCTAGTCTCACGCTGCGATCAATGCCTCGCGCCCACGCTAGTCCTCGGTCGCACCGCAGTCCGCACCCGAATCACTCCATCGTTGCAAGATCTTCGCCTTTAACCTGCGCAAAAAGGGAAAGAACAAGACAGCAAACATGGAAAATAGGCGTATTTCCTATTTCGTTTTATTTCAAGGGCTATAAAAGCCCTACATAATCTGTAAAAAAGGGGACGGAAAAACAAATATATGCACAAAAAAATACATAAATAAAAAATAGATTTTTTGCAAATACAGAGGTGATTTTTTCATTTACGCACTCTTTTTATTTTATTTTTTATATTCATGTATACATATTTTTTTAAAAAAAATATATACAAAAACGGAGAAAAGGAACTTTACCTTTTGATTCGCACCAGAGAAGTGAGGTTTCTGGCCTCCGGCCGCTGGCCTCGGAGGCGCGTGAAGCGCGTGGAGGCGTGAGCCGGTCAGGTCCGGCCAGGGCGGACAAGGAACGAGGGGGTTTCAGAGGCTTTTGAAGTTTTTTTTTTAAATATATTTGAAATGATTTTTTTTATTAAAATTGATTTATATAGCAAAATGAAAACATCGTCGTTTTTGCTTAATTTAATAGGCACAAAACGATGTCGTTTCAAGCCAGGATCCACGTATTGACCCGACCCGGGGAGGATCCGCGTGTATTCAGAAAGTGGGGAATTTACCCATTTGATCCTTCCGCAATTTCATCATTTTCAATTTAGTTCAATTCAAACTTTTATCTTTTATTAAATTAACCCTGAAACTTATATTTCGTCTCGATCTGATCCTCGAGTCGTGTAAAAGCCAAAATCGGAACGACGCCGTTTTGAAAAAGAGGCATAATTGCCATATTAGTCACTGGGATTTAACGCGCGTTCTAATTTAATCCTTTAAATCTGTTTTAATTGCTATTTAATCCCTGTTTTTCTTTGTTCTATTTTATTTTTATCCTTTTATTTCATTTTACTATTTTACATTATATTTAATTATTTTATTATATTAAATGTTCTATATTATTTTCCTATATTTATTAATTTATTAATAGTACGAAGTTCACATATATATATTTCATATGTATTGTTTTTTATATATAATTAATTATTATTATATATTATTTTACTTGGTTTAATAATTTATATATTATTTATTATATTATATTATATTTTAATTTGTATATTATATAGTATTATATCATATTATATATATATATATATATTATTTTTGTTTAAAATTTATTTATATTGTATAATATATTATTTATTCTTGAATATAGTTTTTTTATATGTATATTAAGTTATTATGAAAATGTTTTATTTAAAACTATAAACCATCTATTTATTTCAAATGTATTTTATTTAGTCAAAATATACGTATATTATGCTTTTCATTGTTTTACAACATTTATTTAATATTTGGTATATGTCATTGCATGAAAGGTTTAATTTTATATTAAATGTGTTCATATTTATTTTATTGTTTATTGTATTTGTTTATACCTCATCATGTATTTACAATTACTTTAGTGTAGGAATTATTATTTGTCATATTTTGTATTATTATTTCTTTATTACCTATATTAAATGTTAGTATATTATAACTGCTTTTGATTGATAATGTGTTAATATAATATTTTCATAAGATCATCATTTTAAAATAAAATGCATTTTGAAAAATTTCCATATTTTATTTAAAGGTCTTAAAATAAGGCAATCTTTTGTATTTAGAAATTCGGGAAATAGTGCCCTAACGTGCTGGGTTGCGATTTTCCGTTTGGCTAAATAACTAAATATCCTTTTAACAAGTTTTGTAAATCATGAGATGATTTTGATTACGAAGGTTTTAATATACCGTGTCCTATCGTGCTGGATGTGATGTTTATATTCCTTCGGAACAAAGAAATCTCAAATTTTAACTCAAATTGCTCGAAGTTTTTAAGAAATCATATTTTTAAATACTTTTAAATTTCAAACATTTGGACATGATTCTATCGATTAGGTACCAATTTTTGGGCGTTATGAGGGTTCTAACCGTTCCTCATATGTAATCGACCCCCGAATCCATTTTCTCGTTTCTCGTAGACCAAAATCAAATGTTTTAAAATAAAATATTTTACAAGGTGATCCAATCACACCTAAGTAAAAAGGGATTGGTGGCGACTCCCATTTTTGTTTTTAAAAGTCGACCCTGTTTTCTAAAACTTTAAATTGGTTTCGACAGCTTAGTGACTCCGCTGGGGACAATAAGAGAGTCAAGCCGTAAAATCGATAATTTCATGTCCTTTTGTTCGAATTTAAAATTCTAATTTTAAAAATATGATCCTTTTATTGCATGTGATTTTAAAATATATCTCTTTGCATTGCACTGCATGACCGTCGTGGTCACACCCTTAAGTGGGAGCGAGAAGCTATGCCTTTGTGAGGTTTTCACCTCCGCATGGGCTAGTGAATTGCTTCCGGAATACATCTGTACCTATGTCTTTGTGAAGTTTTCACTTCCGCATGGCCATAGGGAAATGTATTCCCCTGAACTGAACTCGGTCCATATGAGCATATAAAGGGTGAGGATCGAGGAATCTGCTGGTTCAGGTACCTCAACTTTAGAGCTGAATCGCACATAGAAAACCTAGGGACCTACCCTAAGTAGAACGATGTCGAACCTTAGTAGTTACTCAGATAGATGTTCTATGTTATTTTTTTCCCGTGCTAATGTTTTTATTTTGTTTTGATTGCATTGCATCCACATCATAGAAAAGAGGTGCTGATTCAAATTCGATTGCTAAATAGAAAAGTTTGTCATAAGGAAATGGATTTTTTGATAAAGTGGATTATAATACGGTTGTCCGAATATGTTTCAAGCAAACACAATGAGAGAAGACTGATAGTCCGTGAAGGAATACAAGAGTTTATTGCTCAATGATTCAAGCTGACAAAGATTATTCGAGAATCACCACGGCAAGGCTTTCTTGAAGAGGCTAATAAGCATTGCGAGGATAAGTGAGCAGTGAGTCGCAGCCCAGATCAAGCAAAAAAGGAGCTAATAGGAGGCATCTATTAGAAGTTTGCAGGATTCGACCTATGCGAAGATGGGGATTAATGTTTTGCTTGGAATATGAGGGCATGGACGTATATGTGATCCATTTTATGTAAAGAAATTTGCTTTCTAGAAAAGTTTTTCTAATGGAATTGAATTCAGAATCAACGTCTCTCTCTCTATGCATTCATGCATTTGCATTACATCATATCATATGCATTTAAGTCCATAGAGAGAGTCTAATTAGTTAAAATTATAACAGAGAGAGAGAGAGAGAAAAAGGGAAGGAAAATCTGGAAGCTGAACATCCTTATGGTACATGCGCCAAATCGAAGAAAATGGATCAAAGAATGGAACAATTCCAAAGAGACATTCAAGACCAGATGCAAGAGCAAATGGCAAAACTCCAACAAGAGATGAGGGACCAGATGTTGGAGGCTCAAAAGAATACGATGGCTCAAATGGCCCAAATGCTAAGTGGGGCAATGGACAAAGGGAAGGGTCCCATAGTTAACACCAAAGACAATGAGGACTTTCCTCGGGGTTTGACCCCACCTCATGTACAACCGGATGAGTATCCCCAAAGGCCACCTGTCATAATCAGGCCTCAACAGGGGCAAGCTGATAATAGACCACCCATGAACTTCTAAGTGGGCTCAGGATCTAATCTAGGAAACAACCGTGCTAATCCCGTCATCCCTGATTTGGATATAGCAGAAAGAGAAGGGATAAGTACTGAATCTTCAAGGCAGTTAGATGATCGCTGTAGATGGTTGGAGGAAAAGTTCAAGGCTCTGGAAAATGCCGATCATCATCATGGTATTGACACAAAGGACTTGAGTTTGGTTCCAGATTTGGTGCTTCCTCATAAATTCGAGATGCTAGAGTTTGAGAAGTACAACGGGACTAGCTGCCCTGAATCCTACATTACCATGTTTTGCAGACGCATGACCGGCTATGTTAACAATAATCAACTCTTGATTCATTGTTTCCAAGACAGTTTGGTGGGGGCAGCGTCTAGGTGGTACAAGCAACTCAGCCGCGCTAACATTAGCTCCTGGAGAGAGTTAGCTCAAGCCTTCATGAAGCAATACAACCATGTCACAGACATGACGCCTGACAGAATCACTTTGCAAAATATGGAGAAGAAGTCAAATGAAAGCTTCAGGCAGTACGCGCAAAGATGGAGGGAAGTTGCCATGCAAGTTCAGCCACCACTCCTAGAAAAGGAGACTACAATCCTCTTCATCAATACCTTGAAGGCTCCATTCATCACTCATATGATAGGAAGTACCACCAAGAGCTTTACGGATATAGTGATGGTAGAAGAGATGATTGAAAATGCC
The DNA here is from genome assembly GCA_025698515.1 of Gossypium sturtianum. Classification (NCBI taxonomy): domain Eukaryota; kingdom Viridiplantae; phylum Streptophyta; class Magnoliopsida; order Malvales; family Malvaceae; genus Gossypium; species Gossypium sturtianum. Next base: position 73,626,217 of record CM046952.1, read on the forward strand.
ATAAGAGGTGATAGGATTGAAGCAGCGGAAACCATTAAAAAGCTCTGCTCCTAGGAAAAAGGACGGCGAGGTGAATAATACGAGTACATACAACAAAGGGTACTCAAAAGTAATTACTGTTAACCAGCCAAAGGTGATCACTGCGGGGCAACAAGGGTCGGTGAGACAAGAGTCGGGCACAAGGAAAAACTCTAAAAAGCTCTAATTTACGCCAACTCCAATGACGTATAAGGAGCTATATCAAAGTTTGTTTGACACACACGTGGTGTCCCCATTTTATTTGAAACCGTTGCAACCTCTGTTCCCAAAATGGTATAACGAGAATGCCCAATGTGAGTACCATGCGGGAATAAAGGGTCACTCAATTGAAAACTGTACTACGTTTAAGAAGTTGGTTGAAAGGTTCATTAAAATAGGAATTGTGAAGTTCGACGATTCATGAAAACCTGATCACTTTAACGAGGCAGTAAATGCGATGATTGAAGGAGGAGACAAGAAAGTTGCGATCCCTTGAAGAAATCAAAAGCGAAGAGGGAATCGGGGAATGAAGTTTCTAAGCCCTTGTATACTTGGGAGTGTTTTGAATAATGGGATTGTGGAAGAGATCTCTGTATTTTTAAAGCTAATCTAGAGTAACATTCAAAACACACTTGTTGCCTTAAGCCTAGAGGCAACAAGACCCCTTTTGTGAAATAGGCTTGTGTCCTAAATTTTATTTCAATAAAATGCATCTTTTGAGCGAATATTTTTTTATTCTTTCCATTTCATACTGTACAAACAATTATTCTTAGTTTGGACTTTTTTTCAAGTATTCTTTCATTCTTCATTCATGACCATACAAATAATTTTTTTTTTTTGAATCATTTATTCTTTGGAATCTTCCTTCGGACCTACATTAGGTCTCCAGATATCAATGACATGAGCGACGTTGTTACGAATTCCCTTTTTGAATGAAATATGGGTCTAGGGGATCTCAGGACTTTAAAGATGACAGAGATTGTAACATATCTTCTTATTTATTAAAGAATGGTAGAACAAGAGAAAAAATAGATCCTACCCTACATAGGGTCAATGGATATTGCGAGCCTAGAAAAGGGGTGAAGATCGAAGCCCAGCTCACCATAGAAATAATTGAGTTATTTTCAAGAATTCAAAGATGTTTTTGCACGATCATATCAGGACATGCCTGGGCTACTAAGATGCGGGCTAAACATGATGATCAAGCACTATTGATCTACATAGCAAGGGATGGTATCAGTTATGCCGTATTAAAGGGGACAAGATTCATGTGCCTTCTTCAATTCTTCACAAATTTTCCATATGTGGGGGCATGGATGTGATGGGGCCAATCTTAGCACAGTTATTAGTTATAAAGTGTGTATGTACACACCTGTTACCAACGATAGCCCTAAATCCCCAAAGAGTCAATCGGCCACACTAGATTTCTTGCTCCTATATTCAGCCAACCATGGAAGTTAGTGTCCTAGACCATTCGGCCAAACCAAATAAATCCAAGGAGTTAATATTCGAAACTCGAGACCTTACCTACACGTCCTTTGAATGCTAGCCACCACACACCAAGTGTTTCTGCTTCCCTACAATCGGCAACCACCCATATTAATAGCCTTCGGCTTTTCGATCACTAAAAATATAGTCTATTTAAGTAGATCCTTACCACCACTTACCAACCGATTGCTAACGAATGAAGGCTTGGTTTGAATACCTCGAAATCCCGGAGCACCTAGACAGAATCAGTTTCAACACACTGATTAGCCCAAATCATCAGTGTATTTCGGCCCTTTCTTACTCATCCCAAATCGACAGAACATAAGAGAGAAGAACAGTAAGAATTCGGCTAGAACACTTACCTTCTCAAATCGATTGCCAAAGAATATCTGAAGAGATCTATACCCCCTTTAACATTCGGCCAAAGTGCTTCAAAATAGGAGAAAGGAATTTCAACACACCAAAGGAGTATATTCGACTAGATGTAAAGAAAGAAATATAGGGGTTTCGGTTTGAGAAGGGAAGAAAAGAAATAAGTGGGAGATGAGAGTGTAGGGGATTCGGCCAAAGAAAAGAGAAGAGGATCAATGGTTTTCGGTTTTGAGAGAATGAGAAAGGAGAGAAAAAATCAAAGATGGAAGAGTAGAGAATTTCGGCCTACTTGCAAATGGAGAAAAAGAAAAAAATAAAAGATGAATAGGTGCCTTAAGAAAATTCGGCACCCCCCTTTCACCTAGTCTCCTTGCCGTCCACTCCTCTTCAACAAGGAGTTCAAAATTCGGCCACCTCCTAAAAATTCTCCTGGCCACTAATTCAAACAAATTTAAATTAATCAAATGCCTATATTTTCTCTTTGCCAACTATTAAAGATTATTCACATAAAATCTAATTAAATCCTTAATAATATCCTTATTATCCTGAAGTGTTTAAATTGAGCATTTCTCTCTCTCTTGCATCCAAAATAAAGAGCAAAAAGGGAGTTTTGCAACTCGAACCTAGGCTCCCCTTGCTCCCCTTGTGGCGTCAATTCCAGCTGCTAAGTGGCCTCCCTTTTGCCACTTTTCCAAGGCCTTTTTAGTGACAAATTTCCCCTTACTTAACTTGTAACCCCTACTTACTAAGGCTCCCTATCCTTAAAGCTTACAAATAAAATTTTTCTACTATCCGAGCCTACCCAAGATCCATGATTAAGCCTTATTACACCGCAACAACATCATAACAATCCAATCACAATAAAAAATAATTCAATCACAAATAACCCCAATTTTAGGATGTTACAATCCGACTTTGTTTAACGGTAAGATTTTCGGGGACGAAAATCCTAAAAGGGGGGGAGAGTTGTAACAGACCGAATTTGACCTTAATTGGAACGGTGGTTTCGGGACCACAAATCCGAGTCCGAGAAATATTTTAATATTATATTTTGAGTCTTTTATATGTGAATTAATGTGTGTGAAAGTTTCGTAGAAAATTTTTATCGTTTGAGTGCTTAATTTGTTAAAAAGGACCTAATCGCGTAAAGTGAAAAAGTGGTAGACTAAAGTGAAATGTGCTTAATTGATCATGGCTTTATAATATGACGTATATAATGGGTAAATAACCCATTTTAGATGTTAGTGGCCGGCCATGGACAAGTTTGTCCTTAAGTTAAAATGTTTAGTTATTTTTAATGATAAGGTTAGTTTAGTAAATTGGTATTTATTTATTATATGTTAAAATAACCAAGAAAAGAAAGCCATCATCTTTTCACTCATCCATGGCCGAATGTGGAGGAAGAAATAAGCTTTTGGTTCTTTGAAATTTCTACACTTTGAAGCTAAAATTCAAGGTGAGTTTTTAGTTAGTTTTCGATAAATTTTACGTTTTTGAGATCGTTGCTTGAATCGTAGTTGACCCATGTTAGAATTTTTGAAAATGAGTATGTATGAGATTCGCCATTGCTAGGTTCTTGTGATTTTTGGTGATTTATGATTTGAGATAAATGATATGTTAAAGATTTACAAATTTTGTATTAGGAATTTTGGTGAAAATTTTGTATTTAGGGCTAATTTGTAAAAATGAAATTTTAGAGGACTTAATTGCAAAATAAATGAAATGTGAGGGCTTCTAAAGTCCCTAGGAACATTCGGCCCTTGTATAGTATTAGCTAATTTGATGTATTTTGTGTGTTATGCAAAATAGGACTAAATTGCAAGGTAGTGAAATATTAGGGGTAATATGGTAATTTGTCTAATTATGTGATTTGGGACAAAATTGAATTGAAATGTACTTGAATGAGCTGAATTTAATGTGTTTTAGATCAAGAGCAAAGAAAACGGAATTGGATCGGGAAAGACGAAGGTTCTCGAATAGCCGATTTACACGTCTATCGACAACCGGGGTAAGTCCTTAAGCAAATATACGTTAAAGATTTATTTACTTACTATGATGAATAATGAAACTTGAATATTTAAAGTATAATTATAGATAATAGCCGAATGTAGAAGTATGGTATTGAATTGAATTTACTTTGTAAAACGAAAAGTGTATAAATATGTTTTGGTTGGTATGTGAAGGTAATATGATCTATATGAGTTGTTTGCATTGTTGATGTTATGAAATGAGTGTTGAATTAATGATCATATCTATATCGGGCTTTAAGCCTAGCAGGTTTCATGCCGGTGTTATTTATCGAGCTAAATGCCTAGCAGGCCTTGTGCCGGTGATGTAATTCGGGCTATGAGCCTAGCAGGCCTTGTGCCGGTGATGTAATTCGGGCTATGAGCCTAGCAGGCCTTGTGCCGGTGATGTATATCAGGCTTATTGCCTAGCAGGCTTAATGCCGGTGATGTGTTATAAATCCTTTACAAGGTGGGATGTAAATACTTAAATAAACAAAATGCTCGGGTAAATATAAAGGTTTATGAATGCAAGGAACAAGGTATGTGATTATCTTTCCTTTCAAATTACATAAGTGGTAGAATGGTTAAAGTTTTTGATAATGAGTCTTTATGATATGTGTATTTGAATTATTCATTAATAAGTGTGATATGTATATTGAATATAAGCTTGGTGATATCTTTGAGATTCGGTCAAAGGTAAAAATGTCAAAAGTGAAAGTTATTGAAAATGCATATCTCAGTATATATATGATTAATCATATATACTTGCGATATATGTTATACTTGTTAATAAGGTAATATGCGAATACTTAAGGCTTAAAGTGCTGGAAGGGTTGTATACCTTCAATGAGGGAATAATAAATGATAAGTTACATAGACGGCTGTTCGACCATATTGAAATTATTATTTGTTAAATTACTTGAATTTACAGATATTTTTATATATGTATGTGTGCTAAATGTTGGAATATTTGACTGTTGTTTCGTAAATGCTTAAGACTTACTAAGCTAGTGAGCTTATTTCGTGTGTGCTCTTTGTTCTGTTTTATAGATTTTCTATCAAGCTACGGGCATCTGAGGATCGTCGAAAAAGTCAACCACACTATCTCCCCTTGTGGTATTTAATCTTAGTTTTGAACCGAAGGCATGTATAGGTTAGACTAAGGTTTAGATTTGTAACATCCCAAAAACGGGGCTATTTGGAAATAAATTATTTTTTCTTATGTATAAACTGCTGTGTCATTATTTATGGAATAATAATGATTAATTTAAGGCTTTGTGTTGGCTCGGTTTGGTAGGAATTTTAGTTTTTAACTTTTAAAAGAAGGGAGCCTTGGTAGGTGGTGTTATAAGAATAAATGTGGGTATTATTAACACTAATTAGGCCTTGGTAAAGTGGCAAAAGAAGCCCACTTAAGAGCTACAGTGACGCCACAATGAGCAAGGGAGAGCTCAGTGTTCGAGTCGCGAAAATCCTCTTTTTGCTCTTTGAATGGGACGGCATAGGGGAGAGATTTTCTCTCTTCAAACTCTCTTTTTTTAAAGGATTTAACTAGATATTATGTGAATAATCTAAAAAGGGTGGCAAGAGAAAAGTAGGCATGTGTTAATTCAAATTCTTTTGAATTATTTCAAATTAGTGGCCTAGAGAAAAACTAGGTGATGGCCGAATGTGGGACTCCTTGGTGAAGAGGAGTGGGCGGCTAGGAGACTGAGTATAGGGGAGAAGAGTGCCCAAGTTTTCTTTTATTTTTTTTTCCTAATAGCCGAATTCCTAGCCCTCTTTTGCTCTTGCGTTTTCACCATTCTCTCAAGCTCTCAAAGCCGAATCTCCTACCACCTTCCTCCCCTATTATTTTCTTTCCCCTTGGCCGAATATGCTCTAGTGGTGTACCAAACTCTCTTTCCCTCTCTGTTTCTTTTCATTCTTCTCAAAACCGAATCCCTATCTCCCTTTCTCACTATTTTCTTTCCACTTTAGCCGAATTTTCCTCTCTTCATATTCCAAGACTTGGCCGAATAGCAAGCGGGAGTAATCTCCTCTAGACTCTCCTTCAATCGGTTCATAAGGTGGTAAGTGATCTTGGCCGAATGTCCATCCTCCCTTTTCTCTCTTTGGTGTCGATTTCTTTTACAAGGAGAGGTGCCGATTTCTGGCGAGTGGCTTCTAAACGGTTAGTAACCGATTTCTTATAGGTATTCAGTGGAAGTAAAACAATCGACTCACACCGATCTCTAGTGTTCAATTTCGGTAAGTGGTGGTAAGATCAATCTCCTTATTCTAGCGATTTGTTTAAAAGCCGAAGGATATTGGTTTACTTGCTAATCAATGATGGCTGACGAGCATATTCGAGTATCGAGTACGGTAGATAATAGCAAAGAGTGTTAAGGTAAGATCTCGGGTTCACAAGGAACCCCTCCCAAATAAGTTAATTAGGCCGAATAGGCCATAAGACTAATCCATAGATTTGGCCAAATATAGGGCAAGTGGATCTGTGGTGACCAACGCTTTCTTTGGGATTTAGAACTACCATCGATATCGTGTGTGTACATACACACTTATGATAGTTAATAAAGTGTATTAAGTGTATGTTATGTGTAAATCGCTTCTATGTAGATATGGCATTAGTACCTTAATGGTACAAGCAAGGATCCCGGTAAGTCTCTATTTGAATGAGATTGATAATAATGCTTTTGGGAAGCATGGATTATTTGATACATGTGATATATGTATGTTCTGTTATTAACCGCTTGACATGGGTTGATGAGAGGAGGGGGCGTGTGATATCGTCGGTCGACGAGCACCGTGTTTTGGTAGCACACTTTGTGACTATACGTCACCGGAGGTTTGGTACCTCCAGAGGTTTGGTACCTCATAGCGACTTGTCCTCGTGGTTAACACCACCGTGGGTTGGCCCCACTTGAGATATGGGATCGTCTGCGGTGATTTGGTATCACACGATGGGTTGGCCCCATCACCCGATTTGTGTCTCACGGACACCAAGTGCTTTGGTAGCACATTGTGACTATATGTCACCAAAGGTTTGGCACCACCGGTGTTTTGGTAACACATCGTGACTACGGTCACCAAAGTGGTTTGGTACCACGTGGGGTAGACAAAGGTGTTTGGTTGGCTAGGTTGGGTACATGATACTTTGCTTGATTAATCGTTATATGTTGTGTATGAAATGTTGTATTAACCAGGGAAGGGTTACATCTCGAGTCTTGGTGACTCACCTTCTCCTTTAACATTTTTTTCAGGTGACTCGTAGATGGCGGTTGAGGAGCAGAATGGGACTCGAGGCGGCCATGCAAAGGATTTTAATTCGCAGAACTTTAAATTTGTTTAATTTTATTTTGGGTTGTAATAAGGCCTCCATAAACTATAGTTGCGTTTATTTCTTTTTATGTTGGATATTTATTTAAAACCTATACCGTTAAATTGAATTAAATCACGTGATTTCTTAAGTTAACACGAAAAAGTTTAATCGTGCCGTCGGGTACACTTGGAACCGGTATAATAATTGGACTTAACTAAATTTCCAAACTAAACCTAAGTATTACTTTGGCAAGATAACCAAAGATAAGAAGTTTTCTATAAAAATTAAATGGGTTTTGAAACGGTGTTCACAAGGTTTTACTCGGTAACAAATCAAATTCGGTCGTAGTGTTTGGGCCGGGTTTGGGTTGTTACAGAATTGGTATCAGAGCCAAGTTCAAAGCTCGGCTGTGGGGGCCCAAGGCCCAAAAATGTTTTGGTAGGCCTTATGGAATGATTTTTGGTTTTTGAACAGCATGGCCCGAGTCTCCTGCAGTGACCGATCCGCCTGTAAGTACATCTAAACCTTTTTGTGAAATATATTCTGTAGAAGGGTAGGAAGCATGGAACGTAGATAGACTTATAGGACTTGGACTCTAGGGTTAGATTACTCAAACACAACGAAGCATAAGACTTAAGGAACTAAACCAACCTATGACTTAGTCAATGAGCTAGGTGTGGTAACCCCACACGCATGTCTAGGATTGGATCCCAAGAGCTTGGTATTTAAGCGATCCTCGTGACTCACCTCCTCTTCGCAGTATCCTACAGTGCGTAGCCTCTGTTCACCCTAACTCGTAAGGCTCGGTGGTGTGGTAACCTCTGCGCGCATGTCTAGAAAGGTTCGGTGAGAGCTTGGTATTTAAGCGGTCCGCGTGACCCACCTCCTCTTCACTGACTTCGCTGCAGTGCGTAGCTTTGGTTCACCGACCGGGAGAGGCTCTTGGTCATAGGCTAAACACAATGATTAAAACCCGAAAAGGGAATCAGCCATGTTTTCGAAAAAGAAGGAAACAACAAGCCCTAATGTTTTCAAAACTTGTCCAATAACCCTCTTAAACCCTAGAACACTACGTATACAATGTTTTTCTCGGAAAACTTGATTTATTACAGAAATACCCTTAGTAGTAAAATTACCAAAATGCCCCTGACCCATAAAATATTAATTCGACGGTTTTGCTTAAAAATTTCAATTATTTTACAAATATCAAGTAGCTTAGCTTTGGAAATCATCAGTAAAATATTTTGGTTCTGGAAAATTACGAAAATACCCCTGTAGGAAAAAGACGAAAATACCCCTGGGTTAGAAATGGGCAGAAATGTCCGATGAGTGAGTAGGTATGGAAAGTATTAAGGAATGGATGCATGAACTTCTTTGTGTGAACTAGGATAGGAAACTGAAACATTGTTTGCTCGAAAGAATCTCTGATTAAACCTCATCCATAAAACTTCTTCGCGAGTAATAAAGTGAAACAAATGCTAACGCATAAAATTTTTCTTAATCAGATTAAAAGCGCGGTAGATAGAATGAGTTCTAGAGGACGTGGACGCCGTGGACGTGGTAGGGGTAGGATGACGGTGTCTGAACGAACGTCAGTCGTCGACAAGGTTCGGAAAATGAGGTACCACCGCCACCACCACCTCCTACTTTTAGAGTGAGGAGCCGGAGCGCACCGGTGGCGAATCGGTATCGCAAGCCGTGTGTTGCGAGTCTTGGAGATGGTGGTGAGGCCGGTGGAAATGTTGGAGCTCAAAAATCTGTCCCCGAGCGACTCCGATCTAACGGAGCGGAGGTATTCCGAGGTGTGTCGGGAGTAGCACCAGTCTGTGGAATCATCAGCTAGAGTCAACCGAAAAAAGGATCATGGATGACCTTGACCTGACTGAAGAAGAGAAGCTGAAAGGGGCAGTGTCGCTTCTAAAGGATGAAGCGTATCAGTGGTGGCTTACGGTTCGAGATGGGGCTACAGCCGATGATTTGACGTGGGAGTATTTCAGAACCGCGTATCAAAAAAAGTATGTGGGCATTAGCTACACTGACGCGCAGAGAAAGGCTTTTCTGGGGTTAGTTCAAGGAACTAAGTCCGTGTCGGAATATGAGGCGAATTTCTAAGGTTTGAGTAGATATGCGAGAGGCATCGTGGCTCTGCGAACATGAGCGCCGTGTCCGCTTTGAGGACGGACTCGAGACGATTTAAGGTTACTTGATTGCCCCACAAAGAGTTCGTGAGTTCTCATCTCTAGTGGAGAAGACTAAGGTAGCCGAAGGAATCAAGGAGGCTGTGAGGCAGAACTATAGTAAGAACAATCAGAAGAGAAGTTTTGGGTCAGCTGGATCAAGCGGAAGTGCTCAGAAAAAGGCTAGGCCAAGTGGGCCCAATCAGGCAACAAGGCCCACGACTGCTAATCAGAAGCCGACTCAGTGCAATCGCTGTGGAAAGACCCATTGGGGAGGATGTTGGACCGGTGATAAGGGATGTTTTGAGTGTGGGTCTTTGGAGCATCGCGTCAGAGATTGTCCCCAGAAACTAGCTAAGAAGCGACCTGAAGGGCGACGCAACCGTGCTCAGAATAGAAATGTAGGACCACAGAGGGGTCGTGGTAATGGTAGAGGAAACAACGGTCCTAACCGAGGTCGTGGAACTCAAGGTAGAGGTTCAGGCAACACAGAGGCTAGGCAGCCTGGCTTAGTTTACGCAGCGAGGTGTCGCGAGGAAGGTGACGCACCGGATGTTATAACCGGTACGTTTCTAATTTTCGGTTTTCCTTATGTTGCATTGATTGATGTGGGCTCGACACACTCGTACATTGCTAGTAGTGTGGTAGGAACTATGGACCTAGACTCTGAATCTGCTTCTAGGGAGATGACTGTAGTTAGCCCCTTAGGTCACTCCGTAGTCGTAGATAAACTCTATAGAGGCGTACCCCTAGAACTCCAAGGGGTAGTATTTGTAGCTGATCTAATGGAACTACCGTTTGGGGAGTTCGATTTGATACTTGGTATGGACTGGTTGGTTGAGTACCAAGCAAGGTTGGATTGCGCGGCTAAGCGCATGGTCCTTAAAACGACTGAAGGTGATGAAGTGGTTATGTTAGGAGATAGAAGGAATTATCTGTCCAATGTAGTGACTGCCTTGAAGGCTGAAAAGATGGTCAAGAAGGGTTGTGAGGCGTATCTGGTTCAAATCTGTGCTTTGGAAGCTAAGGGGTTAGTAATTGAAAAGGTCCGAACGGTTGGGGAATTTGCTGATGTGTTCCCAGAAGAACTTCCGGGTTTGCCTCCGGATCGAGAAGTCGAATTCGGTATAGACTTGCTACCTGGAACGGCACCTGTGTCCATAGCACCATACCGAATGGCACCAAAGGAATTGGTGGAGCTAAAGGCTCAAATTCAGGAGCTCTTGGATAGAGGGTTTATACGACCAAGTATATCTCGTGGGGCGCGCTGTGTTGTTTGTCAAGAAGAAGGACGGTTCTATGCGGATGTGCATCGACTACCGTCGCTTAAATAAGTTAACGATCAAGAATAAGTATCCGTTGCCTCGGATTGACGACTTGTTCGATCAAGCGAAGGTGCCTCGGTGTTTTGAAGATAGACCTTAGGTCGTTATCACCAATTAAGGGTGAAGGAGGTGATGTTCACAAAACGGCATTCCGAACTCGGTATGGGCATTTTGAGTTCTTAGTAATGCCATTCGGGTTGACCAATGCACCGCAAAGATTCATGGACTTGATGAACAGAGTATTCCAAAGATACTTGGACCAGTTCGTCGTGGTGTTCATAGACGACATATTGGTTTATTCAAAGACAGAAGAGGAGCATGATAAGCATTTACGGATAGTTCTGCAAGTATTGAGGGGGAAGCAGTTGTATGCCAAATTCAGTAAGTGTGAATTTTGGCTTAGGGAAGTGGCTTTCTTAGGTCATGTAGTATCAGCTGAAGGAATTAGAGTAGACCCTCGCAAGATTGAGGCAGTATTGGAGTGGAAACCACCTAGGACGGTGGCTGAAATACGAAGTTTTCTGGGTTTAGCAGGATACTATCGGAGATTCGTGGAAGGATTCTCTCTAATAGCAGCGCCGTTGACTAAGCTGCTAAGGAAAGGTGTCCCGTTTGTATGGACGGAGAAGCAGCAAGAAAGCTTTGATAAGTTAAGGAAGATTTTGACGGAAGCTCCGGTTTTGGTGCAGCCTGAAGCAGGAAAGTTATTCACAGTCTATTGTGATGCATCTCACACCGGTTTGGGATGTGTGTTGATGCAGGATGGGAAGGTAGTAGCCTATGCATCCCGTCAATTAAGATCGCATGAGGTTAACTACCCAACTCACGACTTAGAGTTAGCAGCGGTCGTCTTCGCTCTGAAGATATGGAGACATTACCTGTATGGAGAGAAGTCGATGGTCTACACGGATCACAAAAGCTTGAGGTATCTTCTGACTCAGAAGGATCTGAATCTGAGACAGCGTCGATGGATTGAACTACTAAAGGACTATGATTGTTCAATCGAGTACCATCCGGGTAAGGCTAATGTGGTAGCTGACGCATTGAGCCGGAAGGTGGTGACGGACTTAAGAGCAATGTTCGCTCGGTTGAGTCTATATGATGATGGAAGTCTCTTGGCAGAACTTCAAGTAAAGCCGACTTGGATTGAGGAGATTAAAGAAAAGCAGTTAATGGATGAAGGCTTAAGCGCTAAGAGAGTACAAGTTCAAGACGGTGGTTTGGAAGGATACGGTCTGTCTAGTGAAGGAGCGCTTTGTTTTCAAGGGCGAGTATGTATGCCAAAGGATACAGAATTAAGGCGGAAAATTCTCCAAGATGCACATAGCAGCCCATACGCTATGCATCCCGGGGAAGCAAGATGTATGGAGATTTGCGAAAACAGATTACGTGGCACAGGTTGAAGCGTGAGATAACGGAGTTCGTAGGGAAGTGTCGGCGTGTCGGCAGGTTAAGGTGAACATCACCACCATCGGGACTACTTCAACCGATAAAGATCCCTCAATGGAAATGGGAGAGGATCACCATGGATTTTGTTAGTGGGCTACCCTTACGCCCACCAAGAAGGATGCGATCACAGGTAATTGTGGATCGCTTTGACTAAATCAGCTCACTTCATGCCGGTGAGAATGGATTACTCACTCCGAAGCTAGCGAAGGCTGTATGTGGGTGAAATAGTGAGGTTGCATGGCGTGCCATGTCGATTATCTCGGATAGGGACCCCAGATTCACGTCAAGGTTTTTGAAAGCGTTGGAACAAACTTTGGGTTAAACGGTTAGATTTCAGTACGGCTTTCCATCCACATCGACGGACGATCGGAAAGGGTGATCTGATTTTAGAAGACATGTTAAGAGGTCATGTCTTGGATTTTAGTGGTAGTTGGGAGGAGTACCTACCATTAGCGGAATTCGCCTATAACAATAGTTATCAAGCGAGTATCCAAATGGCTCCATACGAGGCCCTATATGGACGGAAGTGTCGTACTCCTACATGTTGGACGGAGTTGGGAGAAAGACAAGTTCGGGTCCGAGAATGGTAACCGGAGACGGAAGACAAAGTCAAGGTGATTCGGTCTCGACTCAAGGAAGCATCGGATAGGCGAAGTCTTATGCCGATCTCAAACGCAAGGAAGTGGAGTATGCCGTGGAGAGAAAGTCTTTACAAAGTGTCGCCTTGGAAAAAGGTGTTGAGATTTGGACGGAAAGGAAGTTAAGCCCAAGGTTCATCGGGCCATATCTTTGTTGTGAAGCGAGTAGGACCCGGTGGCTTATCGGCTTGAGCTGCCGGCAGAACTGAGTCAGATTCATGACGTATTCCATGTATCAATGCTGAGACGGTATCGGTCAGATCCTTCGCACGTTGTGCCAGTAGCAGAGATTGAGGTGAACACGGATTTATCTTTTGAGGAAGAACCGGTTCAGATTATAGATCGAGATGTGAAAGTTCTACGAAGGAAGGCAGTACCTTTAGTAAAAGTGTTATGGCGGAACCACGGAGTGGAAGAAGCTACGTGGGAGCCCGAGGAGGTGATGCGGCAGCAATACCCCCATCTCTTCTGATCAAGGAATTTCGAGGACGAAATTTATTTTAAGGGGGGTAGAACTGTAACATCCCAAAAACGGGGCTATTTGGAAATAAATTATTTTTTCTTATGTATAAACTGCTGTGTCATTATTTATGGAATAATAATGATTAATTTAAGGCTTTGTGTTGGCTCGGTTTGGTAGGAATTTTAGTTTTTAACTTTTAAAAGAAGGGAGCCTTGGTAGGTGGTGTTATAAGAATAAATGTGGGTATTATTAACACTAATTAGGCCTTGGTAAAGTGGCAAAAAGAAGCCCACTTAAGAGCTACAGGTGACGCCACAATGAGCAAGGGAGAGCCTGTGTTCGAGTCGCGAAAATCCCTCTTTTTGCTCTTTGAATGGGACGGCATAGGGGGAGAGATTTTCTCTCTTCAAACTCTTTTTTTTTAAAGGATTTAACTAGATATTATGTGAATAATCTAAAAAGGGTGGCAAGAGAAAAAGTAGGCATGTGTTAATTCAAATTCTTTTGAATTATTTCAAATTAGTGGCCTAGAGAAAAACTAGGTGATGGCCGAATGTGGGACTCCTTGGTGAAGAGGAGTGGACGGCTAGGAGACTGAGTATAGGGGGAGAAGAGTGCCCAAGTTTTCTTTTATTTTTTTTTCCTAATAGCCGAATTCCCTAGCCCTCTTTTGCTCTTGCGTTTTCACCATTCTCTCAAGCTCTCAAAGCCGAATCTCCTACCACCTTCCTCCCCTATTATTTTCTTTCCCCCTTGGCCGAATATGCTCTAGTGGTGTACCGAAACTCTCTTTCCCTCTCTGTTTCTTTTCTTTCTTCTCAAAACCGAATCCCTATCTCCCTTTTCTCACTATTTTCTTTCCACTTTAGCCGAATTTTCCCTCTTCATATTCCAAGACTTGGCCGAATAGCAAGCAGGAGTAATCTCCTCTAGACTCTCCTTCAATCGGTTCATAAGGTGGTAAGTGATCTTGGCCGAATGTCCATCCTCCCTTTTCTCTCTTTGTCTGTCGATTTCTTTTACAAGGAGAGGTGCCGATTTCGGCAGTGGCTTCTAAACGGTTAGTAACCGATTTCTTATAGGTATTCAGGGAAGTAAAACAGTCGACTCACAGCCTGATCTCTAGTGTTCAATTTCGGTAAGTGGTGGTAAGATCAATCTCCTTATTCTAGCGATTTGTTTAAAAGCCGAAGGATATTGGTTTACTTGCTAATCAATGATGGTGTGAGCGATTCAGTATCGAGTACGGTAGATAATAGCAAAGAGTGTTAAGGTAAGATCTCGGGTTCACAAGGAACCCCTCCCAAATAAGTTAATTAGGCCGAATAGGCCATAAGACTAATCCATAGATTTGGCCGAATATAGGGCAAGTGGATCTGTGGTGACCAACGCTTTCTTTCGGGATTTAGAACTACCATCGATATCAGGTGTGTACATACACACTTATGATAGTTAATAAAGTGTATTAAGTGTATGTTATGTGTAAATCTGCTCTATGTAGATATGGCATTAGTACCTTAATGGTACAAGCAAGGATCCCGGTAAGTCTCTATTTGAATGAGATTGATAATAATGCTTTTGGGAAGCATGGATTATTTGATACATGTGATATATGTATGTTACATTATTAAGCGCTTGACATGGGTTGATGAGAGGAGGCGGTGATATCGTCTTGACGAGCACCGGTGCTTTGGTAGCACACTTTGTGACTATCGTCACGGAGAGGTTTGGTACCTCCAGAGGTTTGGTACCTCATAGCGACTTGTCCCCGTGGTTAACACCACCGTGGGTTGGCCCCACTTTAGATATGGGATCGTCCGCGCGGTGATTTGGTATCACCACGATGGGTTGGCCCCATCACCCGATTTGTGTCTCACGGACACCGATGCTTTGGTAGCACATTGTGACTATATGTCACCAGGTGGTTTGCACCACCAGGTGTTTTGGTAACACATCGTGACTACGGTCACCAAATGGTTTGGTACCACGTGGGGTAGACAAAGGTGTTTGGTTGGCTAGGTTGGGTACATGATACTTTGCTTGATTAAGCTGTTATATGTTGTGTATGAAATGTTGTATTAACCGGGGAAGGGTTACATACTGAGTCTTGGTGACTCACCTTCTCCTTTAACATTTTTTTCAGGTGACTCGTAGATGGCGGTTGAGGAGCCGGTGGGACTCGAGGCGGCCATGCAAAGGATTTTAATTCGCGAAACTTTAAATTTGTTTAATTTTATTTTGGGTTGTAATAAGGCCTCCATAAACTATAGTTGCGTTTATTTCTTTTTATGTTGGATATTTATTTAAAACCTATACCGTTAAATTGAATTAAATCACGTGATTTCTTAAGTTAACACGAAAAAGTTTAATCGTGCCGTCGGGTACACTTGGAATCGGTATAATAATTGGACTTAACTAAATTTCCAAACTAAACCTAAGTATTACTTTGGCAAGATAACCAAAGATAAGAAGTTTTCTATAAAAATTAAATGGGTTTTGAAACGGTGTTCACAAGGTTTTACTTGGTAACAAATCAAATTCGGTCGTAGTGTTTGGGCCGGGTTTGGGTTGTTACAAGATTAATGACTTTCGGCCTTGTATATATATGAATAGCCTTGCGAAAATGGCTATTTCTTTTGATTAAGTTTAATTCCTATGTTCTTGATATAATGGATTGATTATGATATTAAGGGATGTGAAATTTGGCCATGGTTTAATCATGTATGGAATATGGTCAAATAATATGCCTATTATATCTAGATGTGATGCATTTGGGATAAGTATGATATATTGATATGTTTTGCATTCATATTGATTTGGTTCGAATGAGGTGGATATAGTTGAGATGATGTTCTTTGGGTTGTAAATTAATTTGGTCTATTTGGATTATTAAAGATGCCATGTTAATGTTGATGAGTAGTAAGTTATTTTAGCCTATATTCGGCCATGGTACATATATATTTGATAAGTATGGTTTGATTTTGTGGTTTAAGGCAATTTGGGCTAAAACAATGAATTGATAAGGTATATTGGTTTAATAGACGTTCATGTATGTATAATATTTCACAGTCTATATATGCAACCGTTTGATGTGTAAATATATGTTTATAATAATAAAGTGTACATGAAAACATTTGTACATGGATTGATTTCAAAAATGGTATGTGCTAATTTGGTATTTATAAATATTACGTATATATATATATGGAATGCTTTAAGAATTTTATTTGATTAAATATGTAGGTGACTATTAGATTTTTGTCTGTGTTCATGTTATAGGTGAATAAATGTCTAAATATTATATACTTATGTAGTCGTTGTTTTTTTTTAAATGACCATGTGATTTTATAATGCAAGTTGTTATATTAAGACCTGATAGAATATATATATATTCATTTGTGATAGCATGAAATGATATGAATTTATCAAGTGTTAGTTGGATGGAGTGTATGGACTTGGTAATTGTTATGGTAAGACCTCGTAACCCTAATCCGGCGACGGATACGGGTTAGGGGTGTTACAATATTTATATGGATCAAAAAAGCTTAAAATATCTGATGTCGCAAAAAGATTTGAATCAGCAACAACGAAGATGGCTTGAGTTATTGAAAGATTATGAATTTGTAATTGATTATCACTGGGGAAAAGCGAATGCTGTTGCTGATTCCCTGAGCCGAAAATATTTGTTTGCATTACGAGCAATGAATACCCAGTTGATGATTTGTGATGATAGGTCTATTTTAGCTGAATTAAAAGCTAAACCGGTATTTATTCAACAAATCTGTGAAGCTCAGAATGATGATCGTGAAATGCAAGTTAAACGGATTCAATGTGAGACTATCCCTAATTCAGAGTTTCAGATTGGAGCCGATGATTGTTTAAGGTTCCGGAATAGAATTTGCATATCGAGAAATTCAGAACTCATTCAGAAGATTTTGCATGAAGCGCACAATAGCTTCTTATCTATTAATCCGTGGAGTACCAAAATGTACAACGATTTGAAACAGTTTTATTAGTGGCAAGGCATGAAACGAGCTATCTCAGAGTTTGTTTGCAAATGTTTGATTTGTCAGCAAGTCAAAGCTGAACATCAAGTACCATCGGGTTTACTGCAGCCTATGATGATTCCTAAGTGGAAATGGGATAGAATTACAATGGATTTTTTGTCGGGATTGCCCCTAACTCTGAAAAAGAAAGATGCTATCTGGGTTGTCGTTGATCGACTAACGAAATCTGCTCATTTCATACCGATACGTACAGATTACTCACTTGATAGACTAGCTGAATTGTACATTTCTAAGATTGTTCGATTGCACAGGGTGCCACTATCTATTATTTTTTATAGAGTTTCGAGATTTACATCGCGATTCTGGAAGAAACTGCAATAAGCTCTGGGAACAAAGTTGAATTTCAGTACTGCTTTTCATCCTTAGACTGACGGTCAGACCGAGAGAGTTATTCAGATTCTCGAAGACATGTTGAGATGTTGTATTATAAAGGTTGAGGGCAGTTGGGAAAAATACTTACCGTTGATTGAGTTCGCGTATAACAACAGTTTTTAGATGAGTTTAAAGATGGCACCGTACGAAGCTTTACACGGTCGCAAATGTCGAATTCCATTATATTGGACTGAACTAAGTGAGAAAAAGATTCACGGAGTTGAATTGATCAGAGAAACTGAAGAAAAAGTGGAAATGATTCGTGATGGTTTTAAAAGCGACTTGGATCGATGCGAAATCATCTGCAATTTAAAACGTAAAGAAATTAAGTTTCAAGTTAGGGATCGAGTGTTTCTAAAGGTGTCACCGTGGAAAAAGGTTCTTCGATTCGGTCTTAAAGGAAAGCTGAGTCTGCGATTTATCGGACCGTATAAGATCGTCGAAAGAATAAGGCCTGTAGTGTATCGACTAGCTTTACCGTTAGAACTTGAAAAGATTCATAATGTCTTTCACGTTTCTATGTTACGTCGATACAGATCTGATCTGTCACATGTGATTTCTCTGGTAGATGTTGAGATATATACTGATTTGACGTATAGCAAAGAACCGATCAGGATTGTAGCTCGTGAAATCAAAGAATTGAGAAATAAATGCATAGCCCTAGTGAAGGTTCTTTGGCATAAACATAGGATCGAGGAAGCTACGTGGGAACCCGAGGAAGCTATGAGAAAACAGTACCCTAACCTTTTCACTGGTAAGATTTTTGGGGACCAAAATCCCTAATGGGGGAGAGTTGTAACAGCCCGTTTTTGGTCAAATCAGAACACTGGTTTCGGGACCACAAATTCGATGTTAAAATATTTATTTTATTATTATTTTAATGTTTACAGCATGATTGAGTGTATGTGTGAAATTTTCGTTAAGAAATTTTATTGTTTGAGTGGTCAATTTGATAAAAAGGACTAAATCGCGTAAAGTGTAAAAGTGGAGTTCCATTAGCTAAAGGTATTCAATAGCTATGGAATCTTAATTTAGAGGTCCTTATGTTGAAATTAGACCATAAATAACTTAAGTTGACATATATGGACAAATATTAAGTGTTTTAGTTGGTTTAATGTTAAGGTTAATATAGTAATTGTGTAATAACTTAACTTATAATAATAATAACATAAAATCATCATCTTTATTAAGTCATTACTACCAAAAATTAGGGCTAGAGGAAGCCATTGTAACACCCCTAACTCGTATCCGTCGCCGGATTAGAGTTACGAGGCATTACCGATCTAAACACAGTTCAGTACAGTCATCTAATACAAAACATGCTGAAAGTTACGACAACTTCTTTTAATAGTTTTCAAACTCAAAAATCAACCTTCTACTCAATTATAAAAGTCAAATTCGCATATATTAAAAACACTTAATCAAATAAAGTCAATCATGCTTTATTGTTTATAATACATAAATAATCCATACTTCAAAATTCAAACATGTCAATATTATTTATTTACTCAAATTGTCGAATCAACTATCATGCATCAAGGTCATACTAAATATGCTTTATAAAGCATTATTCAAACCTTATAACCATCAAATTACATGGCATTCGAATATCTAGCTTTAAATCAAGCATATATTATTTCGTATACTAAGCACATATTTCACAACATTCATTTGTATATATATATTCCATTAGCTAATTATCAAATATGCCATTTAATGACACATTTCGATACTATTAATCTCATTCAAATAGGCAGCTAAAACAAATCCAAACTATGTCCAATCCAGACCATAATAATGCAACCATTTCGAAATGCATTTTGCCTAAACCAAACATACCATAATGGGACAACATATATATCCAAGGCATCAACTAACAAATAAATTCCAGCCAAAAACATACCAATTCATGCGCATTTCATACTTTAAAAGAAAACATCACCCAATATTAAACCAATTTCCATCGTCACATAATCAATCACCTAACCAACAAGACAACCATATTAATTTGGTCAAATACATACGGTATCATAAAACATATATAAATTCTACCTGTCTTTAGCCAAATGTAAATACACACTTTATACCATATTTTATCTCACAAATGACCAAAGCAATTACATTATTAACAAATTACCGAATACATAATCAACCAATTACCAAAATTATTCATTTCATCATTTCCAAATCATAAAAATATTATAACCACATCTTAAACCATGTAACATATTTCCCTCAATGAATTAAGTATCAAGGCTGAATACACACCAACCTAAACATCATTTTTAAGCCAATTCACAAGACAATTTATACGTCAACACATAGGTCATCAATAAATCATACCAAATATCAAAATTCAAAAGCATAGCATAGTCATTACATGGAAATTATAAACACATATCATAAGTCGAAGATGCATCCAACATTTACCTCATTACTTAACTGAATTATAAGACCATCCATCACAAGCATATATCAACATTAGTTAACTTATAAGTCATTCATGTCATATTCAATCAAACCATATAATAGAAAATTATATCAACTTTCGAGACTATATTATCATGCATATACTAAATACATCATATACCTATAATACACATATTGCTTTCGAAATAGACTTAAACCATAACTAAATTATACAACCATTAACAAATATGCCAAACACATTACACTTATATATATTATGACCGAAATTTGCATAAACTTAAGCATCATATATATCCATTAGATCAAAAGCATAAAAACCAAGCTTAACCAAAATGAATAAGCCATTTTCGCATGGCTCATATTTACTTACCCCAAAATCAAGTATATTAACTAGTCTATACATGCCATAAGTTCAAATTCAAACTTAACAAAAAACTGAAAAGAGTTGATAGTTTGATAGACTTCTCTGACGATCCCCGAGCTCGTAACCAACTTCCAAAATCTATAAAACAAAGAGCAAATACACACAGTAAGCTATCACAGCTTAGTAAGTCATAAGCAAATGAGACATTTAATCATATACATAATTTAATCTAGATAAATAGTAATAAGCCATCATAATTTCATATATATTTCCAACTTATAATTTCATATATCAAAACATATATAATTTGCATAAATTTTCCTTAGGCCGAATACATAATTGAACATTAGTATATTTAACCTTTACTTCAACAACAAAAATACATTCTTTGGCTTAATATATACATTCACATATACATACACATAAATCACATTAACAAATGACATTATATCATCAATTCAAACATTCAACTTACCGTATTTTCATAACTTTATATGAGTACATACCTGAGCCTTTCTAACCTGAATTTTACACTCGATCTTAACTTATCATTGCTCGTTGAACCATTCGGAATTAAAAAGGATACTCGGATAGTCGAACATTTCGTACAATGCCAACGTCCCAGAGGTGGTCTTACATGTAATCACATATCGATACCACTGTCCCAGATAGGGTCTTACACGTAAATCACAAGTCGATGCCAACGTCCCAGACGTAGTCTTACACGATAACACATAACGAAATCCTATGTCATGACATATGTATCCTAGCTATTCCTAGGGTTCGTACGGGACTTTCAGACATTGTAACTCGATCGAATCAATCTCGTAAACATAGCTCCCATGTAACACCCCTTAACCTGTACCCGTTGCCGAGTTAGGGTTATGAGACGTTACCGAACTAGACACAATTTTTCACAGTCATTTATGGAATAAACCCTATACGTATATTTAAATTTTTCCATATCCACAATAATAAACAAGACTTACAATACAAACTATGTTTCATAATACAATACATCATAACTTATAATCTATACAAGTTTCGAATCAAGCTTCCACTTAACAAACCTCAAATTTCGTATGTCAAACATATGTAAGTACATCTATCTCATTAGCCGAATATCAAAGATATTATTCTATACTTTACGCAAATATGCATATTAAAACGAATAGGTCCATAATACTTAAATAGCTTGTCATTCACACATATGACACTTTCGGACAATTATAGCATGACCAAACAAACACATTATACTACCATAATATGCGCATTGTCCCTAAACAAAAGCCATGTCAATCCAAAATTTTCAATTCATTTTACCTTATTAATCCATGGTTACAAGATCATTGAATAACCTACCAAACACACATGATATGTGACTAATTCAATTTATATATAAATACAACCAATTCATTGATCATATATTCGATTCTCAAAATAAAACTTCAATGATCAACCCAAAGCATTAGTATATACATTTTCATGATCATCCTCGAATTATACCAAGCACATAATAATCTAAGTAGAGATATTCGCATCGACATAATAAGCATACTTATACATATATATGATCATTTCTATACAACTACATCTAACTTCCAAGCCTTATGTGCATACGTCTTATATCAAAGATTAAAACAAAAGATTATATCAAACATACAAACGATGTTTAACCCAAAGATAACACCCTTATTAGCAAGGCCATATATATATACATTTACAAAACCGAACATCATTCATTACTTATCAAAATACAGCCTATACATGCCTTTGATTCAAAAAGCAAACATATATATATACCAAAGAGAGTGATAGTGTGGTTGACTTTCTTGATGATCCCCGAGGCGTAGTTGAATCAATGATCTATAAAATGTAAATACAAACACATACAGAGTAAGCTCGCTAGCTTAGTAAGTCTTAAGCAAAATATAATTCACTAATCAAGCACTTTAACATTTATAATCAATAAATTGTAGTACATTATATATGTATATTTCGATATGCAATTAATACAAAATCGAATACTAGTAATATATTAACTCAATTACTTATACTTCATCACATCAACATGCAACTCATCAAGGCACAAAGTACATGTATTACATGAATCGCATGTTTATAATCATATAAATTTAACATTCATATCCATTACATTATCACACTAAAAATTCTATTATTTCTATATTCATACACGTCGATCATAAGCTCAAATTCACATAACACCGTTCTTAACATAATATTTCAAATCAAGTAACATTAATCACAACTTACCTTACTTGATGAATTTAAATGAGACTTATGCTTACCCGAGTTTTAACTCAATAGATTAACTATGTTACAACTCGAGAAATTTATGGTTCCTTCATTTTAAAGTATCACCAGATTAAGCTGCTAGGCACGAAGCCCAAATATAACACCGCACTAAGCCTACTAGGCACGGCTCGAATATGTCACCGGCACTAAGCACGCTGCTAGGCACGAAGCTCGAATATGTCACCGCACTAAGCACGCTAGGCAAGAAGCCCGAATATAACACCCAGCACTAAGCACGCTAGGCACGGCCCGAATATAACACCAAAGACTATGCACTGCTAGGCACGAAGCCCGATTATCAATATAGTTAACAATTCATTCCGCATTTTATAATGCTAACTTCACCACCATTCATATTTCACAAATTACAATCATATATCAAACCAAGTATACTTATTCGAATCACATTAAATAAAATTACCATCAACCAACTTATTATCCTCACATTCGGCCAACTCAAGAATTTATACTATAAATATATCAATTTCATCATTCATTAAATTCGTAAATAATTCTTTAACATATGTTCGCTTAAGGACTTACCTCGACTGTCGACGGACCGCGTAAACCGGCTACTCGAGAACCTTTGTTTTCCCCCGATCCAAATCTGTTTTTCTTTGTTCTTGATCTAAACACATTAAAATTTAGCTCATTCAAGTACATTTCATCTCAATTTAGTCCCTAAGCATATAATTAGGCAATTTACCATTTTACCCCTACTATTTCACATTTTCACAATTTAGTCCTATTTGCATAAAACACAAAATACACAAAATTTCTCAACACTACTTAAGGGCCGAATATGTATAGCGACTATACAAGTCCATTTCTTTCATTTATTTCGCAAATAAGCCCCTCTAAAAAATTATTCTTGCAATTTAGTCCAAAATACTCAAATTCACTAAAATTTCCAATACAAAATATACTAATCTTTAACATATCTTTAAAATAAAATTATCAAACATCACAAACTACATGAACACATTAATGGCCGAATATCAAACATGCTTAGATTCAAAAATTTCAACATGGGTAAGCTACCGTTCGAAGCAACGATCTCAAAAACGTCAAAATTAACAAAAATCGACTAAAAACTCACCTTGAATTTTAGCTTAGAATTGCCAAAAATTAAAGGGTTTCAAAGCCTCATTCTTTCTCCCACATTCGGCCAAAGATGGATGAAAAAGATGATGGCTTATTATTATAATCTTTTAACATATAAAGTAAATAATTATTTAATTACTAATTTAACCTTTAAAATAAAATAGAACTAATATAAAACTTAAGGTTGGTTATGACATATGCCACCCACTAACTTGAAAATGGGCTAATTGCCCTTTTAATGCCCCATATTAAAAAGCCATCATCAATCTAGCACTTTACACTATAGTATACAACTTTTACACTTTACGCGATTTAATCCTTTTTGTTACACACAAACGATAAAATTTTTCTACGAGACTTTCACACACATTAATTCACATATAATAAACACAAATATAATATCAAAATATTTCTCGGACTCGGATTCGTGGTCCCGAAACCACCATTCCGATTAGGGTCAAATTCGTTCTGTTACAACTCTCCCCCCTTTAAGGATTTTCGTCCCCGAAAATCTTACCGTTAAACAACGTCGGATATTGTTGCCTCATTGAGTCCTCAGGCTCCCATGTAGCCTCTTCAACTCCGTGCTGATTCCATAGTACTTTCACTAATGGAATCCTTTTGTTTCTTAACTCTTTTATTTCCCGAGCTAAGATACGGATAGGTTCTTCCTCATACGTCATATCGGGTCGGATTTCAATTTCAGACGGAGTAATCACATGTGATGGATCTGATCTGTATCTACGAAGCATCGAAACGTGAAATACATCATGTATCTTTTCTAACTTAGAAGGTAACTTCAATCTATAGGCAACAGGCCCAATACGTTCGATGATTTCATACGGTCCGATAAATCTCGGACTCAGTTTGCCTTTTCGACCAAAACGAAGTACTTTCTTCCACGGAGATACTTTCAAGAATGCTCGATCTCCGACTTGAAATTCTATATCTTTATGTTTCAAATCAGTAAGACTTTTGACGATCGATCGACTTTCAAACTATCTTTGATTATAGCCACTTTCTGTTAAGTCTCTTTAATCAAATCGACCCTAATATCTTATTCTCACCGAGCTCGGTCCAAGACAAAGGCGCATTTACACTTGCGGCCATATAAAGCTTCATAGGGTGCCATTTTGATACTTGATTGAAAACTATTATTATAAGCAAATTCAATCAAAGGTAAGTACCTTTCCCACGTGCCTTCAAACTCGAGAACGCAACATCTCAACATGTCCTCAAGTGTTTGAATAGTTCGCTCGCATCGACCGCCTGCTTTTGCGGGTGAAAGGCGGTGCTAAAATGGAGTTTAGTACCTAAAGCATCCTGCAACTTCTTCCACAATTGCGATGTGAATCTCGGGTCTCATGCGAGATAATAGAACTCGGCACACCATGTAATCTCACGATTTGAGATTTATACAACTCAAAGCAAGTTTATCTAGTGAAAAGTCCGCATGCGAACCGGTACAAAATGAGCTGATTTGGTCAGATCTATCTACTATAACCCGATCGCATCTTTCTTCCTCGGTGTCATAGGCAAACCGGATAAAAATCCATAGTGATTCTATCCCATTTCCATTCGGTATCATGATCGGTGAAGCAACCTGAAGGCACTTGATGCTCGGCTTTTACTTGCGACAAATTAAGCACTTTGACACAAATTCGGATATATCTCGTTTCATGCCGTGCCACCAATAAAGCTGTTTCAAATCATTATACATTTTCGTGCTACCGGATGTATCGATAATCGACCACTATGAGCCTCACTCGAATCATCTCGAATCAAATTCGAGTTCTTTGGAACACACATTCACTTTTTTAAAGTTCAAACATCATTTGCATCAATTTGAAACTCGATTCCGCATCTTTTTCACACCGAATTCGTCTAGCAATCAAATCTTTGTCAACTTTCTGTCATCACAAATTTGCTGAATAAACATTGGTCTTTTTTGTAACTCAATTATGATCGAATCATCACGGACATAAACCATCTCATGCGTTCATCGCACGAAGAGCAAATAATCATTTCTGACTTAACGCATCTGCCACAACATTATCTTTTCCCGGATGGTAGTCAATTACCAACTCATAGTCTTTCAACAGTTCTAACCATCTACGTTGTCTCAAGTTCAGATCTTTCTGAGTCATCAAATACTTTAGACTTTTATGATCCGAATAAACGTGACATTTCTCGCCGAATAAGTAATGACGCCAAATTTTCAATGCGAAAACAATGGCTGCTAATTCCAGATCGTGAGTCGGATAATTTCTTTCATGCGGCTTCAACTGTCTCGAAGCGTAGGCTATAACTTTGCCTTCCTGCATCAAAACGCAACCCAACCCATTCAAAGAAGCATCACTAAAAATGACAAATTCTTTACCCAATTCAGGCTGAGCTAACACTGGAGCTTCAGTCAAAAGGGCTTTCAGCTGCTCGAAACTTTTCTGACACTTTTTCGACCACTCAAACTTGACATCTTTCGGTAGCAGCTTTGTCAAAGGTGTAGCTATCATGGAAAAGCCTTTAACGAATCGTCTGTAGTATCCCGCAAGTCCCAAAAAGCTCTAAATTTCAGAGACATTCTTCGGTGGTTTCCAATCAAGTATAGCCGATAATTTGTTCGGATCAACCCGAATTCCTGAAGCTGAAACAACATGACCCAAAAGGCTGACTTCCTTCATCCAGAACTCACACTTACTGAACTTTGCATACAACTGCTGATCTCGTAAAGTCTGTAATACTAATCTCAAGTGTTCAGCGTGTTCGGTTTCATCTTTTGAGTAGATCAGTATATCATCAATAAACACTACTACAAACTGATCCAAAAACTGTCTAAAAACTCGATTCATTAAGTCCATAAAAATAGTAGGTGCATTAGTGAGTCCAAAAGGCATAACCAAAAACTCAAAATGCCCGTACCTCGTCCGGAATGCAGTCTTTGGCACATCTGTATCTCTGACTCGCAACTGATAATAATCCGATCTCAAATCTATTTTTGAAAATACCGAAGCCCCTTTCAACTGATCAAACAAATCATCAATCCGAGGTAGCGGGTACTTATTCTTTATAGTTACCTTATTCAGTTGCCGATAATCAATGCACAGTCGCATCGTTCCATCTTTCTTTTTCGCAAAAAGAACTGGTGCACCCCAAGGAGAGAAACTCGGCCGTGCAAAGCCCCTATCTGTTAACTCTTGCAACTGTGCTTTCAACTCTTTTAACTCGGTAGGTGCCATCCGATACGGAGCTATCGAAATCGGAGTTGTTCCCGGTACTAATTCAATGCTGAACTCAATCTCTCGTACTGGTGGTAAACCCGGTAGTTCTTCAGGAAACACATCTGGGTATTCACACATAACCGGTACAGATTCAATCTGCTTTTCAGACACTTTATTATCCAATTACATAGGCTAAATAAGCTTCGCACCTTTTCTCACATACTTCCGGCTAACATCGAGGATATTATCGTAGGAAACCCACTTAAATCATTGGATTCAATTCTAATGATCTCACCGCTCGACGTCTCAAATCAATAAGCTTTCTTTTGCAATTCACCACCGCATCATCATGCGAAGTTAACCAGTCCATTCCCAAAATTATATCGAACTCATCGAAGGGCAACAACATTAAATCGGCTAGAAAGCAAGAATACCGAATCATCAACGGGCAACCTCTACACACTTTATTAACAAGTACACATCTACCCAAAGGGTTGGACACACGAATCACAAACTCGGTGAGACTCAATCTGGCGAGTCTTCATCAATACTAGAGTTTCACACACATATGAATGAGTCGAACCAGGATCAATCAATGCAATCACAGTAGTATCATAAAGGGTGAAAGTACCGGTAATGACATCGGGGGAGGAAGCATCCTCTCTGGCTCGTGTAGCATAAGCTCTAGCTGGAGCTCTAGCCTCTGATCGTATTGCGGTGTCCTTCGTCCCTCTCTGACTGCCACCTACATTGCCTGAATGTCTGAGTGGTCTACCCCGTGCTGGCACACTGCTCGGTCTAGTGTTCTGAGTCGCATTTTGCTCGGCTAACATCGGGAACTCTCGAATAAAATGATCTGACAATCCACATTTATAGCAGGACAGATCACGAACTCTACAACTCCCAGGATGCCATTTCCCACAATGTTTACATTCAGCCCGGTTCTGTGGAACATTACCGACACTAGCTATCGAAGTGGCTCGGGAACTCCTGGAGGTCGATCACGTCTAGGCAAGTCTGAAGTGGCTTTATGTTGACTGGGGTCATCTCTGAACTTCTTATGCACAGAATGGAAAATTTTACTCGATGGTCTTTTTCGAGTGTCTCTACTTCTACTTTAGCTTTTCTTTTCTCCTTTCCGAGCTCTTCAGCTTTACAAGCTCGCTCGACTAATATCACAAACTCTTTGATTTCAAGAATGCCAACAAGTAACTTTATGTCTTCATTCAGGCCGTCTTCAAATCTTTTACACATAATGGCTTCGGTAGATATACACTCCAGAGCATAACAAATTAATCGACAAACTTCCGCTCATATTCATCACACGATCATGCGACCTGTTTTAATTCCGAGAAATTCTTTTCGTTTACGATCGATGAATCTTTGATCGATATATTTCTTACGAAACTCAATTTGGAAGAAGTCCCAAGTTACTTTTTCTTTCGGAACCACGAATACCAGTGTGTTCCACCAGTGATAGGCAGTGTCCCGAAGTAGAGATATAGCACACTTTAGGCATTCATCTGGGGTACAGAATAGCTTATCAAGTACCCGAATAGTGTTATCAAGCCACATCTCGGCTCTCTCAGCATCATCATCATCATTGGCCTTGAATTCCTCGGCCCCATATTTCCTGATTTTATCAACGGGGGGCCTGCTAGATCTCATCGGATCTATCATCAGGGGTGCTGAAGGTACCGGAGTTGGATTATTCGAGGGTGGAGGTTGTAGTACAGCCGAATTAGTCTGAATAAACTGGGTAAACCATTCGTTCATCATCTGGTAGAAGGCTTGTTTAGCCTCCCCCTCATGGCTACCTGAAACTGGGCGAGAGTCTAATGGCGCTAATCCACACGGGAGACCAGGCGCAACGCTCTCCACATCATCAGCTACGGCTCTATCGGGATCAGGATCCATTTACTATATAAAATACAATTGAAATTGTCAGAAGTCACCACACTATCATATATACAATTCAAAGGCATGTATAGTTAGACTCATACACACTACGGTAGTCCTAGAATCGACTAAACCATAGCTCTGATACCAATTAAATGTAACACCCCTTAACCTGTACCCGTCGCCGAGTTAGGGTTATGAGACGTTACCGAACTAGACACAATTTTTCACAGTCATTTATGGAATAAACCCTATACGTATATTTAAATTTTTCCATATCCACAATAATAAACAAGACTTACATTACAAACTATGTTTCATAATACAATACATCATAACTCATAATCTATACAAGTTTCGAATCAAGCTTCCACTTAACAAACCTCAAATTTCGTATGTCAAACATATGTAAGTACATCTATCTCATTAGCCGAATATCAGCATATTATTCTATACTTTCTGCAAATATGCATATTAAAACGAATAGGTCCATAATACTTAAATAGCTTGTCATTCACACATATGACACTCGACAAGATATAGCATGACCAAACAAACACATTATACTACCATAATATGCGCATTGTCCCTAAACAAAAGCCATGTCAATCCAAAATTTTCAATTCATTTTACCTTATTAATCCATGGTTACAAGATCATTGAATAACCTACCAAACACACATGATATGTGACTAATTCAATTTATATATAAATACAACCAATTCATTGATCATATATTCGATTCTCAAAATAAAACTTCAATGATCAACCCAAAGCATTAGTATATACATTTTCATGATCATCCTCGAATTATACCAAGCACATAATAATCTAAGTAGAGATATTCGCACGACATAATAAGCATACTTATACATATATATGATCATTTCTATACAACTACATCTAACTTCCAAGCCTTATGTGCATACGTCTTATATCAAAGATTAAAACAGAAGATTATATCAAACATACAAACGATGTTTAACCCAAAGATAACAGCCTTATTCGCAAGGCCATATATATATACATTTACAAAACCGAACATCATTCATTACTTATCAAAATACAGCCTATACATGCCTTTGATTCAAAAAGCAAACATATATATATACCAAAGAGAGTGATAGTGTGGTTGACTTTCTTGATGATCCCCGAGCCCGTAGTTGAATCAATGATCTATAAAATGAAATACAAACACATACAGAGTAAGCTCGCTAGCTTAGTAAGTCTTAAGCAAAATATAATTCACTAATCAAGCACTTTAACATTTATAATCAATAAATTGTAGTACATTATATATGTATATTTCGATATGCAATTAATACAAAATCGAATACTAGTAATATATTAACTCAATTACTTATACTTCACTGTCATCAACATGCAACTCATCAAGGCACAAAGTACATGTATTACATGAATCGCATGTTTATAATCATATAAATTTAACATTCATATCCATTACATTATCACACTAAAAATTCTATTATTTCTATATTCATACACGTCGATCATAAGCTCAAATTCACATAACACCGTTCTTAACATAATATTTCAAATCAAGTAACATTAATCACAACTTACCTTACTTCTGATGAATTTAAATGAGACTTATGCTTACCTGAGTTTTAACTCAATAGATTAACTATGTTACAACTCGAGAAATTTATGGTTCCTTCATTTTAAAGTATCACCGGCATTAAGCCTGCTAGGCACGAAGCCCAAATATAACACCGGCACTAAGCCTACTAGGCACGAAGCCCGAATATGTCACCGGCACTAAGCTCGCTAGGTACGGCTTCGAATATGTCACCAGGCACTAAGCACGCTAGGCAAGAAGCCGAATATAACACCAAGACTAAGCTCGCTAGGCACGGCCCGAATATAACACCGGCACTATGCCTGCTAGGCACGAAGCCCGATTATCAATATAGTTAACAATTCATTCCGCATTTTATAATGCTAACTTCACCACCATTCATATTTCACAAATTACAATCATATATCAAACCAAGTATACTTATTCGAATCACATTAAATAAAATTACCATCAACCAACTTATTATCCTCACATTCGCCAACTCAAGAATTTATACTATAAATATATCAATTTCATCATTCATTAAATTCGTAAATAATTCTTTAACATATGTTCGCTAAGGACTTACCTCGATTGTCGACGACGACGTAAAACCTGGCTACTCGAGAACCTTTGTTTTCCCCGATCCAAATCTGTTTTTCTTTTTCTTGATCTAAACACATTAAAATTTAGCTCATTCAAGTACATTTCATCTCAATTTAGTCCCTAAGCATATAATTAGGCAATTTACCATTTTACCCCTACTATTTCACATTTTCACAATTTAGTCCTATTTGCATAAAACACAAAATACACAAAATTTCTCAACACTACTTAAGGGCCGAATATGTATAGCGACTATACAAGTCCATTTCTTTCATTTATTTCAAGCAAATAAGCCCCTCTAAAAATTATTCTTGCAATTTAGTCCAAAATACTCAAATTCACTAAAATTTCCAATACAAAATATACTAATCTTTAACATATCTTTAAAATAAAATTATCAAACATCACAAACTACATGAACACATTAATGGCCGAATATCAAACATGCTTAGATTCAAAAATTTCAACATGGGTAAGCTACCGTTCGAAGCAACAATCTCAAAAACGTCAAAATTAACAAAAATCGACTAAAAACTCACCTTGAATTTTAGCTTAGAATTGCCAAAAATTAAAGGGTTTCAAAGCCTCATTCTTTCTCCCACATTCGGCCAAAGATGGATGAAAAAGATGATGGCTTATTATTATAATCTTTTAACATATAAAGTAAATAATTATTTAATTACTAATTTAACCTTTAAAATAAAATAGAACTAATATAAAACTTAAGGTTAGTTATGACATATGCCACCCACTAACTTGAAAATGGGCTAATTGCCCTTTTAATGCCCCATATTAAAAAGCCATCATCAATCTAGCACTTTACACTATAGTATACAACTTTTACACTTTACGCGATTTAATCCTTTTTGTTAAATTGAACACACAAACGATAAAATTTTTCTACAAGACTTTCACACACATTAATTCACATATAATAAACACAAATATAATATCAAAATATTTCTCAGACTCGGATTCGTGGTCCCGAAACCACTATTCCGATTAGGGTCAAATTCGGCTTGTTACATCCCAAGCTTATAAACATTCGACCAACAAATATACATGGTCATAAAATTCAATTCGACATATAAAATTCACATATATTCAAAATTAACAACATTTATATGCTTATAAACTTACCTCGGATATCGACGGACGGAATAAAACGACTATTCGATTATTAATTTTTCCACAGATCCAAATCAGTTTTCTTTGGTTCTTGATCTAAACATATTCAAATTAAACTTATTTAAACACCATTTTATTCAATTTAGTCTAAAAACACATAAATGGGAAAATTACCATTTTGCCCCTGACATTTTACACTTTTCACAATTTAGTCCTTATTGCATAAAACACAAAATATGCAAAATTTCAATGTCCCATGCTTAGGCCGAATTTAACCCATAATCATACAAATCCATATATTTCATTTATGTCACATTTTAGTCCCTCAATTTATTATTTTTACAATTTAACCCTAATTGCTCAAAATCATCAAAAATTCCAATACAAAACATATTAATCCAAAACATATCTTTCATAATCTATCATCTAACATCACAAAGCTCATAAATTCATCAATGACTTAACTCAAAATATCCATCAAAATCAAAAATTAAAGCATGGGTTTTGTAAATTTCATAGCAACGATCTCAAAAACGTAAAAATTATCAAAAATCGAACTAGTTACATACCTTAATCAAGCTTAGATATGGCCGAATGTGGCTTTCTTTTTCTTTTTCTTTTCCTTAGCTAGTTTCGGCTATTCCAAAGATGAACATGCATGGTTTTATGTTTTATGTTTTATTATACTAACTTAATTAATATATTTACTAAATTAACCTTATTAGTTTAATATAAACATATTATATATTATGCACATAACCGTCCATCATATTAATTCATGGTATAATTACAACATAAACACCTCCCACTAAAAGAACAAATCAATTTAGCAATTTAACAAATAGTTAGCCACTTTTACAATTTACGCGATTAAGTCCTTTTATTTAATCGGACACTCAAACGATAAAATTAAATCACGAAGATTTCATAGATATAAATTCACACAGTAAAAACACAGTTAATAATATTTAATAATTTTTCTAACTCGAATTTGTGGTCCCGAAACCACTGTTCCGATTAGGGTTCGCCCTCGGATCATTACGACCATGGTTATCCTTCTCATTCGGCTATGCTAATTTTTCTCATTAAGGTACGATTTTTGTCCCGTTTTTAATGATTATTACATTTTTGAGATCGATGCTTCGTATTCTAGCTAGCTCGTACCTTAGATTTCAAAATTGTTAAAGATTTATCATGTTGCAATTGTTGAATGCTTGAGTAATTTGATGAATTATGATAGATTTGGAAGGTTTAATGTTAGATTAATAGTTCTTGTAAAGTGATTTTTGACAAAAATGTTAAAAAGGGATTAAATTGAGAAAATGTGAAATGTAGTTGTTAAAAGTGTGAATAAATGAGAATTATGGGTTAATATGAGTACTATAGAAATTCGGCTAGCATGAGTTGTGGTTAAATTGCATGAATTTGTGATTTTATGAAATAAGGACTAAATTGTAAAAGATGTGAAATATTAGGGGCAAATGTGTAAAAATGCCTTAAAGTGAAATTTGGACTAAAATGAATAAATAGATGATTAAATGAGTTGAATTTGATATTATATAGATCGACAAAAGTGAAATACGGACCTAGATCGAGGGAAGAACAAGGTGTTAGATTAGTTGATCTGCGTTATCGTTTTTGCATCCGAGATAAGTTCGTATGTTAATAAGTATTATTATAATTGAGATTTAATGCTTTATATTGAATTTTTGATGAATACAATTGTAGGGAAACATTCGAAAAAGTTTCGGTTATGTATCAGCACTTAGTTTGCGAGATCGAGATAGCTTCGATTATGTATGGCACTTGGTGTGCGATTTGAGATAGCTCCGGTTACGTATGGCACTTAGTGTGCGATATCTAGATAGCTTCAGCTATGTATGGCACTGCATTTTCTGGTACACACTTGTTATCGAATCGATACTAACGCAATCCCGAACCTCCAAACAAATAGCAGGAACTTTACAACCTTACACCGCAAATGGCTAATCTCCAGCCCTTTAATTGAATCCAATCACGCCGACGTCGTACCGAACCAAACGAGTAATTGGAAAAGAAACCGAAAGAAAAAGGAAGAGGGGGGAAAAGAGTTTCGGCAGCAAGGGGAGGAAAAGGAAGGGTGCTGGCCGAAAATTTCAAAAGAAGAAGCAGAATGATCAGAAAATCGATAACCCCTCCCTAATCCCTTATTTTTCTCCTAAACTTCCTACAACCAGCTTTTCAGTCCAACACAAACTCTTTGGACATGACAACCAAAAATAATGCTCACGCCGGGACTTGAACACAGGACCACCCACACTCCAACAGTCCACTTAACCACCAGACCAGCAGGCCCATTCTGTTAACTACCTACATACTTTAACTTATAAGCCTACTAACCAGGGTTTGGGCTTTATTCATAAAAATACCAAAATTCACCCAAGTTGAGACTTGAACTTGGGACCTCCCATACACACCCAGAACACATATCCACTGAACCAGACACACATTCATGTCAAAATTACCAAAAGTCGAATTTAAAGAAAAACAGGGCGTTACAACTCTACCCCCTAAAAGAAAATTTCGTCCTCGAAATTTTACCTGATCAAAAAAGGTGAGGATATTGCTAACGCATCAAATCCTCCAGCTCCCATACGGCCTCTTCAATGCGATGATTCTGCCATAGCACCTTAACTAAGGGGATAGATTTCCTCCGTAGAACCTTAATGTAGCGCTCCAGAATCTGAACCGGCTCCTCCTTAAATGTCAGATTTGGTCTAACCTCAATGTCCTAAGTAGGAACAACATGCGTGGGATTAGAGCGGTAGCGTCTCAACATCGAGACGTGGAACACATCATGAATACGATCCAACTCCGAAGGAAGCTCCAACTGATATGCGACTGGCCCCACTCGTTTCAGAATACGGTACGGCCCAATAAACCGATGGCTCAGCTTACCCTTGCGACCGAACCTCAGAACCTTCTTCCATGGCGAGACCTTGAGAAAAACTAAGTCTCCCACGGAGTACTCAATATCCTTTTTAACACCCCTTACCCGAGTCCAACGCCGGAAATGGATACGAGGTATTACCATACTTAATCTCACTTAAACATGTAATTACGGGATATAAAATTTCGTTTCGACCTAAAACCCTTTCTTCCTTGATCATAACCTTCGTATTATGGGCCTACGAGGCCTTAAACATACAACTGGAAGGTTTCAGGGTTCAACCGTAAACTTAAACGCTCTTTGAAAATTTTTACCTAGACGAGGGCCACATGCCCGTGTTGTCCAAGGGACACGCCCGTGTGCCCTAGGACATGCCCGTGTTTGACACCCGTGGTCAAAACTGACTTATTTCACACGGCTGAGCACACGCCCGTGTCTATAACCCGTGTCCTTCCCTTAGCCTAGACACGCTCGTGTCTCCTGCCCGTGGAGCTCTCTGACAATGACGTCACCAAATCTTAATTAGCACACGACCAAGGCACACGCCCGTGTGCTGGCCCGTGTGACGAATCACATTCTTGTAATTAAGTGCAGGGGACACACGACCTACCAACACACCCATATGGGTTGACCGTGTGTCACACACGGTCTAAACACACGCTCGTGTGTCTACCCATGTGGACAACTATAGGCTATTCTCCAAGCCTTTTTGCCACCCTGAAACAAAGACTCATTCATATAGTCTCAATTAGCACAAAACATGGCAATATTAAGCTATGAAAAATCTTAAAACTAACATTCATTCCAACCACAATCATACTCGGTAACTTGCATGTACATTCACTTCATCATACTCATAATTCTTCTAGCATAAACTTGACAATTATGGCCACCTGATAATGACCCTTTACAAAATATGTGTAAACCATTGATAGCCAACACTTTGGCCCTTAAACATGTTATAACATAGAATACCCAATTTCCTATACATGCCATACTCAAAATGAATTAACTTTACTATACCAAAAAGGGCGGTTGAAAGTGTGATTCCGAACTCCGACGTTCTGTGATTCCCGAGCTAACTTGGCGTAACTACAAGGAAAATGGAAAAGAGAGGGGTAATCATATAGCTTAGTAAGTTTACATGAAACTCTAGGATAACATATTTACTCAAACTATAATCATTCATATCATGAAACAATGGCAACATAGTCTCAAATGAATAAAAGTACTTACTCGTACTTATTCACACTTATTCTTACTTATTCTTACCCATCTCATGTCAATATGATTTAGTAACTTTTACTTACTCGTGTTACCTGTATCACGTGGTTTAGCACATATGCTAACATAACCATAAACTCACATCTTTATCATTCATATCATGAACATTACTCAAGGCCATCCATAAACAGGTTTGGATCTAGGCCAACTCACGTACTTAACTCTTTTGCTTATGAATAAATCGGATCATCATGAATTATTCAAACTTATCATGCATAAGTTTTGATGCCAACGCCATATCCCGGATATGGTCTTACATGGGATCATTCCTTGATTGCCGATGCCATATCCCAGATATGGTCTTATATGGGATCTCATAACTCGATGTCGATGCCATGTCCCAGACGTGGTCTTATACGAGATTGTACATAGATGTCGATGCCATATCCCAGATATGGTCTTACACGAGATCATTTTTTGGTGCCGAAGCCATGTCCCTGACATGGTCTTATATGGGACTTTTCTTATCTCATATGAATACATAATATCATTCTTACCTTAGAAATTATTCCGGGACTTAAACTTAACTAATTCTCACCATTCTCTTACCGAGACTTCATCGCTCAATTTTTATAACCAGAACATGCATTTGTCATATTATTAGGTAATTTCAACATCGTAAGTTATGAAACTCTAATTTCATACAAACTTACCTCGATTCTCAAAATGTGCCTCAAAGCTCGATTTAATCATCGATTTTGTTGTTGCCTCAGTTTCGATCCGGGCTTCGTGTTTCTTGATCTATAATAATAAATTTCTCTTGTTAAACACATGCATTGACTAAATCGACTCATAATTCATATTTTGGCAAAATTACTATTTTGCCCCTAAACTTTTACATAATTACACTTTTGCCCCTAGGCTCGTAAAATGATTTTCATTCAACTTTCTTATACTTCAAGCCTAGCCGAATCATATTCTCAACTATAGCATCTTTCAATTCCTATTATTTCACTCATGTATGACCATTTTCATAACTTTTACAATTTGGTCCTTACATGCATTTTTCATGAAAATCACTTAGAAAAAGATGTTTATCCTACATCAAACTTTCATAATATTACATCAAATATCAAAATACATGAATGCCATACATGGGTAAATTTTTTAACAAAAACCCTAGCTCAAAATATAGCTAGAAATAGCTAAACCGAGCTACGAGGGTTTCAAAAATACAAAAAACATTAAAAATAGGGCTAGGATGTACTTACTATCAAGCATGAAAGCTGAACAAACCCTAGCTATGGTGCTCCTTGCAAATTTAAGCCAAGGGAGGAAGATGGACATGTTTTTGGCCTTGTTTTCCCTTTTAATTCTTTTATTTACTAAATGACTAAAATGCCCTTAATGACCCTTTCTTGAGATTTTTCCTTCCCATGTCCATTTTTGTCCATCATCAAATATAATGGTCTAATTGCTAAATAAGGACCTCTAGGAATTTTTATAATTCTATTTCATACTTGAACCTTCTAGAATTTCACATTTTCTATTCTTTGCAATTTAGTCCTAATGGACAATTTATTCACTAGTTAATAAAATTTCTTCATGAGATTTTCACACAATCATGCAAATACCTCATAAGCCTTGTAAAATCATTTAAACACATATTTTTACTTTGGATTTGTGGTCTCGCACCACTATTCTGACTAGCCCCTAAGTCGGGTTATTACAATTCTCCCCCCTTAGGGATTTTCATCCCCGAAAATCTTACCAGTGAAAAGGTTTGGGTACTGGTTCCTTATAGCTTCCTCGGGCTCCCATGTAGCCTCTTCTACCCCATGTCTCTGCCATAGGACATTCACTAGAGCTAAACTTTTATTTCTCAACTATTTGACTTCCCGTGCTAGAATCTTAACTGGTTCCTCACCATATGTCATGTCGGGTTGAATCTCAACCTCAGTCGGTGTGATTACATGTGATGGGTCTGATCGATAGCGTTGCAACACCGACACATGAAACACATCATGAATCTTTTCTAACTCAGTCAGTAAAGCCAACCTATAGGCTACCGGCCCAATCCTCTCGGTGATCTCATATGGTCCGATGAAACGCGGACTCAATTTGCCTTTCCGGCCAAATCGAAGAACTTTTCTCCATGGCGACACTTTTAAGAATACTCTATCTCTGACTTGATACTCAATCTCTTTGCTTTTTAAATCCGAGTAAGATTTCTGTCTGTCAGAAGCAGCCTTTAAATAGTCTCGAATCACCTTTACTTTTTCTTCGATTTCTCTAACCAAGTCAACCCCGTGAATCTGGTTTTCCTTAAGCTCAATCCAGTATAAAGGTGTTTGGAACTTACGCCCATATAAAGCCTCATAAGGTGCCATTTTTAAACTTGACTGAAAACTATTATTATAAGCAAACTCTACCAACGATAGATACTTTTCCCAACTGCCTCGAAATTCAAGAATACAACACCGAAGCATATCCTCAAGTACTTGTATTAACCTTTCCGACTATCCATAGGTTTGGGGGTGAAAGGCTGTACTAAAACTCAACTTGGTGCCCAAGGCCTCTTGCAACTTTTTCCAAAACCTGGAGGTGAATCTCGGATCTCTATCCGATATAATTGATAAGGGCACTCCGTGAAGTCTCACAATCTCAGAGATGTACAAGTTTGCCAACTTATCCAGTGAATAGTCAACACACACTGGTATGAAATGGGCTGACTTCGTAAGTCTATCGACTACGACCCATACATCATGTTTCTTGCTCGGTGTCAATGGTAAACCTGTTACAAAGTCCACAGTAACTCGATCCCATTTCCACTCAGGCACCATAATAGGTTGAAGTAAACCCGAGGGTACTTGATGTTCGGCCTTTACTTGCTGACAAATCAAGCATCTTGAGACAAATTCAGAAATATCTTTCTTCATACTCGGCCACCAGTACCATTTCTTCAGATCATTATACATCTTGGTACTACCCGGATGTACAGATAAACATCCGCTATGTGCCTCATGCAAAACTTTACGAATAAGCTCATTGTTCCTCGGTACACATACTCGGTCCCTAAACATTAAACATCCGTCTGGATTAATCCAAAAATCAGACTCAACACTTGACTCGCATTAAGCTTTTCTTGCCTGTAGGTCGCTGTCATCTTTCTGAGCCTCACAGATTTCTTGAAGAAACATTGGTCTAGCCCTCAACTCCGCTAGAATAGAACCATCATCTGATAAACTCATCCGTGTATTCATAGTCCTCAAGGCAAATAAGGATTTTCTACTTAAAGCATCAGCGACTACATTCGCCTTCCCCGGGTGGTAGTCAATGACTAGCTCATAATCTTTTATCAACTCCAACCACCTTCGTTGCCTTAAATTCAATTCTTTCTGAGTCATCAAATACTTTAGACTTTTGTGATCGGTGAATATCTAACATCTCTCACCATATAAATGGTGTCTCCATATCTTTAATGCAAACACGATGGCAGCCAATTCTAAATCGTGCGTAGGGTAATTCTTCTTGTATGGCTTTAACTGTCTAGAGGCATATGCTATCACCTTGCCTTCTTGCATAAGTACACAGCCCAATCCTTTTAAAGATGCATCGCTGTAGATCACAAATTCCTTTCTCGGCTCAGGTTGCACTAGAACTGGAGCCTCTGTCAACATTGCCTTTAATCTCTCAAAACTGTGTTGGCACTTTTCCGTCCACTCAAACTTTACATTTTTCTGTAATAATCTCGTCATCTGTGTAGCTATCATGGAGTATCCTTTAACGAACCATCGATAATAGCCAGCTAGGCCCAGAAAACTTCTAACCTCAGAAACACATTTTTCGGCGATTTCCAATTAACAATAGCCGAAATTTTACTTGGGTCAACTCAGACTCCATCTCCCGAAATAATGTGTCCAAAAAATCCAACTTCCCTAAGCCAAAATTTGCTTTTGCTGAACTTGGCATACAACTGATTATCTCGAAGAATCTGTAAAACTGTCCTTAGATGTTCTGCATGCTCTCCCTCATCACTAGAGTATATCAATATATCTTCAATAAAGACGACAAAAAACTTATCTAAGTATGGCCGAAAGATGCGGTTCATTAAGTCCATAAACACCGCTGGAGCGTTTGTTAAACCAAAAGGCATGACTAGAAATTCATAGTGCCCATACCTCGTTCGAAAAGCCGTCTTAGGCACATCTGAGTCTTTTACTCTCAACTGGTAATACCCCGATCTCAAATCTATTTTAGAGAACACAGTGGCTCCCTTCAATTGATCAAACAAATCGTCGATCCTTGGCAACGGATACGTGTTTTTCACTGTTACCTTATTAAGCTGCCGGTAATCTATACATAGCCTCATGGAACCATCTTTCTTTTTCACAAATAGCACTGGAGCACCTCATGGAGAACTACTCGATCGTGCAAAACCTTTATCCGTTAACTCTTGTAACTGTGCCTTTAATTCTTTCAACTCTGTTGGAGCCATTCTATATGGTGCAATTGATATGGGTACAGCGCCGGGAGCTAACTCAATGCCGAACTCGACCTCTCTAATCGGGGGTAGTCCTGGCAGTTCCTCTGGAAAAACATCTGGGTACTCACATACTACCAAAACTGATTCAATCTTTAACTCGGTTTCTTTAGCATTCAACACAAAAGCAAGATATGCCTCATATCCCTTTCTTACGCACCTCTGAACGGTCATATGAGAGATCACAACCGGTAATCTATCTTGTTCATCTGATTCAACACGAAGAGTGTCCCTATTTTCACATCTCAACTCAATATATTTCTTTCCACAGTTTACAGTCACACCATGAGTGGTTAGCCAGTCCATACCAAGAATTATATCAAATTCATCAAATGGCAATAACATAAGATTTGCCTTAAAATAATGACCTCGAATCATTAATGGGCAATCTTTGCATACTTTATCAACAAGCAGACTTTTGCCTAAAGGATTAGACACCTTTATCACAAATTCTGTAGACTCTACGGGCATACTCATTCTAGATACTAATTTCATGCACATATAAGAATGGGTAGATCCCGGATCTATTAAAGCAATAACTTTAGTATCATAGAGAGAAAAGGTACCCGTGATCACATCAGGAGATGACGCCTCTTCGCGAGCGCGAAAGGCATAAGTCCTAGCAGGCGCACTGTCCTCAGGTCTCGTAGCCTACTCTTTGTGAGTATTCTTACTACTTGCCCCGCTTCCCGGGTTTCTCTGTGGTCTCCCTCTAGCAGTGCCTCCCGTTCTAGCATCCTGGGGCTTCTCTTTCTCATCCCCCTCTGGGCAATCTCTAATAAAATGGTCTAGAGACCCACATCTGAAATAGGCCTTTTAATTTGCTCGACATTCACCGGAATGACGTCTGCCACACTGCGAGCATTCCGGTCTACTCAGGCGGGCGTTGCCGACACTAGCAACTGAGGTGGTCTGGGCTTCAGACCCTGAGTACTGCTTACTCTTACCTTTTTTTGAAAACCCGACTGAAGTAGCTGATCGAGTAGGGAAGTCTCTTGACTTTTTAGATGAAGATTGAAATGACTTGCTCATCTGCCTCTTTCTCGAGTCACGAGACTCCATCTCGACTTTCTTTTTGTCTTTCACTAATTCTTCGACCTTACAAGCCCAGTCCACTAACACCACAAATTCTTTCAACTCAAGAACACCAACAAACAACTTGATATCTTCATTTAATCCGTCCTCAAACCTCTTACACATAATTGCTTCAGAGGACACACATTCCTGAGCGTACTTGTTGAGCCTCACAAACTCGCGCTCGTATTCAATTACTGTCATCTTGCCTTGCTTTAGTTCAAGGAATTCCTTTCTCTTCTGGTCTATAAATCTTTGGCTTATGTATTTCTTCCAAAATTCCTCTTGGAAAAACTCCCACGTAATTTTTTCCCTTGGTACAACCGACACAAGGGTATTCCACCACT
The DNA here is from genome assembly GCA_025698515.1 of Gossypium sturtianum. NCBI lineage: Eukaryota > Viridiplantae > Streptophyta > Magnoliopsida > Malvales > Malvaceae > Gossypium > Gossypium sturtianum. The sequence continues at coordinate 73,668,675 of CM046952.1, forward strand.
GGTGAGCGGAATCTCTCAGAAGAGAAACCACACACTTCACGCACTCTTCAGGTGTGTACGATAACTCATCAAATACCCTGATGGTATTTTCAAGCCAAAATTCGGCTCTTTCCGGATCATTATCTTTACTAGGCCTAAATTCCTCGGCTCCTTGCTTCCGGGTCCTATCAACCGGAGGCTTTTCTCTTCTTACAACCTCTACCACTTGAGGAGCTACAGGGGTAGGTTGAGGAATAGGCGGGGGTGGAGGGGTGGAGCATTCGGATTTACTCGTATAAACTCTGTATACCAATTACTCATCATTCAGAGAAAGGCTTCTCGGGCCTCTTCTCTCTGACCCAAAGTCTCGGGTCTACTCTCTACTGGCGCGGTCCCTTGCACGGGAGACGGCGCATTACTTGCAGCATCATCAGCTATAGCTCGGTCAGGATCAATATCCATCAACTATAAAAAGAATATACAATTCAAATCGTCAAGAGTCGTCACACTATCATTACACAAGTACTCTTACGTATGGCATGCATAGCTAGACTCATACTCACGCTACGTTAGTCCTAGAATCGACTAAACCGTAGCTCTGATACCCCTAAATGTAACACCCCTAACCCGAGTCCAACACCGAAAACGGATACGAGGTATTACCACACTTAATCTCACTTAAACATTTAATTACGGGATATAAAATTTCGTTTCGACCTAAAACCCTTTCTTCCTTGATCATAAACTTCGTATTATGGGCCTACGAGGCTTTAAACATACACCCGGAAGGTTTCGGGGTTCAACCGGAAACTTAAACGCTCTTTGAAAATTTTTACCTAGACAAGGGCCACATGCCCGTGTTGTCCAAGGGACACGCCCGTGTGCCCTAGGACATGCCCGTGTTCGACACCCGTGGTCGAAACTAACTTATCTCACACGGCTGCACACACGCCCGTGTCTATAACCCGTGTCCTTCACACGGCCTAGACACGCCCGTGTCTCCTGCTCGTGGAGCTCTCTAACTATGACGTCACCAAATCTTAATTTAGCACACGGCCAAGGCACACGCCCGTGTGCTGGCCCGTGTGACGAATCACATTCTCGTAATTAAGTACATGGGACACACGGCATAACAACACACCCATTTGGGTTGACCGTGTGTCTACCCATGTGGACAACTATAGGCTATTCTCCAAGCTTTTTTGCCACCCTGAAACAAAGACTCATTCATATAGTCTCAATTAGCACAAAACATAGCAATATTAAGCTATGAAAAATCTTTAAACTAACATTCATTCCAACCAAAATCATACTCGATAACTTGCATGAACATTCACTTCATCATAATCATAATTTTTATAGCTTAAACTTGACAATTATGGCCACCTGATAATGACCCTTTACAAAATAAGTGTAAACCATTGATAGCCAACACTTTTGCCCTTAAAAATGTTATAACATAGAATACACAATGTCCTATACATGCCATACTAAAAATGAATTAACTTTACTATACCAAAAAGGGCGGTTGATAGTGTGATTCTGAACACCGACGTTCTGTGATTCCCGAGCTAACTTGGCGTAACTACAAGGAAAAGAGAAAAGAGAGGGGTAAGCATATAGATTAGTAAGTTTGTATGAAACTCTAGGATAACATATTTACTCAAACTATAATCATTCATATCATGAAACAATGGCAACATAGTCTCAAATGAATAAAAGTACTTACTCGTACTTATTCACACTTATTCTTACTTATTCTTACCCATCTCATGTCAATATGATCTAGTAACTTTTACTTACTCGTGTTACCTGTATCACTGTATCACGTGGTTTAGCACATATGCTAACATAACCATAAGCTCACATCTTTATTATTCATATCATGAACATTACTCAAGGTAATCCGTAATCAGGTTTGGATCTAGGCCAACTCACGTACTTAACTCTTTTGCTTATGAATAAATCGGATCATCATGAATTATTCAAACTTATCATGCATAAGTTTTGATGCCAATCCCATATCCCGGATATGGTCTTACATGGGATCATTCCTTGATTGCCGATGCCATATCCCAGATATGGTCTATGGGATCTCATAACTCGATGTTGATGCCATGTTCCAGACGTGGTCTTATACGAGATTGTACATAGATGTCGATGCCATATCCAGATATGTTCTTACACGAAATCATTCTTTGGTGCCGAATCCATGTCCCTGACATGGTCTTATACGAGACCTTTCTTATCTCATATGAATACATAATATCATCCTTACCTTAGAAATTATTTCGGGACTTAAACTTAACTAATTCTCACCATTCTCTTACCGAGACTTCATCGCTCAATTTTTAACCATAACATGCATTTGTCATATTATTAGGTAATTTCAACATCGTAAGTTATGAAACTCTAATTTCATACAAACTTACCTCAATTCTCAAAATATGCCTCAAAGCTCGATTTAGTCCGCGATTTTTTTCTTGCCTCGGTTTCGATCTGGGCTTCATGTTTCTTGATCTATGATAATAAATTTCTCTTGTTAAACACATGCATTGACTAAATCTGTAACAGACCGAATTTGACCCTAATCGGAACGGTGGTTTCGGGACCACGAATCTGAGTCTGAGAAATATTTTAATATTATATTTTGTGTTTATTATATGTGACTTGATGTGTGTGAAAGTTTCGTATGAAAATTTAATCGTTTATGTGTTTAATTTTTAAAAAAAAGGACTTAATCGCCTAAAGTGTAAAAGTTGCAAACTATAGTGAAAAGTGCCTAATTGATTATGGCTTTTTAATATGGGTATTAAAAGAGTAAATAGTCCATTTTGGGAGTAAGTGGACGGCATATGACTAACTTGTCCATGATATTATGTTATTATTAAAACATTAATAAAGGTTAAATTAGTAAATGATGAAATGTTTAATATATGTTAAATAAAACATAAGAAAATGGCCATTATCATCTTCTCTCTTGTTGGCGAATATTGAGAAAGAAAAAGGGGTTTATGTTCTTTGATTTTCGGCATTTAGAAGCTTGATTTCAAGGTTAGTTTGAGTTCATTTCTTGTTAATTTTTATGTTTTTGAGATCGTTGCTTGAATCGTAGTGACCCATGTTAAAATTTTTGAATCTAAGCATGCTTGATGTTCGGCTATTGATAGGTTCATATGGTTTTTGATGTTTGATGATTTTAGATAAAAGATAAGTTAAAGATTAGTATATTTTGTATTGGAAGTTTTGATGAATTTTTGTTTTTAGGGCCAATTTGTAAAAAAATAAAATTGAAGGGACTTATTTGCAAAATAAATGAAATGTGAAGGCTTGTAAAGTCCCTAGGAATATTCGGCCCTTGTATAGTCTTAGCTAATTGGGTGTATTTTGTGTGTTATGCAAATAGGACTAAATTGCAAAGTAGTGAAATATAAGGGGTAATATGGTAATTTGTCCATTTATGTGATTTGTGACTAAATTGAATTGAAATGTACTTGAATGAGCTGAATTTAATGTGTTTTAGATCAAGAGCAAAGAAAAACAGAATTGGATCGGGGAAAGACGAAGGTTCTCGAATAGCCGATTTACACGGTCTATCGACAGCCGAGGTAAGTTCTTGAGACTAAGTGCATGAAAGAGTTAATTATAAATATAGTCATTGATATTAATTGATTTATTTGAGCATTTAAATTGAGGATAGCCGAATGTTAAAGTTCACTATTGGACTTAATGTGATTTGAATTTGAAATGGAAACTTGTATGTATAAGATCGTTAAGTGATTGTGGTTTAAGTACATGAATCGATAATAATGTGATGTTAATATGGTGAATTGATGAATTATAGTTGTGTTATTCGGGCTTTTAGCCTAGCGTGCCTTGTGCCTGTGTGTGTTATTCGGGCTTTTAGCCTAGCGAGCCACGTCGTGCGGTGAAACGATTCGCTTTATGCCTAGCAGGTTTATTACCGGTGATTAATTTCGGACCTTGAGTCCAAAGAGCCAAGTGCCGTGAACGTAATCTAAGCTCGAATATTTGCAAATCGATTTATGCACATGTCAAGAAATTTCACTTTGAAACGTATTAATTCGACCGAGAGGTAAGTAGTTCATTTTCGTGCTACTCAAGAAAATAACGAACGAATACACCAAGAAGGGAAGTTAATTACCTTGATGAATGTTATATATATAGATATATATATATGTGTGTTATAGATATGTTCGAATAGAGGATGAAAGATTATGTTATACCACTTGGTTGTAAAAAAAAATAGATGTGATGTATATGTTCATGGGAGTAGAATCGAGTATCTATGGATGTGATAATTATGTATGTTCGAAGTTTAAGTATGTGATGATGAGATCAATGATATTATGTTAAATGAAGTAATGAGAGTTGGTATAAGTATTTATAAATCAAAAATTTCATGTTTAATACCATGAATTTATGTATTTTATGCTTGATACTAAGTATTTTTAACACTTGAGACTTACTAAGCTAGTAAGCTTACTCCGATTTCTTTGTTTAATTGTTTGTTTATAGATTCTGGTTAAGCTACAAGCTCGAGAGGGATCGTCAAGAAAGTCATCCACACTATCGCCTCTTTTTGGTATTTTAAATCTTGGTTTTGATTTGAAGGCATGTATAGGCTAGATTTAGTTTTGAAACATATGATGTTTGATCTTGTATATAAATATAGCCTTGCGAAAATGGCTATTTCTTTTGGTTAAGTATCATTTCTATAATTTGGATTTCATAGCTTGTTCATAATGATAATGGATGTTTTAAATTCGGTAATGGTCTATATCACATGTGGAAGGTGCTAAATTGGTATATAATATATATATGTATATTAGGTGATGGTTTTAGTAAACTTAGTCTTGGTTTTGGTTTATATGTGAATCATGTTTGCCATGTTTATGATACGTGCATGATCGCGATTAAGGTGAATTTATGTGTAATTGTTTATTACGTTTTACTAATGATATTTGAGTAAGACATGTGTTTCGGCCTTATGATAAATAGCCTATGCTTGATATGTTTAGTAAGAATTAAATAATGCTATGTTTAAGTGATTTGGCTATGTGATATTTATACTTTTATAATGAGACATATATATGTGATAGTTGGCTATATAGATTTAATTATTAATGGTAAGAAATGAATATGTTTCTTGATTGGTTAGTTACGAATCCAAATGAAAGGTGAAATAGTATATTCGGCCAAGAGGTAATATTAATATGTTGGTATATGTAATTGATTATTAAATGGTATAATGGTTCAATTGTTTTAATAAGCATATGTATTATAGTAATATATATATATATATATATGTGCCATGAATGTTTAAATTATGTGATTCTGACAATTGTGTGTATTAAGTATTGGTAATAAAACTCGTTATACATTTAATTTAAATTTTTAAATAGATTGTAATGTTAGATAATATAGTAATGATTGCATTGATTGTGCTTAAATTCAGTTGAAGGTCTATTTCAGAATTGAGTTTAGTAAGGTAATGCCTCATAACCTTAATCCGGCGACGGATACGGGTTAGGGGTGTTACATTTTATTGGTATCAGAGCTTAAGGTTTAGTCGATTCTAGGACTACCGTAGCGCGTGTGAGTCTAACTATACATGCCTTTATCAAATATTGATAGTGTGGTGACTTCTGACATTCTGAACTGTGTTTTATATAGTAAATGGACACTGATCCTGAAAGAGCCGTAGCGGATGATGTAGAGAGTGTAGTGCCTGACCGTGCACACGGATCAGTGCCGGTAGACTCTCGACCAGTTTCGGGTAGCCACGAGGGGGAGGCTAAACAAGCCTTCTATCAGATGATGAACGAGTGGTTTACCCAGTTTATTCAGACTAACCCGGCTGTACACCAACCTCCACCCCCGAATAATTCAACTCCGATACCTTCAAGACCCCCCCGATGATAGATCCGATGAGATCTAGTAGGCCTCCAGTTGATAAAATCAGGAAATTTGGGGCCGAAGAATTCAGGGCCAACGATGATGATGACGCAGAGCGAGCTGAAATGTGGCTTGATAACACTATTCGGGTACTTGATGAGCTATCTTGTACTCCAGATGAATGCCTGAAGTGTGCTATATCTTTACTTCGGGACACTGCATATCACTGGTGGAATACACTAGTATCAGTAGTTCCGAAAGAAAAAGTGACGTGGATTTTTTCAAGATGAATTTCGCAAGAAATATATCACCAAAGATTCGTTGATCAAAAACGAAAAGAATTTCTCGAATTAAAACAGGGGCAAATTGACCGTGCTTAAATATGAGAGAAAATTTGTCAGATTGAGCCGATATGCTCGGGAATGTGTATCAACTGAAGCCATTATGTGCAAAAGGTTCGAAGACGGTTTGAATGAAGATTTAAAGTTGCTTGTTGGCATTCTTGAAATCAAAGAGTTTGTGATACTAGTCGAGCGAGCTTGCAAAGCTGAAGAACTCGGGAAGGAGAAAAGAAAGGTGAGATGAAGCTAGAGACACTCGTAAGAGATCGTCGGGTAAGAGTTTCCATTCCACATCTAAGAAGTTCGGAGATGACTTCACCGACATAAAGCTACTTCAGATTTACCTAGACGTGATCGACCTCCGTGGGCTCCTGTTACCTTGTAACACCCCAAACCCGACGGACACCGCGTCCGAATGCGGTATGTTACGGGAAAACGTTTTGAGAACCCAAAGTATATAGTTAAAAACGAGTTGATTTCATTTAGCATTTCCAATAGTTTCTTAGTACTATTTCAAACATTTTTGACTTAGTAGAATATCGAGTTTGGTTTGAAAATCATTTGAGTTTACTTGATAGCAAAACATAGTGAGATACCCGATGGTATAGTTTAAAACACATTGCGTTATAGTTTTGAATACATTATCTTACCAAATTTTTAGTAAAATTTCATGCCAAGTTATTTGTTAAGCGGGTTGAGAATCTAATTAAAACATAACCATCATAAAACATAATTTAAAGGCCTTTTACAAATCCAAATTAAAGCTCAAATAAAAATAAATAAGCTAAAGTACCCAAAGTGAATAGTCTGAGCAAAACTTTTATTAAAGCATGGCATGTGCACCCCGAGTCCACCCCGGCTCCATGTCCGCGTCTACGGGTCACCTGAAATGTCAAAGGAGAGGGTGAGTCGAATGACTCGATGCATAAATCCCGCTCCCGATGAAACAACATGCTAACACACATCATACATAGCAACATAATTAATGCAACCCGATCCTAACCATCCGTATCTCCTTTTTCTACCCCTTGTGGTACCAAACCACTGGTGGTGCCAAACCACTGGTGACATATAGTCACAATGTGTTACCAAAACACTGGTGTCCTAAAGACACAATATCCATCAATGTGGTGCCAAACCACTGGTGTCCCAAAGACACGTTTGTGCTACCAAAGCACCGTGACCAAAGTCACAAATCCAATGATGGGGCCAACCCATCGTGTGATACCCAATCACTAGCGCAGACGATCCCATATCTCATGTGGGGCCAACCCACGGTGGTGTCAAACCACGTGGACGCAGTCGCAATGAGGTGCCCAACCTCTGTGTCCCAAAGACACAAATGTGGTACCAAACCACCGTGACCGTAGTCACAATAATCGAATGATGGGGCCAACCCATCGTGTGATAGCCAATCACTAGCGAGGCGATCCCATATCTCATGTGGGGCCAACCCACGGTGGTGTTAACCACGTGGACGAGTCGCAACGAGGTGCCAAACCTCCGGAGGTGCCAAACCTCTGTGACCCAAAGTCACAAAGTGTGTTACCAAAACACTTTGGTGCTCGTCAAAGACAAAATATCACCGCTGCTCCTCCACTCATATCACCCATCAACATACCATACTCATGTAATCATGCATATCATACAAATCATGCATATCATGCCAACATGTCTAGCATTACATCTCATAGCATACATAACATAGATCATAATACCCAAAGTATCCATACTAGAACTTGTAATAAATTAGACTTACCCGGATACGTACACATACCCCGTTTGGGTATCCAATTATCCGTCATCTTGGTATAGTTTTTAACAGAGCAAACAGGTTTATTAATAACATTACTAGGTATCAGTGTGTTAGTTTACACACCTGGTAATACGAGTCTAAAATCCCAACGAAACGATCTAAATCTCCCGAGTGACTTGCTCCTAATATCGGCCAAACATAGGGGTTAGGCATCTATAACATTCGGCCAACAACAATTAACCAAAGGGGTTAATATCGAACCCTTACCTTGCTAATGGTTTGATTTCTTATCAAACCCGAACCACAAAGGTTCTCCTTCCAACAATCGTCTACACCTTCAAAAGAGAACTGTTAATCTTTTAGAAACCTTTTAGACTTAATCAAAACTAAACGAATAACCCATGAACAATATCTCACCATCACTTACCGGTCAATTAATGTAAGATGACATGACAACTCCTCTTGCTTGCTTCCAAAATCCAAGGATCCTATAACGAGAGATTAGTACCCTTCCAACATGACCATATTCGGCCCTCACCCAAACCGTAACCAAAAAGAACAAAAGAGGGAAAATATGGCCATTCGGCCACCCCACTTACCTTGTTCAAAGATTGAACAACCAACCAAATCCACTCTTCACTGATATTCGGCCACCAAGGAACTACTAAGAGAGAGAAGACTTTCGGCCAAGAGGAATGGAAGGAACAAACGAATACAAACGGCTTGAGCTTTGAACAAAAGACAAGAATAAAACGATGAGTAGAGAGTGGGGACTTTCGGTTTGAAAAGAAATGGATGAAGAAAGTGTTTTTGGGAGGGTAAGATTCGGCTACCAATGTTTCAAGAAGAGGAAAAAGAATGTTGGAGAAGAGAGAGTTTCGGTTTTAACACAATTAAACAAAAGAAGAAGAAATGGGGTTGAACATTCGGCCACACACAAAAATTAAGGAAAAGAAATGCAAATTTCGGCAAGGCTATAGGGGTTTGGTCATTCAGTTTGAAGAAATGAGAAAAACTCTCTGAAGTTTCGGTTGCTTTTGACAAAAGAAGAAAATGTTGGCTTCACAAATGCTTTTGGCCGAAAATGCACAAAATGAGAAGTGCATTTCGGCACACCTCACTTCCCTTACCAAACCATCCACACCCCACTCCAAACCCCACAAATTCGGCCAAAATCCCTCCATTCACTCCACTCCCCACATTCAAACAACAAGACCAAGTCTTCCTCCTACAATTATTCTCCACCAACCGTTTGAATGGTATGACTTGGTCCAAGGTAGAATTCAACTTGCCTTCTACCTCTTCCCCCATGCCGTCCAAAATTAAAGCCAAAATGGGGACTCTGCAGCTCGAACACTAGACCTCCACTCCTTGTAGATGACGCCACACCAAGCTCCCCCATGTAGCGCATGCTTTGCCACTAAGCTAGCTCCTTACTTGTGCAACAAAACAACAATTAAAATTCTTAAACCCCACTCCAACGGCTCCTCCTATAAAGCCTAAAAACTAAAATTCTCCCATTCACTCAGGGCATACTCCTAGCCTACAACCAAGCCCCCAAACATAGAAATAGCCACGCAAAGACACTAAACACATGCAATAACATGCAAAGCAACCAAATGACCCTAACCCGGGATATTACAGCTTCTATCCCCTTAAAAATAATTTCGACCTCGAAATTACCTGATCAGAAGAGTTGCGGGTATTGCTGTCTCATCATATCCTCGGGTTCCCACGTAGCTTCTTCTACGCCATGATTCCGCCAAAGTACCTTAACCAAAGGCACAGACTTCTTACGCAGAACCTTCACATCTCGATCAAGAATCTGCACAGGTTCCTCCTCCATGGTCAAATCTGGATTTACCTCGATCTCTTCCACTGCTACCACATGCGACGGATCTGAACGATACCTCCGAAGCATCGAAACGTGGAATACGTCGTGAATCTGACTAAGCTCTGCTGGCAACTCAAGCTGATACGCCACTGGTCCAACTCGTCTCGAACCTTATACGCCCAATGAACCTCGGACTTAACTTGCCTTTCTTCCCGAATCTCAACACCTTTTTCCAAGGCGAGACCTTCAGAAAACTTCGATCCCCACAAAGAAATTCTATATCTCTTCGCTTAAGATCGGCGCATAAGACTTGCTGCGGTCCGAAGCTTCCTTCAATCGGGACTGAATCAACTTAACCTTGTCCTCGGTCTCACCACCAACTCGGGTCCCAACAATCGGCGTTCACCCAACTCCGTCCAACACGTAGGTGAGCGACACTTCCTACCATACAACGCCTCATATGGTGCCATCTTGATGCTCGCTTGGTAATCGTTGTTGTAGGCAAACTCAGCTAATGGTAGAAACTCCTCCCAACTACCTCTAAAATCCAAGATACAACCTCTCAAAGATATCCTCTAAGACACGAATGACCTTTTTCGATTGACCGTCGATCATGGGTGAAAAGCCGTCTTTGAAATCCAAACGCGTACCCAAAGCTTTGATGCAACGCTTTCCAAAACCTTGACGTAAATCGGGATCCCTATCCGAGATTATCAAACCGGCACACCATGCAACCTTACTATCTATCGACACATACACGGCTTAGCTTAGCTTCAAGGCGAATAATCAACCTCACCGAATGAAGTGAGCTGATTTAGTCGATCGATCCACCACTACCCAAATCGAATCTTTCTTGCTTGGCGTGGCGGTAACCCACTAACAAAATCCATGGTTATCCTTTCCCACTTCCATCGAGGAATCTTCACAGTGAAGCAAACCCGACGGCAATCGATGCTCGGCCTTGACTGTTGACAAGTCAGACACTTCCCAACAAACTCTGTCACCTCTTTCTTCAAACCAGGCCACCAAAATCGCTCTCTAAGATCTCTATACATCTTACTACCTCCGGGATGCATAGCATAAGGACTGCTATGTGCGTCCCCAAGAATCTTTTCCTTAGCTCAACATCTTTAGGCATACAAGCTTTACCTTGAAAACACAGAACCCCATCACGGACAAGTCAGTAACCCTCCAAACCACCATCCTCGCACTTGCAACCTTCGCGCTTTCGTAACCTCATCCAATAAGCTGTTTCTCTCGATCTGCTCAACCTAAGTAGGCTTAACTTGCGCTACGCGAATACTCCCATCGTCATACAAACTCAAGTGGGCAAACAAAGCTCTTAAGTCCGAAACAACCTTGCGGCTCAACGCGTCACCACCACGTTAGCCTTGCCCGGATGATACTCAATCGAACGATCGTAATCTTTCAAGAAACTCAACCCATCTGCGCTGCCTCAAATTCAAATCCTTCCGAGTCGGAAGATACTTTAGACTCTTGTGATCCGTGTAGACTATCGATCTTTCTCCATACAAGTAGTGCCTCCAAATATTTAAAGCGAAGACTACAAATGCTAGCTCCAAATCGTGCGTCGGATAGTTGACCTCATGTGGTCTCAAATGCGAGAAGCGTAAGCCACAACCTTACCTTCTTGCATCAAAGACACAACCCAAGCCCGTATGTGATGCATCGCAATAGATCATGAATTCCTTGCCACCTCAAAGTTGAATCAAAGCCGAGCCTCCGTCAAAATCTTCTTTAACTTATCGAAGCTTTCCTGCTGTTTCTCGGTCCATACAAACGGAACTTCTTTCCTCAAAGAACTTGGTCATCGGCGCACGCTATCAACGAAAAACCCTCAACAAACCTTCGGTAGTATCCGGCCAAACCCAGAAAACTCCGAATCTCGACCACCGACTTAGGCGGCTTCAATCCAAAATCGCCTCAATCTTACGAGGATCTACTCGAATCCCTCACCCGACACTACATGACCCAAGAAAGTCACTTCCTGGCCGAACTCACACTTACCGAACTTAGCATAGAGCTACTCTTCCTCAAAATCGCAACACCACTGCAAATGCTTATCATGCTCTTCCTCTGTCCTGAGTACACCAAGATGTCGTCTATGAAAACCACGACGAACCGATCCAAATCTTGTTGAAACACCCTATTCATCATATCCATAAACGCCGCCGGTCGTTAGTCAACCCGAACGGCATTACGTAAATTCGTAGTGCCCATACCGAGTCCGAACGCTGTTTTATGGATATCGCCTCCTTAACTCTTAATCGGTGATACCTGGACCTCAAGTCGATCTTTGAAAATACCGCGGCACCCTTCAAATGATCAAACAAGTCATCTATCCGTGGCAACGGATACTTGTTTTTAATCGTCGACTTATTCAATCAAGCGGTAGTCTATGCACATCCGCATCGTGCCATCTTTCTTCTTGACAAAGAGTACCGGCGCACACTTACCACGCGAAACACTAGGCCTAATAAAACCTCGATCCAATAACTCCTGGATCTCGAGCCTTAAGCTCCACCAATTCCTTTGGCGCCATCCTATACGGAGCAATAGACACCGCGCGATTCGGGTAATAGATCTATCCCGAACTCTACCTCGCGATCGCGGCAAACCCGAAGTTCCTCAGGAAAAACATCAGCAAACTCCTTAACGGTACGAACCTTCTCCACAGCAGAATCTTTAGCCTCCAAGGCATACACATGAACCACATATGCTTCACAGCCCTTCCTGACCATCTTCTCCGCCTTCAGAGCAGATACCACATTTGATAAGTAATCCCTCCTATTACCTATCATAGCCACCTCATCACCCTCAACCGTCTTAAGAACCATGCGCTTGGCCGCGCAATCCAACCTCGCCTGGTACTTGATGTAACACCCCAAACCCGGACAAGACACCACGTCCAAATCTGGTATGTTACGGGGAAAAACGTTTTTGGGAGATCAGATTTTTCGTCTAAAAGCGGGGTGAAAACATAGTGAACTTGAAGAAAATTTGAGTAGGCTTGTTTGACTAGATTTTTGAAAACTTACCCGAAGTATATAGTTAAAACGAGTTGATTTCATTTAGTAATTCCAATAGTTTCTTAGTGCTGTTTTAAAACATTTTTGACTTAGTAGAAAATCGAGTTTGATTTGAAAATCATTTGAGTTTACTTAATATAAAAACATTGTAATACCCGATGGTATAATTTAAAACACATTGCGATATAATTTTGAAAACGTTGTCTTTCCAAGTTTTAGTAAAATTTATACCAACTTATTTTGTTAAGGCATGTTAAAAATATCTAACTTAAAGCATAACATCATAAACCATAATTTTAAGGGCCTCTTACAAATCTAAATTAAAACCCAAATGAAAGTGAATAAGCTAAAGTACCCAAATTAAAAAGTCTGAGTAAAACTTTATTCAAGATGGCATGAGCACCCCGAGTCCATCCCTTACTCCATGTCCGCGTCTCTGAGTCACCCGAAATGTCAAAGGAGAGGGTGAGTCGAATGACTCAGTGCATAAATCCCGCTCCCGATGAAACAACATGCTAACACACATCATACATAGCAACATAGTTAATGCAACCCGATCCTAACCATCCGTATCTCCTTTTCTACCCCGTGTGGTACCAAACCACTGGTGGTGCCAAACCACCGGTGACATACATCACAATGTGTTACCAAAACACCGTGTCCCAAAGACACAATATCCGTCAATGTGGTGCCAAACCACCGGTGTCCCAAAGACACGTTTGTGCTACCAAAGCACCGGTGACCGAAGTCACAAATCCAATGATGGGGCCAACCCATCGTGTGATACCCAATCACTAGCGACGATCCCATATCTCATGTGGGGCCAACCCACGCAGTATATCAAACCACGAGGACGAGTCGCAATGAGGTGCCCAACCTCTGGTGTCCCAAAGACACAAATGTGCTACCAAAGCACCGGTGCTCGTCGAGACAAAATATCACTGCTCCCTCCACTCATATCACCCATCAACATACCATACTCATGTGATCATGCATATCATACAAGTCATGCCTATCATGCTAATATGTTTGACTCATACCCCATATCACATACATACATAGTCATGATACCATATAGATCATCAATGAAACTTGTAACAATACCGACTTACCCGAGTCCAAGATCATACCCAAAAGGGTATCATATCAATCCATCAAACCGCCATGATTTTAATAGGCAAACCGGTTTAATAATAATATCACTAAGTATGGGTGTGTTAGTTACACACCGTATACACGCTGTCTAAAAATCCCAACGAATCGATCTAAGTCCCTTGATTATCCGGCTCCTATAATCGGCCAACATAGGGGTTAGTACATATAAACCATTCGGCCAAAGGCTTTATACCAAGAGAAGTCATCTCAAACCCTTACCTTCACTTCTTAACTTGGTTTCCAACCAACCCCGAACCACAATGGTCCTTCTAAGACGATCGGCCACCACCTTGAAAAGAATAACAGTTAATCCTTTATCATTCACGACTTAATGGAAACCAGACGATTAAACTAACAACAACCAATCACTTACCCCTTACTAATCAATTGACAGAAGAAAACGGCTCCTCTTGCTTGCTTCCACAATCCAATGATCCTATAACGAAGAGATTAGAATCCTTCCAAAATGACCATATTCGGCCCTTAATTAAACCAAAATCGATTGAGAAAAGAAAGAAAATAAATGACCATTCGGCCATGGACTTACCAACCTCCAAACGGTTGAAGCAAGAAACCCCCCAACACTCTATTGATGTTCGGCCACAACAACCACTAGGAGAAGGGATGGATCCGGTCAATACTTTGAACCAAAGAGAATTCGGTCTAGAATTAAAATAAAGCAAGGGAAATATGTGATCAAGAAGAAAGAATCGGCCAAAGTTTGAGAAGAAAAGAAAGAAAAAATGGAAAAGTGGTAGGTGCTTTTCGGTTTTTGAGATGACAAGAAATGGAAGGAATGAATAGGAATTTTCGGTTTAGGCAAGGTAAATTTCGGCTTTAGTGTTTCAAAAAGGGGAGAGAAAACGAAACAAAAATGAGATATGAGAAGGCTAGTTTCGGCTTAGCTCCAAAAGAAGATAAGAAGGAGAAATGGAATGAGCATTCGGCCAAAAGAGACAAAAAGAAGTACAAGCTTGAGGCTCAAGAACTTTCGGCTACAAACACTTTAGGAGACAAGAAATAAAATGAAACTTTCAAAGAATCCATTTTGAGTTTTGGTCTTACGGTTCCAAGAGTAAAAGAATGAGAGAAATTCTCTTGAAAATTCAATGACAAAAGAAAGAAAGAATAGCCTTCCAACTTGACCGAAAATGCCTCAAAACTCCAAATGAATTTCGGCATTACCCACTACAACACACCACCAAGCCGTCCACCCACTCCACAACTCCCCAACATTCGGCCAAATCCCCCTATTCACTCCCAACCACAATTTCAAATAAGTTTGAACAAGTCATCCTCCACCAATTTCTCTCCACCATCCAAGTCACCCCTTGACCAAGTCCATGGTAGAATTCAAGTTGCTCTCAACCTCTTCCTCCATGCCGTCCAAAATGAGAACCAAAATGGGAGCTTTACGACTTGAACTCTGGACCTCCCTCACCTGTAGATGACGCCACACCAAGCTCCTCCCTTGCCACTCTGCCAGCTCTTCATTTGTGCAATAAAACACCAAAGAAAACTCTTATACCCAGCTCCAACAAATCCCTGACTTAACACCCAAAAACCAAAATTTTCCCATTCACTCGGGCATACTCCTAGACTTCAATCAAACCCCTAAAACACCGAAATAGCAACACAAAGACACTAAACTCATGCAATATCATGCAACAAAAACAGCCCCTAACCCGGGATATTACAGTTGACCAACCAGTCCATCCCAAGAATCAGATCGAACTCCCCAAACGGCGGTTCCATCAGATCAAGAAGAAACACTACCCCTTGGAGTTCTAGGGGTACCTCTCTAAACAGTTTATCTACTACTACAGAGTGACCTAGAGGGCTAATCACGATCATCCGCCTAGAAGATATCTCGAGTCTAAATCCATGGTCTCTACTATACTCATCGGCAACATAAGAGTGCGTTGAACCCACATCAATCAAAGCGGATAAGGAGAACCAAAAATCAAAAACGTCACGGTTATGACGTCCGTCGTCGCGCCTCCTCCCGGCGCCTCGCGGCATAAACTAATCCAGCCGCGGCATCGAACTACCGCGCTTCGCCCGCGGTGCTCCACGGCCCCAACCAGAACCATTACCACCTCTGCCATTACCACGCCCCTCTGTGGTGGCGGTCTATTACCTCTGACTGATTACGGCCGACTCTCGGTGAATCTGGCCAACCTCACGGGCGGTCCCTCACACGATGCTCCGAGAACCACACTCAAAGCAACCTTTTCCTCCATCCGGCCACCCCACCCCAATGAGATTTCCCACATCGATTACCATGCGGCGGTCCCCCGCTTAGCGACAACAAACCTAGCGGCCGATTCGGCCCTCTCGGTCTAGCTCTCTTCTGCGGACTACCCGACGATCGAGAAGACCCAAAGCTCCTATTATGCCTATTTCTCGTCCATGCCTGTCTCACCGACTCCTTAACACCCTCGGCTACCTTAGCCTTCTCAACTAAGACAACAAACTCGCGCTCTGGCGAGGAGCAATCAAGCGACCTCAACTTGTCTCGCACCATCCTCGAAACGAACACACCTCTCATGCTCGGTGGCCACAATGCCCTCGGCATACCTACTCGGCCGGAACTCGGCCTCGTACTTTCGAAACAGATTTACTCCCGAACAAGCCTCGAAATGCCTTCATTGAGTCAATATAACTAGCTCCGATGTATTTCTTTTGATATGCACGACCACAGAAATAATCCCATGTCAAATCCTCCGCGCCACACTGTCCCGAACCGTGAGCCACCACCGGTATGACTCATCCCGAAGAAGCGTCGATGCCCTTCGACTTCTCTTCAAGAGGTCAAATCCAGATCATCCATGATCCGCTCGGGCTGCCTCCAAATGATTTCTCGGCGGCTTTGAGCAACACCGAGATACACTCGGAAGAATTCGGCCCCATTTGCCCGAAGTCGCTCAGCCGCAATTTCCTAACTCTGCACCACCACCTACACCAGCTACTCTTTCCAACACTCGCGGCGATCGCTGTGACATCGCTGCGTCATCCGATGCGATCTTGGAACTCACCACCTCCACCGGTGGCGGTATGCCGTATCTCATTTTCGACCCACGACCAGATCCTACGGGTTCGAAAGCGTCATCCTACCACGACCTGCGTCCACGACCACGTCCACCTCTAGCGCTCATGACTAATCTTTCTACGTATCGATTTAAGAGTTTTATGCATCAGCATATATTCCACTATTTTAAGGCAAATCTTATGAATATTTAAGGAGATTTGTTCTCGTGAGTTCACTGAATCCTATCGGTTTCAATCTCTAAAGTAATATACTATTGCTATTCATCAAATCGTATCACATCCAATCAATTCACAAGCAATAGTAAGGGTACTTACAGGCGAATCGTGCAAGCTGAGACTCGGTGCCATGCCTTTCAAACCATACAAACACTTAAAATAACTCTTAAAAACTTTTTGGGCCTCAGCCCACAAAGTGAGCCTTTGAACTCGGCTCGATATACCACAATTGTAACACCCCAAACCCGGACGGGACACCGCGTCCAAATCGTATGTTACGGGAAAACGCTTTTGAGAACCCAAAGTATATAGTTAAAAACGAGTTGATTTCATTTAGCATTTCCAATAGTTTCTTAGTACTATTTCGAAACATTTTTGACTTAGTAGAATATCGAGTTTGGTTTGAAAATCATTTGAGTTTACTTGATAGCAAAACATAGTGAGATACCCGATGGTATAGTTTAAAACACATTGCGTTATAGTTTTGAATACATTATCTTACCAAATTTTTAGTAAAATTTCATGCCAAGTTATTTGTTAAGCAGGTTGAGAATCTAATTAAAACATAACCATCATAAAACATAATTTAAAGGCCTTTTACAAATCCAAATTAAAGCTCAAATAAAAATAAATAAGCTAAAGTACCCAAAGTGAATAGTCTGAGCAAAACTTTTATTAAAGCATGGCATGTGCACCCCGAGTCCACCCCGACTCCATGTCCGCGTCTACGGGTCACCTGAAATGTCAAAGGAGAGGGTGAGTCGAATGACTCGATGCATAAATCCCGCTCCCGATGAAACAACATGCTAACACACATCATACATAGCAACATAATTAATGCAACCCGATCCTAACCATCCGTATCTCCTTTTTCTACCCCTTGTGGTACCAAACCACTGGTGGTGCCAAACCACTGGTGACATATAGTCACAATGTGTTACCAAAACACTGGTGTCCTAAAGACACAATATCCATCAATGTGGTGCCAAACCACTGGTGTCCCAAAGACACGTTTGTGCTACCAAAGCACTGGTGACCGAAGTCACAAATCCAATGATGGGGCCAACCCATCGTGTGATACCCAATCACTAGCGACGATCCCATATCTCATGTGGGGGCCCAACCCACGGTGGTGTCAAACCACGAGGACGAGTCGCAATGAGGTGCCCAACCTCACGGTGTCCCAAAGACACAAATGTGGTACCAAACCACTTTGGTGACCGTAGTCACAATAATCGAATGATGGGGCCAACCCATCGTGTGATACCCAATCACTAGCAGACGATCCCATATCTCATGTGGGGCCAACCCACGGTGGTGTTAACCACAGGGACGAGTCGCAACGAGGTGCCAAACCTCTGGAGGTGCCAAACCTCTGGTGACCCAAAGTCACAAAGTGTGTTACCAAAACACTGGTGCTCGTCAGCACAAAATATCACTGCTCCCTCCACTCATATCACCCATCAACATACCATACTCATGTAATCATGCATATCATACAAATCATGCATATCATGCCAACATGTCTAGCATTACATCTCATAGCATACATAACATAGATCATAATACCCAAGGTATCCATACTAGAACTTGTAATAAATTAGACTTACCCGGATACGTACACATACCCCGTTTGGGTATCCAATTATCCGTCATACTGGTATAGTTTTTAACAGGCAAACAGGTTTATTAATAACATTACTAGGTATCAGTGTGTTAGTTTACACACCTGGTAATACGAGTCTAAAATCCCAACGAAACGATCTAAATCTCCCGAGTGACTTGCTCCTAATATCGGCCAAACATAGGGGTTAGGAATCTATAACATTCGGCCAACAACAATTAACCAAAGGGGTTAATATCGAACCCTTACCTTGCTAATGGTTTGATTTCTTATCAAACCCGAACCACAAAGGTTCTCCTTCCAACAATCGTCTACACCTTCAAAAGAGAACTGTTAATCTTTTAGAAACCTTTTAGACTTAATCAAAACTAAACGAATAACCCATGAACAATATCTCACCATCACTTACCGGTCAATTAACAGAAGATGACAACTCCTCTTGCTTGCTTCCAAAATCCAAGGATCCTATAACGAGAGATTAGTACCCTTCCAACATGACCATATTCGGCCCTCACCCAAACCGTAACCAAAAAGAACAAAAGAGGGAAAATATGGCCATTCGGCCACCCCACTTACCTTGTTCAAAGATTGAACAACCAACCAAATCCACTCTTCACTAATATTCGCCCACCAAGGAACTACTAAGAGAGAGACTTTCGGCCAAGAGGAATGGAAGGAACAAACGAATACAAACGGCTTGAGCTTTGAACAAAAGACAAGAATAAAACGATGAGTAGAGAGTGGGGACTTTCGATTTGAAAAGAAATGGATGAAGAAAGTGTTTTTGGGAGGGTAAGATTCGGCTACCAATGTTTCAAGAAGAGGAAAAAGAATGTTGGAGAAGAGAGAGTTTCGGTTTTAACACAATTAAACAAAAGAAGAAGAAATGGGGTTGAACATTCGCCACACACAAAAATTAAGGAAAAGAAATGCAAATTTCGGCAAGGCTATAGGGGTTTGGTCATTCAGTTTGAAGAAATGAGAAAAACTCTCTGAAGTTTCGGGTTGCTTTTGACAAAAGAAGAAAATGTTGGCTTCACAAATGCTTTTGGTCGAAAATGCACAAAATGAGAAGTGCATTTCGCACACCTCACTTCCCTTACCAAACCGTCCACACCCCCACTCCAACACCCCACAAATTCGGCCAAAATCCCTCCATTCACTCCACTCCCCACATTCAAACAACAAGACCAAGTCTTCCTCCTACAATTATTCTCCACCAACCGTTTGAATGGTATGACTTGGTCCAAGGTAGAATTCAACTTGCCTTCTACCTCTTACCCCATGCCGTCCAAAATTAAAGCCAAAATGGGGACTCTGCAGCTCGAACACTAGACCTCCACTCCTTGTAGATGACGCCACACCAAGCTCCCCCATGTAGCGCATGCTTTGCCACTAAGCTAGCTCCTTACTTGTGCAACAAAACAACAATTAAAATTCTTAAACCCCAGCTCCAACAGCTCCCCTCCTATAAAGCCTAAAAACTAAAATTCTCCCATTCACTCAGGCATACTCCTAGCCTACAACCAAGCCCCCAAAACATAGAAATAGCCACGCAGCACACTAAACACATGCAATAACATGCAGCAACCAAACAGCCCCCTAACCCGGGATATTACATACCTCGATGGCCAGTGTTGGTAACGTTCCACAGAATCGAGTTGAATGCAAGCACTGTGGGAAATGGCATTCCGGGAGTTGTTGATTCCATGATCGGTCTTGCTTTAAATGCGGATCGTCAGATCATTTTATTAGAGAATGTCCGATGTTAGTTGAAGCGAAATACGATTCAAAACATTAAGTCGAGCAACACATCATCGGTATGAGGCGGGCCACCCGGACATTCAAGCAATGTAGGTGGTAGTCGAGAGGAACGAAGAACATCGTAGTTCGATCGAGGCTAGAGCCCCACTAGAGCTTATGCCACACGAGCCGAGAGGATGCTTCTTCCCCGATGTCATTACCGGTACTTTCACCCTT
This sequence comes from Gossypium sturtianum, assembly GCA_025698515.1. Taxonomy (NCBI): domain Eukaryota; kingdom Viridiplantae; phylum Streptophyta; class Magnoliopsida; order Malvales; family Malvaceae; genus Gossypium; species Gossypium sturtianum. The sequence goes on from CM046952.1 coordinate 73,689,580, forward strand.
TATGATACTACTGTGATTGCATTGATTGATCCTGGTTCGACCCATTCATATGTGTGTGAAACTCTAGTATTCGGTAAGACTCTGCCAGTTGAGTCTACTGAGTTTGTGATTCGTGTGTCCAACCCTTTGGGTAGATGTGTGCTTGTTAATAAAGTGTGTAAAGGTTGCCCGTTGATGATTCGGGATTCTTGCTTTCCAGCTGATTTAATGTTGTTGCCCTTCGATGAGTTCGATATAATTTTGGGAATGGACTGGTTAACTTCACATGATGCAAGATGGTGAATTGCAAAAGAAAGCTAATTGATTTGAGATGTCGAACGGGAGATTATCGAAATTGAATCCGATGATTTAAGTGGGTTTCCTACGATAATATCTTCGATGTTAGCCCGAAAATATGTGAGAAAAGGATGTGAAGCTTATTTGGCGTATGTACTGGATAATAAAGTGTCTGAAAAGTATATTGAATCTTTACCGGTTGTGTGTGAATACCCAGATGTGTTTCCTGAAGAACTACCGGGCTTACCACCAGTACGAGAGATTGAGTTCGGCATTGAATTAGTACCAGGAACGACTCCGATTTTGATAGCTCCGTGATCGGATGGCACCTACTGAGTTAAAAGAATTGAAAGCGCGATTGCAAGAATTGTGAGATAGGGGCTTTGCACGACCGAGCTTATCTCCTTGGGGTGCACCGGTTTTATTTGTGAAAAAGAAAGATGGGACCATGCGAATGTGTATCGACTATCGGTAACTAAATAAGGTAACTATAAAGAATAAATACCCGTTACCTCGGATTGATGACTTGTTTGATCAGCTAAAAGGGGCTTCAGTATTTTCGAAGATAGATTTGAGATCAGGCTATTATCGATTCAGTCGAGAGAGATACAGATGTGCCAAAGATCGCATTCCTGGACAAGGTACGGACATTTTGAGTTTCTGGTTATGCCTTTTGGACTCACTAATGCACCTGCTATTTTTATGGATCTAATGAATCGAGTTTTCAGACAGTTTTTGGATCGGTTTGTAGTAGTGTTTATTGATGATATACTGATCTATTCCAAAAATGAAACCGAGCATGTCTTGAGCATTTGAGATTAGTGCTACAAACTTTGAGAGATCAACGATTGTATATGCGAAGTTTAGTAAGTGTGAGTTACGGATGAAAAAGGTCAGCTTTTGGGACAAGTTGTTTCAAAGATCGTATTCAAGTCGATCCGAACAAAATTTGGCTATACTTGATTGGAAGCCACCAAGAATGTTTTTGAGATTCAAGCTTTACGGGACTTGCGGGCTACTATAGACAGGTTTGTGAAAGTTTTTTCTCAGAATAGCTACACCTTTGACAAAGCTACTACAGAAAGATGTAAAGTTCAAGTGGTCGGAAAATTATCGAAGAGTTTCGATCGGTTGAAAGCCCTTTTGACTGAAGTCCCATGTTAGCTCAGACTGAGTCGGGTAAGGAATTTGTTGTGTATTCTGATGCTTCCTTAAATGGTTTGGGCTGTGTATTGATGCAGGAAGGCAGAGTAGTAGCCTACGCATCAAGACAATTGAAGCCGCATGAAAGAAATTACCCGACGCATGATTTGGAGCTTGCAGCCATTGTGTTCGCACTGAAGATTTGGCGTCATTACTTATTCGGAGAGAAATGCCATGTTTACTCGGATCATAAAAGTCTGAAGTATTTGATGACTCAAAAAGACCTGAATTTAAGACAACGTAGGTGGTTGGAATTGTTAAAAGACTATGAATTGGTGATTGACTACCATCCGGGAAAAGCTAACGTTGTTGCAGATGCGTTAAGTCGAAAATCACTGTTTGCTCTTCGTGCAATGAACGCGCAGATAGCTATGTGCAGTGATGGTTCGATCATAGCCGAGTTACAAGCAAGACCGATGTTTATTCAAAGAAATTTGTGATGCACTGAAAAGTTGACAAAGATTTGATTACTAGTCGAATTCGATTGTGAAAAAGGTGCAAAATCGATTTTCAGATTGATGCAAATGGTTGCTTTGAATTTTAAAAGCCGAATGTGTGTTCAGAAGAACTCGTGATTTGATCTGAGATGATTCGAGTGAGGCCCATAGTGGTCGACTATCGATACATCCGGTAGCACAAAAATGTATAACGATTTGAAACAATTCTATTGGTGGCACGGCATGAAGCGGGATATATCTGAATTTGTTTCGAAATGCTTAGTTTGTCAGCAAGTAAAAGCTGAGCATCAAGTGCCATCCGGACTACTTCAGCCAATCATGATACCTGAATGGAAATGGGATAGAATTACAATGGATTTTGTATCCGGTCTCCCTATGACACCGAGTAAGAAAGATGCCGTTTGGGTTATAGTTGATAGACTGACCAAATCAGCTCATTTTGTACCAGTTCGTGCGGGACTATTCACTCGATAAACTTGCCGAATTGTATGTATCACAGATTGTGAGATTGCATGGTGTACCGAGTTCCATTGTTTCAGACAGAGACCCGAGATTCACATCGCGGTTTTGGAAGAAGTTGCAAGATGCTTTAGGCACTAAACTTCATTTTAGTACTGACCTTTCATCCATGAGATGCATTTGTTAGTCCGAGTGAACTATTCGGATACTTGAGGACATGTTGAGATGTTGCGTTCTCGAGTTTGAAGGTACGTGGGAACGATACCTACCTTTGATTGAATTTGCTTACAATAATAGCTTTCAATCTAGTATCAAAATGGCACCTTATGAAGCCTTGTGCGGGCGAAAATGTCGAACACCATTATCTTTGGGTGAGCTCACGAGAATAAGATACACGGGGTTGATTTGATTAAAGAAACCGAACAAAAGTGGTGTGATCGAAATACTTTGAAAGTCGCCTCGAGGCCGACAAAAGTCTTATGCTGACTTAAAGCGTAAAGATATTGAATTTCAAATCGGAGATCGAGTATTCTTGAAAGTTTCTCCGTGGAAAAAGGTATTTCGATTTGGTCGGAAAGGCAAACTTAGTCCGAGATTCATCGGACCTTATGAAATCACCGAACGTATTGGGCACATTGCTTATAGGTTGAAGTTGCCCTCTCGAGTTAGAAAAGATACATGACGTATTTCATGTTTCGATGCTTCGTATGTACAGATCGAGATCCGTCTCATGTGATCACACCGCAAGAGATTGAAATCCAATCGATTTGACATATGATGAAGAACCGATCCGTATCTTAGCTCGGGAAATAAAAGAGTTGAGAAATAAAAGAATTCCATTAGTGAAGGTACTATGGAATCGTCACGGAGTTGAAGAGGCTACGTGGGAGCCTGAGGATTCAATGAGGCAACAATATCCGACCTTGTTTAACGGTAAGATTTTCGGGGATGAAAATCCTAAAGGGGGGGAGAGTTGTAACAGACCGAATTTGACCCTAATCGGAACGGTGGTTTCGGGACCACGAATCCGAGTCTGAGAAATATTTTAATATTATATTTTGTGTTTATTATATGTGACTTGATGTGTGTGAAAATTTCGTATGAAAATTTAATCGTTTATGTGTTTAATATAAAAAAAAAAAGGACTTAATCGCGTAAAGTGTAAAAGTTGCAAACTATAGTGAAAAGTGCCTAATTGATTATGGCTTTTTAATATGGGTATTAAAAGAGTAAATAGTCCATTTTGGGAGTAAGTGGACGGCATATGACTAACTTGTCCATGATATTATGTTATTATTAAAACATTAATAAAGGTTAAATTAGTAAATGATGAAATGTTTAATATATGTTAAATAAAACATAAGAAAATGGCCATTATCATCTTCTCTCTTGTTGGCCGAATATTGAGAAAGAAAAAGGGGTTTATGTTCTTTGATTTTCGGCATTTAGAAGCTTGATTTCAAGGTTAGTTTGAGTTCATTTCTTGTTAATTTTTATGTTTTTGAGATCGTTGCTTCGAATCGTAGCTGACCCATGTTAAAATTTTTGAATCTAAGCATGCTTGATGTTCGACTCTTGATAGGTTCATATGGTTTTGATGTTTGATGATTTTAGATAAAAGATAAGTTAAAGATTAGTATATTTTGTATTGGAAGTTTTGATGAATTTTTGTTTTTAGGGCCAATTTGTAAAAAAATAAAATTGAAGGGACTTATTTGCAAAATAAATGAAATGTGAAGGCTTGTAAAGTCCCTAGGAATATTCGGCCCTTGTATAGTCTTAGCTAATTGGGTGTATTTTGTGTGTTATGCAAATAGGACTAAATTGCAAAGTAGTGAAATATTAGGGGTAATATGGTAATTTGTCCATTTATGTGATTTGGGACTAAATTGAATTGAAATGTACTTGAATGAGCTGAATTTAATGTGTTTTAGATCAAGAGCAAAGAAAAAGCAGGTGGATCGGGAAAGACGAAGGTTCTCGAATAAGCCGATTTACACGGTCTATCGACGGTAGGAGTAAGTTCTTGAGACTAAGTGCATGAAAGAGTTAATTATAAATATAGTCATTGATATTAATTGATTTATTTGAGCATTTAAATTGAGGATAGCCGAATGTTAAAGTTCACTATTGGACTTAATGTGATTTGAATTTGAAATGGAAACTTGTATGTATAAGATACGTTAAGTGATTGTGGTTTAAGTACATGAATCGATAATAATGTGATGTTAATATGGTGAATTGATGAATTATAGTCAGTGTGTTATTCGGGCTTTTAGCCTAGCAGCAGCCTTGTGCTTGGGTGTGTTATTTGGGCTTTTAGCCTAGCGGGCCTTGTGCCGGTGTGTTGTTCGGGCTTTTAGCCTAGCGGTGCCACGTCTTGGGTGAAACGATCCGGCTTAATGCCTAGCGGGTTTATTACCGGTGATTAATTTCGGACCTTGAGTCCAGCGGGCCAAGTGTTGGCGCCTGAACGTAATCTAAGCTCAGAATATTTGCAAATCGATTTATGCACATGTCAAGAAATTTCAGCTTTGAAACGTATTAATTCGACCAAGAGGTAAGTAGTTCATTTTCGTGCTACTCAAGAAAATAACGAACGAATACCTGAAGAAGGGGAAGTTAATTACCTTGATGAATGTTATATATATAGATATATATATATGTGTGTTATAGATATGTTCGAATAGAGGATGAAAGATTATGTTATACCACTTGGTTGTAAAAAAAAATAGATGTGATGTATATGTTCATGGGAGTAGAATCGAGTATCTGTGGATGTGATAATTATGTATGTTCGAAGTTTAAGTATGTGATGATGAGATCAATGATATTATGTTAAATGAAGTAATGAGAGTTGGTATAAGTATTTATAAATCAAAAATTTCATGTTTAATACCATGAATTTATGTATTTTATGCTTGATACTAAGTATTTTTAACACTTGAGACTTACTAAGCTAGTAAGCTTACTCCGATTTCTTTGTTTAATTGTTTGTTTATAGATTCTGGTTAAGCTACAAGCTCGAGAGGGATCGTCAAGAAAGTCATCCACACTATCGCCTCTTTTTGGTATTTTAAATCTTGGTTTTGATTTGAAGGCATGTATAGGCTAGATTTATTTTTGAAACATATGATGTTTGATCTTGTATATAAATATAGCCTTGCGAAAATGGCTATTTCTTTTGGTTAAGTATCATTTCTATAATTTGGATTTCATAGCTTGTTCATAATGATAATGGATGTTTTAAATTCGGTAATGGTCTATATCACATGTGGAATGTGCTAAATTGGTATATAATATATATATGTATATTAGGTGATGGTTTTAGTAAACTTAGTCTTGGTTTTGGTTTATATGTGAATCATGTTTGCCATGTTTATGATACGTGCATGATCGCGATTAAGGTGAATTTATGTGTAATTGTTTATTACGTTTTACTAATGATATTTGAGTAAGACATGTGTTTCGGCCTTATGATAAATAGCCTATGCTTGATATGTTTAGTAAGAATTAAATAATGCTATGTTTAAGTGATTTGGCTATGTGATATTTATACTTTTATAATGAGACATATATATGTGATAGTTGGCTATATAGATTTAATTATTAATGGTAAGAAATGAATATGTTTCTTGATTGGTTAGTTACGAATCCAAATGAAAGGTGAAATAGTATATTCGGCCAAGAGGTAATATTAATATGTTGGTATATGTAATTGATTATTAAATGGTATAATGGTTCAATTGTTTTAATATGCATATGTATTATAGTAATATATATATATATATGTGCCATGAATGTTTAAATTATGTGATTCTGACAATTGTGTGTATAAAGTATTGGTAATAAAACTCGTTATACATTTAATTTAAATTTTTAAATAGATTGTAATGTTAGATAATATAGTAATGATTGCATTGATTGTGCTTAAATTCAGTTGAAGGTCTATTTCGGAATTGAGTTTAGTAAGGTAATGCCTCATAACCTTAATCCGGCGACGGATACGGGTTAGGGGTGTTACAAAATCGACTCATAATTCATATTTTGGCAAAATTACTATTTTGCCCCTAAACTTTTACATAATTACACTTTTGCCCTTAGGCTCGTAAAATGATTTTCATTCAACTTTCTTATACTTCAAGCCTAGCTGAATCATATTCTCAACTATAGCATCTTTCAATTCCTATTATTTCACTCATGTATGATCATTTTCATAACTTTTACAATTTGGTCCTTACATGCATTTTTCATGAAAATCACTTAGAAAAAGATGTTTATCCTACATCAAACTTTCATAATTTTACATAAAACATCAAAATACATGAATGTCATACATGGGTAAATTTTTGAACATAAACCCTAGCTCAAAATATAGCTAGAAATAGCTAAACCGAGCTACGAGGGTTTCAAAAATACGAAAAACATTAAAAACGGGGCTAGGATGTACTTACTATCAAGCTTGAAAGTTGAACAAACCCTAGCTATGGTATTCCTTGCAAATTTCGGCCAAGGGAGGAAGATGGACATGTTTTTGGCCTTGTTTTCCGTTTTAATTCTTTTATTTACTAAATTACTAAAATGCCCTTAATGACACTTTCTTGGGATTTTTGCTTCCCATGTCCATTTTTGTCCATCATCAAATATAATGGTATATTTGCTAAATAAGGACCTCTAGGAATTTTTATAATTCTATTTCATACTTGAACCTTCTAGAATCTCACATTTTCTATTCTTTGCAATTTAGTCCTAATGGACAATTTATTCACTAATTAATAAAATTTCTTCATGAGATTTTCACACAATCATGCAAATACCTCATAAGCCTTGTAAAATCATTTAAACACATATTTTTACTTCGAATTTGTGGTCTCGCACCACTATTCTGACTAGCCCCTAAGTCAGGCTGTTACATCTTTTCTCTTTAGATTAGCGTAGGATTTCTGCTATCAGATGCTGGATTCAGACGATCCCATATTAATCGGACCTTATCTTCAGTTTTAGAAACCAATTCCGGACCCAAAACACATCGCTCACCCAATTCAGTCCAACATAAGGGAGTGCGACACTTACGGCCATACAGGGCCTCGTACGGTGCCATCTGGATGCTAGACTGATAGTTGTTGTTATAGGTGAACTCAGCCAGCAGCAAATACTCCTCCCAACTACCTTGGAAATCTATAACACAGCTCCTCAACATATCTTCAAGTACTTGAATCACCCTCTCGGGCTGACCATCTGTTTGAGGATGGAAAGCAGTACTGAAGTCCAACCTTAAACCTAGAGCCTCGTGCAATTTCTTCCAGAACCGAGACGTAAAGCGAGGATCCCTATCAGAGATGATCGAAACAAGAACCCTATGCAGTCTCACTATTTCAGATACATAGAGCTTAGCCAATTTTTGGAGCGAAAAGTCCTTCCTGACCGGAATGAAATGAGCAGACTTGGTCAATCGATCCACGATGACCCAGACAAAATCCTTCTTAGTGGGTGTTAAAGGCAACCCACTAACAAAGTCCATAGTCACTCGCTCCCATTTCCACATCGGTATCTTTACCGACTGTAGCAACTCCGAAGGCAACTAATGCTCAGTCTTAACCTGCTGACAAGTCAAACAGTGAGCAACAAAATTTGTGACCTCACGCTTCAACCCTGGCCACCAATATAACTCTCGTAAATCTCGATACATTTTATTCCCACCGGGATGCATAGCATAAGGGCTACTATGCGCCTCCCTCAGAATCGACTGTCTCAAATCCTCATCATTCGGCACACAGATACGACCGCAAAAACAAAGTATCCCATCACTGTTAATCCCAAAATCAGTAGTATCCCCATTCTCAACCTGACGGAACCGCAACTCAAGCGACTTATCCCCCATCTGTTTACCTCTGATCTGTCAATCCATGTGTGCTTAACCTGAAGTTCCGCTAACAGACTCCCATCGTCGAATAAACTGAGGCGAGCGAACATCGTTCTCAGATCGGTCATAGCCCTACAGCTCAAAGCATTTGCCACCACATTAGCCTTACCAGGGTGGTACTCGATGGTGCAGTCATAGTCCTTAAGCAGTTCAACCTATCTACGCTACCTAAGGTTTAACTCCTTCTAGGTGAGGAGATACTTGAGGCTTTTGTGATCAGTGTAGATAGTACACTTCTCACCATACAGATAGTGCCTCCAGATTTTCAGAACGAAGACAATAGCAGCCAGTTCCAAATCATGCGTTGGATAGTTAGCCTTATGCATCTTAAGCTGACGAGATGCATAAGCTACCACTTTACCATCCTGCATCAGAATGCAACCCGAACCCACATGGGACACATCACTGTATACCACGAAATCCTTCCCAGATTCAGGCTGTATCAGAATCAGAGCCTGTATCAGAATAGATTTAAGCTTCTCGAAGCTCTCTTGCTGCTTATCGATCCAGACAAAGGGAACTCCCTTACGCAGAAGCTTGGTCAATGGTGTTGCGATCAAAGAGAACCCTTCTACGAAGCGTCGATAGTAACCCGCTAGCCCCAAAAAGCTACAGATTTCAAGCACATTCTTTGACTATTTCCACTCCAACACATCCTCCATCTTACGAGGATCAACACGAATCCCCTCTGCAGAGACCACATGCCACAGAAAGGTAACCTCTCGGAGCCAGAACTCCCACTTACTAAACTTTGCATACAACTGTTTCTCGCGAAGCGTCTGTAATACCACTCGGAGATGCTCATCATGCTCGTCCTCAGTCCTCGAATACACCAGAATGTCATCAAGGAAGACTACCACGAACCGATCCAGATAGGGCTGGAACACTTGGTTCATCAGATCCATAAAAGCTACTGGTGCATTTGCCAGTCCAAATGGCATCACTAGGAACTCGTAATGTCCATATCGAGTCTTGAATGCCGTCTTATGCACATCATTCTCTTTAACCTTCAGCTCGTGGTATCCAGACCGCAAATCGATCTTGGAGAAAATAAAAGCCCCTCTGAACTGGTCAAATAAATCATCTATTCTCGGTAGTGGGTACTTGTTCTTAATGGTTAGCTTATTCAATTGGCGGTAGTCGATACACATACGCATGGATCCATCCTTCTTTTTCACAAACAGAACATGTGCTCCCTATGGAAACACACTAGCGCGGATGAATCCACGATCCATTAACTCTTGAATCTGAGCCTTAAGCACCACAAGCTCATTCGGTGCCATTCTATAAGGGGCGATGGACACCGGAGCTGTACAAGGAAAGAGTTCAATTCCAAACTCTACCTCTCGTCTCGGAGGCACATCCGGTAGTTCCTCAGGAAAAACATCTGAAAAGTCCCTTACGATTCTAATGTCCCTAACTAAAGAGTCCCCAGAATCCAAAACACTGATGTAGGCCAAGAATGCCTCACATCCTTTTCGTACCAAATTTTCTTCCACCAACGCAAAAATCACATTCGCAAGATAATTTCGACATTCCCCAATCACCACTACCTCGTTACCTCCTCTGTTCTCAAAACCACCCTCTTTGTTGCACAGCCAGACTTACTCGGTGCTTGACCAGCCAGTCCATTCCCAGAATCAAATCGAACTCCCCAAATGGAAGCTCCATCAGATCAGCCAGAAATACTGTCCCTTGAACCTCTAGCGGAACATCTCTAAACAATTTACAAACCCGGATAGATTGCCCCAACGGACTCACAACAGTTATCTCGCTCAAAGTACTCTCAATCGAAATCCCCAAAGTTTTAGACACAGAGCTAGCAATGTAAGAGTGTGTAGAGCCTATGTCTATCAATGCAGTGTATGGTACATCAAAAATTAAGAGCGTACCGGTAATGACGTCAGAAGCATCACCATTCTCTAAGTGACATGCAGCATAAACCAATACAGGCTGCCTTGCCTCAGTCGGTCCCGCACCTCTGCCCGGTGCTCTCTGTCCTCGGCCCCTAGGTGGCTGCTGAACTGCCCTCTGTGGCTGTGCAGCACCAGTACCCGTAGCTTGCACCTGATCAGTTCTCAACGGATAATCTCGGACATGGTGCTCAGTCGACCCATATCTCAAACATGCCCTAGTCGTCCTCCAACACTCGCCCGGATGGCGTCTACCACAGTGCCCACAAAGCGCCACCCCAGCAAGTGCAACAAGAGGCCCAACTCTTACTGGCCCATCCGGTCTGGCCTTTTTCTTAGGCCTCATCACAAAATTCGAGGGCTCTGATTCCCTCTTATTCTTTCCTTTCTCACGGTTTTGGCGCTCAACGCGCTTAACCTCCTCGGTGATCTTCGCCTTATCCACCAGAGCAGAAAAATCACGCTCCCTCTGCGGAGCTATCAAAACCCGTAGGCTGTCCCTGAGTCCATCCTCAAAACAGACGCATCGCTCATAATCAGTCGCCACCATGCCCCGGGCATAACGTTTAGTCTCAAAAACTCAGCCTCATACTCGGCCACTGAACGGTCTCCCTGGGTGAGATTAAGAAACTCACGCCTCCTAGCATCGATGTAGCTGGCTCCCACATACTTATTCTGGAAAGCCGTCTTAAAATAATCCCAAGTCAGACGGTAGGGCTAAGTGCCCTCCTTAACGATCGACCACCACCGATCGCTTCATCGCGAAGCGAGAGAGACGACCCTCTTAGCTTCTCAAGCCGATAAAGTCTAAATCATCCATGATTCTCTCTGTGGCCTCCATCCAATACTGGGCCATGCTAGGGGTGACTCCACGGCGCCTCGAATAACTCAAATTTCCATTGGACCGGAGTCGCTTAGAATCAAACCCACGACCCCCATATCCAGTGTTGGGCCTAGCGAGCCTCTCCAAAATTCGTAACATGGCTCGGGATAGTGCGTCATCCCCAGCCTCACAATCATGAGATCCAGTTTCTGTAGTAGGTGAGATCAGCATCTCGCTCGTATACAGATTAGGCAGATTCTCAGATGACGAGGACCCAGCTCGAGCCCCTCTACGGCCTCTACTACGGCCTCTTGTACCCCGTCCACGAATACCTCGTGCACTCATCGTAAATTTAGAGTTTATCTGTATTAACAGTTATATGCATTAGTTATAGTTCCAATATTTATTAACAAATGTTTTATGCAGAATAGTATCAGAAGTTCAGAGTTCGTTATCGCGAATCGTAGTTTTACTACGATTTTCAGTTTCGCTATAGTTTTCAGTCTACACTACCTAAAGTGTTTCAGTACAATATACTACCTAAGGTTGTTTCAAGCATGCAAGTAGTATTTCAGACAAATCTTAAATAGAGTTCAGAATACTTACAGGATCGGCGTTAGAGACTCGGTGTACCACATACTTATTTTAAAAAAATATTTTGAATCACTAAAAATCGTTTCGAAAAAACCATTTTAAAAACCCAAACCACAGCTGAGTTTTACAACCTGGCTCTGATACCACTAAATGTAACACCCCAAACCCGGCCTAGACGTTATGGCTGAATCTAGCGGCGTCACATGATAGTGCTTTAGAAAACTTAACTACGTTGAAACCATTTGTAAATATCTTAGGCTTTCTTGAAAACGTGTCATTTAATTATTATCCATTTTCAAAACATTATAAGTTGCAAAAGCTTTTAAAATAATTTGCAAGTTCGTGTGTATTTGATAAAACATTTGTCTATTTTGAAACTCGCGTCTTATCCTACTGCTAGCCGTTCATTAATATAGAAATCCCAAATTTTAAGCAAAAATCCGTAAAGGCCTTATTACTTGAAATTTACCCAAATATAACCAAATCATAATTAAAATAAACCATAAAATAAAATATCCAAAACCGTGGTCACCGTCGAGTCCTCCGTTGCACTGATCCATCTACTGCTGGGGATTACCTGAACAGATTAAACAGAAAAGGGTGAGTTTTCGCAAACTCTGTGTGTAATCCCCACAGAAAACATACACACATAAATATCAAATAGCAGACATGGTTTTCACAGTTCGGGTCTGAGCCCATTACAGAAATGGTGTGGACCTTAATCCACTCAGATACAGAATTAGACATAATTACAGGGCCTTGGCCCATTTTAGACAGAATATGCAGATAACATAGTCTTAACCTCTAGCCTCTACACACCAACTCCGTCCAACCCTACACATCATGTGAGGATAAAATCAACCCACCCGGCCCTACACACCATATTGTACCGAAAGTGGCACATAATTAGAATTTTGTAGCTGAGCTATAACAGCCCGGTTTAGAACCTAGTCAGAACAGTGGTTTCAAGACCACAAATCTGAGGTCGAAATAATATTTTAATGTTATTTTTTGGTGTTGATTATATGAGATATAGTCTGTGTGAAAATTTTGTATGGTAATTTTGTCGAGTGTGTGTCGAATTAAGGGAAAGGACTTAATTGCATAAGGTGTAAAATGCTGTGTGCTAATTGTTAAAGTGCTTAATTGTTGTTGTCTTTATAATTTAGAGGATTAATGTTGTAATTAGCCTAATTCATAAGTGGGTGGACGACATTAAATGTTGATTTGTATATATATGCTTTTATGTATTAATTTTTATAAGTTAAAAAAATTAATATTTTGTATGTTATAAGTTATAATAAAACAAATAAAAGAAGTAAGTGGATTGTTCATCCAACTCCACCGAAAAACAAAGAAAAGAAAATAAAGTTTAAAGCTTTCAACATTCGGAAAGTTTAAAGTAAAAATTGGTATGTGATTTTTGTTCAGTTTTTGATAATTTCTATGTTTTTGAAATCGTTGCTTTGTGCTCTAGTTAACCCATGTCTTGATTTTGTGAATTAATGATGTTTTTGAAATATGCCATTGATGAACATGTGGGTTCTTGAATGTTTTATGTTGGAAAATGAAAGATATGCGTGTGATTAATATAGTTTGTCTTTTGAGTTTTGAGGAATTTGTGGTATTTGGGCTAAATTGAGAAAATTGTAAATGGAGGGACTAAAATGTGAAATAAACGAGATGTGTGGACTTGTATGAATATAGAGAGAATTCGGCTAGGCATGGGTGAAAGGAAATTATGTGTATTTCGTGATTTTGTGAATTAGGGACTAAAGTGTCGAAATGTGAAAATGTGAGGGCTATTATGTAAAATGCCCTAAATATGTATGTTTGGACTAAAATGAATGATTTGGTGATTGAATGGATTGAATTTGAATGTGTATAGACCAAGAGAGAAGAGGTTCGGATCGAGATCGAGACAAAGATAAAGTGCTCTATTAATCGACCGTTTCGGTATTTCGACATCCGAGGTAAGTTCAGACATAATACGTGTATTTAGCTATGTTTAATGTCATGAAATGTATGGTATGATATTATTGAAATGTGAATGCTATGTGAGGGCTCGAGTTATGCGACACTAGGTGTGCGTATTCAGAAATGTGACCGAGATGATTTACACTGTGTGTGTGAATTGATATAAGCTTCAGCTTTGTGGTTGGCACTGTGTGTGCGATACCGATTTAAGATCGGTTTGATATGGATGCACTAAGTGTGCGATGCTAATTAAGCTTCGGCTAACTATTTGGGCACTAAGTGTGCGAATAAATCGAAGAAGAGACGAAAGTTGATCAAAATGAAGTAGTGAGTATTGAGTAGCAAATGTAATTGACAACTAAGTGTTGGCTAAGGTACGTTCGGAACCTATGTGGTGAATGAGACTATGAATGAGTTATGAAAGGTTGATTGAACATATTAGTTTTGGGATGGTATGATATATGTGATTGTGAAATAATCTATGTGATGGTTGGTTTTAGTATAATGTATTATGTTACGAACTTACTAAGATTTGAAAGCTTACTGTGTAATTGTTTCTCTATTTTATAGTGTCAGTAAAGCTAGCTCGGATCCGGGGATCGTCAGCATCTCTATCACACTATCAGCAATCTATTTTGGTACTTTTGAAGATGTGTATATTTGAATATGGTATGTATAGGCTAGTCATTTGGTATATGTTTGAGATGTAAATAGCCATGTGATTTGGCTAGTTAAATGTTAGTATATGATGCAAGTTTTGAAATGTCTTGATGACAATGAGATGGCCTTATGAATGGTAAGTTTATTGAGGGAATGATGCTATAGTGATATAGTAATATGGTGGATGAATCACGCTTGGTAATGTATGTGTTTTGGTTGTCAAATTGTGTGAGGAAGTATGCTTAATTGTGCTTGTAGGGATGACCCTTGTATGGGTGGAAAATTGGCCTTGCAAATGGCCTATTTTGCATACATGGCCAAGAGACACGGGCGTGTGTCTCTACCGTGTGGTTTAAGGATCACTTCTAGGTGTGTCTGGACAGATCACACGGCCAAGGCCCACGGGCGTGCCTGATGGCCATGTGAATAAGTCAGTAGCTAGCATAATTGCACACAGCCATGGCACACGGGCGTGTCTAGTGACCGTGGGGATAAGTCAGTATGCATGCTCTGTTTTGGCACGGCCTGGACACATGGGGGTGTTTGGTGGCCGTGTGAGGCACACGGCCTGACTGCACGGGCATGTGACCTTTACAGCTTTGAAAATGTTGAAAACTTTGGAAAATTTTCTTAGTAACTAGTTTAGTCCTGGCCCAATTATAAAGTCTGTTTAAGGTCTCGAAGACCTCGATAAGTGACTATATGCTCGTATTTGAAATGTATGATTGACGATTGACTTTGTATCGTGAAGTGGGTGTGAAATGTTTTGATTGTTCGGTAGTGCCTCTTAACCCTATTCTGGCGACGATTTCGGGTTAGGGGTGTTACAATTTTATTGGTATCAGAGCTACGGTTTAGTCGATTCTCAAACTAACGTAGCGTGTGTGAGTCTAGCTATACATGCCATATATATATAATTACGATAGTGTGATGAATCCTCACAGTTATAAATGTGTTTTCATATAGCAAATGGATCACGACTGAGCAGTTGCTGACGATGTAGAGAGTAACGCGCCTGCTCCCGCTCAAGGGACAGCGTCGGCCACATCTAGGCCGAATGATAGTGGTCAGGAAGGAGAGGCTAAGCAAGCCTTCTTCCAAATGATGAGTGAGTGGTTTTCGGAGTTCGTTTGAACGAATCTGGCTGCTCCACAACCTCCACCCCCACAAGTACCTGTTGTGCCACAAGTTGTAGATCCGATCAGATTAAATAAACCTCCTGTGGATAAGATTCGTAAGTACGGGGTCGAAGAATTTAGGGCCACAACTGATGACGATGCTGAGCGGGCTGAGTTGTGGCTCGAGAATACAATTCGGGTATTCGATGAGATGTCGTTGACCCTTGATGAGTGTATTAAGTGTGCAGTTTCTCTGTTGAGAGATACGGCTTATAACTGGTGGAAGACGTTGACATCCGTGGTTCCAAGAGAGAGAATCACCTGGGATTTCTTTCAAGTTGAGTTCAGAAAGAAGTATATCAGTCAACGATTCATTGATCAGAAACGTAAAGAGTTTCTTGAGCTGAAACAGGGTCGTTTATCAGTTACTGAGTACGAGCGAGAATTTGGGAGATTGAGCCAGTATGCACGGGAATGTGTTTCGACCGAAGCTACTATGTGTAAACACTTCATAGAAGGATTGAATGAGGACATTAAGTTGTTGGTTGGGATACTTGATATAAACAAATTTGTTGTATTAGTCGAAAGAGCCTACAAAGCCGAAGAGCTCAGTAGAGAAAAGAAGAAAGCTGATTCTGAAGCTCGTGATGAAAGAAAAAGATCGATGAGTAAGTTTTCTCAACCTTTGACAAAGAGATTTAGAGATGCAAGCAATCGATCGAATGCTTCATTTGGATATCCGAATAGAGACCGCGCAAAACTAAGTGTTGGTACGAGAACTCAAGCTCCGATGGAATCAAGAGTTGATAGTGCCAAAAGTAACAAACCTGAGTGGAGACAGTGTGAAAGACGACATGTGGGAGAATGCTGGGGCAAGTACAACAATAGAGTTTGCTATAAATGTGGATCACGAGATCACTTCATTCGAGATTGGCCAAAGTTGGCCGAAGAAGAAAATGTTCAAAATGTGAGATCGAGTAATGTGACGGCTAGGGATAGACCACTTAGAAATACCGGTAATGTGAGTGGAAGTCAAAAAAAGACTACTGATACAGCTATGAGATCAGAGGCGAGAGCACCTGCCGGAGCCTATGCTAAACGTGCAAGAGAGGAAACATCATCTCCAGACGTTATCACTGGTACTTTTACTTTATTTGATATTGATGTGATTGCATTGATAGATCCAAGATCTACTCATTCCTATGTGTGTGTGAATCTAGTATCAATTAAGACTCTACCTGTTGAGTCTACTGAATTTGTGATTAGAGTATCGAACCCCTTAGGCAAGTGTGTCTTGGTGGATAAAGTGTGCAAGAACTGCCCATTGATGCTTCGGGATATATGCTTTCCGGCTAATTTGATGTTGCTACCATTCGATGAATTTGATATTATTCTGGTTATGGATTGGCTCACTTTGCATAATGCCATTGTGAATTGTAAAAGAAAGAGTATCGAATTGAAAAGTCAGAACGGTGAGATAGTTTGAATTGAATCCAGTGATATGAAAGGGTTATCAGCTGTTGTATCTGCAATGAAAGCTTTGAACTATGTGAGAAAGGGTTGTGAAGCTTATCTAGCATATGTGATTGATACAAAAGTGTCAGAAAAGAAAGTTGAAACTGTGCCTGTGGTTAGTGAGTTTCCAGATGTGTTTCCTGAAGAATTGCAGGGATTACCTCCAATCGGAGAAGTTGAATTCGATATTGAATTAGTTCCTAACGACTCCTATCTCGATAGCTCCATATAGAATGGCACCAACAGAATTGAAAGAGTTGAAGTCTCAGTTGCAAGAGTTGACTGATAGAGGATTTGCACGACTGAGTTTCTCGCCCTGGGGTGCTCCTGTGCTATTTGTGAAAAAGAAAGATGGCACCATGAAAATGTGCATTGATTACCGATAATTGAATAAAGTAAAGGTAAAGAATAAATATCCATTGCCACGTATTGATGATTTGTTTGATCAGCTGAAATGAGCTACAGTGTTTTCAAAGATAGATTTGAGATCGGGCTATTACCAGTTACGAGTCAAAGAATCCGATGTTTCGAAAACTACTTTCAGAATGAGGTACGAACATTATAAATTCTTAGTGATCTTTTCGGACTAACTAATGCTCCTGCAATGTTTATGGATCTGATGAATTGGATATTTAGACCGTATTTGGATCGCTTTGTGGTAGTGTTTATTGATGACATTCTGATTTATTCATGTGATGAGACACAACATGCCGAGCATTTGGGAAATGTGCTACAGACTCTGCGTGAGAAGCAATTATACTCAAAGTTTAGTAAATGTGAGTTTTGGTTACATGAGGTTAGTTTTCTGGGGCACATAGTGTCAGCTGCGGGGATACGTGTTGATCCGAGTAAAATCTCAGCCATTTTAGAGTGGAAGCCTCCGAGAAATGTGTTTAAAGTCTGTAGTTTTTTGGGACTTGCTGGATATTATAGACGGTTTGTGAAAGGCTTCTCAATGATTGTGACTCCACTAACAAAGTTGCTACAGAAAGATATTAAATTCGAGTGGTCGGAAAAGTGTCAACAGATTTTTGAGCAGTTGAAAACGTTGTTGACGGAAGCACCAGTGTTAGTTTAACCTGAATCGGGTAAAGAATTCATAGTTTATAACGATGCATCGTTGAATGGTTTGGGTTGTGTGCTGATGTAAGAAGGCAAAGTTATTGCTTATGTTTCGAGGTAGTTAAAGCCGCATGAAAGGAATTATCCGACGCATGAAATTGAATTGACCGCGATTGTGTTTGCATTGAAGATTTAGTGTCACTATCTATTTGGTGAGAAATGTCATGTTTATACCGATCATAAGAGTCTGAAGTACCTGATGACTCAGAAAGAATTAAATTTGCGACAGAAAAGATGGTTAGAATTGTTGAAAGACTATGAACTTGTAATTGATTATCATCCGGGTAAAGCTAACGTTGTTGCTGACGCTTTGAGCCGAAAGTCTATATGTACTTTGCGAGCAATGAATGCTCAGATAGATCTGTGTGATGATAGTGTGGTTTTGGCTAAATTGAAAGTAAAGCCGATGTTTATACGTCAGATTTATGATGCCCAGAAGAGTGATGATGAAATGATGACTAAGCGAGCTCAATGTGATTTGAATTTGGATTCAGAATTTCGAGTTGATAGTGATGATTGTTTGAGATTTAGAGATCAGATTTGTGTTCTGAAGAATACAGAGTTAATTAAGCTAATTTTGAATGAGGCTCACAATAGTCTTTTGACTGTGCATCCGGGGAGTACAAAAATGTATAATGATTTAAAACAGTTTTATTGGTGGCATGGCATGAAACAGGACATCTCTGACTTTGTGTTGAAATGTTTAATTTGTCAGCAAGTTAAAGCTAAACATCAGGTTCCATCCGGTTTGTTACAACCGATTATGATTCCTGAGTGGAAATGGGAAAAGATTACGATGGACTTTGTGTTGGGATTGCCTTTATCTCCGGGAAAGAAAGATACAATCTGGGTGATAGTTGAAAGATTGACGAAGTCAGCTCATTTCATTCCGGTGAGAACAGATTATTCACTTGATAAGTTAGTTGAATTGTACATTGCTGAGATTGTGAGATTGCACGGGGTGCCACTATCTATTGTATCTGATAGAGATCCGAGATTTACCTTGCGATTTTGGAAGAAGTTGCAAGAGGCTTTAGGCACAAAAATGCATTTCAGCGCTGCATTTCACCCGCAAACGGATGGACAATCCGAGCGAATCATTCAAATTCTTGAAGATATGTTTAGGTGTTGTGTACTTGAGTTTGAGAATACAAGAGAAAAACATCTGCCATTGATTGAATTCGCGTATAATAACAGTTTTCAATCTAGCATTAAAATGGCACCATATGAGGCTCTTTGTGGTCTAAAATGTCGAACTCCATTGTATTGGACTGAGCTGAGTGAGAATAAGATTCACGGGGTTGATCTTATAAAAGAGACTGAGCAGAAAGTAAAAGTGATTCGTGACAGTTTGAAAACGGCCTTATATCGTCAGAAGTCTTATGCAGACTTGAAATGAGAAGATATTGAATTTGAAGTTAGCGACAAAGTGTTTCAGAAAGTATCTCCGTGGAAGAAAATACTTCGATTTGGCCGAAAGGGCAAGTTGAGTCCGAGGTTTATCGGGCTGTATGAAATCATTGAACGAATAAGGCCGGTTTCTTATAGATTGATGTTGCCACCTGAATTAGAAAAGATTCATAATGTGTTTCATGTGTCAATACTTCGACGATACAGATCTGATCCGTCTCATGTGATTACTCCTACTGAAGTTGAAATTCAGTCAGACTTATCGTATATTGAAGAACCGATACGAATTCTGGCATGAGAGACTAAAGAGTTGAGAAACAAAAGAATTTCCTTAGTGAAAGTGTTGTGGCAGAAAAACGGAGTAGAATAGGCTACGTGGGAGCCTGAGAACGTTATGATATCCACACTTATTCACTGGTAAGATTTTTGGGGACGAAAATCCCTAAGGAATGAGAGTTGTAACAACCCGGTTTAGACCCTAGTTGGAACAGTGGTTTTGAGACCACAAATCTGAGGTTGAAATAATATTTTAATGTTATTTTTTGGTGTTGATTATATGAGATATAGTCTGTGTGAAAATTCTGTGTGGTAATTTTGTCGACAGTGTGTCAAATTAAGAAAAAGGACTTTACTGCATAAGGTGTAAAATGCTGTGTGCTGATTGTTAAAGTGCTTAATTGTTGTTGTCTTTATAATTTGGAGGATTAATGTTGTAATTAGCCTAATTCATAAGTGGGTGGACGGCATTAAATGTTGATTTGTATATATATGCTTTTATATATTAATTTTTATAAGTTAAAAAAATTAATATTATGTATGTTATAAGATATAATAAAACAAATAAAAGAAGTAAGTGGATTGTTCATCCATCTCCACCGAAAAACAAACAAAAGAAAAGAAATTTTAAATCTTTGAACATTCGGCAAGCTTAAAGTGAAAATTGGTATGTGATTTTTGTTCGATTTTTGACAATTTCTATGTTTCTGAAATCGTTGCTTTGTGCTCTAGCTAACCCATGTCTTGATTTTATGAATTGATGATGTTTTTGAAATATGCCATTGATGAACATGTGGGTTCTTGAATGTTTGATGGTGGAAAATGAAAGATATGCGTGTGATTAATATAGTTTGTCTTTGGAGTTTTGATGGATTTGTGGTATTTGGGCTAAATTGAGAAAAGTGTA
Source organism: Gossypium sturtianum (assembly GCA_025698515.1). Taxonomy (NCBI): domain Eukaryota; kingdom Viridiplantae; phylum Streptophyta; class Magnoliopsida; order Malvales; family Malvaceae; genus Gossypium; species Gossypium sturtianum. The sequence continues at coordinate 73,710,214 of CM046952.1, forward strand.
AATGGAGGGACTAAAATGTGAAATTAACGAGATGTGTGGACTTGTATGAATATAGAGAGAATTCGGCTAGGCATGGGTGAAAGGAAATTATGTGTATTTCGTGATTTTGTGAATTAGGGACTAAAATGTCGAAATGTGAAAATGTGAGGGCTATTATGTAAAATGCCCTAAATATGTCAGTTTGGACTAAAATGAATGATTTGGTGATTGAATGGATTGAATTTGAATGTGTATAGACCAAGAGAGAAGATGTTCGGATCGAGATCGAGGCAAAGACAAAGTGCTGGATTAATCGACCGTTTCGGTATTTTGAGGTCCGAGGTAAGTTCGGACATAATACGTGTATTTAGCTATGTTTAATGTTATGAAATGAATGGTATGATATTATTGAAATGTCAATGCTATGTGAGGGCTCGAGTTATGCGGCACTAAGTGTGCGTATTCAAAAATGTGACCGAGATGATTGGCACTGTGTGTGCGAATTGATATAAGCTTCGGCTTTGTGGTTGGCACTGTATGTGCGATACCGATTTAAGATCGGTTTGATATGGATGCACTAAGTGTGCGATGCTAATTAAGCTTCGGCTAACTATTTGGGCACTAAGTGTGCGAATAAATCGAAGAAGAGACGAAAGTTGATCGAAATGAAGTAGTGAGTATTGAGTAGCAAATGTAATTGACAACTAAGTGTTGGCTAAGGCACGTTCGGAACCTATGTGGTGAATGAGACTATGAATGAGTTATGAAAGGTTGATTGAACATATTAGTTTTGGGATGGTATGATATATGTGATTGTGAAATAATCTATGTGATGGTTGGTTTTAGTATAATGTATTATGTTACGAACTTACTAAGCTTTGAAAGCTTACTATGTGATTGTTTCTCTGTTTTACAGTGTCAGTAAAGCTAGCTCGGATCCGGGGATCGTCAGCATCTCTATCACACTATCGGCAATCTATTTTGGTACTTTTGAAGATGTGTATATTTGAATATGGCATGTATAGGCTAGTCATTTGGTATATGTTTGAGATGTAAATAGCCATGTGATTTGGCTAGTTAAATGTTAGTATATGATGCAAGTTTTGAAATGTCTTGATGACAATGAGATGGCCTTATGAATGGTAAGTTTATTGAGGGAATGATGCTATAGTGATATAGTAATATGGTGGATGAATCATGCTTGGTAATGCATGTGTTTTGGTTGTCAAATTGTGTGAGGAAATATGCTTAATTGTGCTTGTAGTGTTAACCCTTGTATGGGTGGCAAATTGGCCTTGCAAATGGCCTATTTTGCATACATGGCCAAGAGACACGGGCGTCTGTCTCTGCCGTGTGGTTTAAGGATCACTTTTAGGTGTGTCTGGACAGATCACACGGCCAAGGCCCATGGGCATGCCTGGTGGCCGTGTGAATAAGTCAGTAGGTAGCTTAATTGCACACGGCCATGGCACACGGGCGTGTCTAGTGACTGTCGGGATAAGTCAGTACGCATGCTCTGTTTTGGCACAACCTGGACACATGGGGGTGTTCGGTGGTCGTGTGTGGCACACGGCCTGACTGCACGGGCATGTGACCTTTACAGCTTTGAAAATGTTGAAAACTTTGGAAAATTTTCTAAGTAATCGGTTTAGTCCCGGCCCAATTATAAAGTCTGTTTAAGGTCTCGAAGACCTCGATAAGGGACTATATACTCGTATTTGAAATGTATGATTGACGATTGACTTTGTGTCGTGAAGTTGATGTGAAATGTTCCGATTGTTCGGTAATGGCTCTTAACCCTATTTCGATGACGGTTTCGGGTTAGGGGTGTTACATTTGCTGCCAGATAACAGGCTTAAAAGCCTTTCAGATACTTCCTCTGAATATCATCAATCCCACCCCGATGCAATGCAATATACATAAAATGTCATGCTAATATGCAGATAGTAGTTCATACATTCAGATCAGCATACATGCTTAGTATAGAAATCAAACTGTTAGATCATTTATTTAGGGGTTTAAGCATTGCTTACCGAACCTACGGGAGGTCCACAGTCGACTTGGGCGACCCGTGTAACCTTACAAAGTTTTCCAGAAAAATAGGCTCACGCGCCCATGTGGCCTGCCCGTGTGGGCCCATACGCCCGTGTGGCCCACACGGCCCAAATTGGCCTTGGCTGTGTGGATCACACGGCCTGGCCAAGAATTCCACACGCCCGTGTGGTTCACCCGTATGGGCCCCCACATGCCCAGCCATCACACGGCCCTGTCGCTCACACACGGCCTGGCTCGTCGATCACACGGCCGTGTGGTGACTAACAGTCTTGCACACGGCCTACCACACGGGCGACCACACGCTCGTGTGGCATCGACAGAATGGTTTTCGGCTTTCGCCGACACCTCGTTTTCTACGTTTTTGGGTACACACCTGATATCGAATCGATGCTAACGCAATCTCGAGCAATCTTGAACCTCCAAATGAACAGCAGGAACTTTACAACCTCACACCGCAAATGGCTAATCTCCAGCCCTTTGATTGACTCCAATCACGCCGACGTCGTACCGAACCAAATGAGTAATTGGAAAAGAAACCGAAAGAAAAATAAAGAGGGTGGGAAAAGAGTTTCGGCAGCAAGGGGAGGAAAAGGAAGGGTGCTAGCCAAAAATTTCAAAAGAAGAAGCAGAATGATCAGAAAGTCGATAACCCCTCCCTAATCCCTTATTTTTCTCCTAAACTTCCTACAACCAGCTTTTCAGTCCAACACAAACTCTTTGGACATGACAACCAAAAATAATGCTCACGCCGGGACTTGAACACAGGACCACCCACACTCCAACACTCCACTTAACCACCAGACCAGCAGGCCCATTCTGTTAACTACCTACACACTTTAACTTATAAGCCTACTAACCAGGGTTTGGGCTTTATTCATAAAAATACTAAAATTCACCCAAGTTGAGACTTGAACTTGGGACCTCCCATACATACCCAGAACACATATCCACTGAACTAGACAAACATTCATGTCAAAATTACCAAAAGCTGAATTTAAAGAAAAACGGGGCGTTACAACTATTCATTAATCATTCAAATAATAAAAAGCAATATACAACAATTCTATTAAATCACAAAGCTATCAATGATCATTCACATAACTTACCAAGGAACTCATCAATTCCATAATTTCAAATACTCAATTCATTTTCGTACGTACCTGTACCATCTTATATAAATTTAATACTCAACCACATCTTTCATTTACCCGTTGAACCATTCGGAATAGGAGTCGGATACTCAAGGGTCTCACACGATAAGTACCTATACCATGGCCCGAAGCCAAATCAAGGTAACTTATATCCAAAGTTCTGATATCATGGCCCGAAGCCAAATTAGCCGATATGCATGGCCCGAAGCCAAATCAGTTTATCTCGCACCCGAAGTGCTAAATCATAGCCTGAAGCCAACTCAAAGTATCCCTACTAACATGTCACTAGTATCCTAAACTATTCCTAAGGTTCAATTGGGATTTCAATACCAAATCTTAGTTGAATCACTTTCAATCTATTGTCGAATCATTCTCGAATCATTGTTGAACATGTCCGTAGTCTCGTTTCCACTGTTCATGCAATATCAAAGCATTTAAACACAATCATAAATAAAGCTCATTTCATACGAACTTACCTCAGATGTGGAAACGACGAAATAAGTCGTTTAGTCGATAACTTTCGTTTTCCCCCGATCTAGATCTGAATTCTGCTTTTCTTGATCTAAATATATACAAAATTAACTTATTTAATCATCTATTATTTCAATTCAATCCAAAATATGCATTTAAGCATATTTACACTTTTGCCCCTAACATTTCACCACTTTTACAATTTAGTCCTTATTACACAAAATCACAAATTCATGAAATTCAAAATAAACCCATGCTAGCCAAATTACTATACTACCCCTAGCAACCCATATTTTTCACTTATTTCACATTTTAACCACAAAGTTTCAACATTTCTCAATTTAATCCCTATTTTGCATTTTCACTAAAAATCACTTAACAAAACTTGTATATCTATCAACAATCATTCATAATCTATCAAGAAACTTCAAAATACACATGTATTCATCAATGGCATCATTCAAAATCTTTAACAGTTTTACAAAATAGTCCCTTGGCTAGTTAGAACTAGTTGCAACGATCACAAAAACATAAAAATCATTAAAAACGGGACAAAAACTTACCTAATTGCATCAATTTGCCTTAGCCGAATGAAGAACCCTAATATTATCTTTTCTTCTTCTTAAATTTTGGTTAAAAGATGAGAATGAATGCCTTTAATTTTGTTTTGTTTTATTTATTATATGTTATTTACCAATTTACACATATACCCTTAATGATAAACCAAATAAAACATCCATTTAATGTCCAATATTGTCCACTTACCATCAAAATGGTCTAATTACTATTTAAGAACCCTTACTTTAAGGTTCTATAGCTATTTAACACCTTTAACTAATAGAACTTCACTTTTACACATTACGCGATTTTGTCCTTTTTCTCAAATTGACCATTTAAACAATAAAATTTCTTAACGAAATTTTCACACAATCATCATACCATGTTATAAAAATTAAAATAATAATAAATTAAATATTTTGAATTTGGATTTGTGGTCCCAAAACCACAGTTCTGATTTGACTAAAAATGGACTGTTACAACTCTCCCCCCTTAGGGATTTTCGTCCCCGAAAATCTTACCAGTGAATAGGTTAGGGTACTGTTTCCTCATAACTTCCTCGAGCTCCCACGTAGCCTCTTAGACTCCATGTCGTTGCCACAATATTTTCACTAAGTCTATGCGTTTATTTCTCAGCTCCTTAATCTCTCGAGCCAAAATTCTTGTCGGTTCTTCATTATATGTCATATTAGGTTGAATCTCAATCTCTGACGGGAAAATTACATGTGATGGATCAAATCTATAACGACGTAACATCGACACATGAAATATATTATGAATCTATTCTAACTCTGATGGTAAAGCTAGTCGATATGCCACTGGACCTATTCTTTGGATGATCTCATACGACCCGATAAATCTTGGACGCAATTTGCCTTTACGACCAAAATAAAGTATTTTCTTCCACGAAGATACTTTCAAAAACACTTTGTAACCGATTTGAAATTCAATGTCTTTTTGTTTCAAATCCACGTACGATTTCTAACGATCTGAAGCTGCTTTCAAACAGTCACGAATTACTTTCACTTTCTCTTCGGTTTCTCTAACCAAATCAACCCTGTGATTCTATTTCTCACTAAACTCGGTCCAATACAATGGAGTTCGGCATTTGCGACCATACAAAGCTTCATACGGTGCCATCTTTATACTTGATTGAAAGCTGTTATTATATGAAAATTCAACCAGCGGCAAATATTTCTCCCAATTACCTTTGAACTCTAAAACACAACATCTAAGCATATCTTTGAGAATCTAAATTATTCTCTCAAACTGACCGTCAGTTTGCGGATGAAAAGCTGTACTAAAATTCAACTTCGGACCCAGAGCTTCTTGTAATTTCTTCCAAACCACAGCGTAAATCTCGGATCTCTATCCAAAATAATCGAAACTGGCACCCCGTGCAATCTAATAATTTCAGCAATGTACAATTCAACTAATCTATCAAGTGAATAGTCAGTACGTACCAGGATGAAATGTGTTGATTTCGTTAATCGATCAATGACAACCCAAATAGCATCTTTCTTTTTCGGAGACAGAGGCAATCCTAATACGAAATCCATAGTTACTCTATCCCATTTCCACTCCGGTATCATCACATGCTGAAGCAAACTCGAAGGCACTTGATGCTCAGCTTTCACTTGCTGACAAATCAAACACTTCGATACAAACTCAGAAATGTCTCGTTTCATGCCCGACCACCAATACGACTTCTTCAAATCATTGTACATCTTGGTACTCCCCGGGTAAATAGATAAACTACTATTATGTGCCTCGTGCAAAATTTTCTGAATCAACTCTGGAGTTTTTGATACACAAATTCTATCTTGGAACATTAAACAATCATCAAACCCGATTTGATACTCTGAATCACTATTTGACTCGCATTGCCCTCTTTTAGCTTGCAATTCACTATCACCCTTCTAAGCTTCACAAATCTACTAAAGAAATACTGGTTTAGCTTTTAACTCAACTAAAATCGAACATCATCAAATAATGTCAACTGTGTATTCATTGCTCTCAAGGCAAACAACGATTTTCTACTCAAAGCATCTGCGACTACATTCGCTTTTCTCCGGTGATAATCAATCACTAACTCGTAATCTTTCACTAACTCGAGCCATCTCTGTTGTCGCCTATTCAAATCCTTTTGAGTCATTATATACTTTAAGCTTTTATGATCAGTAAAGATGTGGAATTTTTCACCGTACAAATGATGACGCCAAATTTTCAGTGCAAAAACTATAGCGGCCAACTCTAAATCATGCGTCGGATAGTTCTTTTCATGCGGCTTCAACTGTATGGAAGCATAAGCTATCACTTTTCCCTCTTGCATCAACACACAACCCAAACCGTTCAATGACGCGTCACTGTAAATCACAAATTCTTTACCCGATTCAAGTTGAACTAACACTGGTGCCAAGTCAACAATGCTTTCAATTGATCGAAACTCTGTTGACATTTTTCGGACCATTCAAACTTTACATCTTTCTGTAGCAATCTGGTCATCGGTGTAGCAACCATCGAGAACCCTTTAACGAAACGTCAATAATAACCAGCTGATCCCAGAAAGTTTATGACTCGGATACATTTCTAGGTGGTTTCCAGTCAATAACTGCAAAAATCTTGCTTGGATCAACTCGAATACCATCTGCTGAGACAATATGTCCCAAAAATCCAACTTCCTGGAGCTAAAACTCACACTTACTGAATTTAGAATACAGTTGCTTATCTCTTAAGGTTTGTAACACAATCCTCAAATGCTCAGCATGCTCGGCATGCTCAGACTCATCTCGTGAATAGATCAGAATGTCGTCAATGAACACAACAACAAATCTGTCTAAAAATGGTCTAAAGATCTGATTCATCAAATCCATAAAAACGGCGGGAGCATTAGTTAATCCAAAAGGCATAACAAGGAATTCATAGTGTCCGTACCTCGTTCTAAATGCAGTTTTCAGCACATTTGAGTCTTTAACTCGCAACTGATAATAGCCCGATCTCAAATCAATCTTCAAAAATACTGTTGCACCTTTCAACTAATCAAACAAATTTTCTATTCTCGGCAATGGATACTTATTCTTTATCGTAACCTTGTTGAGCTGATGATAGTCAATACACATTATCATTGTTCCATCTTTCTTCTTTACGAACAATACAGGCGCACCCCAGGGCGAAAAACTCGGTCGTGCAAAACCTCTATCTATTAACTCTTGCAACTGAGATTTTAACTCTTTCAACTCTATCGGAGCCATTTTGTAAGGAGCTATAGATATCGGCGATGTTCCTGGTACTAATTCAATAGCAAACTCGACCTCTCTGACCGGTGGCAACCCAGGTAATTCTTCTGGAAATACATCCGAATATCCACAAACTACAGGCACCGATTCAATCTTCTTTTCAAGCACTTTGGTATCTAAAACGTAAGCGAGATAAGCTTCGAAACCTTTTCTCACATATCTCTAAGCTAACATAGACGATATCACAATTGGTATTCCACCCGATTCGTCAGATTCAATTAGAAGAATTTCATTATTCTGACACTTCAATTCTATAATTTTTCATCCACAGTTCATAACAGCATCATGCAAAGTCAACCAATCCATACCCAGAATCACATCGAACTCATCAAATGGTAAAAGCATCAAGTCAGCCGGAAAATAGTAACCCCGAGTCGTTAAAGGACAATTCTTGCTTATTTTGTCAACTAACACATACTTGCCAAAGGGGTTCGATACTTTAATTACAAATTCTGTAGATTCAATAGGCAATTTCTTACTAGACACTACAATCTCACAAACATACAAATGTGTCGATCCAGGATCAATTAAAGCAATCACATTAGTGTCGTAAAGAGAAAATGTACCGGTGATAACATCTAGTGACGACGCCTCTTCGCGAGCGTAAATAGCGTAAGCTCTAGCTGGTGCCCTAGCTTCAGATCTCACAACTGAATCCTTAGTCACACCTCTACCACTGGACACATTCCCCGTATTTCTTGGTGGTCTCCCTCTCGTAGTTGTATTACTTGGTCTTGCATTCTGAAGCTTATCTTTCTTAGATAACTCTTGGCAATCTCATATAAAGTGATCTGGCGAGCCACATTTGAAACAAGCTTTAACACTCTTTTCCAGCATTCTTCAAAATGACATCTCCCACACTGTTGACACTCGGGTTTGTTGTTTCTTACACTACCAACGCTCGAGACTAAAGTTGCTTGAGCTTTAGAACTCACATGTTGATTTCTACGATCTCTATTCTGATATCCCACTGATGCATTTGATCGAATATACAAATCTCAGGATTTCTTTGATGAAGAATGGTAAGGTTTATTCATCAGTCTTTTTCTCGAATCTCTAGCCTCTGAATCAGCTTTCCTCTTTTCTCGGCTAAAGTCTTCAGCTTTACAAGCCCGATTAACTAACACGACAAATTTTTTTAAATCCAATATCCCGACCAGAAGTTTAATATCCTCGTTCAACCCGCCAACAAACCGCTTGGCCATAATCTCTTCAGTAGAAACATACTCCCGAGCATACTTGCTCAACTGTAAAAGTTCTCTTTCATATTCGGTTACAGTCATGCAGCCTTGTTTCAGTTCTAAAAACTCTTTATGCTTTTGATCCAGAAACAGTTGACTGATGTATTTCTTTTGAAACTCGGTCTAAAAGAACTCCCAAGTTACTCTCTCTCTCGGCACCACTGATACTAATGTATTCCACCACTGATACGCGGTGTCTCTTAAAAGTGATATGGCACATTTTAAACATTCAGCCGTGTGTGCAAGAAAGCTTATCAAACACCCGAATCGTATTTTCAAGCCAAAACTCGGCTCCCTTAGGATCATCATCAACTGTAGCTCTAAACTTTTCAGCCTCGTACATTCGAATTTTATCAACAAGTGGTCTACTCATATATAAAGGTTCCAAACCTTGAGGAGCTACGGGAATCGATTGGGGAACAGGAGGGGGTGGAGGTTGTTGAGTAGCTGAGTTCATTCGAAAATACTCAGTGAACCATTCGTTCATCATTTGGAAGAAAGCTTCTTTAGACTCTCTTCCCTGGCTACCCGATACGGGTCTAGATCCAGATGGCGCTACCCTTAAGCGGGAACTGGTGCATTACTTTCAACCTTGTCAGCTATAGCTCGATTGGGATCCATTTGCTATATGAAAACACACTTTAAATGTTAGAAGTCATCACACTATGACAGTTCATATATGCCATGTATAGCTAGACTCTCACACATGCCACGTTAGTCCTAGAATCGACTAAACCGTAGTTCTGATACCAATAAATGTAACACCCCTCACTCGTATTCAACATCGGAATAGGGTTACGGAGCATTACCAGACTTACAACACATTTATATAAACTTATCTTATACATTTAATCAATACATACAATCATCATTCAATCTCAATTATTTTGTCCCTAATACGAGCCTACGAGGCCCTAAACATGCATTGGGAGTGGTTCGGGACTAAACCAATAACTTAAGAAACTTTTACGAAACTTTGAATTTTTTTCTCAAAACAGGGGACACACGCCCGTGTGGCAAGGCCATGTGGCCAGGCCGTGTGTCTCACACGGTCACCAGACACGCTCGTGTCACAGGCCGTGTGGACATTCAAAATGGGAGCACATCGCCATGTCCCAACCCATGTCTGACCCCGCGTAACTCTCTAACTTGGGTCACACGGCCAACACACACACCCGTGTGACTAGCCCGTTTGCCCTAAAAATGGCCATACACGCCCATGTGTCAAACCGTGTACTAGGCCGTGTCAAACCTGTAGGCTATACTGACTTATGTCACACGGCCAAGTCACACGCCCGTGTGTGAGGCCGTGTAGAGCATACTGACTTGATTACTAAAACTACACCAGGGGACACACGGTCGTGTAACATAACCGTGTGTCACACATGGCTGAGACACACGCCCGTGTCTCTGCCCGTGTGGACAAAAATAGGCTATTTACCAAGCTATTTTTCCACCCAAATTTGCATGTACCTAAATAACCCAAATGGTACCAATTCAAGACACAAATAGGCAGCCAAATACCATAAACAATTGTTCAAATCGTACCATTTCTTTACCATCAATACAAGTCACAAATATACCACAATTTACATCTAATTTCATACCTAATTCACATATACAATTCAATTAACTAAACCCTTCCAAACATACATTATCATGTACCAATTCACAAGCACATAGCTTCCCAATTATCAACCCTTTAACATTCAAAATACCTAATATCATTAAACATCATAATTCCAACCTCAATCTCACAAGATAGGTCAATTACCAAACCTAAAACAAAACCATTAGCACATTTGTAAACACATCCAAATCAACCAAAATATGCTAACTTCATTGGCTATAGAAAAACCAAACATAGATATCTATAAGCCAAATCAAATGGCTACATCATTTACCAAAATTGACTCAAAGTCCCTATACATGCCATATGACCCAAAACATAGTTTCAAAAGTACCAAAGTGTCAGCGGATAGTGTGATGAAATCTCCGACGATCCCTGAATCTGAGCTAGCTTTGAAATCACTATAAAACATGGAAAAGTAACAAAGTAAGCTATATAGCTTAGTAAGCTCGTATGTTAATAATGAACAAATATCACTATTCGTTAATCATTCAAATAATAGAAAGCAATATACAACAATTGATACGAGCTCGGTTGTAGATGTCTCGAGTCATATTGTTTGCACGATCATTAAAATTAAGTAAGTCCTCCACGAATTGCAAATTAGGCTTAAGCTTATGAAGGATAGGTTCAAATAGGTTGATTTCGAAATGGATATGGAAATAGGCATGGTTTCGGCTAAGGCTCACGAATGAACCGACACAATATGTCGTGTTGACTCGAAAACGTAAACAAGCACTTAGGGCGAAAAGGGAATGGAAATATGAAGGATAAGTTGATAAAAACTGCGACCCGCTATCTAGGAAGATAGGAACCTTGGTATGGTGAACGCCACACTTTAACAAAGTGATAAGTTTAAGATAACAAACAAAGACGGATTGACGCCACAAGGGATGCTTGATAAGTTAGTTCATTCTTTGGAGAATGATGAGAGTTGAAACACTCACAAAGTAATCAGAATTCATAAAAGGTTCAAAAAGTTCCTACAAAGTGAATAAAATTACATATTTATAGCCTAGACTTAAGGTAGCTGAATGGACTATTAAGAGAGCTGAATGGACGGCACATTGAAGCTAGAAAGTGGCTGAAAGTTTCCTTGCATATTCTTGAACGTCCCTAGAAGCTTCTTAGCTTGGAAAACACAAATGGACAGCTTCTAGATGATGATTGTTCAATGGACTTTAATTGAAAATATGGTGAGCTGAATAGCCTAGTCTACATTCGGCAAAGGTGACTTAAAGCCCTTTAATGCAGCTGCTTGGTTGAGCTAAAAAGTCTTGAGTTTTAATGACCAGCTTGGGGCACTCCAATAGTCCTCAATGTGTGAAAGTCGAATATCAATGGTCCCTAGGTGTGAACATACAAAACTGATCAGCCATTCTATGTGAAAAGAATTTCCAGCAATGTGAACATTTTAGATGCTGCTTTGAAGAGCTGGACGGTCAGCCTAGAAGAGAGGAAGCATCAGCTATCTTTTGGCCCTTGGTGTCACCGAAGAGGTGTCTTTAATGGCTGCACAAATTCATGCCGTCCATACATGCATCCTAGACAAAATAAATGGCATTGAGACATCTTTAATTTGGCTAAGACAAATTAAATTAGCAGCCACTAATAAATTTGTCCTTAAGCTAGACACATTAAAACTATGTCCTTGAACTAGACACATTTAATTTATGTCTTAACATAAGACATGTTAAAAACATGTACTAACATAAGGCATATTTAATACTTGAAATTAAAATGTCCAGATTTTAAAACATTTATTTAATTTAATTACTTGAGCTGAATTTAGCTAACACAACTAGTTAAACTTATTCAAAAATAAATGCATGAAGTGAATAAATAGGCAATCAGCTCAATAAGCTAGCTAAGTGTTGAATTGAGTTCCCTTGAGCTAGCACGAGCTAAGTCAGCTTGTAAAAAAGTGCACATCGAGCTACTTGAGCTAGCCACTTGATGTTCGGCCATTCCTTCGATCCAAACTTGAGCAATGTAGCCTGCCACGACTTCTTGAAAACTCTTGGCACGGGCTCGAGTAATTGGCCCCGATGGCAGCTCGATAGGTTCGGCATCTAGCTTCATGGGCGAGCTCGTATCAACAATTCTATTAAATCACAAAGCTATCAATGATCATTCACATAACTTACCAAGGAACTCATCAATTCCATAATTTCAAATACTCAATTCATTTTCGTACTTACCTCTACCATCTTATACCAATCTCATACTCAACCACATCTTTCATTTACTCGTTGAACCATTCGGAATAGGAGTCGGACACTCAAGGGTCTCACACGATAAGTACCTATACCATGGCCCGAAGCCAAATCAAGGTAACTTATATCCAAAGTTCTGATATCATGGCCCGAAGCCAAATCAGCCGATATGCTTGGTTCGAAGCCAAATCGATTTATCTCGCACCCGAAGTGCTAAATCATGGCCCGAAGCCAACTCAAAGTATCTATAATGACATGTCACTAGTATCCTAAACTATTCCTAAGGTTCAATCGAGATTTCAATACCAAATCGTAGTTGAATCACTTTCAACCTATTGTCGAATCGTTCTCGAATCATTGTTGAACATGTCCGTAGTCTCGTTTTGTAACATCCCGATTTAAGGCCTAGTCAGAATAGTGGTGCGAGACCACAAATCCGAGGTTTATGAATGAGTTTTTGAGGTTTATGCTATGTATGCATGCTAGTGTGAATGTTTCATGAAGCAATTTTGTGAAATTTCGGTTGAATGGTCCATAAGGACTAAATTGAAAAAGTTGCAAAATATGAGATTCTAGAAGCTATTTGTGTGAAATAGCTTTAGAATATTAATTAGAGGTCCTTAAATAGCAATTTTCCCAATTTCTAATTTTTGGACAAATTTGGGCATGGATGAGTTAAAATAGAAAGTTTATCAAAAAGGGCATTTTGGTCATTTAACAATTAAGTGATTAAAATAGGAGAAAAGATGACAAAATTCACTCATCTTCTTCTCCAACGCTGCCAAAATTTTCAAGAGCCATTGCTAGGGTTCTTCAAAAATTTCAAGCTTGCTAGTAAGTGCATCTAGCCTCGTTTTTGATATTCTTTGTATTTTTGAAGTCCTTGTTGCATGAGTAAGCTATTTTTAGCTATTTGATGACCTATGATGGATGTTCAAAAATGTGGCCATGTATGACATGCATGTATTTTGATGTTTTATGGAAGATTATGAAAGCTTGATGTAGTAGAAACATCTTTTGCTAAATGAGTTTCCATAGAAAATGCATGTAGGGACTAATTTGTAAAAATCTTGAGTTTGGTCATACATGTGTGTTGTGATGAGAATTGATGATTGCTTTAGTTGAGTAAGTGGTTCGGCTCAGCATGAAAGGCTAGAAAGTTGAATAAAAATCACTTTACGAGCCTTGGGGGCAATTGTGTAACTATGAGAAAGATTAGGGGCAAAAGAGTAATTTTTGCCAAAGTATGAGATGTGGGTCGATTTAGTCAATGTGTGTATTGAATAAGCTGATTTATTCATTTTAGATCAAGAAAGACAAAGCCCGGATCGAAACCGAGGCAAGAGCAAAGTGGTGGACTAAATTGCACGTTTCTATACTTTTGAGTATCGAGATAAGTCTATGCATAAACAATGCATTCATACTTACAATTTGCTAATGCTAGCTAGTTTGTAGCAGCATGATTGAGAACGAATGAGAATCTATGTGGAATGAATGTGGGAGAAATCGTGAATGGATGTAGGATTGAGTAAGTAGATATGTGAATGTACAGTGATAATGCTAAATGGTGGGCTAAGTGCGATACCATCCTAAGGCATAATGACGATGAGCTGGCTATGTACGATGCTATCGTTAGGTATATTATCTAGTGAGCTATGTGCGAAACCACTATGATTACCTTCATGGCAGGCTAAGTGCGATACTACCTTATTAATTGATTATGGTGGGCTAAGTACGAAACCACCGAGACATTAGCTGTGTGGATTAGCTGTGTGGATGTATTATTAAGAAATAATGATGTGTTGTATATTGTGTAAATGTGATATTGAATGCAGGGGTGCATGTCAATGGTTATGAGTAAGTGACTCATGATGTGCTGGAAATGTGGTAAGGGATAGAAATAGTGAGCATAGTTGTACATTATATGTTAGTATAATGCTAATTGTTGTTTAGCTTATTCTATGGTGCTTAATTGTTTATGTGTGAACTTACTAAGCTCAAAGCTTACTCTCTTTCTTTTCCCTTGTCTTATAGAGCAAAAGTGTTGAATCGAGATACGAGGATCAATTGGAAGATCGTCCAAACTATCAGCACACTCTGGTACATTAGACAGAATGTTTTGTATATGGCATGTATAGGGGCTAGACAAGTTAGTGAATTTTGTTGTATATGGCTATGATGTGTTGGCGTTTAGATGGATAATCTATTTTGTATAATGCCATAGTTGTTGGCACTTTATTATATGAGAAGATGTAGTTATCTATGTGAGATTGTAAGATTTTGAGTTGATTATGGATGTGTTGTATGAGTGCATGATTGTGTATGATAGATGGGTGAAAAGAACTTGGCAAATAGCTTTGTTCTCATCCATGTGGGTAGACACACGGGCGTGTGTCTAGGCCATGTGTGACACACGGTCAGTCCATGGGCGTGTGACTTGGTCGTGTGTCCCCTGTATGTTAGTAATTGAAGTCAGAATAGACCACGGACTAGTCACACGGGCGTGTGCCTAGAACATTTGGGTTAATCAGTGTTGGCCACGGGCTAGCCACACGGGCGTGTTTCTAGACTCTAGGCCGTGTTAAGGTGGTCAGTGTGCACCACGGGCGCAGAGCACGGCCGTGTTCCCTAGCCGTGGGGCATTGGCAGAATGCTTGAGTTTTCATGCACGGGTAGTGACCATAGGCATGTGTGACATCCACAGGCGTGCCAAATCTTACATGGACGTGTGAGCCCTGTATAGATGGAAAATTTTTAAGATCGTAAGAGTTTTCGATATGGTCTCGAGAGCCCTCGTGTGGTTGAGAGAGGCCTCGTAAGTCAGGTCTGAGGTTGTTGTGATGGCCAAAGAGAGTGGTCACGTGGTGCCTAAGTGGAAATCTTGATGGTTTTATTACGGTAACGCCTCGTGCCCGGTTTCAGCGTTGAATACGGGTAAGGGGTGTTACATTTAGTGGTATCAGAGTTGAATACGGGTAAGGACTACCGTAGTGGGTGTAAGAGTCTAGCTATACATGCCATAAGTGTACAATGATAGTGTGGTGGCTTCTGATTATTTTAAATCTTGTTTTATATAGAATATGGATTCGGATCCATTGACTACTGATGAAGCAGCTAGTAATTCGCCAGCTCCTGTGCAAGGAACCGTGCCTGTTCAAAGTGGACCCGAGGCTAGGGGTCAAGGGGAAAGGGCTCGGGAAGCCTTTCTCTAGATGATGAGCAATTGGTACTCGGATTATGTACCTCTTCCTCCTCCTATACCTCAGCCAATTCCCGTGGCTCCTCAAGGTATTGATGTAGTGAGGATATCGAAACCCCCGGTAGATAAGATTAGAAAACACGGGGCTAAAGAGTTTAGAGCTAAGGTTGATGATGACCTTGAGAGGGCAGAGTTCTGGTTAGAGAACTCGATGAGAGTATTCGATGAACTCTCTTGTACTCCTGAAGAGAGCTTGAAGTGTGTCGTATCCTTGCTGAGGGACTCGACATACCATTTGTGGAAGACGTTGACGTCAGTGGTCCCGAGAGAGCGGGTGACGTGGGACTTCTTTCTGGAAGAGTTCCGGAAGAAGTATATAAGCCAGAGGTTTACTAATCAGAAAAGGAAGGAATTCCTTGAGTTGGAGCAAGGAAGAATGTCAGTAGCGGATTATGAGTGTGAGTTTGTTAGGCTTAGCAAATACGCTCAAGAATGTGTGTCGTCAGAGACCATGTTGTGTAAGAGGTTCGAAGACGGACTGAATGAGGACATCAAACTCCTAGTGGGCATATTGGAGTTGAAAGAATTTGTGGTGTTGGTCGAAAGGGTAAGTAAGGTCGAATAATTGAGTACAGAAAACAGAAGGGCTATGAGTGAAGCCCGAGATGCTAGAAAGAGGCCGATGGGCAAGTCGTATCAAGCCCACTCAAAAAGGTCCAAGGAAGTGAGTCCTAGGATGACAGCACCAGTGGGTTATTTGCATCGAGAATTGGCCAATACTCGTTCAGGTTTGAGAGTCCAAGCTACCTCGATGGAAAGTGTGGGCAATCCGAAGAGCAAACCGGAGTGTCCAAGCTGTGGTAGATATCACACCGGAGAGTGTTGGGGTAACAGTCGGAACTGCTATAAGTGTGGTTCCCCCGACCATTTTATCCGAAATTGCCCCGAGAGGAATGATAAGGAAGAGAAGCAAGAGATGAGATCCAATGATGTGTCTGCAAGGGGTAGACCACCAAGGAACCCGAGAGGCGGGAATAGTGGTAGAGGTGCTCTTTCTCTCTTTAACACCCTTGTTATTGCTTTAATAGATCCAGGGTCTACTCATTCTTATATTTGCATGAGATTGGCATCTAGTTTGAGTATGACTATTGAGTCTACGGACTTTGTGGTTAAGGTGTCAAACCCGTTAAGTAAGCATGTGTTAGTGGACAAGGTGTGTAAGAATTGTCCTTTGATGATTGAGAGTCATTGCTTTCCGACAAACCTAATGTTGTTGCCGTTTGATGAGTTTGATTTAATCCTAGGCATGGATTTGTTGACTGCCCATAATGTCTTAGTGAACTGTGGTAATAAGTTTATTGAATTGAAATGTGTGAATGGAGATGTGGTTCGGGTTGAATCAGGTGGATCGGATAGTCTACCAGTGATGATTTCTTCCTTAGTGGCTGATAAATGCTTGAGAAAAGGGTGTGAATCCTTTCTTGCTTTTGTGTTGAATACTCGAGAGGTTGGAGTAGAGTTTGAAACAGTACCAGTGGTATGTGAGTATCCGGATGTACTCCCGGAAGAGTTACCCGGATTACCTCTAGTAAGAGAGGTTGAGTTTGGGATTGAGTTAGCTCCGGGAACGGCACCTATCTCAATTGCTCCGTATAGGATGGCACCTGTAGAGTTGAAAGAACTGAAGGTTCAGTTGCAAGAGTTGACAGATAAAGGTTTTGCAAGACCGAGCTACTCACCGTGGGGTGCTCCGGTATTGTTTGTGAAGAAGAAAGATGGGTCTATGAGGTTGTGTATAGACTTTAGACAGCTTAACAAAGTGACGGTTAAGAATAAGTATCCTTTACCAAGGATTGATGATCTTTTTGATCAACTGAAGGGAACTACAGTGCTCTCCAAGATAGACCTGAGGTCTGGTTATTATCAGTTGAGAGTGAAAGAGCATTATGTGTTGAAAACTGCATTTTGGACGAGGTATGGCCATTATGAGTTTTTGGTTATGCTGTTTGGTTTGACGAATGCACCGGAAATTTTTATGGATCTGATGAACCGTGTTTTCAGACCATATGTGGACAAGTTTGTAGTTGTCTTCATTGACGACATATTGATCTATTCTCGGGATAAGAACGATCATGAAGAACATTTGAGAATTGTCTTGCAAACTTTAAGAGATAAGCAGTTGTACGCTAAGTTTAGCAAGAGTGAGTTTTGGCTCCGAGAGGTCAGATTCCTAGGACACATTGTGTCGGGTGATGGTGTTAGAGTTGACCCGAGTAAGATATCGACTGTTGTGGATTGGAAACCACCAAGGAACGTGTCAGAAATCAGAAGTTTCTTGGGATTAGCAGGATATTACAAATGTTTTGTAAAGGGGTTCTCTGTGATTGCTACCCCAATGACGAAACTACTGCACAAAGATGTCAAGTTTGAATGGACTGAGACATGTCAACAGAGTTTCGAGAGACTGAAGACATTATTGACTGAGGCTGTAACAGCCCGATTTAGGGCCTAGTCGGGATAGTGGTGTGAGACCACAAACCTGAGTCAGTAAAATTGAGTTATTAAGGTTTATGACATGTTTGCATCATAGTATTAAAGTTCCATGTAGAAATTTTGTGAAATTGACATGGAATGATCAAAAAGGACTAAATTGCAAAAGTTGCAAAATATGAGTTTCTAGAAGCTTTTTGTATGAAATAGCTTTAGAATATTAATTATGAGTCCTTAAATAGAAATTTGCCCAAATTATAAATTTTGGACAAAAATGGACATGAGTTAGTAAAATAGAAATTTTTAAAGAGAAGGGCATTTTAGTCATTTGTCTAATAAGTGATTAAAATAGGGAAATATGATAAAATTTCATTCATCTTCTTCCTCCCCTTTTTGAAAATTTGAAGACTCCATAGCTAGGGTTCTTCATTTTTTTCAAGCTTGCTAGTAAGTTCATCTTAGCCTCGTTTTTAATATTCTTCGTGTTTTTGAAGTCCTCGTATTATGAATTAGCTATTTTTAGCTATAAAATAAGCTAAGATGCATGTTCAAAAATTCATCTATGAATGACATGCTTGTTAAATGATGTTTTATGGAAGATTATGAGAGTTTGATGTTAGATAAACATATTTTCCTTAATGAATTTCATGAAATATGATAGTATGGACTAGTTCGTAATAGTTATGAAATTAGTCATACCTATTAGAAATAATGAGAATTAATGATTGCTATAGTAGGGAAAATAAATCAGCTAAGCATGTAGCTTAAGAAAGTTGAATGAGAATTTTTTTTACGAGCCTTGGGGCAAAAGTGCAAATATGAGAAAGTTTAGGGGCAAAATAGTAATTTTTCAAAGTATGAGTAAAGAGTCAATTTAGTCAATGTGAGTATTAAATGATCTATTATTTATTATAGATCAAGAAAAGCGAAGCCTGGATCGAAACCGGGGCAAGAACAAGGTCGAGGACTAAATTGCATACCTAGCTACATTTTGTATATTGAGGTAAGTTTATATGATTTCTAAGCTTTATGATTTATATCATTGAATTGCTTAGTATAATGTACAATGTTATTATGAAAAATGTTTAATGTTATGTTAAACAAAGAAATTAATGAGATCAAGCATGAGAAAGCCCCGATTGAAGTTGAATAACTTAGGATACTCGATCTACCACATGAAACAAGAAAATCCGTATAAGACCAAGGCGAGGCATGGCATCGGCAAGCAAGCAAGATATCATGTAAGTCCAAGGCAAGCTTGGCATTGAATAAGTTATCATGTAAGTCCAAGGCAAGCTTGGCATTGAGTAAGATATCATGTAAGTCCAAGGCAAGCTTGGCATTGAGTAAGTTATCATGTAAGTCCAAGGCAAGCTTGGCATTGAACAAGTTATCATGTAAGACCAAGGAAAGCTTGGCATTGAAAAGTTATCAAGAGAAAGAGATCCCATATAAGTCCAGGTTAAGGCATGGCATTGGTGAGAACAAGAAAGACTTCGTATAAGTCCATGTTAAGTCATGGCCTCGAAATTTAGATGAGATTTAGTATCCCCGGTTATTCATATAAATTCATCGAGCAAACGAGTTAAGCTCCAAAGAGATAACAAGAAAGCTAAGTATGTAAGGTTATTATCAAGTGAAAAAGAATATTATTCATGTTATGAATGACGAATTAGAAATTATGAGTATTATGTTCAAGTATGCTGATCAATGTGATCTAGTGATACAGGTACTTTGTTTGCCTATCAAGTATGAGACTAGTAAGTTTCATGAGTTATGTAAGAATCAAGTATGAGTAAGTAAGCTTTATATAGCTGAATTTATGATGCCATTGTTTATATCAAATGGTCTATATTAAGTAAGAATGTTGCTATGTGTATTATGCAAACTTACTAAGCTAAATGCTTATGTCTTTCATTCTTTCTTTCCATGTAGTCCCGCCAAGCTAATATCGAGGATCACCGTCATCGGAGCTCGGAGCACACTATCAATCACTATTTTGGTATAGCCAAGTTGTTTTATTAAGTATGGCATGTATAGGTAGCATTACATTTTGAGTAAATGTTTTAAGAAGAGCCAAAGAATAGGCTATTAAGTTTGTTATTCTTTTGTATATGGCTAAGTGATTGGCCAAGTGTGTATGTTTATAATTATCAGTGAAATATGTAGTATTATTCATGAATGATATAGTATTGAGTTGTTGAAAATGAGTATGAATTGGATCTTAATTTCAGGATGGCAATTGGCTTGGTAAATAGCCTCTAAGTGCCCACACGGTTAGACACACGGGCATGTCTAGGCCGTGCGTAAACTGCACCTTAGTCTTATAAGTAAGAATAGGCCACGGATTAATCCCACGGCCGTGTGTTAAGGCCGTGCATGACACACAGTTAAAACATGGGTGTGTGCTCGGTCGTGTGAAATAAGTCAGTATATCAAGATGTAGTACACGGTCTAAGTCCACGGGCGTGTCATGGCCGTGTGGAAATTGGCAGAATACTGAGTTTTAGGGCACGGCCTGAGGACATGGGCGTGTATGCCTATGCACGGGCGTGTAACCCCTGTTTCAAAGAAAAGTTTTTTGATAAGGTTCCAAAAGTTTACCAATACGAGTTTAATGCCTCGTAGGCCCATGAAATGTACGGATTGTTTAAGAATGAGAAGTTTTAATTTCGGAACAAAATTTTATAGCCCGTAATGTCATGATTAAGTAAGTTCAAGCATAGTAATGTCTCGTATCCGATCTGAGCCTCGGACTCGGGTATGGGGTGTTACAGAGGCGCCAGTTTTGGTTCAACCAGAATCGGGGAGAGAGTTCGTGGTTTACAGTGATGCGTCGTTTAATGGTCTCGGTTGCGTGGTGATGCAAGAGGGTAAGGTAGTCGCTTACGCCTCGAGATAGTTGAAACCGCACGAAAAGAATTATCCGACTCATGATTTAGAGTTGGCTGCGATTGTTTTTGCGTTAAAGATTTGGCGACATTACTTATATGGTGAGAAGTACCGAATCTTTATGGATCACAAGAGTTTGAGATATTTGATGGATCAGAAGGATCTAAATTTGCGACAGAGACGGTGGCTTGAGTTGTTGAAAGACTATGAGTTAGTCATTGATTACCACCCGAGAAAAGCGAATGTGGTTGCGGATGCCATGAGTAGGAAATCCTTGTATGCTCTGAGAGTTATGAGGGCGAGTTTAGCATTGTCTGATGATGGTGCTATTCTGGCAGAGTTGCGAGTTAAGCCACTATTTGTTCAACAGATATGTGAGGCTCAGAGAAATGACAATGAGATGTTAGCTAAGAGAGCTAAGTGTGAATCAGAAAGTGATTCTGATTTTCGAGTGGGTTCAGATGGTTATTTGTTGTACCGTGATAGAATTTGTGTACCTAGAGATGAGGAGTTAATCCAAAAGGTTTTGCATGAGGCCCACAGTGGATGTTTGTCAGTACATCCGGGTAGTACGAAAATGTATAATGACTTGAAGAAGTCTTATTGGTGGTCGGGTATGAAAAGATATATTTCAGAGTTCGTGACAAAGTGTTTGATTTGTCAACAAGTGAAAGCTGAGCATCAAGTGCCTTCGGGATTGCTTCAGCCAGTGTTGTTACCCGAATGGAAGTGGGATTGGGTTACCATGGATTTTGTGATGGGGTTGCCGATGACTCCGAAAAAGAGAGATACTGTGTGGGTGGTTCTGGATAGACTAATGAAGTCGGCTCACTTTATTCCAGTACGTGTTGATTATTCACTGGATAAGTTAGCTGAGTTATATGTTGCAGAGATAGTGAGGTTACATGGTGTACCTGTGTCTATAATATCGGATAGGGATCCGAGGTTCACTTTGAGGTTTTGGAAGAGGTTGCAAGAGGCTTTGGGAACAAAGTTGAATTTCAGTACTGCATTCCATCCGTAAACCGATGGTCAGTCTGAAAGAGTGATTCAAGTTCTCGAAGATATGCTTCGATGTTGTGTGTTAGAATTCGAGGGTAGTTGGGAGAGATATCTACCTTTAGTTGAATTTGCTTACAACAACGATTATCGATCGAGTATCTGAGATGGCACCGTATGAGGCCTTGTATGGTCGTAGGTGCCAGACTCCTTTGTATTGGACCGAGCTTAGTGAGAAGCGGATCCATGGGGTCGATTTAGTAAAAAAGACCGAGGAGAAAGTGAAAATAATCCGTAATAGTTCGAAAGTTGCTTGATCGAAGCGTAAGTCGTCGCGGGATCTGAAAAGAAAAGAAATTGAGTTTGAAGTGGGCAACAAAGTGTTTTGGAAAGTGTCCCCATGGAAGAAGATTATGAGATTTGGATGAAAAGGAAAATTGAGTCCAAGATTCATAGGGCCGTATGAGATTACAGATAGAGTTGGACCAGTAGCATACCGGTTAGCTTTGCCAGTAGAGTTCGAAAAGATTCATAATGTGTTCCATGTGTTGATGTTGCGACGGTATCGCTCCGATCCTTCACATGTGATTCCTCCGACGAAAATTGAGATACGACCGGATATGTCTTATGATGAAGAGCCAATTAAGATCTTGGCCCGAGAAGTGAAACAGTTGAGAAATAAGAGCATAGCACTAGTGAAAGTGTTATGGAAGAAACACGGTGTGGAAGAGGCTACGTGGGAAACGGAAGAAGCTATGAGAGAGCAACATCCAAACCTCTTTACTGGTACGATTTTCGGGGGTGAAAATATCTAAAGGGGGGAGAGTTGTAACATCCCGATTTAGAGCCTAGTCAGAATAGTGGTGCGAGACCACAAATTCGAGGTTTATGAATGAGTTTTTAAGGTTTATGCTATGTATGCATGCTAGTGTGAAAGTTTCATGAAGCAATTTTGTGAAATTTCGGTTGAATTGTCCATAAGGACTAAATTGCAAAAGTTGCAAAATGTGAGATTCTAGAAGCTATTTGTGTGAAATAGCTTTAGAATATTAATTAGAGGTCCTTAAATAGAAATTTTCCCAATTTCTAATTTTTGGACAAATTCGGGCATGGATGAGTTAAAATAGAAAGTTTATCAAAAAGGGCATTTTGGTCATTTAACAATTAAGTGATTAAAATAGGAGAAAAGATGACAAAATTCACTCATCTTCTTCTCCAAGGTCACTAAATTTTCAAGAGCCATTGTTAGGGTTCTTCAAAAATTTCAAGCTTGCTAGTAAGTGCATCTAGCCTCGTTTTTGATATTCTTTGTATTTTTGAAGTCCTTGTTGCATGAGTAAGCTATTTTTAGCTATTTGATGACCTATGATGGATGTTCAAAAATGTGGTCATGTATGACATGCATGTATTTTGATGTTTTATGGAAGATTATGAAAGCTTGATGTAGTAGAAACATCTTTTGCTAAATGAGTTTCCATAGAAAATGCATGTAGGGACTAATTTGTAAAAATCTTGAGTTTGGTCATACATGTGTGTTGTGATGAGAATTGATGATTGCTTTAGTTGAGTAAGTGGTTCGGCTCAGCATGAAAGGCTAGAAAGTTGAATAAAAATCTTTTTACGAGCCTTGGGGGCAATTGTGTAACTATGAGAAAGATTAGGGGCAAAAGAGTAATTTTTGCCAAAGTATGAGATGTGGGTCGATTTAGTCAATGTGTGTATTGAATAAGCTGATTTATTCATTTTAGATCAAGAAAGACAAAGCCCGGATCGAAACAGAGGCAAGAGCAAAGTGGTGGACTAAATTGCACGTTTCTATACTTTTGAGTATCGAGGTAAGTCTATGCATAAACAATGCATTCATACTTACAATTTGTTAATGCTAGCTAGTGTGTAGCAGCATGATTGAGAATGAATGAGAACCTATATGGAATGAATGTGGGAGAAATCGAGAATGGATGTAGGATTGAGTAAGTAGATATGTGAATGTACAGTGATAATGCTAAATGGTGGGCTAAGTGCGATACCATCCTAAGGCGTAATGATGATGAGCTGGCTATGTGCGATGCTATCGTTAGGTATATTATCTAGTGGGCTATGTGCGAAACCACTATGATTACCTTCATGGTAGGCTAAATGCGATACTACCTTATTAATTGATTATGGTGGGCTAAGTGCGAAACCAACGAGACATTAGCTGTGTGGATGTATTATCGAGAAATAATGATGTGTTGTATATTGTGTAAATGTGATATTGAATGCAGGGGTGCATGTCAATGGTTATGAGTAAGTTACTCATGATGTGTTAGAAATGTGGTAAGGGATAGAAAGAGTAAGCATAGTTGTACATTATATGTTAGTATAATGCTAATTGTTGTTTAGCTTATACTATGGTCCTTAATTGTTTATGTGTGAACTTACTAAGCTCAAAGCTTACTCTCTTTCTTTTCCCTTGTCTTATAGAGCAAAAGTGTTGAATCGAGATATGAGGATCAATTGGAAGATCGCCCAAACTATCAGCACACTCTGGTACATTAGACTCAATGTTTTATATATGGCATGTATAGGGGCTAGACAAGTTAGTGAATTTTGTTGTATATGGCTATGATGTGTTGGCCTTTAGATGGATAATCTATTTTGTATAATGCCATAGTTGTTGGCACTTTATTATATGAGAAAATGTAGTTATCTATGTGAGATTGTAAGATTTTGAGTTGATTATGGATGTGTTGTATGAGTGCATGATTGTGTATGCTAGATGGGTGAAAAGAACTTGGCAAATAGCTTTGTTCTCTTCCATGTGGGTAGACACACGGGCGTGTGTCTAGGCCATGTGTGACACACGGTCAGTCCATGGGCATGTGACTTGGCCGTGTGTCCCCTGCATGTTAGTAATTGAAGTCAGAATAGACCACGGACTAGTCACACGGGCGTGTGCCTAAAACGTGTGGGTTAATCAGTGTTGGCCACGGGCTAGCCACACGGGCATGTGTCTAAACTCTAGGCCGTGTTAAGGTGGTCAGTGTGCACCAAGGGCGGAGAGCACGGGCGTGTTCCCTAGCCATGGGGCATTGGCAGATTGCTTGAGTTTTCATGCACGGGTAGTGACCATGGGCGTGTGTGACATCCACGGGCGTGCCAAATCTTACACGGGCGTGTGAGCCCTGTATAGATGGAAAAATTTTAAGATCGTACGAGTTTTCGATATGGTCTCGAGAGCCCTCGTGTGGTTGAGAGAGGCCTCATAAGTCGGGTCTGAGGTTGTTGTGATGGCCAAAGAGAGTGGTCACGTGGTGCCTAAGTGGCGATCTTGAGGGTTTTATTACGGTAATGCCTCGTGCCCGGTTCCGGCGTTGAATACGGGTAAGGGGTGTTACACGTTTCCACTGTTCATGCAATATCAAAGCATTTAAACACAATCATAAATAAAGCTCATTTCATACGAACTTACCTCGGATGTGGAAACGACGAAACAAGTCGTTTAGTCGATAACTTTCGTTTTCCCCCGATCTAGATCTAATTTCCACTTTTCTTGATATAAATATATTAAAAATTAACTTATTTAATCATCTATTATTTCAATTCAATCCAAAATATACATTTAAGCATATTTACACTTTTACCCCTAAGATTTCACCACTTTTACAATTTAATCCTTATTACACAGAATTACAAATTCATGAAATTCAAAATAAACCCATGATAGCCGAATTACTATACTACCCCTAGCAACCCATATTTTTCACTTATTTCACATTTTAACCACAAAGTTTCAACATTTCTCAATTTAATTCCTATTTTGCATTTTCACTAAAAATCACTTAACAAAACTTGTATATCTGTCAACAATCATTCATAATCTATCAAGAAACTTCAAAATACACATGTATTCATCAATGTCATCATTCAAAATCATTAACAATTTTCCAAAATAGTCTCTGGGCTAGTTAGAACTAGTTGCAACAATCACAAAATAGGACAAAGCATCAATTTACCTTAGCCGAATGAAGAACCCTAATATTCTCTTTTCTTCTTCTTCAATTTCGGTTAAAAGATGAGAATGAATGCCTTTAATTTGGTTTTGTTTTAGTTATTATATGTTATTTACCAATTTACACACATACCCTTAATGATAAACCAAATAAAACATCCATTTAACGTCCAACATTGTCCACTTACCATCAAAATGGTCTAATTACTATTTAAGGACCCTTACTTTAAGGTTCTATAGCTATTTGACACCTTTAACTAATAGAACTTCACTTTTACACGTTACGCGATTTAGTCCTTTTTCTCAAATTAACCATTTAAACAATAAAATTTCTTAACGAAATTTTCACACAATCATCATACCATGTTATAAACATTAAAATAATAATAAAATAAATATTTTGTCTTCAAATTTGTGGTCCCGATACCACTGTTCTAATTTGACTGAAAATGGGCTGTTACATTTACAGTACCAAATGAAACAAAAGTAAAATCAATCCATAACTCAAAACCACACTTACCCGAAATTTTTTTTTCGACGAAAGTGTAAAAAAAATGGCGAAGAAGAAATAGAAATTGAGTAGCGAAAATGGCACAACATTGATGACAAGGGAACAAAGTTTTCAGAAGTAAAAGACCATAATTTGAAAATTGGTGGAGAGAAATAGAGACATAAGAAGAGGAGATATGAGAAGAAAATAGAACGTGAAAATTTTATGGGAAAACTTCCTATTTTCAAATAAAAATAAAAATAAAAATAATTAATTAATTAAAACTTTAAAACAAAACAAAACTTAAACCAAAACCAGAATAAAATTAATTCCTCTTTAACACACATGAGGATTTGAACCCAAGACCCACAGGTAAACTAGCACACCCAGTACCACTGAACCTACAGGCTCATTCTACTCTTAAAATGCAAGGAAAAACATAAAAATCTACACGAAACCACTGACTTATTTGCAAACCTTAATCCTTCTAACCCCTAATTTTGGGATGTTACACTCATGCTGTGGAAATGCGCATTAAGTTCTTCATTATCTGAATTTGCATCATTAAGATTATCAAGATCTAATTCTACCATGTACTCTTCAAAATATGGATCACCTAAGTTCCATCTACGAATGAAATTATGAAGTATGCAACATGCTAACACGATCTAACCTTGTTTTCTTTTTTGTCATGCTAAGGTAATGTTGTTAATATGTGAAATCATTTTTTAGAACATTAAATGTCCTTTCAACCACATTTCAAAACTTTGAATGTCTCAAATTAAAGAGTTCATTAGCTATCTCTACTGCTTATATACGACTTCATTCTCTTAAATGCATATATAGTACCTCATGATATGGTGCAAGAAAATATTTTGCATTTGTATAACCAACATTTACCTCATAATATTTTCTTACAAAAATAATATGTAATAGTTTAAATATTTTATAAGAAAAATCAAATAAATAATGGCAAGGTGATGATAATATTAGTGGATCACCAAATGTAATTTTTAACCTATTTTGGGATTTCAACAAAGAAAAATTTCTCAGCACTCTAGAATCATAAGTAGAACCCTCCCAACCAAATAATAAATGATGAAATTTATTGATAGGTGGGATCAATAAAAGGTAGGATCGAAAAAGGTGAATGGTAGTTCAACCTTAAAGGGCGAAGAGCCATCTTTAGGTAAGGTGGTGAAAAAGGAGGAATGAGAGAAGAGAAGAGAAGAGAAGAGTAAATAGAGCTTTGATATAGAGATAAAGTTAGATGAGAGAGAGTGTGGAGAGGAGAGAAAGAGAGATGAACCCCTCCAGTTTTGTGTTCATCTTCTTTATATACGAGGCATGCGGATGCCATGTGTAAACATCTTATTAGCGGTAGGGTAACATCTTTTTTCCTTGTAGAGGTGGCGATGTGAGCTCATAGATTGGGGATGATAGCATATGATAGCTTAGTAATCAATGGTTGTACCATCATAATTGAAGAGACCTATGTACTTTCTGTGAAGGTATTCTTGGTGGTGATGTGATGCTCAATAGTGACACGTGCATGTTCATGAAGGTATGACAGAGGTGGAATAACAATCGTCCTTCAGTCAAGAGGGAGGTTATAAAGTGAAATCTACCATGATTGCTGAAGAGTCTTTAAAATAAAAGAAAGTTAGAGAAGTTTAGGGTTAATTTTAAGGAAGCTAGATTTTAGGTTTCCGAAAATAAAAAATTAAATATTGAATTTCGAAATCTAGATGAAAATTGGGTGTTGAGATGAATATGTAGATCAGTGTGTGAAGTGACAATGTGTTGTTTGGGAGTCAAAGTGATTAGTTATTAATGATAATAACGTGGTTGAGACATGTTGTGACTTGGGAAAAGGTTTCACTGTGCATTTTTGCTAATCATACATGAGTGTCATGAGTGGTTGCTTGGTATGTGAAGGGTTTTCTCTATTTTATAAACAGGAAGACTTACCAGCCAATTTTCATTGTATTAGTTGACCCAATTATAAGCTACTATGTTTTTCTCGATTTTTCTCTTTTGTCTTCCTGTTATTTCTTTTCTCCACTTTTTGTATTTTTTGCATTTTCTCTATTTCTTTGTGGGGGTAAAGAGTTTGAGGATTTTGTTCTGATTTGGCAAGTTTATGTTCTACTTTTTTTTTATATTTCATTTTAGTTTTTGTTATTATAATAGACAAGGGGGATGATCCAAAACAGAAAAAAGAATAAAAGAGACTCGAGGATGTTGTCTATGAGAGTGACTTGATTGAATGTATTGTGAATGTGTAGGAGATGAGGAGATTATTGGAGTTCAGAGGAATTGAAATTGATTCAAACTTTAATTATGAGTTTTCAGTTCTCAAAGGGAGGCATTGGTTGAGCGAAGTTGGATTGAAAGGCGAAGGTTACTTTTTACTTCCTTAGTATACTTTAAAACGGGATTCCACTTGCCCCTTCATCTTTTCTTTGTTAGTGTTTTCAATTTGTGAAAATTTGAAGCTAATGCTTTTAGGCTAATTGTGAAAATTTTGCAAGTTTTGAAATTGGGACTAAATTGCATAAGGAGTAAAGTTTTGGGGTAATTTTTTAAAGTTTGAATAAAAGGGTTTAAAAGCATAAATTTGGTTGTTTATATTTTTTGAATTGATTAATTAAATTAAGCTATACTTTAGATCAAGAATTTCAACGACCAGAGGATATATGAGGAAAAGGAAAAATTATCGATTAGTCTCTGATAGTTAAATCACTTCGACAGGTAAGTTCATACTATTTTCCGTGGTTATAATTTGTTATTAAATGTTGTTAATTATTTGTACATAAATAGCTGAAATGGAAATCAGACTATTTGGTAATAAATCAAATTTTGAGATAATTCCTATGGACCGAGTAAAAGCCTCATACTTAAGGTTTCTTAATGATTCTCAATCTGGACCGAGCTCCAGCATTTTTTGTGGACTCGGATATACATGTGACACAAATTTAACCTAGACTGGTAATCTGTTGTCGTTTGAAAGGTTTAGCCTAGAATGATAACCTTGTATGTATATATAGCCCTTGCCAGGCTATTTTTATGTGTTGTCAATGGTCTAGCTCAAACAGGTAACTTGACACATGTATTTCTGTATCCGACTAGCTTGAACGAGCATTAAATGTTTCCCACACTCGTGTATTGTGTTGTTTTAAAAAGTTCCATCAAAAAATCAAAGGATATACAGTGTGTTGTTAATGTGGACAAAATATGAATTCTGACTATCCGTGTGATCGTTATTTGTCGATTTGAAATTATTGAACTTTGTCATAATAGGGATAATAGTTTGAATAGCAATTTGGAATAAACTATTAAATGAGTAAGGTGACGATTTTGCATACTCTGAACGTGTCGATTGAATCAACAGGAGCTCACACCTACCATTTATTGAAATTGTGGTTACTTGTGGCATGTATATAGGATGTTTGCTTTGCAAACGTTGAATATGTTTTGGTACTTTACTTATAAGTGCACTTATATGTTGTAACACCCCTAACCCGTATCCGTCGCCAGATTAGGGTTACAGAGCGTTACCGAAAAAAAGGAACATTAAAACATACATTTCATACATCATTGAAAACATATCATGAGACATTCATTCTTATACATGTCGTCCCTAAATTGAGCTCTCGATGCCTTAGAAATACATTAGAAACAATTTGGGAATAAATTGGAAACATTTGGAAAGTTCAAGAAAAGGTTTGACTATAGGGGTCACACGGCAGTGTCACACAGCCGTGTCACACGCCCGTGTTCCAGGCCATGTAACTCTCGAAATAGCCCCACACGCCCGTGTGCCAGGCCATGTGCTAGGCCGTGTAACTGCCTGACTTGCATGCAATAAAACCTACAGGGGACACACGGCCGTGTTGCCAGGCCGTGTGTCACACACAACTGAGTCACACACCTGTGTCTAAGGCCGTATGGACATGAATTTGGCCAAAAACAAGCCATTTCCTACACCAACTAATGCATACATTTATAGGCCTTTTTCTACACATAAATTAGACTTCAAACCTTACCAAAACATGCATATAATGACCTTTTCAATAGCCTTAAATCAATCAACCAATATTCCATTTCAAGGCACCTCATAAGCAAACATCCAAATTTACTTAAACATACATATTTGGTCACATTTCCTTCATCAAATATAGTTCATCTTTTAATAAAACATGCCACAAACATAACCATTAACATATCACCTCAAACATACCATTTAAGCCATTCAAATCATACATCTCAAGTTAACCATAATGACATAATCCATCAAGGTATCGAATATTACCAACCAAGACAATTTGCATAAGTTATACATACCAAATCATCCATTAAACTTTCAGCTAAATACCAATACAAATCCACCTATACATGCCATTATAACCTTGATCAAAACATCAAAAACTATTGATATTTATGTTGGATAGTGTGATAGATCTTCGACGAGCTTCCAAATCGGTCGAGCTTCCGGTTATCTATAAAACATAGGGAATAAACTACATAAGGAAATAATTCTTAGTAAATTCGTAAAACATGAAGTATAACTTAGCATTTTATTTAAATAACATGAGTATAAGCATAATGCAATCCAACCTCAAGCTTGGCACAAGCCTAAGCATCATCACCAATACTAGTTAGTGCATTTATACATAATTCACTTGAATCAAACATATGATGATTCATTTCCATGTGAACATATATCACTTGTATCATTTAACCTTTCCATGAACATATGCATTTTACTACATGAGAACTTACCTTCTCAATCTTTTTCATTGCCCGTTGAATCACTTGGAATATCACTGGATACTCGGGAAAGCTCACACGAAGTTTGCTTAAACATATAACCGTAACATTTCCTTTACATCGTTGCTCACATGAGCTATGAAATGGGCTTCATCACACGAGCTGTGGGTCAAAATGTAAGCTACACGATGCTGCTCAAACAAGCTATGGAGTATCCATAACAAATGCAGGACCTCAGCCATCGGTAGGACATTTAAGAGAAGCACCCGAAACATGAAATCCCTAATGACATTTCATTTGTATCCTACGAATTCCTAAGCTTTAACCGGGACTCATTAACCGTCATAGCATGATTTTGGATATACATTGATCATGTAACACCCCAAACCCGGTCTATGCGTTTAGACGAGATTTGGTTTGTCACACCAAACATACTTTCGTTTCTTTTCAAGATTTACGATAAAATAATGATGCAAAAACTTTTGAAAATCGAGTTAAAGATGTAGTACGAGGTTTTGAAAATAATTTAAGAATATACTTGTTTAAAACTTATCTTAAATAAAATGTTTATCGAAACTTTAAAACTTCTTAAAAGAATTTGGAGGAAAATTTTAAAGAAAATCGTCTAATTGTCAAAATATTAAATAAACGATATTTTTAGGAAAAACCAAATGATTTAACATAAACTCATAATTAAAGTCTCAAAATAAAACTATAAAACCATCCACACGATAAAATCCATAAAACATACTTAGAGGCCTTATTACATCAACCCAATAATAGCAATTAAAATAAAAACTTAAATAAAGTCATAGTTTATAAAAAAAAACCCAAATTCGTAGTATGGCCTCCACCAAGTC
Source organism: Gossypium sturtianum (assembly GCA_025698515.1). Classification (NCBI taxonomy): domain Eukaryota; kingdom Viridiplantae; phylum Streptophyta; class Magnoliopsida; order Malvales; family Malvaceae; genus Gossypium; species Gossypium sturtianum. The sequence continues at coordinate 73,742,505 of CM046952.1, forward strand.
ATCTCCTACCCAAGTCCACGTCAATTTCCATTACACGAAATGGTTAATAAAAATTGGGTGAGTTACAAAGAACTCGATGTGCAACTCACTTACCACCATTTTTAGGCGGATCGTCAAGATATCATCTTTGGGCTTGAGCCCATTAACAATTTCAACCATACATCGTAAAGTAACATAATTTAAAGAGAAGAATGCATGAAATATGAATTTCCCAAACCAACCTAGTATCCATCCGCTAACACCCCGTACCAACCAACACACCTGTGGGGATCAAGTCAACCCACCCCGCCAAACACACCAATCATGGGCTTAAAGCCCTTAAATAATTTTGTAGTGCACTACCGAACTAGATTGTGACATTGTCACCGAACTAGAGGCATTTAGCCGAATTTGTGGCGAGAGCCACCGAACTAGAGGCATTGAGCCATATTGTGGCGAGCCACCGAACTAGAGGCAATGAGCCAAATTTGTGGCAACTGGCCATTCTTCTCTTCATATAACCCACCCCATGCAATCATGCGTATATAACAAATATAATCATATAACAGATTTTCATTAATCCATATCATCGGTGGGCTTATCAATTAACCTTTCATTAGGCTCATATAAACAATTTAACAACTAGCCCATTTAGTAGTTTAGTGACTTTGGCCCATTTTAGCCCAATTTATCGAAACAGAGTATTTTCGGCCCATTTAATCGAACTAGAGTATTATCGGCCCATTTTATCGAACTAGAGTTTTATCGGCCCATTTTATCGAACTAGAGTATTATCGGCCCATTTTATCGAACTAGAGTATTATCGGCCCATTTTATCGAACTAGAGTATTATCGGTCCATTTATCAAACTAGAGTATTATCGTATTTTTTTTTTCTCGGTTTTAACCGTTTTCATGCATTTACTCAAAAATATGAGTTACTACGTATTTTTCCCGTTTTTACTATTTTACGATTTTATCACGAACTTACAACTTGATGTCCAACCCGAAAATGAGTGTGAAGTTACACACACGGTTATGGAGAGAACTAAACTTTCCCGCTCTTCAACACCTATACGTATTGTGTTAATTAAAACACTATAATCTATAATAAAACCGATCTAAATATAGCGATCTAGAAATTTACCCTCGGATTTTAGTAAGACTTCTACTTGCGATTTCTCTCCGATTGATGGTTCGCTAACCGAATCGAATCCACGAACAAATAATGGTTCGGAGTACGAAACGACTTCGACGATTGATTTTCCTCGGTTGAACGTCCGCAACCCGGTGGAAAATCCCGATTCCCCGAAATAGTCCTTTGCTTGTACTTAGGGGAATAACGAACCTCCTTCTTCCGAAGGCTAAACACCGCCCGTTTCTTCCCTATGTTGAATGTCTTCAAAGGCAAAGATCATTAATCTAATGATATCGAAAAAATTTCTAAAGTTTGAAAGATGTGATTTCCTTACCACGAGAATCGATTCCTACGCTTTGTCACCCACCACTTCTTGATTCCAACTTTCCGTTATCGCACTAAAGTTTAACAAAATAAACGTTAATAAAATAAACGTTTATTTTGATCCAAATAATGCCTTCAAGCCAACATTAATATTCGGCACTAACCACTAATAACTAATCGAAACAAAAGAACTCTTACCTATATTCCACGTCGAAAAGAAAGGATTTGAGAATAGTATGGTTTTAAGGAGGATTCGGCTATGAAAGATTAAAGAGAAAGGGAAATAATTTGGCTTATGAACACCTTAGCATTCGGCCATGAGAGAAATATTGGAGAGAAATATTGATTGATAATGAATAAAAATAAGAAAATGGAGATGATGATAAATTCGGTTTTCAAAGAAAATAAAAGAGAAAGAAAGAGAGGAGGTTAGAATCAAGACACATTCGGCAATGAAGAAAAGAGAGAAAAGAAAGGAATGGTCATTTGATGTAGGTGATTTCGGCACTCAAATGAAATAAGGCACAAAGAATACCAATTGATGTCCAAAATGACCAAATGGTCAAAAACTTTAGGACTTACCAATGCTCAAATTCGGCCAAAGGGAGAAAAGGTTGAGAGAGTTTTCAAAACTTGCACAAACTAACAAAAATGACCAAAACAAGACTAAAATTCCTAGCCAAAACTATCACCAAAATTCGGCTCCCCTATAGCCATATTGCCGTCCAAGTACATGGTCTTTAGGCCAAGATATTGTTTCCAAAAATTCTTCCTTGATTCATGCCTCATATCTTCACATTTTCCTTATTCTTTTGATACCCTTCCTTAAGTTCAAAATTTCCTTATTCCTTTGATATTTTAACCAAAAATAACAAGTCAACACCTTCCATAAAAGCTCTTGGCCGACACTTTGCTATATTGGTGCATAAAAATTCAAAATAAAATTCACCTAGATGCTAAACATGGGATTCGAACCTTCAACCTCATGCACAAGCTCATGCGCCATCACCACTTGTCCAATAATTCATCTTATGCCTCACTTTGACACTTAAATTAATTTATGTGTCAAAGTCACTAATCCACTTCCATAAATAATTTCTTAAAATTAATAATATTCCTTCTAAAAAATTTTAAATCCTTCTTGAGACTATACTAACCACGAAAATGAATCAGAAAATTTTACTTTCTAGAATAATTACTCAAAGCACACATAGAAAATAAATTACTCAAATTTTCAGGGTGTTACAACTCTACCCCCTAAAAGAAAATTTAGTCCTCGAAATTTACTGGCTGAAAAAGGTGAGGGTATTGTTGCGGAATTGCATCCTAAGGCTCCCACGTAGCTTCCTCCACTCCGTGGTTACGCCACAACACTTTGACCAACGGCACGAGTCTTCTTTCTTAGCACCTTCACGTCTCGGTCTAAGATTTCCACTTTGTTCCTCCTCAAAAGACAAATCCAAATTCAACTCCACTTCTTCTACCGGTACTATGTGCGAAGGATCCGATCTATAGCGCCTCAACAAGGACACATGGAAAACATTATGAATTTGGCTCAATTCCGAGAGGTAACTCAATCGATAGGCCACTTTGGACCAACTCGTTTCACCACACGATATGGTCCAATGTATCTAGGACTCAACTTGCCCTTCTTCCCGAATCTGAATATCTTCTTCCAAGGTGAGACCTTCAGAAGACTTGATCTCCTACGGCATACTCGATCTCTTTACGCTTGAGATCCGCATATCGACTTACGTCTATCATCCAAGCTTCCTTTAACCGTGCTCGAATAACTTTCACTTTTTCTTCCGTTTCGAGAAATCATCTCGAGTCCTAACAATCGCCGATCACCCAACTCGATCCGGCAAATAGGAGAACGACACCTACGACCATACAATGCCTCGTAGGGTGCCATCTGAATGCTAGATCGGTAGCATGTTGTTGTCACGCAAATTCCGCTAACGGTGAGAAAATCCTCCCAACTACCTTTGAAGTCGATTACACATCCCCTTAACATGTCTTCCGAAATCTGAATCACTCTCTCCGATGACCATCGGGCGAGGATGAAAAGCCGTACTAAAATTAAGCTTTGTACCCAAGGCTTCATGCAAAGCTTTCCAAAATCGAGATGTAAACCTAGGATCCCTATCCGATATAATCGATCTGGTACCCCATGCAACCTCACGATTTCGGATACATACGACTTCGCCAACTTCGCAACGAGTAGTCCGTGCGCTTTGGTAGAAAATGGCGGTCTTCGTCAAGCGATCAACAATTACCCAAATGTAATTTTTCTTAGTAGGTGTTAAAGGTAACCCACTAACAAAATCCATTGTTATCCGCTCCCATTTCCAAAGAGGAATCTTAATCGGTTGCAAAAGACCGGCGGCAATTGATGCTCCGCTTTCACTTGCCGACAAGTTAAGCATTTTCCCACAAATTCTGAAATCTCCGTTTCAATCCAGCCACCAAAACCGCTCACGAAGATCCCGATACATCTTATTTCCTCCGGATGCATAGCATAAGGACTACTATGCGCCTCCCGCAAAATCATTTGCCTCATATCTCGAGTCCCTAGGCATACTGGACTCTTCCACGAAAGCACAACACACCTTCCATGTTCATACCAAAATCCTCTATCCCACCATTTTCCACTTGTTGAATTAGAAGTCTCAACTTCTCATCTAATATCTGTTTTTCCTTAATTTGTTCCAACCACATGGGCTTCACTTGAAATTCCGCTATCAAACTACCATCCTCATACAAACTCAAATGGGCAAACATAGCTCTCAAATCAGATACCACCTTACGACTTAATGCGTCCGCCACTACATTAGCCTTTCGAGGATGATACTCAATAGAGAAATCATAGTCCTTTAACACTCCACCCATCTTCGTTGTCTCAAGTTTAACTCCTTACGAGTAAGAAGATACTTAAGACTCTTGTGATCCGTATAGATGATAGACTTTTCACCATAGAGGTAATGCCTCCAAATCTTTAAGGCAAACACCACTGCTGCTAACTCCAAATCATGAGTAGGGTAGTTCACTTCGTGCGGTCTCAATTGACGAGAAGCGTAAGCTACAACTTTCCCACTTTGCATCAATACGCACCTAAACCCGTATGTGACGCATCACAATAAATCTGTAAACTCCTTCCCGACCTCGAGTTGAATCAATACCGCGCTCCGTTAAACCTTCTTCATGCTCGAAACTTTCTTGCCGCTTATCACCATATAAACAACACTCCCTTCCGCAAAAGCTTAGTTAGAGGTGCGAATCAATGAGAACCCCTCAACAAAGCGTCTATAATATCCACCAAACCCAAGAAACTCCGAATCTCAACTCTACGACTTGGTGGTTTCCAATCCAATACCGCCTCAATCTTCCGAGGATCCACCCTTATTCCTTCTGATACCACATGACCCAAGAAAGTCACTTCTCTTAACCAAAATTCACATTTACTTGATTTGGCATACAATGATTATCTCGAAGCACTTGCAATACAATCCGCAAATGCGAGTCATGTTCTTCTTCGCTCCTCGAATAAACCGAATGTCATCTATGAATACCACTACAAACCGATCTAAGAATGGTTGAAAGACCCGGTTCATCATATCCATAAATGCACGGTGGTGCATTGGTCAACCCAAACGGCATCACTAAAAACTCATAGTGTCCGTAACGGGTTCGAACGCCGCTGTCTTGTGAATATCCGCTTCTTTCACCTTAAGTGGTGGTAACCCGACCTTAAATCAATCTTGGAGAAAATAAGCTCCTTCAATTGATCAAACAGTCGTCAATCCTCGGCAGAGGTGCCGATTCTTGATCGTCGGCTTATTCAATTGCCTATAGTCAATACACATACGCATTGACCCATCCTTCTTCTTAACAAACAAAACCGGTGCTCCCCACGGAGACACACTCGGTCGAATAAAACCCCGATCTAGCGCTTGAATTTGGGCTTTAAGCTCAGACAACTCCTTCCGGTGCCATTCTATAAGGAGCAATGGACACTTGGAGCGCCCGGGCAAAGCTCAATACCAAATTCCACTTCCGATCTGGAGGTACACCAGGGAAGTTCTTCAGAAAAACATCGTGGAACTCCTTCACCGTTCTCACATCTTCCACCAACAGCTTTTTGGCATCTAAAGCACAAATAAATGCTAAAAATGCTCCGTATCCTTTTCGCACTAACTTCTCTCGCCTTCAACGCAGAAATCACGTTTGCCAAGTAATTTCTCCGCTCGCCTATCATAACTATCTCCTTATCCGCCACATTTCTTATCGACATACGCTTTTTCGAAAGACAGTCCAATTTCGCGGTGCTTAACCAACCAATCCATGCCCGAATAATATCGAATTCGCCAAAAGGCGCTTCCATCAAATTTGCCAGAATGTTTCTCCTTGAATTACTAAGGGCACGTCTCTAAACAGCTTTATTAACCAACACCGATCGTCCTAAGGGACTAATCACCCTCATCTCTTTATCGGAAATTTGAGTCTAATTTCAAGTTTCGATTATGGTGCTAGCAATGTACGAATGAGTAGAACCAATATCTATCAAGGCAATAACGGGTACATCGAAAATGAAGAACGTGCGCTTATCACATCGGTGCATTGCCATCCTCACGACGTCGACCGCATACACCAATCTGGGCATGTCTTGCATCCGCGTTGCCTCTAGGACCATTGCCTCGACCAGCGCACCTTGACCACGTCCAGCCCCATTACCACCACGACCGGTCCCGACCTCTCGGTGGTTGCTTGAACTCCTCTTGCCGGTGGTGCATCGATGAGCACGAACTTCTTGAGTTGTATCCATACGTCGAGGCAACTCCTATATTGATGCTCCGTCGATCCACATTTATAGCAAGCACCCGTTTTCCTCCAACATTCTCCAGGAATGTCTTTTCCCACATTCAAGACAATCCCGACTACGATTAACGACTCATCGGTGCTCTTCCTTGAGCTGGTTCCTCATTCCGGCCTCTTGAGAATCTTCTCGAAGAACCCGAATGCTTCGAGATCTTTCTTGCCTCTAATTTGCTCCCGATTTTGGCGTTCCGAGTTCTTAGCCTCTTGGCTATCTTGGCCTTCTCCACAAGAGCGGCAAAAGTTCTAACTTGTTGTGGGGCTATCGAACCCGCAACTCGTCTTTCAAACCGCCCTCGGGCGCACACAACGCTCATGGTCCGTTGCCACTATCGTTCGAGCATAGCGACTCAAGCGTAAGAACTCACCTCATATCTTTGCCGTCTTATTTCCTTGCACCAGTTCAAGAATTCCTTCCTTCGGGCATCCACATAGCTTGTTCCCACATATTTCCCTTGAAAGGAAGCCTTGAAAAATTCCCGATTAATTAAAGCGACATCGATTGCCATCTCGGATAGTAAGCCACCTTTGGTAAGCCGTCTCTCAACAAAGATACCGCTCCTCTTAACTTTTGTTCCACAGTGCACTCAAGATCGTCCATAATTCGCTCTCTTCGCCTCAAGCCAATATTCAGCGACATTGGGAGCTACACCGAGACACCTCTCAAAACCCTCACTCCACCAATTTTCGCCGCTCGATATCGACCCACGAGCGGTTGGTCCAGATTACGGATCCAGCGACCCTTTCAAATACTCGCGGCATTGCTCGTGTCACAAAGATTATCCTCTTCCATATGGTCGTGCGATCCGTCTCACTCTCGAGTGACGCAGTGCATCCATTTCCGACATATGACCCGGCACATCGATTGCGCCCCTAACACCTCGTCCTCTACCACGGCCACGCCTACCGCGTCCACGACCACCACGTCCTCTAGTGCTCATGGCGACTAATTCGATTTAATCTGATTAAGAGTTTTATGAATCGAAATAATATTTCATTGTTTATTAACGATGTCTTATGATATGAAAGAGATAGAGTGTTTTCGCATCAATATCCTATTGTCTCAATCTCTACGGTTTTAACACCTAAAACTAGAAGTTCTAGAGTGTTTCTTATAATCATATCATAATGATAATAAACATACAATATATGATATACTTACTTGACTTGGCGCGGGATGCTCATGGTGCCATACTACCTTTAATCAAAACTCTAGAAATTATTTTCAAACAAATTTCTTTATTGAACCCAAACCACACCAGTTTTGAAACTGGGCTCGATATACCACTAAATGTAACACCCCAAACCCGGTCTATGCGTTTAGACGAGATTTGGTTTGTCACACCAAACATACTTTCGTTTCTTTTCAAGATTTACGATAAAATAATGATGCAAAAACTTTTGAAAATCGAGTTAAAGATGTAGTACGAGGTTTTGAAAATAATTTAAGAATATACTTGTTTAAAACTTATCTTAAATAAAATGTTTATCGAAACTTTAAAACTTCTTAAAAGAATTTGGAGGAAAATTTTAAAGAAAATCGTCTAATTGTCAAAATATTAAATAAACGATATTTTTAGGAAAAACCAAATGATTTAACATAAACTCATAATTAAAGTCTCAAAATAAAAACTATAAAACCATCCACACGATAAAATCCATAAAACATACTTAGAGGCCTTATTACATCAACCCAATAATAGCAATTAAAATAAAAACTTAAATAAAGTCATAGTTTATAAAAAAACCCAAATTCGTAGTATGGCCTCCACCAAGTCATCTCCGCCCAAGTCCACGTCAATTTCCATTACCAAAATGGTTAATAAAAATTGGGTGAGTTACAAAGAACTCGGTGTGCAACTCACTTACCACCATTTTTAGGCCGATCGTCAAGATATCATCTTTGGGCTTGAGCCCATTAATGATTTCAACCATACATCGTAAAGTAACATAATTTAAAGAGAAGAATGCATGAAATATGAATTTCCCAAACCAACCTAGTATCCATCCGCTAACACCCCGTACCAACCAACACACCTGGGGATCAAGTCAACCCACCCCGCCAAACACACCAATCATGGGCTTAAAGCCCTTAAATAATTTTGTAGTGCACTCACCGAACTAGATTGTGACATTGTCACCGAACTAGAGGCATTTAGCTTGATTTGTGGCGAGCCACCGAACTAGAGGCATTGAGCCATATTGTGGCGAGCCACCGAACTAGAGGCAATGAGCCAAATTTGTGGCAATGGCCATTCTTCTCTTCATATAACCCACCCCATGCAATCATGCGTATATAACAAATATAATCATATAACAGATTTTCATTAATCCATATCATCGGTGGGCTTATCAATTAACCTTTCATTAGGCTCATATAAACAATTTAACAACTAGCCCATTTAGTAGTTTAGTGACTTTGGCCCATTTTAGCCCAATTTATCGAAAACAGTATTTTCGCCCATTTAATCGAACTAGAGTATTATCGGCCCATTTTATCGAACTAGAGTTTTATCGGCCCATTTTATCGAACAAGAGTATTATCGGCCCATTTTATCGAACTAGAGTATTATCGGCCCATTTTATCGAACTAGAGTATTATCGGTATTTTTTTTTTCTCGGTTTTAACCGTTTTCATGCATTTACTCAAAAATATGAGTTACTACGTATTTTTCCCGTTTTTACTATTTTACGATTTTATCACGTAACTTACAACTTGATGTCCAACCCGAAAATGAGTGTGAAGTTACACACACGGTTATGGAGAGAACTAAACTTTCCCGCTCTTCAACACCTATACGTATTGTGTTAATTAAAACACTATAATCTATAATAAAACCGATCTAAATATAGCGATCTAGAAATTTACCCTCGGATTTTCGTAAGACTTCTACTTGCGATTTCTCTCCGATTGATGGTTAAGCTAACCGAATCGAATCCACGAACAAATAATGGTTCGAGTATGCGAACGACTTGAGCAGTTGATTTTCCTCGGTTGAGCGTCCGCAACCCGTGGAAAATCCCGGATTCGAAATAGTCCTTTGCTTGTACTTAGGGGAATAACGTAACCTCCCTTCTTCCGAAGGCTAAACACCGCCCGCTTTCTTCCCTATGTTGAATGTCTTCAAAGGCAAAGATCATTAATCTAATGATATCGAAAAATTTCTAAAGTTTGAAAGATGTGATTTCCTTACCACGAGAATCGATTCCTACGCTTTGTCACCCACCACTTCTTGATTCCAACTTTCCGTTATCGCACTAAAGTTTAACAAAATAAACGTTAATAAAATAAACGTTTATTTTGATCCAAATAATGCCTTCAAGCCAACATTAATATTCGGCACTAACCACTAATAACTAATCGAAACAAAAGAACTCTTACCTATATTCCACGTCGAAAAGAAAGGATTTGAGAATAGTATGGTTTTAAGGAGGATTCGGCTATGAAAGATTAAAGAGAAAGGGAAATAATTTGGCTTATGAACACCTTAGCATTCGGCCATGAGAGAAATATTGGAGAGAAATATTGATTGATAATGAATAAAAATAAGAAAATGGAGATGATGATGAATTCGGTTTTCAAAGAAAATAAAAGAGAAAGAAAGAGAGGAGGTTAGAATCAAGACACATTCGGCAATGAAGAAAAGAGAGACAAGAAAGGAATGGTCATTTGATGTAGGTGATTTCGGCACTCAAATGAAATAAGGCACAAAAGAATACCAATTGATGTGCAAAAATGACCAAATGGTCAAAAACTTTAGGACTTACCAATGCTCAAATTCGGCCAAAGGGAGAAAAGGTTGAGAGAGTTTTCAAAACTTGCACAAACTAACAAAAATGACCAAAACAAGACTAAAATTCCTAGCCAAAACTATCACCAAAATTCGGCTCCCCTATAGCCATATTGCCGTCCAAGTACATGGTCTTTAGGCCAAGATATTGTTTCCAAAAATTCTTCCTTGATTCATGCCTCATATCTTCACATTTTCCTTATTCTTTTGATACCCTTCCTTAAGTTCAAAATTTCCTTATTCCTTTGATATTTTAACCAAAAATAACAAGTCAACACCTTCCATAAAAGCTCTTGGCCGACACTTGCTATATTGGTGCATAAAAATTCAAAATAAAATTCACCTAGATGCTAAACATGGGATTCGAACCTTCAACCTCATGCACAAGCTCATGCGCCATCACCACTTGTCCAATAATTCATCTTATGCCTCACTTTGACACTTAAATTAATTTATGTGTCAAAGTCACTTAATCCACTTCCATAAATAATTTCTTAAAATTAATAATATTCCTTCTAAAAAAATTTTAAATCCTTCTTCAGGACTATACTAACCACGAAAATGAATCAGAAAATTTTACTTTCTAGAATAATTACTCAAAGTACACATAGAAAATAAATTACTCAAATTTTCAGGGTGTTACAGATCAATAGCATTTTAATTACATATTAACATATAATTAAACAACATAAACATAATAATCCGTACATATGAACTTACCTCAACAACTAGGGCGTAAAAACGAGATCGACTAGTCAAAGCTTTAGCTTTTCCCCAATCTAGATCTGTACGTGGTCTATCTTGATCAAAATAGAAAAATTAATTCATTTAACATCTCTCGCATTCAATTTAGTCCACATTTCATATTTTTACAAAATTACTAGTTTACCCCTAACATTTTAGCTTTTCACAACTTAGACCTTAAGTTCATATCGTGCAATTTAACCATTTTAACTTAAATATAACTTAACCACAATCACATGGGACATTGAGATAACTCATACTTAACATCATTGTACAATTAGACCTGAGAATTTATACTTTTAACAATTTAATCCTTTATTCCAAAATTCATCAAAATTTACTTAACAAAACTTGGTTATTTCATATCAAAGATCAATAATCCATCAATTAACATCAAAACATATTAAAACAATTCATTTCATAAATCTTTGACAGTTTTACAAATTGATCCCTGGGCTAGCTAGATTAAGCTAAAACGACTTAAAAAAATAAAAATCATTAAAAACGGGGCTCGCAAACACTTACATGCAAGAGAGGAAGGTAATTGAATGCCCAAACCCTAAAAATGGCTTCCTTTCCTTCCAATTTCAGTGGGAATAAAGCATGAAGAAGATGATACATCTTTCCTTTACTTTAATTTTAAGTTAATTTATTAATTTACCATTTTAACCTTAGTTATTTACTCTAAAATTCACTTAAACCATGTCCAATATTGTCCACTAACCTTATGAATGGTCTAATTACCATCTAATTCCACTCACTTTTAAGTTTCATAGCCATTTGTCCCTCTTAACAATTAGAACTCAAATTTTATACTTTTTTACAATTTAGTCCTTTTCACTTAATTAATCAGGCAAACGTCAAAATTTTTTTAACGAAATTTTTATACAATCATACTAATATCCCATAAATAATTAATAAAATATTTTCGGCTCAGTTTATGGAAATGAGATCCTGATACCTTATTTTCTAAAACCACTTGACCTTAGGGTCTTACAACTTAAACCTACTTTTTCTTCCATTTAACATAAATAATTAAATAAAATTTTATCATTATGCTATATATTACTCGTAAATATTGAACAATATCATTTGCAGACTCACACGTCAGATTTGTGGCCTCGAAACCACTGTTCCAACACTACAGAGAAATGGGTTGTTATATATGCTAACTAGATGTATATAATGAATATTTGATGCTTTGGTAATGTGTGGTAATAAGTCAAGTTTTAATGGTATTTTAGATATTTAGGTGATACAAGTTTTGGTATGATTATTGCAATTTTTTTATGTTAAAATGAATGAGTTGACTGATTTGGATGGTTGTTGTTTTATGATTGTAATGTGGTGCCATTGAACGCATGTTTAAATGTGTTTTGAATAGGTAAAAATGATTGGAAATGGTTTGGCTAGGAACTTAAGAAATAATATATGAAAAATCTTGGTTGTGAAGTTATTTCAGGTGCACTCGACCTGAGACACAGGTTGTCACACGGTCATGTGCCACACACAGTCACCTACATGGTCGTGTGCCACAAACAGTGTTGTTTGATTTTAGGTGCATGATTTTTCACACGGTCACGAGTTGTTACACGGCTTGGCGACACGGCCATGCAACCCTCTATTCGAATTATACATGGTCTGAGAAAACGGGCGTGTGGAGTGGCCACACGACCATGCTTGGGGCCACACGGGTTGGCTTCTATCACACGGTTGTGTGACCCCTGTTTACACTTTTTACTTAAAATTTTGTAGAAGTTTCAATTTAATCCAGATTTGATTCTAGTTTGTTTTAAATGTTTCGTAAGCCCGATTAAGATCTAGATATGATTGAATAACATGGAAATGGTTATGATTTATTAGAAAATGATATATTTTTTCTATATTTGTTTAATTATTAAAAAGTGATAGCGTTTTATAGTTGTATCGCCTTATAACTCGGGTTGAGTGACCGGGCCAGGGTATAGGGTATTACATTTAGTGGTATTAGAGCTATGGTTTAGTCGGTTCTAAAATTAAACATATCATGTAATGACTCTAGAAATACATTCCACAATAACCTCTAAGCTATGTGATGCTCATGATCCGATCTAACAATATTTTCTTTTATAGATTTACGATGGCAGACGATTTAATCGTGCCGATAATGATGATGTTGAAAGTTATGCTCCAGCTTTCAATGAGGGAGCAAGTTAAGATATGTCTAGATCTCAATTACCGGGAAGTGGGGATCATAACACCTTCTTTTAGTTGATGAATGATAGGTTTGCATAATTTTTATGAAATAATCGGATGGCTCACAACCTCCACTCCCTCCTATGCCTCCCTCGGCATCTGTTCATCCTCAAAACTTAAATCAGGTATCTATTCATCGATTACCTAGAGATAAAATTCGTAAATATGGAGCCAAAGATTTTTGAGGAATGTATAATGAATATCCGGCAAAAGTTGAGTATTTTTTAGAAAATGTTCAACGTGTTTTTGATGAACTAAACTGCTCACTTGAAGATAGTTTAAAATGTGCTTTTTCATTATTGAAATAAGATGCTTATCGGTGGTGGATTACCTTAACATCAGTGGTTCCAAAAGATCGGGTAACATGAGAATTTTTTGAGACCCAATTCAGGAAGAAATATGTCATTCGATTGTATTTGAAAGACAAGAAACCCAAGTTCATGGATCTAAAATAGCCAGTTGTTGAATACAAATTTAAATTTATAAATTTGAGTAAATACACTCGGGAGAAAATAGCTTTAGAAGCTAAAATGTGTGCTAGATTTGAAAGGTGATTAAATGAAAACATTCGAGTGTGCTCAAAAAATGGAGGCAATTTGGAAAGATAGGAAATGGGAAAAAGCTAAGAAGGAAAACTCGAGCAAGCGAAGTGTATTCAGAAACTCCTTCACACCTTCGTTTAAGAAGCTAAGAAATTTTAGAAGCCAATCCATTCCTACTGTTGGGAATACGGTAAAAAGTACATTCAGGCAAACTCCATCAAAGACTCAAGCTACTTCAGTGGCAAGTGCTGCTAGTGTTCGGAATATAGACATGCCTACCTATAATCATTGTGGAATGTAGGCTCAAAATAGGAGCATGTTTTCACTGTGGTTCACGTGAACACCTGCTAAGAGAATGTCTGACTAAAGCTGAATTCAATTCAAAAACAAGTTGCTAGATCGGTAACTGTCTCAAACGGGTAGGAAACTGTGGTCTGGAAATGCTTCTAGAGTTAGTCGTAATGAAATGCGTGATACGTCTTTTAAATTTGTGGGATGAGCATTAGCCAGATCTTATTCAATTCGTGCTTGAGAGGAGGCTACAACATTTAATGTTGTTGCTGATACTTTCACTCTTTTTTATGTTACTATTATTGCATTAATTGATCCTAGATCCACGCATTCTTATATATGGACAACATTAGCTACAGAAAATAAATTACCAGTAGAATCTACTGAATTTGAAATTAGAGTGTCAAATTCGATAGGTCAAAGTGTGATAGTTAATAAATTCTGTAAAAATTGTCCACTAAAAATTCGGGGTTACGAATTTCTTGCTGACCTAATGTTATTGTAGTTTTATCAATTCGATGTTATTCTGGGGATTGACTGGTTAACAGTTCATGATGCAATTGTTAGTTGCAAACAAAAATGAATTGTTTTAAAATGTTCAAATGAAGATTTGGTTAGCATTGAAATAGCCAAATCTGATTGTGTAACTAGTATGATATCAGCCTTTACTGCTCAGAAGTTTATCCTAAAAGGTGCTAAAGCTTTTCTGGCTTAAATATTAGACACTTGGGCATCTGAATTGAAAATAGATCAGGTTCCAACAGTTACCACCAGAAAAAAAAGTTGAGTTTGTAATTGATCTTGTACCAGGAACTGCTCCGGTATCTATAGCATCATACAGAGTGACACCAACAGAACTAAAAGAATTAAAGTCACAGTTACAAGAATTGATAAATCACGGGTTCATTAGACCGAGTATTTCACCTTAGGAAGCTCATTTTTTATTTGTTAAAAAGAAAGATGACACTCTAAGGTTATGTATCGATTACCGACAGTTGAATAAAGTGATAATGAAGAATAAATATTTGTTACCGAGAATTATCAATTTATTTGACCAGTTGAAAGGAGAGACTGTATGTTCGAAGATTGATTTACGATCGGGTTATTACTAGTTGCGAGTCAAAGAACCAGATGTTTCGAAAACAACATTTAGAACTCAATATGACCATTATGAGTTTCTTTTCATGTCGTTCAGTTTGACGAATATCCCTACTGTGTTCATGGATTTGATGAATAGATTATTTCAGCCACATTTAGATCGATTCATGGTTGTGTTTATTGATTACATCTTGATTTACTCGAAGAATGAAACCGAACATGATTAGCACTTGAGAGTTGTGTTATAAACTCTACATGAAAAGTAGTTCTATGCTAAATTCAAAAAATGTGAGTTCTAGTTACCTGAAGTTTGATTTTTGGGGCATGTGATTTTTGCAAATGGTATTCGAGTTTATTCGAACAAAATTTTTATAGATATGAATTGGAACCCTCCACGAAATGTTGCTGAGGTGCATTGTTTTCTGGGTTTGGCAGGTTTTTATCGGTGTTTTTGTGAAAGGGTTTTTGATAATTTCCTTGGCACTGACGAATTTGTTACAGAAAGATGTTCGGTTTGTCTGGACTGATAAATGTCAATAGAGTTTTGATCATTTGAAAAAAAGATGCTAACCGAAGCTTTATTGTTGAATCAACCTAAATCCAAAAAACAAATTACAGTTTATAGTGTTGCCTCGTTGAATGGACTAGGTTTTGTACTTAAACATGAAGGGGAAGTGATAGCTTATTCCTCTCATCAGTTGAAAACACATGAAAT
Source organism: Gossypium sturtianum (assembly GCA_025698515.1). Classification (NCBI taxonomy): domain Eukaryota; kingdom Viridiplantae; phylum Streptophyta; class Magnoliopsida; order Malvales; family Malvaceae; genus Gossypium; species Gossypium sturtianum. Next base: position 73,758,236 of record CM046952.1, read on the forward strand.
AAATTATCCGACACATGATCTGGAATTAGCCGCAGTCGTGTTCGCTTTAAAATTTTGGCAACATTACCTTTTACGGTGAAAAATGTCATATTTTCACATATCATAAAAGCTTGAAATATTTGATGACCCAAAAAGAATTGAATCTTCATCAGCTCAGGTTGCTCAAATTGCTGAAAGACTATGATCTGATTATAGATTATCATCCTGGTAAAGAAAATGTGGTAGCTGAGGCTTTAAGCTAGAAATCCTTATTTGCTTTAAAAGTAGTGAATAGTCGATTGGCTTTGGAACACGATGGTTCTATTCTGGCTGAATTGAGTCTTAGACCAACATTTCTTTAGCAAATTTCAAAGTTGTAGAAAAATGATTCTGAGTTGAAATTAAAGCGTGGCTTGATTGAAAATGGTCAGAATACAGAGTTCAATACCGATAACGATAGTAATTTGTATCTCAGAGGTCGTTTCTGTAATCCTATTGGAACGAAAAAACGAGTCATTTTGAGCAAAGCTCACAGTAGTTCCTATTCAATTCATCCTGGTAGTACGGAAATATATAATTATTTGAAGAAAATGTACTGGTGGTCAGGTATGAAATGTGTAGTATCTGATTTTGTAATTAAATGTTTAGTGTGCCAGCATGTGAAAATCTAACATTAAGTTTCGTTAGGTTTATTGCAATCGGTAATGATCCTAGAATGGAATTAGGAACGAGTCACTATGGACCTTGTTACGGGATTGCCCTTGACTCTGAAAAAGAAAGATGTTGTTTGGGTTGTTGCCAATAGATTGACGAAATTGGCACACTTTATTCCGGTCAGAACATATTATTCACTAGAGAGATTAGTTGAATTGTATAAGTCTAAGATTGTCAGATTGCACGGTGTACAATTGTCAATTATTTCAGATCGAGATTCGTGGTTCACCTCTAGATTCTAGAGTGAATTACACGAAGCTTTGGGCACCAAATTAGTTTTAGTACGGCATTCCATCCAAGATAGATGGTCAGTCTGAACATGTAATTCAGATTCTTGAAGATATGCTAAGGTGTTGTGTTATCGAGTTTGAAGGCAGTTGGGAGAAATTTCTACTGTTAGCTGAATTTTCTTATAATAACAGCTATCAAACGAGTATCAAAATGACACCATACGAAGCATTATACGGACGAAAAGGTAGAGCTCCTTTGTATTTGTTTGAGTTGAGTGAAAGAAAGATAATTGGTATTGATTTTATCTGTGAAACTGAAGATAAAGTCAGAGTTATCCATGATTGTTTAAAAGTTGCATCTGGTCGACAGAAATCTTATGTTGATCTGAAACATAAAGATATCGAATTTGAAGTTGGGGATTAAGTATTTTTTTTAAAGTCTCACCTTGGAAAAAAGTGTTGAAATTTTACAGAAAATGAAAGCTTAGTCTGAGATTCATATGGTCATATGCAATACTTGAGAAAATCGGACATATGGCATATCGTTTGGCTTTACCACCAAAGTTAGAAAAGATTCACACGTTTTCCATGTATCGATGTAACGTCTATCACATCTCAAAAACTAGGTTAGTAGAAATGGGTGTTAAATTGTGGGCTCAAGAGAAAAATCAGATTTTGTGTCGTAGAAGTTGAAATAGGATAAAATAAATAATTAGTTAATAATGATAATAATAATTAAATTAAATAATAATGGTATTAATAATTGGGGCATTAGTAAAAATTCATAGAGACTAATTTGGAATAGTGGTTAAAGTAGAGGTTAAATGTGTAAATTAAGACTAGTTGTTAAAAAGGGAGTTTTTAGAATAAGGGAGAAATAAGAGAGGACTTAGAGGGTAAATAGCCCAATATTAAATAAATTAGTTGGCTATAAAAGCCACTTGCCTTCCCAATTTCTCTCCATCCTTTTTCATTTTAAAAATTTGCTAGATCTAGATTGGAAAATTTTCTCTCAAAACTTTATGAATCTTTTATATATTCTTGGCATCCAAAAAACCCCCAATCCTTCAATTTTGCAAGAAAATCACTTTTTCTTCTCCAATTTCTCACCTAAACTTAGCTCGTTTTTGCTCAATTAGTACAAATTTGTGGAGGTTTTCGAACTAAAGGTAATCATATTGTTTTCTTATGTATTAAATTTTTATTAATTGTTTTTAATTTGAATTTTCATAGATCCAAGTAAGAAAATTAAAGATCCATGGTTTTAAAGCTATTTTTTGCATAAAAATGGTGAATCTCACAATAAAGAGCTAAGAGATGTTTTTAAAATGAGTTTTAGTATATTTTGACGAGATTAAGAGGTTTAAAAATTCAATTGATCAAAATTTTTAAATAATTTCATGAATTAAATGGTTTTCTTTTGAGAATGAGGATGAACGGTGATTTTTCGAGAAAAGAAGTGTCTAGTAAAATTGAGTTGAATTATCGGCCTAGATCTATAATTAGGCACAAGTTGGGGGTTAGGAGATGAAATTAAGGATCTAATTAAGTTAAAAAGAATAAATTAAGTGAACTAGATTGTATGAAATAAGTCGAATAAGTATGTGTGAGTGGAGAGTCGTTGTATGAACATAAAGAGATAAGTTAGATTATTTTTGAATGCTTAGTAATATGTATATTTTTGTGCAAAACTGAAAACATCGGTGGAGCCTCAACAAATCGGGATAAAGGCAAGCATAAAGTTGTCTACTCCGACGAGCCGTGATGATCTACAAGTGAGTGCATTTGTATGGCATGTTCTAGTATGAATTACGAAATCTAGACAGTCGAAGTGAGGCTTGTGAACCCCCACTTATGGCATGCGAACCTCAACTTTTTCCTGGTACAAATTCTTGCAATTTTGTTTGAATTGTTGAGTATCCGTGTTGTGAAAATATAATATATGCGTAGAGGGGTTTTGTTATTTATATATAATATATATGGGTTTTAGTGTTATATATAATATATGTTTAGGTGCATGGGTGTTATATGTATAATATATTTGTGTGGGTCTTCTATATACATAGTACATATATATGTGTGGTTCTGTTATACATAATATATATGTGTGGGTTTTATTATATATAACATATATATGCGATTATAGGTTTTGTATTTTCTAATATATATAAATGTATAAGGGACTTTTAATGTATGCTAAAGTTGATGTGACAAAGGTCACTAAATAGGTATGTATATATAGGTAATATATATTTGTATATGGTTATGTAGTACTTGCGAATGGACATAAAAATAAATAATACAATATAGACTTTTATAACATGCGAATTCTATTGATAGTGCACATTTATGCATGCACGAACTCGTAAGTGAATTATGAGTTTTATGATATTGTGAGTTTTGATTAGTGAAAAATTATATTATTGTGAAATGTTAAGTGCGAGCTCAACAGTAGTGCGAGCCAATTATATTGTGTAATAAAATGTGATTAATTAGATATGTTGGCAATGTGAACACTTTAAACCGTTGGATATCATTAGCATGCCATAGAATTATGAGTACTCACCCTTTTTATTATGTGTTGAGCATTGTGGCCCAGAGATAGCATTGGAGAGATAAAGGAATGTCGAGCATAGCTCCATTCACCGTAGATAGCGTGGTGTGTTTGGAGAATGTGAGCATACGTGCTACACTTACATGTAGATAGCGTACGACTTTTTGAGTCATGTGGTGTGTTTTGGAGATCCGTTTATCCAATGAGTATATAATTTGACTATGTTTCATATTCATGAATTTCCAATATATCACTGTGTTGAGTATGTAATTTGTGTTATATGTGAATTGTTAAAGTATGTTTAAATCCTAACATGTCTGGTGTGTATTTTTGTGTTGTATGCATGTGTACTCATTTAGCTTTACCAAGCTCACACTCCATACGTTACCTTATAGATAAATAGTTCATGAGTTAGCGAGGAGGGTGGCAAACCGGTGATCCATCATCGTAAGGCATTATTTTTAGAGTATGTGTGTTGAGCTTTTAAACTCTGAAGTGAAGGCAATGTGGGTTATTCTAAGGGTTTAGTACTAGAACTAGACTTAGACTTTTTAAATGAAAATTTCAATGGCTTGTAAACGAACATTTCAGACTGTTTGAATTTTATGGGGATTTTGAACGTTTTAATTTTTTGTTTGATTGCTTGTCTAGATTGTAACGCCCCGGTTTTTGGGGTTAAAAGTTTTGGGATTTGTAGGTAGGGTCAATGGTTAGATCGGGCATTTGAGTTTATTTTCGTGTTCAACTATTAGAATGGCCCTGCTGGTCTGGTGGTTGGTTGTGTGTTAGTTTAGCCTGGGGGTCTCGGGTTCGAGTCCTTAGGTGTGCTTTGAGGGAATTATTTTAATTTAGCTTTGTTCTAGTTTTAAAAGGTTAGATTTTATTTTTATTTGTTTTTGTTTATTTATTATTTTGTGATATGGAAAAAAAAAGGGGAGAAAGAAAACAGGAGTTTTCTTTTCACGTATTTTTTAGGGGTTTCTTAATGTTTCTTGGTACGATCCTCCTTTCTCCTCTCTCCCTCTCTTCTCACTAAATTTTTTCTCTCTCGTCATTGTGGTTCCATCGTTTTGATTTGGTTTCGGGTTCTTGAGGAAGATATAATTGCCCAGCAAGTGAAGGCTATGTGGTTCACTGATTGTTGGGGCATTTTTATCGCAAATTATGGTGTGGGTTTCGAACCTCTTTTCTTCTATCTTTGATTTGTTAGTTCAATTCTGTAGTATCTGATAATTTTGAGTGTGTACTGAATTGGGTAATTGGTACCGAATTGCTGTAAAATTTGGCAACTTGTGTGTGTTCTGAACTGCTTATTTTCGACATGAAATTTTAGTTGAATCAGGAGGTTTTCTTTAAAATTCTATTGTTTAAAGAGTGGTTAACGACTGGGGTTTGTGCTGATGTCACAAAACCAAGATTTTGGCTAGTTTAGGTGTGGTTCGTGACCACACGGGTGGCCGCACGGGCGTGTGCCCCCACAAGGGTGGTTCACATGGCAGTGCGCATTTAGAAATTAGGGTTTTCGGGCAAATTTTGGTGCCACACAGCCATGTGGCTAATTTGGGGAAAATAGTCCATTTCCACACGGTCGTGTCCCCTGGACATAGGGGCGTGTGTGTTTGGGAATTAGAGATTTAATAATTTGGTGCCACAAAGCCTAGCCACACGGCCATGTGGCTAATTTGGGGATTTAGGGATCCCACACAGGCGTGAGACCCTCACACGGCCGTGTCTGCCCTGTACTCTATTTTAGCACAAATGGATAAAGAGTTACAAGGCCTGTCACACGGCCATGTCCCTGGCCCACATGGGCGTGTGCCTCATCCAGACGGGCATGTTGGCCCCCTTCAGTGTTTCCCCTTTCAGGTATAGATCGTGTTCTGACGCTGGGCTCGGTATGCGAAGGTCTCGATCGTGTCACCATTTTTTTTAAAAAAAAACTGGTTACAAAAAGTGTTTAATGTAAACCCGAGTTTTATGTAAACAGTTTTGGACTGTAAGTTCTATTTAAATACTGTGGTATGAAATTTTATGTTAAATGCAAGTAGACGTTATTTGGATTAAACAACTATATTTTGAAGTATCGGGATTTAATAACTGAAAATTTTTACGTAACCAAAATACTGTCTGTTTTCTCACTTGTTGAACCAAAATTTTCCTACGATCACTTCGATGATCAATGTAATGTCTGGGATTCAGACAAAACTTCTAGGCCGGGTTCTGGGGTTTTACATTTAGTGGTATCAAAGCCAGGTTTGCAAAAACTCAGCCTGTGTTTTTACGTAACCATGTGCGCGTGTGTTCGTTTTAAAAAAATTTGGGAAACTATACCACAGTGTTCTAAAATGATTGGTGTTGTTGAGTAAGTTTTTGTGAAAATGAGATGTCCGAGACTCCGGTGCCGGTCCATGCGAAACTTGGGAAAGAGTAAGGCTAGTTTTGTAGTTTTTGAATCGTAATGTTTGTGTGTGTCATATATACAAATGTGTATCTGTTTCAGTGGTTAAGCGTTCTGGATGTGTGTTAGAGGTCTAGAGATTAAGTCCCATTCTTGGAATGTGTGTGAGAGATTTTAAAATTAAGTACGGTAGTGCTTCGGGAACAGAGTGCGCAGCGGGAACGTAGTGGTGTAGCTTGTGTTGTACCACAGTTCTGTTAATTAGAAATTTCAGGGACCAAATTTCTTTAAGGAGGGGTGAGTTGTAACGCCCCGATTTTTGGGGTTAGAGGTTTTGGGATTTGTGGGTAGGGTCAGTGGTTAGATCGGGCATCTGAGTTTGTTTTCCCGTTCAACTGTCAGAATGGCCCTGCTGGTCTGGTGGTTGGTGGTGTGTTAGTTTAGCCTGGGGGTCCCGGATTCGAGTCCTCAGGTGTGCTTTGAGGGAATTATTTTAATTTAGCTTTGTTATAGTTTTAAAAGGTTAGATTTTATTTTTATTTGTTTTTTTATTATTATTTTGTGATATGGAAAAAAATGGGAGAAAGAAAACAAGAGTTTTCTTTCCACATATTTTTTTAGGGTTTCCTAATGTTTCTTGGTACGTTCCTCTTTTCTCCTCTCTCCCTCTCTTCTCACTAAATTTTTTATGTTCCGTCATTGCGGTTCCATCGTTTTGATTTGGTGTCGGGTTCTTGAGGGAGATATAATTGCACAGCGAGTGAATGCTTTGTGGTTCACTGATTGTTGGGGCATTTTTATCGCAAATTATGGTGTGGGTTTCGAACCTCTTTTCTTCTATCTTTGATTTGTTAATTCAATTTTGTAGTATATAATAATTTCGAGTGTGTACTGAACTTGGTTATTGGTACCGAATTGCTGTGAAATTCGGCAACTTGTGTGTGTTCTGAACTGCTTATTTTCGACATGAAATTGTTGTTGAATCAGGAGGATTTCTTTAAAATTCTGTTGTTTTAAAAGTGGTTAACGACTGGGGTTTGTGTTGATGTCGTAAAATTGAGATTTTGGCTAGTTTCAGTGTGGTTTTGTGACCACACTGGTGGCCACACGGGCGGTTCACACGGCAGTGCGCATTTATGAATTAGGGTTTCCAGGAAAAATTTGGTGCCACACGGCCATGTGGCTGATTAGGGGAAAATAGTCGATTTCCACACGGCTGTGTCCCCTGGGCATACGGGCGTGTGTTTGGGAATTAGGGATTTAATAATTTGGTGCCACATAGCCGTGTGGCTAATTTGGGGATTTAGCGAACCCACACGGGCGTGTGTTTTGGACACACAACCGTGTTTGGTGGGCACACGGGCGTGTGAGACCTTCACACGGTCGTGTCTGCCATGTACTCTATTTTAGCACAAATGGACAGAGAGTTACACAACCTGTCACACGGCCATGTCCCTGGCCCACACGGGTGTGCCTTATCCACACGGCCGTGTGCCTCCTCCCACACGGGCGTGTTGACCCCCACACGGGCGTGTGGACCCCCTTCAGTGTTTCCCCTTTCAGGTATAGATCGTGTTCTAATGCTGGGCTCGGTATGCGGAAGTCTCGGTAGTGTCACGTTTATTTAAAAAAACTGGTTACAAAAAGTGTTTACTGTAAATCCGAGTTTTATGTAAACAGTTTTGGACTGTAAGTTATGTTTAAATACTATGGTATGAAATTTTGTGTTAAATGCAAGTAGACATTATTTGGATTCAACAACTGTATTTTGAAGTATCGAGATTTAATAACTGAAAATTTTTACATAAAAAAAATACTGTATGTTTTTTCACTTGTTGAACCAAAATTTTCCTACGGTCACTTCGGTAATCAATGTAACCTCCGAGATTCGGTCTAAACTTCTAGGTCAGGTTCTAGGGTGTTACATGGATGGTTTTATTACTAGTTTAATGTGATGATAATCAAATGAACTAACGATTTTTTTTTGCAGCTAAAGGAGATCGCTGAGTAATAAGGTACACCCTATACCTTCTAATTGTGAGAATGAATGAATTAATTTAGAAAAGCATGCACTTAGGACTAATTCTTATCTGAAATATTCTGCAAATGTGTGGTTTGTATGGTTTGTTGCTGTGGTTCATAAAGTTTTTAATGGAGAGTCACCTCGGTGGCTAATGTGATGTTCGAAATTCAGGTTGGACCGTCCCAACTAGGTTTAGGGTGTCACAACGTCGATATCTTTCAGACCCGTCACATGTGTTATCTGATGATGAAGTTGAGTTACAATCAGATTTTTCATATAGTAAGGAACAAGTTAAAATTTTGGCTCGGGAAATCAAAGAATTAAGAAATAAATGCATAGATTTAGTTAAAGTAATTTGGCAACGTCATGGGGTTGAGGAAGCTACTTGGGAACTATAAGAAGGTATGAAATTGCAATACCCAAACCTATTCTCTGGTAAGATTTTTGAGGACAAAAATTCCTTTAGGAAGAGAGTTGTAACATCCCGTTTTTCAATGGTGTCAAAAATAGTGGTTTTGGCACCACAATTCTGACAAGTGAGTCAGTAAATATTATTTATTAATATTTACGAGTCTGTTATAGTGTCATATTAAAATTTGGTTAGAAGATTTTAATGTTTAGTTGGTAAATTAAGTAAAAATGACTAAATCATGAAAATTGCAAAGGTTAATAACTATTTTTAATTGTGAAAATTGAGTATGAATTTATTATTTAAAAGCCTTAAAATGTAACTAGACCATTACTAGTTGTAATGGACGATTTGGGCCATCATTTAGTTAAATTTTATGGTTAATTAAAAGGATAATATAGTAAATTAAAAAATAAGAAAATATAAACAAAAAAATCATCATCCCCATTAGCTCTCACCACCGAATTTGAGAAGAGAAAAATCCATTGGGGAGCTTGAGTTTCAACTACTAAATTCACCTTGTATGTGAGTAAAATTTTAGTTTGTTTCAAGTACTTTTTATGTTTTTGATATCGTTGTAGCTTAATCTAGCTAACCGAGGGGCTATTTTGTTAAAATTTTAAAATTTTAAGGACTTATCATGAATGAATTTTCTGTGTTTGTGAAATTATTTGATAGAATTATGAGCTTGATGACTAAATAAGAACATTTTGTAAAGTAGTTTTAATTAGTTTTGAATCTAAGGATTTAATTGTTATAATTTTGAAACTAGCATGGTTCTATTGCAAATATTCAATTGTTTATGGGTTTTAGAAGGACCATAAAGAATTCGACACTAATGTTTTTAGGCTAATTGTGAAAATTTTGTAAGTTTTGACATAGGGACTAAATTGCATAAAAGGTAAAATTTTGGGGAAATTTTTTAGAATGTGAATGAAAGGGTTTAAATGCATAAATTTGACTGTTTATATTGTTTGAATTTATTAATTAAATTAAACTATACTTTAGATCAAGAATATCAGCGATTGGAGGACGTAGGAGGAAAATAAAAAATTATCGATTAGACCCTAATAGTTAAATCACTTCGACATGTAAGTTCATATTATGTTTTGTGGTGGTTACAATTTGTTATTAAATGTTGTTAATTATTTGCACATTGCTGAAATGGAAATTAGACTATGTGGTAATAAATCGAATACTGAGATAATTCCGATGGACCAAATAAAAGCCTCATACATGAGGTTTCTGAATGATTCTCGCTCTAGATCGAGCTCCAGCATTTGTTGAGGACTCGGATATACATGTGACACAGGTTTAGCCTAGATTTGTAATCTGTTTTCATTTTAAAGGTTTAGTCTGGACTAGTATCCTTACATGTATATATAGCCCTGGCCAGACTATTTTTCTGTGTTGTCAATGGTTTAACACGGACGGATAACCTGACACATGTATTTCTGTATCCAACTAGCTCAAACGAGCATTAAATGTTTCTTGTACTCATGTATTGAGTTCTTTTACAAAGTTCTATCAAAAAATCAAAGGATAGACAATGTGTTGTTAATATGGACAAAATATGAATTCTGACTATCTATGTGATCGTTATTTGTTGATCCGAAATTTTTAAACTTTGTCATGATAGGGATAATAGTTTGAATAGTGATTTGCAATTAGTTATTAAATGAATAAGGTAAGTTATTGAATTGAATTGTATGAGCTTATTAAGTATTTTACATACTTACTTATGTTATTATATTCTGTAGATTTTGGATACTCTAAACGTGTCGATCAGATCAACGGGAGCTCACACCCACCATCTTTTGACTTTGTGGATTTTGAAGTTTGAAATTGTGGTTACTTGTGGCATGTATATAGGATGTTTACTTTGCAAATGTTGAATATGTTTTGGTACTTTACTTGGAAGTGCACTTATATGCATACTTGATGTATGTAATGAATATTTGATGTTTTGGTATCGTGTGGTTATAAGTCAGGTTTGAATGGTATTTTAGATGTTTAGGTGATAGCAAGTTTTGGTATGAATATTGTAATTTTTTATGTTAGAATAAATGAGTTGAATGCTTTGGATGGTTGTTGTTTTATGATTATAATGTGGTGCCATTGAAGGCATATTGGTTAGGCACTTAGGTTGAATGATTTTGGTATGTTTTGGGCATGTTTAAATGTGTTTTGAATAGGAAAAAATGATTGGAAATGGTTTGTCTTGCAACTTAAGAAATGGTAGCTGAAAAATCATGGTTCTGAAGTTATTTCAGGTGTACACGACCTGGGACACGGGTTGTCACACGGTCGTGTGCCACACACGGTCAACCACACGACCGTGTGGTTGTTTGATTTTAGGTGCAAGATTTTTCACACGGTCATGTGACCCTATATTCAAATTGTACACGATCTGAGAACACGGGCGTGTGGAGTAGCCACACGACCATGCTTGAGGCCACACAGGCTGGCCTCTGTCACACAGTCGTGTGACCCCTATTTACACTTTTTACTCAAAATTTCGTAGAAGTTTCCATTTAATCCAAATTGATTCCAATTTGTTTTAACTACTCCATAAGCCCGATTAAGGTCCATATATGATTGGATAACATGGAAATGGTTATATTTATTATGAAATGATATAATTTGACTATATTTTGTTTGATTTATTGAAAACTGATAGCGTTTTATAGTTGTATCGCCTTATAACTCGAGTCGAGTGACCGAACGAGGTATAGGGTCTTACAAAGCAAGTAGTATGTTGAGAGATATTAATTTGGGGTATGGACTAAATTATAAAAAGTGAAAAGTAAAGGGTCAAATCATAAATATTCTAAAGTTAAGGGGTTAAATTTAGTTTTTTGAAAAGACGAGGACCAAAGTTATAATTATACCAAACGTGGGAATGACTCAAATGTAAATATTAAAAATTATTAGTGGTAAAATAGTTATTTTGCAAGTGAGTTTGGTACAATTATCAAAATGCCCTTTGGCATATATACTGAATTTGAGCAATTGGATTGGCTTTATGATCAAGGATTTAATATGGGTCATATGATCAATGATAATTATATTTATTAATTCATGAAATTTTGGCACAATATGAGACCTTGGATTTTGATGGAAAATGAGATTGAATTCAGGCCATGGATTGAAATGATTATAATTATATTTGCTTTTCATTCAATTTAGTCCTCCTCCATCCAACAAGTAAATCTCCACCTAAAACCTTTGATTTCTAAGCAAATTTCCAACTAAAATAAAGTGTCTAGCAACATCAAAAGCTTAGTTTTCGTATTTGGGTTCATGGATGGAGGTGAATGTTAAGAAAGTGTGAAGAAATTAAGAATTCAAGTAATTTATTCTGAATTTAGTATTTGGTTGAAGTAGAAATAAAGAGATAGTGATTTATGATATGAATCTTCATTATGCTTGTGTTGTGTTCATGAAGAGAAAGAGAAAGAAATTGCTGAAAGTGTTGTGAATAAAATAAAAGGGGTGACAAAAGTGTAGAAAGGAAGAAAAGTGAAGCAAAGGAAGTTAAATTTAAAAAGAATAGGTAAGTACTCTTATGAATTTTTCTTACCATGTTAAGTTTTAATGAAAATAAAGACATGAATTAAGAAAATATTAAAGAATACGATAAACCCTTAAACTATAATAGTTTATTTGAATAAGTTCCGGTAATCTTTTTTTACCTAAATAAGACTCATTTTCATACTCGTAAAGACCTTAAACCATAATTTTTTTATTTACGTGTTTGTCCAATTAAACAAATAATTTATATATAATTTTGTCAATTTAAATTTCATGTCATAAAAAATTACGCAAAAAAAAAATTAAAAAAAAATGTTTTACGAGTGTATTAAAAAAAGCTATTAAAGTTATGACTCTTTTAATATATGTAACATATAAATAATTCTTTTTCTCTTTATCCATAGATTTTTTTAAACTTTGCCAATGAGTTTTTTTCATTTTCCAATAAAATTATTTAATTTCATGACTTAAAGCCTCCAAAAGTCTAACTTTATCTTTTCATTGATTGGATTACTTTAATTATATGGTATAGATGCGAATGTGCATGATGAAGACATTCCTAAAATTTATTCAAAAAAGTTTTACGTAGTTTAAAATATTGAATGATATTTATATCACCGTCAAGCGTATGATTGGATTCGGATGCCAAAGAATCATATGTAAGAAGCCTTGCAATAATCTACTTTCTTTTATGAGAAAAGGAAATACGAAATTAAGAAAACTCCACTTAAATTTTAGAGACCCAAATTAATATTAAAATATTATATTACTCTTTTGAATAATATTATATTTTATAATTAAAAACATTAACACCGTCCAAATATCATAATCATGATTGGATTAGGAGTCAATGGATCAAAGCATTACTTAATTATTATATTTTTTATTGTTAGAATCTCACGGAACAATGCATGCAGATTTTAAAGACGGTTAGAAAGAGATCTTTCAGGTGTATTTAAGTACTTGAGATATCATTGAAATCACCTACGGGCAAATAAGAACAAACTACAAAATCAGGAATTATTTGATAGATTTTTCTTTTATTCTTAGAGATTTGAATTCAAATAAAAAATACACAATTAATCTTTGAAGAATTGGATCCAAATAATATTATAAATACATAGAATAAAAGAGAAGTATTATTGCATGACATGCTGCATCTGAAATATATGTTCCGAAATACCATCTCTTTGCTGATTAAATCAACAACAACAACAAAAAAAAAAAAAAAAAATTAATTGATCTTAGGTATTCATGGATCATGTCATACTAAAATAAATTTGTTTTGCTTGCCCCGAATCAATATTAGATATAAAAGTTGGTTTTTGCTATTTTAAAAGGGAAACTGTAATATTTGGCATTTATATTTTTATAAAATGTTGAATGTAGTTTATGCATTTAAAAATTGTTCATTATGGTACTTAAATTATCAACATATATTTGATTATGATATTTGTACTTTCATAAAATATTCAATGTGGTATATGTACTTTAAAAATGCTCAATGTTGTATCTGGACTATTGATATACTTTTTTATTACTGTACCTAGTGTTAACATCGTTACTGAATTTCTAAATAAACCAATGAAATTTCGACATGTAAAAATTCTTTTTCCAAATCATCAAGTTTGTATGGATAATATAATATTACGTGAAAGACATATAAAATAAATAAAATAAAAAAAAGGTAAATACTAAACTTACATAAGTAAAAAAAAAAATTCATATTTTCCATTTAAAAAGAGTTTTGCATTTGAAATAATAATTTTCATTGATTTTTAAATAATATTTTTATTATATATTCCAGAGAGTTATGCATTTACTTTTTTTTTTACTAACCATATATTTAGCTATTTACCTTTTAATTGAATTGAATTTATTTTTTTTGTTTTATTTAGTTTTTCACATAATCTTATATTATCTATGTGGGTTTGATGATTTAAAAATAAAAAATTCCAAGTGTCAAATTTTCATTGGTTAGTTTAGCAATTCACTAACGATGTTAGCACCAGGTACCATAATAAAATACATTTTGATTGTTCAGGTACCACATTGGACATTTTATGAAAGTAAATGTGTCATAATAAAATACATATTGATAGGTCAGGTACTATATTAAACATTTTATGAAAGTACAAGTACCAAATGTGACATTATCCTTTGATGTATTGAAAGCTTGAGTTTAATTGGTAATAGAGTCGGAAGCTAATATGTTGAGTATACAGCTTCTGCATGACATGGCTTCCTTTAGAGTAGTGGAACTCATAGCCCAATAAAGGGTAAATGATATCCTTTCATAGGAATTACATGGTTGATGGAAAAGTAATGTGACAATGAGTCGTTTGTCTAGGAAAATGATTTAATTACTATGTGTTAGTAATTGAATTTTTCATCAAAGAAGATGTAATGGTTACCATGAGATAAAATGGGATCATATTGAGTGAATTGTTTTAACCCAAAAAGAAAAAGTATCTTATGAGGGTAAACATATACAATAAGGTCAATGGATGATCCTAAAATAAGTTACATTTGTAATGGTATACAATAAGAGAGAGTTCAGTCATGCTACTTTCAGTCAATTGATTCTATGACTAAATAATATTATATTTAATAGACAAAGAGTTGCAACTTAACTACAAATTATTTCGGCCCTAATTATATATGTCCAATCGGTCCCTTCGCTAGCTCAATACAACCCTTTACAGATTGCATTTGAACTAATAATATGAACTAGAAAAATAGATCGCATGTATCAATAATTTTCGTGAATGCGCTTACTCACTAGGAGCAAGAGACGACTCAGTGATTAAATTAATTTCTTTGAATTATTGTTTAATTGGTTGTAATTAAATAATTGAAGTTCGAAGTGGAAATTAAATTAATTAATCATCCAGCTTTGTTGAACAAGACAAATAAATTTATTTACTTAAAGATTCTAGTACAGTAAAATCACAATGACGTTAACGAAATTAGAATTGAGTTGAGAAAATAATTTAATTGAGTAGCTTAATTAAATTTATTTTAATTAATTAATTAATTAATTAATTAGTATTTTGAGAATAGAAATGTAACACCCCAAACTCGACCTAGACGTTATGACCAAATTTTGAGTGTAACATCTTCTATTCGTTTTAAAATTCTAGATATATCCATTTAAACCTCGATACGAGTGTGTTTCAAAATCGTTCATTTACTACCACTTTAATAAATTTAAAAACACATTGATAGCTTATCTATTATTTAGAGTACTCATTTTGATTATTTGGATTTGCAGCGGAAAACTTCAGAGTTTTCATTTTTGAAAATAGTTATTTAGTATGTGAGAACCGAAAAACTTGTAGTTTAGTGAAACCAAAATTATCAAAGTTCAACGAACAATCCCAAAACCGAAAATAATGTCCAAAAACATTTCATAGTCCAAAAGTCTGATAGTTAAATTTGAAGTTTCCTTAAAATTGTCTTTTATAAGAGAATCCAAACCGAGCTCCCGAACGCTGCCCAATCCTTAATTCGCGGATTTCCTGAAATGATAAAAAAAAAAATTGTGAGCTATAAAGCCAGAACATATAGCAAAGAATAACACAGATCATAATAGAGCAAATATAGATGGTATGGCATGCTTAGCGATGTAAAAATAAAAAACAAATCAGATCCTACCCCCATCCGCTACACACCATCTCCGTCCCACCCAACACAGAAAATAAGGTAATTAAAAACCATCCAACCCCACACACCAAATAGTGATAATATGTCACTGTACAGAAATATGCAGTCAAGCTGCCTTATAATATGCAGAAATGTAACACCCCAAACCCGGCCCAAACACCACGTCCGGATCTGGCATGTCACTAAGAAGACTTTATAAAACATGTCGCGTTTTGTTTTGTTTTAAAAACATAGTTTTGGCGTTTATACGGGAAAAACTTAATAGGTTGATAAATTGTAAAAGAAATAAATTTTATTTAATGCCTTAATGAATATAAAACTGGAATTTTCCTTTGATTTTTATCATTTCAGTACATGCCTTAGTTTAACCTTTTACGTAGGATTTTAGATGTCCAAAACCCCGAAACCCAAAAAAAAAACATAAAAGAATTATAATAACCGGTGGCCTTATTACAATAAAATATAAACCAACTAATTAAAAATATTAAAAATAATTGAACTAGTAAAGTCTTTTGCTTTGAATCAAAATAATCCTCGCATGGCCACCTTGCGCTCCTCTCCAACCCGGTCCGATGCACTAGGTGCTACTGAAAGATGTTAAATAATAGGGTGAGTTGCGAGACTCGATGTGCAACCCTCGTGCACCATCAGATTGGGCCTTAGCCCCACAAAGCGAATAACAGTATAATATATCGTAAAATATGCAAAGCCCAACCCAATCCTAGGTTTCCATCCGCTACACACCACCCTTACCGCCAATCACACCATTGGGGATTTCTACAATCAACCCACACCGCTACACACCATCGATGGCAGTCACGCTGCAGATAGCTACTCATCGTCAGATCATGGCAATAGCCACTACAACAGATCATGGCATAAGCCACTACAACAGATCATGGCATTAGCCATCGCAGCGAATCATGGCATTAGCCACTATAATGAGATCATGGCAAAAGCCACTACAACGAGAACACTTCCCTTTCATCAATCACCCAACCCCATGCATACATAGAAATTGGCACACATATAAAACAAATCATCTCAACAGAAACATTCACTTTAGAATGACAGAGATCACTAACCTGGTGATTCGTCTTTACCCCTTTTCTGGTTTTCAACAGCCATGTCGGTATTTCGGTATTTAACAGAATATACAGAATATAACGGGTTTGTATACATACTAATCAAGCAATCTAAATGGTGTGAGAGTGTTACACACCTGATTAATACGTAGGACTACCCTCTATGTCGATACCCTCACTAATCGGATCTACTGCCCTTTGTCTACAACTTTGCTCAAAAGCCGGAAGAACGCGAAGATAAGGCCTCTCTTATATTCGGCCAAGGGTTAGTGTTTTACCCGAATTATATGCTTAAATTAATAGATCTCCTTACCTAAAACGATTAGATCCCAGAAGTAGGATGATTCGAGTGCTACCGATTTAGAAACCTATGCGACTAGATCTTCTTCAAATCTCGGAATGTCGCCCATGAAAGAAAATACGAGATTAGTCAACCATCTAGCCATTCGGCTATGGTCTCCAAAAGCCGGAAAAGATTGAAAGAATAACATAATCGACACTTACCACTTCAGAAGATTTCGGCTACCCCCTTGCAGGAAGATTCGGCAATCACAGAAAAAGATCGAAGCGTAGAAGATTAGAGATCTAGGAATTTCGGCTTTTAAAAAAATCCCGAAAAAGATGAACAAAAGGCTAATGCATTTTCGGCTTTTAGAAGAACTGAGTGAGGAGTTTCGGTTTTGGCTTAGGAAAAGAAAACAAAAGAGCCTTGGAGATTTCGGCTAGGAAGTAATTTCGACAGAAGAAAAAAAAGAATAGAAAAGTTTCGGCAATAGAGAAAATTGAGAGAGAGAGAGCTTTAGAGAAAAGAAGAATAAAGGGAAAAACTGACAGAATTCAGCTTTGCCTAACTCTATCTAGTCGTCCCCCCTTTACACACACAGTCCAAATTTCGGCCACCTCTAGCCTCCTGGATGGCCTCTCATCTTTTCCCTTATCCTTATCAGAACTCACATCCAAAAGAGTCCTACATCACACCACTCCTTCCCCTTTTTTCCTGCTCATTATCCATTTAAATAAAATATTAAAAATCCCTAAATTTTAGCCACATTGCCGTCCCCCTAGCTCTCCTTGGGCTGCCAAAATTAGCCCAATTTCTTGGGCTCTAAGCGGCCACACTGAGGCCCCCTTCTTTTGCCTATTGGCGCCACTTATAGCTCCCTCCTACTGCGCCTCTTGTTCCTGGGCCACAAGCCCATTATGCCTATTTCACTATCAATACTTTATTTAAACCCCATAGTCCCTAAACAAAATATTTAGCCAAGACCTCGGCCCATTCCCGAGCCAAATTTTCACCTCTAATACTTAAATTAACACATTAAACATATCCACCCATTAAACGCATAGGCCCAAAAATTTAGGATGTTACAGTTCTACCCCCCTTAAAGAAATTTCGTCCTCGAAATTACCAACTAACTATTAATCATACTACCCAAGTCTCACCACTATGCTTCCGCTGCGAACTCTAATTCTAAAGCCAAAAGAAACACTTAGGATAATATGATAGAGTACGCACCGGTATTCGCATCTGGAGCGTCCTCGTCCCCTTGGCGACGTGCTGCATAGACCAAAGCTGGCTGCCTCGCCTCAACATAACCTACACCTCCACGACCATGTCCTGTGCCATTGCCACCATTGACTTGACCACGGCCCCTTGGTGGTTGTTGACCTCCTCTCCCAACCTGATCAGAACCTCGTCCGGTGTTGCATCCCGATCCTTACGTAGGCGATCCTTTATCATATGATCCATAGACCCACACCTGAAGCATCCACCAGTTCTCCTTCTGCACTCCCCATAATGTACCTTCCCATACGAAGGACATGATCGATTCTAATCCGTCGGAGCACGAGCTGGCCCATCAGACCTAGGCCTTTTCTGAAAACTCCCAGATGATCCCGACGGCCCAAAATTCCTCTTATTCCCATTCCTATCCTTATCCTTATTCTATTTCTCAGTCCGCTTAACCTCCTCAGATATCTTAGCTTTCTCAACCAAAATCGCAAAGTCCCTTTCCCGCTGCGGTGCTACTAATACCCTCAGCTCATCCCTTAGTCCATCCTCGAACCGTACACAGCGCTCATAGTCAGTCGCCACAATCCCTCAAGCGTAACGGCTCAACCGCAGAAACTCCGCCTCGTATTCAGATACAGACTTACTTCCCTGCACCAAATTTAGAAATGCCTTCCTCTATGCATCCACATAGCTGGCCCCAACATACTTTCCTTTGAATGACTCTTTAAAGAAATCCCAATCAATCTGGTCTGCAGCAGTACCCTCCTTTATCGTGAGCCACCATTGGTAAGCCTCGTCTCGAAGAAGAGACACGACCCCTTTCAACTTCTCCTCCATTGTGAAGTCTAGGTCATCCATTATGCGCTCACTTGCTTCTAGCCAATACTCTGCTGTGTTAGGGGCTACACCAGAAACACCCCTAAACATCTCCGCTCCGTTGGCTCGGAGTCGTTCAGACACAGATTTCCGAGCTCCTGAACCCGTACCTGCCCCAGCAACTCTCTCAAGGACCCGCAACATTATCGAGATATCACATCATCTCCGGCTGCCTGGTCTCAGAATTCTCCCTCCACAGCCGGCATATCCGGCATCTCGTTTCCTAACCCGTGGCCAGACCCTATTGGCTCTGACACGGTCCTCCTACCCCTACCACGACCACGCGGTGGACGTCCTCGACCCCTTGTACTCATTATTCCGATTAACATTTCTCTGATTAAAAATTTTATGAATCATTAATTTCTTCCACTAATTATCCACGAACAGTCTTATGAATAGTAGTTTTAAGAGTAGTTCTTTCGAATTCGCAACTATAACTACTATTCAGTCTCAAGTTCACATCTCCTAGTTCTAGGAAACACATACATTCAATCATTACACATCAACATACAGGTAGCATTCACGAACTTACATTTATCACCTAGGGGTATTTTCGTAATTTATCCTACAGGGGTTTTTCTGTAATTTTCTGAAATAGGGTTCCTTGGTGATTTTTTGAAAGAAGGGTATTTTGGTAATTTTGTAATCCGGGGATATTTCGGTAATTTTATAATTTGGGGGTATTTTGATAATTTTACAAATCAGGGATATTGTGGGTCACTTATAAAGCAGAGGTAATTTGGTAATTTTACAAAATAAGATGGCTGGTCCCTTTCGGGTTTTAAATTATTAATTTTGGCCTGTCAACAAATCCTCGTGGCTAGGGTGAACAGTCACTACGCACCAGGTAGGATTCCAGCGAAGAGGAGGTGAGTCACTAGGACTGCTTAAGTACCAGGCTCTTCCAGATCCAATCCTAGATATTCGTATGCCTGTTGCCACACCCTAGTTTTGCGACTCGTTCACAGGTTTGTTTAGTGAAATTAAGTCTTATGAGATGGAAGGAGTTGTTTCAGCTAAGCCTAGAGTCCATCAAGTTCTAATCTAGATAGTCTACGTCCCATAAAGCCCATCAAGCCCACATATATATATATAACACACAGCGAGTTCAGAATACTTACCTGGCGGACTTGGGCTGGAGACGCAGGTGCCATGCCGAGAAAACCATCTTGTATTATTTATAAACATGCATGTTTTCAAAAACCCAACTTTAGAAAACTTTTTGAGCCCAAAAACCCAAAGACGATTTTTGAACCAGGCTCTGATACCAATTTGTAACACCCCAAACCCGGCCCAAACACCACGACCGGATCTGGCATGTCACTAAGAAGACTTTATAAAACATGTCGCGTTTTGTTTTGTTTTAAAAACATAGTTTTGGCGTTTATACGGGAAAAACTTAATAGGTTGATAAATTGTAAAAGAAATAAATTTTATTTAATGGCTTAATGAATATAAAACTGGAATTTTCCTCTGATTTTTATCATTTCAGTACATGCCTTATTTTAACCTTTTACGTAGGATTTTAGATGTCCAAAAACCCGAAAACCCAAAAGAAAACATAAAAGAATTATAATAACTGGTGGCCTTATTACAATAAAATATAAACCAACTAATTAAAAATATTAAAAATAATTGAACTAGTAAAGTCTTTTGCTGAATCAAAATAATCCCTAGCATGGCCACCTTGCGCTCCTCTCCAACCCGGTTCGATGCACTAGGTGCTACCTGAAAGATGTTAAATAATAGGGTGAGTTGCGAGACTCAGTGTGCAACCCTCGTGCACCATCAGATTGGGCCTTAGCCCCACAAAGCAGAGAATAGAGTATAATATATCAGAAAATATGCAAAGCCCAACCCAATCCTAGGTTTCCATCCACTAAACACCACCCTTACCTGCCAATCACACCATTGGGGATTTCTACAATCAACCCACACCGCTACACACCATCGATGGCGATCCACGCCGCAGATAAATTTGCTCATCGTCGATCATGGCAATAGCCACTACAACAGATCATGGCATAAGCCACTACAACAGATCATGGCATTAGCCACTATAACAGATCATGGCATTAGCCACTACAACAGATCATGGCAAAAGCCACTACAACAGAACACTTCCCCTTTCATCAATCACCCAACCTCATGCATACATAGAAATTGGCACACATATAAAACAAATCATCTCAACAGAAACATTCACTTTAGAATGACAGAGATCACTAACCTGGTGATTCGCCTTTACCCCTTTTCGGGTTTTCAACAGCCATGCTAGTATTTCGGCATTTAACAAAATATACAGAATATAACGGGTTTGTATGCATACTAATCAAGCAATCTAAATGGTGTTAGAGTGTTACACACCTGATTAATATGTAGGACTACCCTCTATGTCGATACCCTCACTAATCGGATCTACTGCCCTTTGTCTATAACTTTGCTCAAAAGTCGGAAGAACGCGAAGATAAGGCCTCTCCTATATTCGGCCAAGGGGTTAGTGTTTTACCCGAATTATATGCTTAAATTAACAGATCTCCTTACCTAAAACGATTAGATCCCGGAAGTAGGATGATTCGAGTGCTACTGATTTAGAAACCTATGCGACTAGATCTTCTTCAAATCTCGGAATGCCGCCCATGAAAGAAAATACGAGATTAGTCAACCATCTAGCCATTCGGCTATGGTCTCCAAAAGCCGAAAAAGATTAAAAGAATAACATAATCGACCCTTACCACTTCAGAAGATTTCGGCTACCCCCTTGCAGGAAGATTCGGCAATCACAGAAGAAGATTGAAGCGTAGAAGATTAGAGATCTAGGAATTTCGGCTTTTAAGAAAATCCTGAAAAAGATGAACAAAAAGGCTAATGCGTTTTCGACTTTTAGAAGAACTGAGTGAGGAGTTTTGGTTTTGTCTTAGGAAAAGAAAACAAAAGAGCCTTGTAGAGTTCGGCTAGGAAGTAATTTCGACAGAAGAAGAAAAAGAATAGAAAAGTTTCGGCAATAGAGAAAACTGAGAGAGAGAGAGAGCTTCAGAGAAAAGAAGAAGAAAGGGAAAAACTGACAGAATTTAGCTTTGCCTAACTCTATCTAGCCGTCCCCCCCTTTACACACACAGTCCAAATTTCAGCCACCTCTAGCCACTGGATGGCCTCTCATCTTTTCCCTTATCCTTATCAGAACTCACATCCAAAAGAGTCCTACATCACACCACTCCTTCCCCTTTTTTCCTGCTCATTATCAACTTAAATAAAACATTAAAAATCCCTAAATTTTAGCCACATTGCCGTCCCCCCCTAGCTCTCCTTGGGCTACTAAAATTAGCCCAATTTCTTGGGCTCCAAGCGGCCACACTGAGGCCCCCTTCTTTTGCCTATTGGCGCCACTTATAGCTCCCTCCTACTGCGCCTCTTGTTCCTGGGCCACAAGCCCATTATGCCTATTTCACTCTCAATACTTTATTTAAACCCCATAGTCCCTAAACAAAATATTTAGCCAAGACCTCAGCCCATTCCCGAGCCCAATTTGCACCTCTAATAATTAAATTAACACATTAAACGTATCCACCCATTAAACGCATAGGCCCAAAAATTCAGGATGTTACAAGAAATTTGTTTGTGTCGGATATTGCGCTTTAAACCGCGATACTGAGATATTGTGGTTTTACCGCAAGAAATTACAGAGCGTAGTCTGCCAAAACATCCTCTGTCACATTATCATATCCCACCCCAATGAACATGCAAAATCATAGTACATATTCAGATGTAATCGAAATAAACATGCTCTTGTATGCTTATCAAAACAAAAACATGCTAATGATGCTCACAGATTACAAATTAGATTTACAATTTATATGACTACTATGCTTTCAGAACATATGCAAACACATTGGATCAACAGTTTTAGTTATTGCACCACATACATATCACGAATCAGAACCCATAGAATCGCTGACCTTGAAATGCATTACAAAACACAACCCTAACTAATCTTACCCAAAAGGAGCCTACAGGCCGTACCTGGCACAGCCCGTGTGGCATTGACAGATTCAATTTTTCATTGTTTTATGGAATTTTGAGTTAATGCCACACACTTGATTGATCCTAGGATGTTGGCTGTAAAAGCCCGGTTTTAGCTAAATCGGAACAGTGGTTTCAGAACCATAAATCTGATGTCAGAAAATCATTTTAATATTATTTTATGTGTTTACAACATGACAACATGTATGTGTGAAAATTTCGTGAGCTAATTTTATCGTTTAATAGCTCAATTTGAGAAAAAAGGACTAAATCGCGTGAAATGCAAAAGTTACTTTCTATTTGTTAAAGGTGTTTAATTGCTATGAATTATTAAATTAAAGGTCCTTATGATATTATTAGACCATTGATAGTGGAATTTGATATAGATGGTCTTATATTAGATGATTTTAATGGCTTTTATTAAAGGTTAATATGGTAATTTGGTTATTAAATTAATATTAACAAAAAAAATAAAAATTTGACTTCATTATCATCTTTTTGAAACCAAAATTAGAGAAGAAGAGAGCCAAGGGATTAGGTTTTCCATTCGACACATTCATAGCTTGATTGAGGTACGATTTTAGCTCGGTTTTTGATGATTTCAATGTTTTTGTAATCATTGCTTCGTACTCTAGCTAGCCCGTACCTTAATTTTTGAATTTGTTCATGATTTTGTGAAGTTCCATTGATGAATATTTGAGCTTTTGAATGTTTGATAATGGAAAATGACTATTTGTTGATAGTTAAAAATGTTTTGTAAAGTGATTTTTGACAAAAATGTCAAATAAGGATTAAATTGTGAAATATGTAAATTGTGTGGTTGAAATGTGAAATAAATGAAAGTTTAGAGCTGCTAAGGACCCTATAGAAATTCGGTACTCATGAATTTAGAAAGAAATTGTGTAATTTGTGTTTTTATGTGATGATGACTAAATTGTAAAAATGTGAAACTTTAGGGTTTAGGGTGTAAAAATGCCCAAATATGTGTTTGTGGAATGAATTGAATGATTTGATGAATAAATGGGTTAATTTGAAATGTATATAGATCAAGAACCAAAGAAATCAGATTTAGATCGAGGAAAATCAAAGGTTATCGAATAGTCGATCCAGTCTGTTTATCCTGAATAAGAGGTAAGTTCATTTGCAAATAAATGTCTTTAAATTGAATTATATATGTTTAATTTTCATTGAACTGCTATTAATGATGAAGGATCAAATACGAGCAAGAATCGACAAGGTTACAATATCCGAAAGTCCCGTACAAACCTTAGGAAAGTATAGGATACGAATGTCATGACATTAGGATTAACAAGATGTGATTTTGAGTAAAACCATAGCTGGGCTATCGATATCGATATGTGATAACATGTAAGACCATATTTGGGATATGGCATTGTATGAGCTATATGTGATTTCCGAGTATCCTTAACAATTCCAAAAAGGTTCAACGGGCAAAGTCAAGTCGAGAAAGAATGTGTGAATGAGTTAAGTGACTCAGGTATGTACAAGATTCATACAAGTATTGAAAAGGGAAGTATTTGATGAATTCACTTATGATATTGAATATGTATACATTGGAAAAGGTTTGTGAGCTTGTATGTGCTTACTCATAGTTTTCTTATTGATGGAAATGATGTTGAGTCATGTGTAATTTTATTTGTATATGGCTTACTAATCTTTTAAAGCTTACTTTGTGCGTTCTTTCCCTGTTTTATAGATAATCGAAGCTAGCTCGGACTCGGGAATTATCAGGAACATCGTCACACTATCGATCAACTTGTTGGTACTTTTGGTGCTTTGTAAATATTGTATATGGCATGTATAGGCTAGTGATATGATGATGTGTTATGAGATATGAATTTAGCCATGAGATTTGGCTCATAAATGAAGTAAATGTTGGTGTGTATTTGGCCATTTGAGTTTGCTTATTTTATGAGTTTGGTAAGTGAAATATGATGTATATAAATGGCCTTGTGTTTTGGCATGTTTGTCATGGATGTTGTGATGATTAATTGGTATGATTTGAGGTTTAAAATAGATTATAAGATGATGAGAAAAATGCATAGAGAAGATAGGTGAAATTGTTGGTAACGGCATATTGTTTTAGTATGTTTTGGATTATGATTTGAGTAGTGAAATGGATGGATTTTAAATGGCATGATTTGTATATGAAATAGCATGTTTTGATTGCCTATAAATGTATTGAAATGGTATGAAATGATGTGGTTTTGGCTTGCTTGAGGAGGGTGAGAAATGTGGCTTAAACCAAGCCTACTTGCGCCCCACACGGTTGAGCACATGGGCGTGTGACTCGACCGTGTGTCTGCTGTAACTTAATTAAACAAGTCAGTGAGTTACACGACTTAGACACACGGGCGTGTCTACTGGCCGTGTGTGGCACACGCCCGTGTGAATTGTGATTAGGCCGTGTTCGGACTTCTAATGAGGACACGCCCGTGTAGATCGTGATTAGGCCGTGTTCTAGTATTTTGAGGAGGCACGGCCGTGTGGGCTTTAGTCCAGGCCGTGTCGTTTCTTGCTTTGGCCCATTTTGGTCTGTTTTGAGCCCGTTTCTCGTTCTTTTTATTCTTGGGTGCTTTCTTGAGTATAAGACATGAAAAGAAAGGATTAAGAGCACCTTTTTACATAAATCAAGGGATAAATCATCTAAAAGTATGTTAAATGTGGGATTAAAATATGTTACTATTTCGGTTTATCAAATACCCCCACACTTAAGCTTTTGCTTGTCCTCAAGCAAATTTCTCAACTCACAATTAAAACGAACTTTCAATAATTCATAATTCCTATCAACAATGTCTTATCATAATTCATAGATAATTTATACATGGATAATTCAATTCAAAGAGTCCTAAGGATTCAAACAATCTAAGTCATAGATTTGTAGCTCGAAAATATAGGCGTCTCCCCTTATCTAAATAGTTACCTTTAATTCAAAACCGACAAGGATTGACATCCTCACTAGGGATTCACTCAAATCACTCAAAGTGTTTAAGGTTCAAGAAAAGAGCTCAAAAGTCGAACATGAAAGGTTAATCCCATAGGCTTGCCTGAAAATCAAATCTCCACCATTATAATATGAGATGATGCACAAATCAAAAGGTCTTTTTCAGGGTTGTAACGGGGCTAGGGTTAAAGGTGTGGAATAAGGCTGAATTAGAGGGTTAGAATTGAGATCGAATTGATAAAATACCTAACT
Organism: Gossypium sturtianum; assembly: GCA_025698515.1. NCBI lineage: Eukaryota > Viridiplantae > Streptophyta > Magnoliopsida > Malvales > Malvaceae > Gossypium > Gossypium sturtianum. Next base: position 73,784,454 of record CM046952.1, read on the forward strand.
AGAACAATAAACTGAATAAAAGTAATTACATCAACTGAAAGCTAATAATACTAATAATACGAGCTTCTTCTTCAATATTTGGAATTCACACGTATAAGCTCACTTAATCACGAAACTAGTTATGAATAATGAATATACTTCGATTTTTTTTTAATTAAGAACAAATCATAAATACATAACAAGGGATAAATTACTGAAATAAGAAACATATTTAGGCTATTAATCAAATCAAATCTCGATATAAGGGTCGTCAAAAGGAATGGTGATAACAAAAACAAAGGGTTTCTAGGTTAATATTAGCGGTTATGTCAATAAAAAGGGTTGTTAGGATCAAAGGGGTTTACTAGGGGTTAATTGTGAAGGTAGGCTTTTTATGGGGTAAGTGGGTTAAATCCTAGGTGCCTTTATCATCTCTGTATATCAAATCATAGGTGTGGTCTCGATATGTATAAACGAGGCAAGTTCTAGAATTACAAATCAATGTTGACATACTCATAATCAATAAGGTGAGAATGAAAAAGAATATATGCTCTATAAGGCTCAAAAACTCACAAAAATTATGGGTATTTTGATATCAACCTTGTAAATTTCAAACTTCAAAGTAATATTTAAACTCAGTTCGACAACCTAGAAAATTTTTAATTTTTGAAAAATAGACTTATCATGCTTGATTCTCTAGTATTCTTAGAATTTAATTATCAGTGCACAATTATCAATGACTTAATCTAAAACATATCAATAAAAATCATAAATCATTAGAAATTTCATCCTAATTAGTAATGTGAGGAATTTACTTAAAAACAAGACTAAATTCAGGATTTTGAGAATAATGCAAAAAGTTTGGCACCTAATTTCAGAAATTTGAGAATAATGAAAAAAGTTAGGCACTTTTTTTTTTAGGTGTTCACCCCCCACACTTAAGATGTACATTGCCCTCAATGTACAAAGTTGGATAATATAAATGTAATGTTCAGATCAAAAGATATGGGGATAAGTGAAACTTCCTGCATTATGTTTGAAATCCTTGAGTTGGATGAACGGTATGTTGGAGGGGTCGTTCTAGGTGGTGATCCTGTGCTAGATGAAGAAATTGGGTAGCTCATGCAGGACTAGCCAGGGATAATTAAGACACAATTAAAATAAACTAAATATATAATTAAGGACAAGGAAGATAAAGAGAAAGTAAATAGAAAGTAAAATAAAGTAAAAAGAAAAGATGGATGGACCGAGGGGTCCTTATTGTTGGATGGTTCGCGAGGTGGGTGTGACCTCTAAGGCTGCGGAGGTGCTGGTGGTGGCAGAATTGGCGTGATTCCCTAGCAGCCTTTACAACCTAAAATTAAGAAACTAAGATAAAATGAACTAAATTAAGCAGAAGATAAGTAAAGATAAGGAAATTGAAGCAAAAGAGAAAAACGAAATAAAAACTAAATGGTCTCAAATATCCTTGGCTCGTTGGATGATTGAAGCGGCCGGCATGAACTTATATGTATCAGTCTCCATGAGGGAGACTGTGCTTGGCTTCTTCCGCTTCTTTGGCATTGTTTTGGTGTAGCTCAAGGGTATAGAGAAAAAGAAAATGAAAAGGTGAAGGTTGAAAGTTAGTGGGAGAAGAGGGAAGGGAGGGGGGTTAAATAGATTTTTTTTTAAAACTTGGTACAATCCCACGCCCGTGCTCCTTAGGCGTGTCGATTCACACGGCCAACTCGCACGGCCGTGTGTCTAGGTGTGTCGGTTCACCCATGCCCGTTTTACAAATTGCCACGCCCGTTGGTGATAAGTCAGTGTAGTCCACGACCGCGTTGTAACACCCCAAACCCGGCCCAGAAGTTAGGCCCGAATCTGGCGTGTCACACAAAAAAAACTCGTTTGAAAATTTCATTAACACCATTTCTGAAGTATGGCTTCCATCGAGTCATCCATGGCCCAAGTCCACATCACTGAGCATTACCTACAAGGGTTAAGAAAAGGGGGAGTGAGTTACAAGAACTCAATGTGAAACCCCTTACCGTCATCCACTAGGCCTGAACTCATGTAGCAAAAATTTGGGCCTAAGCCCTTTTACATAAAAATCTTAAAATGAAGCAAATGTATGAATGTATGCAATCCCAAACCAACCTAATAATCCATCCGCTACACACCACCCGTACCATCCATCACACCTGTGGGGATCTTTTGTCAACCCACCCCGCCAACACACCAATCATAGGCATTTAGCCATTTATATCAAATTCGAATTGTGGACAAGCCACCAGAATAACAGAATATACGTGGCTTAGCCACCAAAAAAAATGTGACAGAGTCATCAGAATATGTGGCAGAGCCACCAAATTTCACTTCCCCGATCATCAATATCCCAATCCCATGCAACTTATGTAAATGCAACATACATCGTAAATCATAATATTTACAATATAACCACGATAATTAATAACTCAGAGATTTATTACAAACAATTTGGCCCATTAACACTTTACAAAATCGGCCCATTAGGGCATTATATCAAATCGGCCCATTAAGCCATATATCAGATCGGCCCATTAGGCCATATATTAGATCGGCCCATTTAGCAATATATCAGATCGGCCCATTAAGCAATATATCAAATCGGCCCACTATGGCTATATATCAAATAGGCCCGTTAAGGCAATATATCAAATCGGCCCGTTAAGACAATATAACAAATCAGCCCATTAAGGCAATTTAACAATTCGGCCCATTAAGGCAATATAACAAATCGGCCCTTTAGGGGCATTTCTGTAATTCGGCCCATAGGGGCATTTTCGTAATTCGGTAATCTTACCCACTAAGGGTAATTTGGTAATCTCGCAACCCAGGGGTATTTCGGTAATTTACACTCCAAGGGTATTTTGGTAATTCCGCAACCTAGACTTAACTACTAATGTGGGGCATAAAAAATCGAAATTGTCCATCTGCGTTGTACTGACTAAATTGACTATAACTCGAGTTAGGAATCTCGAAATCTAAATCCAAAAATTTTCCTTGAAATTAGACTCATATATATTTTTACTACTATTTTTCCAAAATTTTTGGCTTAACCATTTAGTACAGTTTATTCCTTGAAGTTTCCCTTGTTTCACTGTCCAACGATTCTAACCTCTCTTAACCGAAATTCAAATATCTCACTGTACAGTTTTCATATGTTGCTCCCACTTGTTTCTATTGAAAATAGGCTCACTAAGGAATCTATACATATAAATTATAGCTCATAATTTCCTTTGTACAATTTTAAACAATTTTTCCAAGACAGAACAGAGAACCGCGAAGTCTATCAGAACCAGTCTCACTAAAATTAAGATATCACAGAATATACAATTCCTCTTCCTCCTCTATTTCTTTCATATAAAAATAGACACAGTAAGATTTATTTTGATATCTTTTTCACTTTCTAACTCCCTTTATCCTATTTTTCATGATTTTTTAAAATCACGTCACTACTGCTGACCAAACTATTTCATTGCAAAAATATGGTTACCACTACGAATATACGCACGCCCGAGTGGTCACGGATGCCGGTTTCCGGTTTCCTTCGGTATTTTGACCGAATCATAGAACATATCATACAAACATTCAAAGAGGTATGAGATTACACACCATTTCAAACATGTATTCGGAAGGGTACGGGATTACACACCTGATAAGGATTCCCTAAAGAACCACTCTTCGTTGCCCCCTAAAAATAAAATCGATCAAAAGTTAGCCTCGATTTCTTAAAAGTTCCAAAAGTCCAAAAGTACTCACTCACAAGAGTCACTTACCACAATCGTGATCCTTCCCTACTAGATTCTAAAATCTGGTCTTGCACCTTGGCTAATGCAATGAGTCCCAATCAACTTTCGAAACCAAGGCTAAGAGAAAGATAAGTAGCAGCAAGGATGGCTTGATTCAGCCTTTATGACAAGAGAATAAGAGGATTTTAAAATAACAACAGGTGGCTAGATTCGGCTTAGTCAAGGGATGAGAGCTTCGGCTTAGCCAAGTCAAGAGAAGAAAGAACAAACAACATGAATAAGAAGAAAGAACCTTTACCTTAATAATAGGGTTGAACCGAAATGAAGAACACGGTTTGGAACTAGTAGCAAGACAACAAAGAAGGATCGGTAGTTTTGATTTTCAAGAGAAGATGAGTGAAAATAATTGGTCACAAAGGCTAGGTGTTTTCGGCAAGACAAGAAAGAAAAGAGAAAATGTCCACTATTGTCTTGAAGTTGTGGCAATGAGAGGAGAAATTTGAAGAATGAACACAAGGGATGCCAAAAGGAATTAGGCCTAACCAACACCAAAACTATCAAAATGCTCCCATCAAAATTCGGCTACCCTCTCCCTTTCCCAAACCATTATCATCTTTACCAAAAGATGAACATAGACCAAATAAAACCTTTCCAAAACATCCCCCACGAAAAATGCCAACATGTTCCCTATTCCTTCCCATTTCTTTTACTCCTTTCCATCCACTCTTCCTTACCATATTTCCTTAGCCACCTTGCAAAAATAAAAAAGTCCAACTTGCCTTATTTACAAGCTTGGCTGACACTTAGGGAAAGAGTACAAAAAAAAATAGTCAAAATTTTGCACTTGATGGGATTTGAACCTCTTCCCTCCATACTCTTCACTTAATGCCATAACCTCTTTGCCATATGCTCAATTATGCAAGCAAATTGCTCTCTTATTTCCATAAGCCTTGATGCCACTTACTATCTCTCCTTAAAGTGCTAAAACACAAAATTTTACTAAAGCCCAACTTGAACCCGAAACTTCATAGAACCCCGTAACTTTCTAAAATCACCTTCCTAATAAGTCCAACTTGAAATAATGCCGTTCTCTTATTCTCTAAAATTTTTAAAACGCTTCTACGCTCAAGGCCCAATGGGCCCAATCCTACTAGGCCCAATTTCGGGTCGTTACAATTCTACCCTCCTTAAAGAAATTTCGTCCTCGAAATTTCCAACCAACTACTAAACGCACCGCTCAAATCACACCGCCATGCTTTCACTGCGCACTCAGATCTTACCATCACTAATGTACTTTTAACAAAATCTTGAATCCTCTTTCACTCAACCAAACATCTAACCACAGAACCAAGCAGTTATCTACCACTTATACCTAAAATTTTCTACATTCAATCATCACGTCCAACGATAACATACCTGACTTGATGGTGATGAAACAATCCCGAGCCTTATGCTCCTTAGACCCGCATCTCAAGCATGCTCCTGACCTCCTCCAGCATTCTCCCAGATGACGCCTTCTGCAATAATCGCAAGCCGAAAAGTTTGGACGTGCCTTAACACGCTTCACAGAATGAGACTGTGACCCAAAAGAACCGCGATCTCTTTTCTTCTTACAGTCCAAACACTCAACTCAAAGTGCTTCACTGATTCTTTTAACCTCCTCCAATACTTCCTTAACTATCTGAGTTAGCTCATTAACCCCAACTCGATCATGAGATCCCGTCTCAACCACTGGCGATGCCAGCGCCTCCCTTTCGGAAACATGCCCCGATGCTGAAGATCTAGCCTTAGCACCTCAGCCTCTACCACGTCCACATCTATCGCGTCTACGTCCTTTAACGATCATATTTGCTAAATCGATTTAATCTGATTACGAGTCTTATGAATCAGTATAATTATTCAATGTTTATTAAACAATGTTTTATGGAGTATAGGAGGTAAAGTTGTTTTCGTAAAAACGCATCCTATAGCCTCAATCTCTATAGTTTCAGCTCCTAAAACTAAAAGTTCTAGAGTATTCTATTTTGTGGAATTTTCTTACCACAGTACTAACACAATAATCATAAAATAAAAACACATACTTACTTGACTTGGTGCCGGATACCCGTGGTGTCATACTTCCTTTAGAACATGTATTTATAAATTAAAAATTTTAAACGGCTTTGAAAACACTTTTGAACCCAAACCACAGCCGAGTTTTGCAACCGGGCTCTGATACCATAAAATGTAACACCCCAAACTCGGCCTAGAAGTTAGGCCCGAATCTGGCGTGTCACACAAAAAAAACTCGTTTGAAAATTTCATTAACACCATTTCTGAAGTATGGCTTCCACAGAGTCATCCATGGCCCAAGTCCACATCACTGAGCATTACCTACAAGGGTTAAGAAAAGGGGGAGTGAGTTACAAGAACTCAGTGTGAAACCCCTTACCGTCATCCACTGGGCTTGAACTCATATAGCAAAAATTTGGGCCTAAGCCCTTTTACATAAAAATCTTAAAATGAAGCAAATGTATGAATGTATGCAATCCCAAACCAACTTAATAATCCATCCGCTACACACCACCCGTACCATCCATCATACCTGTGGGGATCTTTTGTCAACCCACCCCGCCAACACACCAATCATAGGCATTTAGCCATTTATATCAAATTCGAATTGTGGACAAGCCACCAGAATAACAGAATATACGTGGCTTAGCCACCAGACAAAATGTGACAGAGTCATCAGAATATGTGGCAGAGCCACCAAATTTCACTTCCCCGATCATCAATATCCCAATCCCATGCAACTTATGTAAATGCAACATACATCGTAATTCATAATATTTACAATATAACCATGATAATTAATAACTCAGAGATTTATTACAAACAATTTGGCCCATTAACACTTTACAAAATCGGCCCATTAGGGCATTATATCAAATCGGCCCACTAAGCCATATACACACTCTGATCTTAAAAGTTCCAAAAGTCCAAAAGTACTCACTCACAAGAGTCACTTACCACAATCGCGATCCTTCCCTACTAGATTCTAAAATCTGGTCTTGCACCTTGGCTAATACAACGAGTCCCAATCAACTTTCGAAACCAAGGCTAAGAGAAAGATAAGTAGCAGCAAGGATGGCTTGATTCGGCCTTCATGACAAGAGAATAAGAGGAGTTTAAAATAACAACAGGTGGCTAGATTCGGCTTAGTCAAGGGATGGGAGTTTCGGCTTAGCCAAGTCAAGAGAAGAAAGAACAAACAACATGAATAAGAAGAAAGAACCTTTACCTTAATAATAGGGTTGAACCGAAATGAAGAACACGGTTTGGCACTAGTAGCAAGACAACAAAGAAGGATCGGTAGTTTTAGTTTTCAAGAGAAGATGAGTGAAAATAATTGGTCACAAAGGCTAGGTGTTTTCGGCAAGACAAGAAAGAAAAGAGAAAATGCCCATTATTGTCTTGAAGTTGCGGCAATGAGAGGAGAAATTGGAAGAATGAACACAAGGGATGCCAAAAGGAATTAGGCCTAACCAACACTAAAACTATCAAAATGCTCCCATCAAAATTCGGCTACCCTCTCCCTTTCCCAAACCATTATCATCTTTACCAAAAGATGAACATAGACCAAATAAAACCTTTCCAAAACATCCCCCACGAAAAATGCCAACATGTTCCCTATTCCTTCCCTTTTCTTTTACTCCTTTCCATCCACTCTTCCTTACCATATTTCCTTAGCCACCTTCCCAAAATTAAAAAGTCCAACTTGCCTTATTTACAAACTTGGCCGACACTTAGGGAAAGAGTACAAAAAAAATAGTCAAAATTTTGCACTTGATGGGATTTGAACCTCTTCCCTCCATACTCTTCACTTAATGCCATAACCTCTTTGCCATATGCTCAATTATGCAAGAAAATTGCTCTCTTATTTCCATAAGCATTGATGCCACTTACTATCTCTCCTTAAAGTGCTAAAACACAGAATTTTACTAAAGCCCAACTTGAACCCAGAACTTCATAGAACCCCGTAACTTTCTAAAATCACCTTCCTAATAAGTCCAGCTTGAAATAATGCCGTTCTCTTATTCTCTAAAATTTTTAAAACGCTTCTACGCTCAAGGCCCAATGGGCCCAATCCTACTAGGCCCAATTTTGGGTCGTTACACGCGTCGCACGGCCGTGGCATTCTGTCGGTGCCCGTGGGGCGGTGGTTGGATTCCGTGACTTTGAAATTTTGATTCTCTCTTACTTGTACCACCTCTTCCATGTTAGTACGACGATCCGGGACATCCACACGGCCACGGCCATGGCCGTGTGCTAGGCCGTGTGGACTGGAAATTTGCACTTTTTGGTTAGTTTAAAGCTAGATACTATAAAGAAAGGGTAAAATAAAATAAATAAGAAAAATAAAAATGTAAAAGTTAATGGGGTTAGTGCTCGGGTTACCTCTCGAGAAGCGCTCGTTTATAGTCTTAAGCTAGACTTTCCTCTTGTTTGCATCATCAGGGTGGTTTGAGGAGTTGAAAGTCCTTCCTCATGCTATCAGTTTTATCCTCGTGAAAAAGCTTAAGTCGAGATGTGTTTATAGTAAAAGTACCAAAAATAGGATTACTTACCTCGACTGTTCCGTATGGGAAAACACTGGTTACCCTAAAAGGTATTTCTTTGTTTGTGTTTGGGTCCGGAGGAGATATTTGAGGATCAGCCTTATCTAACAATACCTGATCTCCTATTTTGAAGTGGTTTGCTTCGTGGAATGGTTCTGGTTCTGCTTCGTGTAACCCTAATTTTTCCTTGAAGTGTGTCTTCCACTCGTCTAGCTCATCGATCTTAATCCCTTATTCTTCGTGAGCTAATTCTTTGTTAACACTGGGTTTAGGATTGGGTTCAGTTGTATTCTTCTGTGGTGCTTCCTGAAAAGAAGGGTTAACCGAATGGTTATTAGTAGAATTTACGTTCTCACCTTGATTACTCGGTATTCTGACTAAGTTGAGAGCCTTGAGGGTGACTGTCTCGTTACCTACACGAAGTATGAGTTCTCCTGCATCAATATCAATTTTAGTCCTGGCAGTTGATAAAAATGGTCTTCCTAATATTAAGGGAATCGAAATATCCTCATCCGTGTCTAAGACAACAAAGTCTAGTGGGAAAACAAATTTGTCAATTTTTACAAGAACGTCTTCGATAATACCCCTAGGAATTCTAACAGTTTTATCAGCTAATTGAATGCTCATCCTAGTTTGTTTGGGTTTCCCTAGACATAATTGTTTAAACAATTTATAAGGCATGACATTTATGCTTGCCCCTAAATCAGCTAACGCATTATCAATAGATAAACTACCAATTAAGCATGGAATTGTAAAACTCTCTGGATCTTTTAATTTTCGTGGTAGTTTATTTTGCAAGATTGCTGAGCACACTGCGTTTAGTTCCACGTGTGATGCCTCGTCTATCCTTCGCTTGTTCGTCAAAAGTTCTCTTAAAAATTTTCTAGAATCTGGCATCTGTGAAAGAGCTTCAAGTAACGGTAAGTTAATATGCAATTTCTTTAAAAGTTTAAGAAACTTACCGAACTGTTCCTCTGTGTCGTCTCTCGTTAATGCTTCAGGATATGGTATGCGAGGTTGGTACTCCTTGATTACCAGTTTTGGTTTTTCTTGTGTTACCTCAACTTTACCTTCTTCTATATCGTTTCCTTGTATTGGATTGGGTTCGTCTAATCCTTCACTTTCTTAAGCTATTATGGCTTGGATTTGCTCCTTTGGATTAATCTCAGTGTTGCTTGGTAGACGCCCTTGCGATCGTTCAGACATTAGCTTCGCGAGTTGTCCAACTGACTTAGAAACTTCCTCAACTGACTTAGTAACTTCCCTAACTTAGCTCTCGATCCCTTTGATCGATGCTTGTTGGGTCTTAAGGGTGGTTTCAGTGTCTTGGAGACGGTTTTCTATGGATGCCATGAATCTTGTCAGCATCTCTTCAAGGTTCGGCTTCTTCTCCTGTGGATAGGGCTGATTTTGGAAATTTTGAAGAGGTTGTTGTCTTTGATTTCCTTGATTTCCTTGACCTCCCCACGAAAAATTTGGGTGGTTCCTCCAACCTGGATTATAATTATTACTATATGGGTTATTATTGGATCTAAAATCGTTACCTATATAGTTCATCTATTTGCTCTCTATGCCCGGTTGGTAGGGTGGGTACTCAGGATTCGCCATGGTTCCACTTGCGTCGCACTGCGTTACTGGATGTACCTGCGAAGAACACAAACTATCAAGCTTTTTATTCATTATCTCTACCTGTGTTGATAGCATGGTTACTGCATCGATGTTGAAAACTCCGGCTGATTTTTTTGGTTTTGTCTTTGTAACCTACCACTGATTGTTATTCAGTGACATCTCTTCAATAAACTCGTAAGCTGCTTCAGGAGTTCTATTATTCAGGGTTCCACCGGCGGCTGAATCAATTAGTTACCTCGTTGAGGGGTTTACACCGTTATAGAAAGTTTGGACTTGGAGCCACAAGGGTAAACCATGGTGCGGACACCTTCTCAAGAGATCCTTATATCTCTCCCATGCGTCATTTAATGTCTCTAAATCCATCTGCACAAAAGAAGAAATATCATTTCGTAATTTGGCCGTTTTGGCCGGTGGGAAATATTTTAATAAAAAATTTTCCGTCATTTGATCCCATATGGTGATTGACCCTCGTGGTAACGAGTGTAACCACTATTTTAGCTTTATTCTTTAATGAAAAGGGAAATAACCGAAGCCTTATGGCATCATCAGAAATGCCATTTATTTTGAAGGTATCACAGAACTCTAAAAAATTAGCTATATGGGTGTTTGGATCTTCGTCCTGCAAACCATCAAATTGAACAAATTGTTGAATCATTTGTATAGTGTTAGGCTTTAATTCAAAATTATTAGTAGCTATAGCAGGCCTAACAATACTAGATTCTGCTCCTGTTAAATGAGGTTTAGCATAATCAAACATAGTATGCGGAGCGTTATTTTCTCCCACATCTTGTGGTGGTGGATTATTCTCGTCCATCCCTTTAGTAGGATTGTATCTGTCTTCTCGCTCTTCTTCTTGGTAGTTTAGGGCTCGCCTAATTTCTCTGCGATTTCTTCGAGCGGTAGCTTCAATATCAGTGTCGTATACTAGTGGTCCTCTCGGGTTCCTTCTAGTCATAAACTAGAGGTACCTGCTAGGAAAAGAAAGAAAGAAAAATTTAGAAAAGTTAAAATTAAAACTAAAAATAAAAGTAAATTGCAGAAAAATAAAAAATAATAATGGATAAAGTAATAAAAATAGAGCTTTCTTAATATTTTAGTTCCTCAACAACGCGCCAAAAACTTGATCATTGTGAAGTCGAGTTTTAAAATTTATAAAGATAATGATCGAACCTGGAAACTAACTATGACAACGATTGAGGCAAGTGCACCTATCGAATAGTAGTACAGCTTAGGCAAGACCAGATTGTCGAACCCAAAGGAACTAAAAGTACTAATACTAACTTTCTTTCTATTATTTAGCCTAAGAATAAGTGAAGTTGTTTATTAATCTAAATTAACTAATTACTAAGTTAAAGACGCAAAGACAAAAAGAATGAATTGGGGAAATACTTGGGAAAAACTCAGTTGATTAAGACGATACCCTTAGGAAGAATCCACCTAGACTTCACTTGTTATCTAACACTGAACCAGACGATTTATTCACTTGACTTGATCCGTAGGACTCTCTAACGTATATTAAACCCTCTCTCCAGGCGAATAACGTCTAACCCTAGGTTAATTAACGGAAATCTCTTTCTCGATTAATAACCCCCTAGAATAGCAGTAAATCAATCTATGGACATCCCATATTAGGTTTCACCCTAATCCGGCAAAATCTCGTCACCCTATCTCTAGGCGTGCGATCAACTCCGCTTAATTATGCTAGATCTACTCTTAAGCAGGGACTTTTGCTCCACCACCTAAGCACATTCGACTTGAATTAATATCCGCGAAATATTAACACAAGAATTAAGCACACATAATTAAGAACAAATCAAGTATTTATCATATAGTTCAGAAAACAATAACAAGATTCATCTAGGTTTCATCCCCTTCAGGTACCTGAAGGGTTTAGTTCATAATAATAAAGAAAAACATCTCAGAAGAAAAGATAAAACAAAACATAAGAAATCCCTAAAACCCCCTGAAAGATTTGAAGAGGAGATCCTCCGTCTTGAGTAGAATTCCGGCTTCTTGAGATGGATCAACTGGCTATCCCTTGAGAGTTTCCCACAAATCTGACCTTTTCGACTCGGCTCCTTGGCCTAGCTGACCGCCCGTCGACCCCTCCTTTCAGGTTATACTTAGGGTGTATTTATAGGCTTTTGGAATGTGTTTCCTTTCCCCAAAGTATCCTTTCCCGAGTGAAATTGCTCTTCTCCACGGTAGAGGCACGACCATGGCACACGCCCGTGTGAATCGGGATTAGGCCGTGTTCAGACTTCTAACGAGGACATGCCCGTGTAGATCGTGATTAGGCCGTGTTCTAGTATTTTGAGGAGGCATGGCCGTGTGTGCTTTAGTCTAGCCGTGTCAATTTCTTACTTTGGCCCATTTTGGTCCGTTTTGAGCCCGTTTCTCATTCTTTTTTTTCTTGGGTGCTTTCCTGAGTATAAGACATGAAAAGAAAGGATTAAGAGCACCTTTTTACATAAATCAAGGGATAAATCATCCAAAAGTATGTTAAATGTGGGATTAAAATATGTTACTATTTCAGTTTATCAGGTGGTAAGCACGGGTGTGTGCCTTGGCCGTGGGGCATTGGTAGAATGCTGGGTTTTTAGGCACGGTTTGGGGACATGGGCGTGTGTGTCCATGCACGGGCATGTCTAATCTTGCACGGGCGTGTGAGACCTGTATAAAGAGAAAATTTTTAAGATTGGAAAAAGTTCCAGTTTAGTCTTGAGAGTCCTCGTGTGTAGGAGTGAGGCCTCGTAAGTCGAGAATGAGGTTGTTGAGATGACTTCAGAGAGTAGTTACGATGAGCCTAAGTGGCGATCAGGTGGTTTGAGTTCGGTAACGCCTCGGGCCTGGTTTCGGCTCAGAACCCGGGTAAGGGGTGTTACAAAAACAAAGCATTTTGGCTTATTTTTAATTATGTTTATAATATTTAGATATTATATGTGATCAAATGATGATTAATCGATAACATGCCCATGTATATAAATTAAAGCATATAAATTTATTTTTTTCATGAAGGAAGATGTAATTACCATGAGATAAAATAAGATTATATTGGGTGAATGGATTTAACCCAAAGAGATAAGGGATACCCTCTGAGGGTAACACAAATATGGCAAGGTAATTGAACAAGCATAAAATAAGTTGCTTCCGTAATGGTATATAAGAAGGGAATGTTCAATAATGGTACTTTTAGTGGATTGACTCTTTGACTAAATATGTTGTAATTAATAGACATGGATTCAGAATTTAATTACAAATTATTTGAGCCTTAATTATATAAGTCCAATCCCACCGCTAGCTCAACAGACCCTTTATAAATTGCATTTAAACTGATACAAAAAATAAATCAAAATGACGAAATAGAGAAATAGATCACATGTGAAATAAGCATTGAAAAGATTATGAAAATGGCATGAAATTTGCTAGTAGGAACTTGAAATGTGATTTTGTGTTATGAATGAAATTTGATATAAATATGAGTATCATTATAAACATATTTTAAGATTTAATTCATCAATTGGTAAAAAGTGTAAAATGCCCTAGTAACTTAGTCAAATAGTTGGGATACAATTGCATGCTAATAAGGAATGTATGTGTGTTAGAAGATGTGATCATTAATAGTGGTTTATGCTACAAGGCGGAGCACTTTAGTGTGTTATGGATCCATTACTTATAGTTTCAGACATAAGTACTTCAACATGTTATCTTGGTGTGAATGGTTGTTAGTCCTTAATATCTAACCTTTAATTTGCTAAGTTGGGCAAAGTGTTGAAAATTTTGTACTAATAAGATTTATAAATAAGTCTTATTATTAGTAGGATGAGAAAATGGTATAAGCTAAGCAAGAAAATAATGAATAATGAAGTTGAAACAAGCTAAAGTGAGTAAGAAATATGTTATCAAGAAATGTGACTAAACCACTATGTGTGAAATGTTAAGGAGGTGTTGCATAATAAGCTTTCCACTAACTATTATATGGTTAATTTGTGGAGAAAGCATGTGCTTGAAATGATGAGGTAAAGACACAATATGTTAATGGTACTAAGAAATTCGTTATGTAAATAACTTATACACACATGAACATAAGTGTTACTAAGTGGTAATCACCATGATATTAGCACGCTACTAGTGTAAAGGACTTATGTCTAAGTGCATGAATCTTAGAACGAAATCAAGAATGAGTGGACTTATACCCTTTATCTAAGAGATTTAATTAGCCATAAAATGTAAAGGTGTAGAAGACTCAACATAAAAAAGGAATAAGGTACAGTAGGAAATCCTAGAGTACTTATTGAGCTCATCAAACTCACATGTTAGTGGCTTTAAACACGTAAGTCAAGGATTTGTCTAAGAAGCGTGGTACTTCAAATTGAGAGCATCGCATCACCAACACCACTTGAGGTTGAATTATGTATTATTGAGGCACTAAAATGGTTTTCATGAATTAACACATCGACATTTGAAAATGAGCTAAGTCGGGATGTGTATAAGCTTGAATTTGCATGTTTTACATTGGTCCTTATGGGTATGCTTTGTAATTGTTTGTTAGGAGGTGATTTGGGGTGTGTTCAAAGTGTTTTAAACTTGAAATTTTGGTCCCCTACATCAATGCTTTGTGAATTTGACTTAAAGTATTAGAACTTTGCAAGTTAGTGGCCAAAATTTGGAACAATACAGGGCCAAGGTAAGATACCTTGCCCCTGATTAGTGGCCACTTTTCTGTTTTGAAGTATCCCAAGCACTTATGGGGTCTAAATCACCTCTAATCATCCACAAATTGTTTTTAAATGATTTTAGAATTGTTCTAAAACCATCAAATTATTTTTAATTTAATGAAATAAATTGGGACTTTCACTAAGATATGTGCTTGTGACTTGTCCCTATTAGTATTTTATGACTTCAAATAACTTCAAATTACATCTAAATCTTCTAAATTTGGCCACGTACTTAAAAAAAAAGAATGTACCATGAAGAGGTTATTTTATATGTAACAGCCCATTTTTAGTCAAATCAAAATAGTGGTTTCAAGACCATAAATTTGAAGTTGAAATATTTATTTTATTAATATTTTAATGTATACAGCATGATAGTATGATTGTGTGAAAATTTCGTTAAGAAATTTTAATGTTTTAGTGCTTAATTTGATTTAAAGGACTAAATCGCGTAAAGTGTAAAACTTGTGTTCTATTAGCTAAAGGTGTCTAATAGCTATAGAACTTTAAAGTAAAGGTCCTTAAGTGGTAATTAACCCATTAATGAGTTAATGGATGATAATGGTTTGGCATTTAGTGAAATAATTAATATTCATTAAGGTTAGTTTGGTGAATTAGTTAATAAAGAATAATTAAATGAAATAAATTCACATATGATCTTTTTATTTATTCATCTTCAATCGAATACTCAAAGGGAGGAAGCCATTTTTAGGCATTTAGGGTTCGGTCACTTTGAGGCTAAATTGGTAAGTTATTTTTGTCCCGTTTTTAATGATTTCTATATTTTTTAGATCGTTGCAGCTTAATCTAGCTAGCTCAGGGACTATTTTGTAAAACCGTTAAAGGTTTAGGGTTTTCCCATTGATGAATCTATGTGTTTTTGGATGTTTAATGATAGAAAATTTATGGTTGTTGTTAGATAAACAACATTTGTTAAGTGATTTTTAGTAAAATGTCCAAATAGGGATTAATTTGTGAAATGTATAAAATTCATAGTTAAATTGTGAAATAAATGAAAAATTTGGGCTGCTAGGGACCTAATTGAAATTTGGCTAGCATGGGTATAGGTTGAATTGCATGAATTTGTATTTTTATTAGATAAGGACTAAATTGTAAAAATGTTGAAATATTAGGGGTAAAAGTGTAAAGTTGCCTTAATGTGTATTTTGGATTAAATTGAATAGAGTGATGATTAAATAAGCTAAATTTGATATTATATATATCAAGAAAAGCAAAATTCAAAATTAGATTAATCGACTCGTTTCGTCGTTTTTGCATTCGAGGTAAGTTCGTATGTAATAAGCATTGTTATTTTTGTGTTTTAAATGCTTTGATATTGCATAATTTGTGAATCTGGCCTTGCGGACATATTCGACGACGATTCGACAAATGTGAAATCCCGGCTGAACCTTAGGAATAGATTAGGATACGAATGACATGTCATTAGGGGTTATGTGATTTTGGTACTGGTCCGTACGTCCTACCGATGGCTGAGTTATCCGGCATGTTTTGCGACTACTCGTCAGCTTGTGTGAGCAGCACCGTGTAGCTTTGTCATAACCGTCAACTTGTGTGAGCAGACACGTTGATAGCTCGAGAGTGAGCATTATATGTGATATGAGATTGAGATAGATTCGGCTATGTATGTGGCACTTAGGGTGCAAGATTCTCGAGTATCCGATAGTATTCTAAATGGTTCAATAGGTATATCGAAGTCATGGAAGAGTATGAGACTAATAAGAGATGGTACAGGTATGTACATGAACCGTATAAGCTTTGAATCGAAGAAACTTGTGAATTTCACATCTAATCTTATGATTGAATATGTGGAAGGTTTGTTAGCTAATATGAATTATGTGTTGATATATTCAATTATTGGAATTGTGTATTTATGATTAATTGAGTTTATTGTTATTCAAACTTACTAAGCTTTATAGCTTACTTTGTTTATTTTTCCATATTTTATAGTGAAATCAAAGCTAGCTCAGATTCGGGAATCATCGGAGATCTCATCACACTATCAACCTATCACTTTGGTACTTTTGAATCTATGTTTTTAGGATATATGGCATGTATAGGAGTTTGGTCATTTTGGCACATATGTGATAGTAATGAATTTAGCCGTTTGAGTTGGCTTGTAAATGTTTAATGTTTGGTTTGGTATATAGCCATAAGAGTTGGCTTATTTTGGTTGATTTGGATGTGTATATATTTGTGCAAATAGCTCTTGTTATGTGCTTGATTATGGATATGTGATGCTAGTTGGTATTTGGTAATTAGGGGTACTAAATGGTTGAGAATTAAATTTGGTATGTTTGTGAGATTAGGCCAAATAATGCATGTTTGAAAAGTGTCCATCTAGTTGATTTGTGAATGTGAATTTGGTATAAATTGAATGACATATTGTGATATTGTGTGCCTTGTAATTGTTGGTATTGAAATGGTATAAATGATGCATGGTTGAGGTTGGTTGAGTGCCTATTTATGTCATGTTTTGGTGCCATTTGGTTTGATGTAGGTGTATGCAAGTCTGGGTGGCAAAATGGCTTGGTAAATAGCCTATTTTTGTCCACAAGGGCAGAGACACGGGCGTGTGTCTCAGCCGTGTGTGATACACGATCAGATTACACGGCCGTGTGTTTCCTGGTGTTGAATTAAAAAATCAAGTCCGTATGCTCCACACGGGCGTGTGACCTGGCCGTGTGGCATAAGTCAGTATACCCTACAGGTTTGGCACGGCCTGCACACGGCCTGGCACACGGGCGTGTAAGGCCATTTCGAAGGGCATACGGGCGTGCGGTTGGCCGTGTGACCCAAGTCTGTGAGTTACACGAGGTCGAACACGGGCTGGGTGATCGTTGTGTTTATGCAATGTCAAAGTCTTAAAATTTATAATGAGAAGGATCGAACCTGGAAACTAACTATGACAACGATTTGAGGCAAGCGCACCTATCAAACAGTAGTATAGTTAAGGCAAGACCGGAATGTCGAACCCAAAGGAACTAAAAGTACTAATACTAACTTTATTTTTATTATCTAGCCTAAAATAAAGGGAATTTGTTGTTTAATCTAAATTAACTAATTATTAAACTAAAGACTCTAAGACAAAGAAGAATGAATTTGGGGAAAATACTTGTGGGAAAAGCCAATTGATAAAGACAATACCCAAGGAAGAATCCACCTAGACTTTACTTGTTATCTAACTCTGAGCCGCATTTATTTATTCATTTGACTTGATCCGTAAGATTCCCTAATGTATATTAAACCCTCTCTCGAAGCGAATAACGTCTAACCCTAGGTTGATTAATTGAAATCTCTTTCTAATTAAAACCCCTAGAATTGCATCAACTCGATCTATGGAATCCCATATTAGGTTTCACCCTAATCCGGCAAAATATCGTCACCCTATCTCTAGGCGCGCGATCAACTCCGCTTAACTATGCTAGATCTACTCATAGGCAGGGACTTTTATATGAGTCGTTTATCTCTCTCTCGTTGAGTACTTCTATATGTGGGTTCTCAAGCCTGGAGAGGTGATCTGCTGCAAGATTTTCAACTCCCTTCTTATCCTGAATTTCCAAATCAAATTCCTGTAAGAGTAAGATCCATCGTATGAGTCGGGGTTTTGCATCAGGTTTAGTTAAAAGATAACGAAGAGCTGAATGGTCCAGTGTAAACGATGACTTTAGATAATATCGAATCTTTGCCAAAATTCGTCAAATGCAAAAACTACAGCTAGCAATTCTTTCTCTGTGGTGGTGTAGTTTTCTTATGCAGGTGTCAATGTTCTGCTAGCATAATAAATTGGCTGAAAATGCTTGTTTCTTCACTGTCCCAAAATTGCACCTACTGCAAAATCACTCACATCACACATTAGTTCAAAGGGTAGATTCCAATCAGGTGCAATTATAATCGGAGCATTTATTAGTTTGTCTTTGAGGATATTAAATGCATCTAAACATTCCTGATCAAAATTGAAATGAACATCTTTTTCTAGTAATCTCGTTAAAGGTTTAGCTATTTTAGAGAAATCTTTAATGAATCTTCTATAAAATCCAGCATGTCCTAGGAAGCTTCTAATAGCCTTAACTGAACTAGGGGGAGGTAATTTTTCTATGGTTTTGATCTTTGCTTTATCTAACTTGATCCCTTTTACTAGAAATCTTATGTCCTAACACAATCCCCTCTCTAACCATAAAGTGACATTTTTCCCAATTTAAGACAAGATTCGTTTCCTCACATCTCATTAGAACTCGTTCTAAGTTTTTAAGGCAAAGATTGAAAAAATTACCGAATACTGAGAAGTCGTCCATAAATACCTCCATAATGTCTTCCACAAGTTTGTCAAAGATGGCTAGCATGCAGCGCTGAAAAGTAGCAGGAGCATTACATAATCCAAAAGGCATTCTACGATAAGCAAACGTCTGCTGTATGGACATGTGAATGTTGTCTTTTCTTGATCCTCGGGAGCTATTGGGATTTGGAAGTAGCCGGAGAGTCCATCCAAGAAGCAGTAGTACATATGCCCAGATAGTCTTTCTAACACCTGATCAATAAAGGGCAAAGAAAAGTGATCTTTTTTGATGGCGTCGTTCACTTTACTCTCAGTAGTCAATACAGACTCTCCAACTGTGGATTGCTCTTGTGGGAATCGGTTCATTCTTTTGTTGGCTACAACAATCATACCTCCTTTCTTTGGAAC
Organism: Gossypium sturtianum; assembly: GCA_025698515.1. Taxonomy (NCBI): domain Eukaryota; kingdom Viridiplantae; phylum Streptophyta; class Magnoliopsida; order Malvales; family Malvaceae; genus Gossypium; species Gossypium sturtianum. The sequence goes on from CM046952.1 coordinate 73,803,850, forward strand.
TACCGCATGTGGCTTACCCAAGCTTTGTCGTAAATAGGATAAATTACTGCATCTAGAAGTTTAATTACCTCAGCTTTGACAACTTCTTTCATATTGGGGTTCAAACGTCTCTGAGGTTGCACACATGGTTTATACCCATCCTCCATTAAAATTTTGTGAGTGCAGAATGATGGGCTTATTCCTTTAATATTAGACATTTTCCACGCTATGGCTCTTTTATGTTTCCTTAGTACCTTTAGCAACTCTTCTTTCTCTTTGGGTCCTAGTTCTGAAGAGATGATTACTGGTAGCATAGAATTATCCTCGAGGAATGCATATTCTAAATGTTTTGGAAACTGTTTTAATTCTAATTTGGGCGGTTCATCAATAGAGGGTTTCTGTTTTAGTTCGTTGTTGAGTTCAATACCCTCTATTTTCGTCTATCTAGAGGAGGATGTATTAGGATTCAATTCATCGGTATCGTCATCTATCCCCTCACCTTGTGTAAGACACAGTTCCGTCGTGTCATTGTGCATGATTTCCTGCAAAGAATCTTGAATAATGTGATCAGTGTCATCAACAAAGTAACAAGAATCATCTTGTTCTCTAGAATATCGCATGGCATCGTAAATTTGAAAAATAATTTCCTCATCGCCTACCCTTAGCGCCAGTTTACGATCACCAACATCAATGACAGCTCTAGCAGTAGCTAGAAAGGGTCGCCCCAAAATTAAAGGTACCTCTACGTCCTCATTCATGTCAAGCACAACAAAATCAATAGGAAATATAAATTTATCCACTTTTACCAGAATATCTTCGATAATTCCCCTAGGATATTTAATGATCCATCAACCTAGTGAATACTCATCCTAGTGGGTTTTGGTTCCCGAGACCAAGTTGCTTAAACATTCTATAAGGCATTAAATTAATACTAGCACCTAGATCAGCAAGTGCTTTTTCTATGTTCAAACTACCAATTAAACAGGGAATAGTGAAACTACCTGGATCTTTCAATTTAGTTGGCAGCTTGTTTTGAATGATAGCTGAGCATTCTTCATTAAGTTCCACTGTTGAAATTTCTTCGAACTTCCTTTTGTTTGTTAGTAGCTCCTTTAAAAATTTTGCATATGTTGGCATCTGCAAAATAGCTTCAACAAAAGGTAAGTTAATATGTAGCTGTTTGAAAAGTTCAAGAAATTTACCATATTGTGTGTCTATAACTTTGCTGAATATGGGATTATTGGTTTAATTTCCTCATGGGTTGGGATTGCCTTTGCCTTATCGATATCATGTGGTATCTCTTTCCTCGTTTCGACTAACTCCCTTCCACTTTTTAGCGTCACTACCTTTACCTGCTCTTTTTCCCTTGGTAAGCTTTCTGATCGTATTTCAGAGACTAACTTAGTAAGTTGCCCAATTTGATCTTTGATCTCCTGTATCGATGCTTCCTGTTTTGCAAATTTTGTTTTTGTGTCTGCTATGAATTTTGTCAGCATTTCCTCGAGGTTGGGCTTCTTTTCCTGTGGGTAGGGCTGTTGTTGGAAGTTTTGTTGTCTTTGATTACCTTGACCACCCCATGAGAAATTGGGGTGGTTCTTCCAACTTGGATTATAAGTATTACTATAAGGGTTATTGTTAGATCGGAAATTGTTACCCATATAGTTCATTTGTTCGCTCTCCATGCCCTGTCCGTAGGGTGGGTACTCAGGATTCGCCACGCCTCCACTTGTGTCGCATCGCATAATCGTTGTACTGCGAGGAACCATATACACCATCAAATTTTTTATGTAACATCTCTACCTAATTTGATAGCATGGTTACTGCGTCGAGGTTATAAACTCTGGCTGCTTTTGTTGGCCTTGTCCTTGTGACTTGCCACTGATAGTTATTCAGTGACATCTCTTCTATAAATTCGTAGGCTGCTTCAGGAGTTTTGTTATTCAGAGTTCTGCCGGCGGCTGAATCGATTAATTGCCCTGTTGAAGGGTTAACACCATTGTAAAAAGTTTGGACCTATAGCCACAAGGGTAATCCATGATGTAGACACCTTCTCAGCAAATCTTTGTATCTCTCCCATGCGTCGTAAAGTGTCTCTAAATCCATCTGCACAAAAGAAAAGATATCATTCCTTAACTTGGCCGTTTTGGCCGGCGGAAAATATTTTAATAAAAAAATTTCGGTCATTTGATCCCATGTAGTGATTGACCCTCGTGGAAGAGAATGCAACCAACTGTTTGGCTTTATTCCTCGGAGAGAAGGGAAATAACCAAAGACGGATGGCATCGTCGATGCGCCATTTATCTTGAAAGTATCGTAAAATTCTAGGAAATTTGCCAAGTGATTATTTGGATCTTCATCCTGCAAACCATCAAACTGAACAAATTGTTGTATCATCTGAATTGTGTTAGGCTTCAGTTCAAAATTATTTGCAGCAATAGCAGGTCTAACAATACTTGACTCAGTTCCTGTTAAACTAGGTTTAGCATAATCATACATAGTTCTAAGAGCATTATTTTCAACCATCTCTAGAGGTAGTGGGTTATTTTCAGCCATCCCTTCAGTAGGATTAGTTTCGCCATCTTGCTCTTCTTCTATGTAGTTTAAGCTTCACCTTATTTCTCTGCGATTTCTACGAACTGTTCTTTCAATATCACTGTCAGTAAAGTAGGGTCCTGTCGGGTTCCTTCTAGTCATAAACTAGAGGTACTGAAAGGAGGAAATAATAAAAGAAGAAAATTTAGCAAAGTTAAAATAAAATAGGAAATAAAAGTAAATTGCAAAATAAAAAAATGGCTAAAGTAATAAAAATTGAGCTTTCTTAATATTTTAGTTCCCTTCACAACAGCGCCAAAAACTTGATCGTTGTGTTTATGCGATCTCAAAGTCTTAAAATTTATAATGAGAATGATCGAACCTGGAAACTAACTATGACAACAATTTGAGGCAAGCGCACCTATCGAATAGTAGTATAGTTAAGGCAAGACCGGAATGTCGAACCCAAAGGAACTAAAAGTATCGATACTAACTTTCTTTTTATTATCTAGCCTAAAATAAAGGGAATTTGTTGTTTAATCTAAATTAACTAATTATTAAACTAAAGACTCTAAGACAAAGAAGAATGAATTTGGGGAAAATACTTGTGGGAAAAACCAATTGATAAAGACAATACCCAAGGAAGAATCCACCTAGACTTTACTTGTTATCTAACTCTGAACCAGACGATTTATTCATTTGACTTGATCCGTAAGATTCCCTAATGTATATTAAACCCTCTCTCGAAGCGAATAACGTCTAACCCTAGGTTGATTAATTGAAATCTCTTTCTAATTAAAACCCCTAGAATTGCATTAACTCGATTTATGGAATCCCATATTAGGTTTCACCCTAATCCGGCAAAATCTCGTCACCCTATCTCTAGGCGTGCGATCAACTTCGCTTAGCTATGCTAGATCTACTCATAGGCAGGGACTTTTGCTCCTCCACCTAAGCACATCAAACTTGAATCAATATCTCAGAAATATCAACACATAATTAAGAACACATAATTAAGAACAAGTCAAATATTTATCATATAGTTCAGTAAACAATAACAAGATTCATCTTAGGTTTTATCCCCCTCAGGTATCTGAGGGTTTAGTTCATAACAATAAAAGAAAACATCTCGGAAGAAAAGATAAAACAAAACATAAGAAATCCCTAAAACCCCCTGAAGGAATGGAAGGAGAGATCCTCCGTCTTAAGTATGATTCCGGCTTCTTGAGATGGATCAACTGGCTATCTTCAAGTAAACCTCCACAAATCTGCCTCATTTGGCCTAGCAAGACGCCCCTTGACAACAGCCTTGGGCTCCCCCTTTTTAGGTCATACTTAGGGTGTTTATATAGGTTTTGGAATGTGTTTCTTTGCCCCTAAGTATCCTAATCCGAGTGAAATTTCTCACACACGGGGCACGCACGGCCATGGCACACGCCCGTGTAAATCGTGGGCGTGTCGTGTGGAGTCCGTTGATGAGGCACGGCCGTGTGGTCTTGGGCCCAGGCCGGGTCTATTTCATGATGTGGCCCATTTGGCCCGTTTTAAGCCTGTTTTCCATTTTTTTCATCCTCCTATGCTCTCCTGAGTATAAAACATGAAAACAAAGGATTAAGAGCACCAAATTACATAATTTAAGGGATAAATCGTCCAAAAGCATAGTAAATGTGGGCTTAAAATATGTTACTATTACGGTTTATCACTGGGACACGGCCATGTTATCCCATTTCGAATGTCCACACGGCCTGTGACACGGACGTGTCTTCGACTATGTGAGACACACGGTCGGGCCACACGAGCGTGTGTCCCCTGTATTTTGCAAAATTTTCTGAGTGTTCCAAAAGTTTCCTAAGTATCGGTTTAGTCCTGAACCACCCCGAATGCATGTTTTGGGCCTCATAGGCTCGTATTAGGGACTTAATGAATGATTATGAATGACTTGTATTTGAATTTGATAATTGTATGGGAAATGTATACTCGATTATGTAATAAGTCCGGTAATGCTCCGTAACCCTATTCCGGCGACGAATACGGGTGAGGGGTGTTACATTATAAAAGCCCAATTTTGTAAAAGCTTGTAAGTGTCAGTATAGAATCACATGCCTATACAGATTATCGAGACAGGTAATGAGAGTTTGTAGCATCCCATAATTTCCAACTAAACATGTGACACTATTTTGGTAACAAATATATTGATTTTTTTATAAAATTAACAAAATTGTTAGACACAATATTTCTTATTATAACAAAGTGATTTCGAATATGTGGATTAATGAAAAGAATTTTAGAAGTGAAAATATGATAAAACAGCCAAATCACAACATTCAAAAAGTTTGAAGACTAAAGTGCAATTTGCCCAAAATGTGAAGATCTAATATTGATTAATAGGCATAAAAATAGGTTTGAATATGTATGATGAGAATTCCATTTGGGACCAAATTGGAAAGATTTGATAATACATGGAATAAAACTGCAAATTTCTAATTTTTCCAAGAAAAGGGTAAAAGTATAATTTTCAGTACCCAATGATGTGAATTAAGTGTTAAATGAGAGTAATGGAATTTAGGTTGATTAATAACTTTTTTTTTTGGAAAGAAATTATTATTTGAGGCATAATGGGGCAAAGATGTAATTTGACCCAAAAGGGTATTTTGGTCATTTCTTAAGTATTTTACATTGGAAATGTTAATTAGATGGTATACTTGATTTATGAAATTATTATGGACCATTGGTCTAATGAGATAAAGAATTGGGCCACAAATTTTAAATCTTTGGCCTTGGATGAGTGGACTTGGGCCTTAAGCCCACTTCAATTTATTTTAAAGGAAAAAGATGGAGAACCAGCCCCTCCATCAACCTTATTGTAGTCAACCAATGCTATCCATTGAGGCTTCTTCTTCTTCTCTCATTTTCCTTGCCTTTTTCTTGCAATTTTTCTCAAAAATCTCAATACCCACCTTTAATGAAATCACTTGGAAAATTACCTCCAAACTCATTTCTTGTAACACCCCTAACCCGTAACCGTCGCCGGAATAGGGTTAAGAGGCATTACTGGACAACCGGAACATTTCATATCCATTTCACAACACAAAGTCAATTATCATTCAATCATATTCAAATATAATCATATAGTCCTTTAATGAAGTCTACGATACCTTAAACATGTGCTAGAAAGGGGTCGGGATTAAACCGAACTCATACAAAATTTTTGAAATTCAAACACTATTCTAAGTTACAGAGGTCACACGCCCGTGTGCCTCACTCGGCCTCGGACACGCCCGTGCGTCCAAGCCGTGGCAAAACAGGGCATAAATACTGACTTGCATCACACGGCCTGGGACACGCCCGTGTGTCCAGCCCGTGGTCGAGCCTGACTTGTTTCAATTTGCAAACTTGAAGGACACGGTCGAGCCACACGCCCGTGTGCTCAACCGTGTGGGCAATTATAGGCCATTTCCAAGGCCAAATTTGCCAACCACACATTGAAACATCTATATGCATTAAACCATTACCAATTCATGCCTCAAATGCAACCAAAACATACCATTTCAAGCACCCATTAATCATCAACAATACCATCTATAGCCATGCTCAAACTCATCTCAAATAAGTCCAACTAAAATACAATTTCACAACCTAAACCATATTAACAAAACATCATTTAATCAAGCCACAAATTCACACATAAAACACCATTTACTTCAACTAGTTCAAGCATAAAGAATACCATTTCCAACCTCACTATTTCATACCACATTCATCATTTTCATTGCCTCACATATAACCATCAACATTTAACTTTCTAGCCATATCACATGGCAAGATCCAATAATACAAAACATACCAAGACCTCTAGCTATACATGCCATATACCAAATATGTACATCTTTCAAAAGTACCGAAATAGATAGCCGATAGTGTGATCAAGTCGCTGGCGATCCCCGGATCCGAGCTAGCTCTACTGACACTGTAAAACAGAGAAACAATTCACACAGTAAGCTTTTAAAGCTTAGTAAGTTCGTAATATAATACATACTTCTCAATAATGCAACATCAATACATAAATAAACCATCACATAGATAGATACACAATTAAGTACATTATCATCCTCAACCATATGCTCAAATATCCATTCATTCAACTTTTACAACTAACATCAACCACATAGGTTCAAACATACCTTTGCCAACACTCAGTAAACAAACGTTCTTGCTTTTCAATGCTCGATACCATACCTCATTCACTGCTCGATATCTTTTCAACTCAATCGCACACTTAGTGCTCAAATCATAGCCGTAGCTTAATTAACATCTCACACTTAGTGCCTTGATACAAAACCGAACTTAATTCGGTATCGCACACACAGTGCTAGATCAATAAGCCGAAGCTTCTATCATTTCGCATACACAGTGCTAATCATCTCCGTCTCGTTTCTAAATTCGCACACTTAGTGCCTCATTACTCGATTTCATATATAATACATTTCTATTCATTAACTATGCATTCAACCAATTCTCATCACATAGATATAAATTTAACAACTGGTATTATATCCGAATTTACCTCGGACGTCGAAATACTGAAACGGTCGATTAATCGAACACTTTATCTTTGCCTCGATCTCGATCCGAACCTCTCCTTTCTTGGTCTATACACATTTAAATTTAACTCATTCAATCACCAATTCATTCAATTTAATCCAAACACACATAATTAGGGCATTTTACAAAATAGCCCTCACATTTTCACATTTAGACACTTTAGTCCCTATTTCATAAAATCATCAAATACACACAATTTCATATCACATATGCTTAACCGAATTCTTCCCATGCTAATACAAGCCCACACATTTCATTTATTTCACATTTTAGTCCTCCAATTTCTCATTTTTACAATTAAGCCCAAATTACTCAATTTCACTAAAAATTCAAAGACAAAATATGTTAATCTTTCACTTATCTTTCATTTTTCATCATCAACTATCACAAATCTCAAGCATTCATCAATGGAATATCTCAAAATCACCATCAAATTCTAAAATTAAAGCATGGGCTAGTTAGAGCACAAAGCAACGATCACAAAAACGTAGAAATTATCAAAAACCAAGCTCAAAACATACCTTGATTTTAAGCAACTATGGCCAAATACCCCAAAGCCCTATTTATTTCTTTTTCTTTCAATTTTCGGTAAGGATGGATGAACAATGCCACTATCTTATTTCTTTTATTTTATTATAGTAACATATAATATGTTATTAATTATTAACCATTAAAAATAATATAAAATACTATATATTTTAGCCTTATGTCGTCCACTACTTTTTAAAATGGGCTATTTACAACATAAATCCTCCAATTTATAAAGACAACAACAATTAGGCACTTTAACAATCAGCACACAGCTTTTACAATTTATGCGATTAAGTCCTTTTCCATAATTCGACACACAATCGATAAAATTTTCACACCAAATTTTCACACATGCTCAATCACATATTATAAACATAAAAAATAATATTAAAATATTTTTTCGACCTCTAATTTGTGGTCTCAAAACCACTGTTCTGACTAGGTGCTAAACCGGGCTGTTACATTTCTTGTATCATCTTAACCAAATTTTAGCTAAGTTTAGGTATTTCATGAGAGAGAAAATAGAAGCTAGTAAGAGAAAGCTTCAAAATGTTAAGTAATGGAATTTTCTACCTCTCCTAGCATGGTATTTGAGTTTAATGATTATGAGTGGACTTATACCCTTTATCTAAAAGATTTAATTGGCCATAAAATGTAAAGTTGTAGAAGACTCAACATCAAAAAGGAATAATTTACAATAGGAAATCCTAGAGTACTTATTGAGCTCATCAAACTCACATGTTAGTGGCTTTAAACACGTAAGTCAAGGATTTGTCTAAGAGGTAGAGGACTTCAAATTGAGAGCATCGCTTCACCAACACCACTTGAGGTTGAATTGTGTATTATTGAGGCACTAAAATGGTTTTCAAGAATTAACACACTGACAGTTGAAAATGAGTTAAGTTGGGATGTGTATAAGCTTGAATTTGCATGTTTTACATTGGTCTTTATGGGTATGCTTTGTAATTATTTGTTAGGAGGTGATTTGGGTGTGTTCAAAGTATTTTAAACTTGAAATTTTGGTCCCCTACATCAATATTTTATAAATTTGACTTAAAGTATTAGAACTTTGCAAGTTAGTGGCCAAAATTTAGAACAGTGCAAGGCCAAGGTAACGATACATTACCCCTGATTAGTGGCCACTTCACTGTTTTGAACTATCCCAAGCACTTATAGGGTCTAAAGCACCTCTAATCATCCACAAATTGTTTTTAAATGATTTTAGAATTGTTCTAAAACCTTCAAATTGTTTTTAACTTAATGAAATAAATTGGGACTTTCACTAAGATATGTGCTTGCGACTTGTCCCTATTAGTATTTGATGACTTAAAATAACTTCAAATTACATCTAAATCTTCTAAATGTGGCCACGTACTTTAAAAAAAAAGAATGTACCATGAAGAGGTTATTTTATAAAAGCCCAATTTTGTAAAAACTTGTAAGTGTCAGTATAGAATCACATGCCCATACAGATTATCGAGACAGGTAATGAGTGCTTGTAGCATCCCACAATTTCCAACTAAGCATGTGACACTATTTTGGTAACGAATTTATTGAATTTTTGAGAAAATTAAAAAATTTGTTAGACGCAAGATTTCTTATTATAATAAAGTGATTTCGAATATGTGGATTAATGAAAATAATTTTAAAAGTGAAATTATGATGAAACAACCAAATCACAACATTCAAAAAGTTTGAAGACTAAAGTGCAATTTTCCCAAAATGTGAAGATCTAGTATTGATTAATAGGCATAAAAATAGGTTTGAATATGTATTTGTATGATGAGAATTTCATTTGGGACCAAATTGAAAAGATTTGATAATACATGGAATAAAACTGCAAATTTCCAATTTTTCCAAGAAAAGGGTAAAAGTATAATTTTCAGTACCCAATGATGTGTATTAAGTGTTAAATGAGAGTAATGGAATTTAGGTTGATTAATAACTTTTTTTTTTGTAAAGAAACTGTGATTTAAGGCATAATGGGGCAAAGATGTAATTTGACCCCAAAAGGGTATTTTTGTCATTTCTTAAGTATTTTACATTGGAAATGTTAATTAGATGGTATACTTGATTTATGAAATTATTATGGACCATTGGTCCAATGAGATAAAGAATTGGGCCACAAATTTTAAATCTTTGGACTTGTATGAGTGGACTTGGGCCTTAAGCCCACTTGGATTTTTTTTAAAAGAAAAAGATGGAGAACCAACCCCTCCATCAGCCTTATTATAGTCAACCAATGCTATCCATGGAGGCTTCTTCTTCTTCTCTCATTTTCCTTGCCTTTTTTTTTTTTGCAATTTTTCTCAAAAATCTCAATACCTACCTTTAATGAAATCACTTGGAAAATTACCTCCAAACTCATTTCTTGTATCATCTTAACCAAATTTTAGCTAGGTTTAGGTATTTCATGAGAGAGAAAATAGAAGCTAGTACGAGAAAGCTTCAAAATGGTAAGTAATGGAATTTTCTACCTCTCATATCATGGTATTTGAGTTTAATGATTATGAGAAAGATTGGATAGATTGGAAAGATTGTAAAGATTGTATATGGATATTTTGATATATTTTGGTGTATGGAAAAAGAGGAAATGTTGAGAATGGTATTTCTAAGCTTAGTTAAGAATATATTAAAGCTTATAGAAGCAATATTTTATGTTATAGAGCATTGAAAAAGGTAAGTACCTTGGATATTCTTACATATCTTATATTGAGGTTTATGAGATAGGTAATATGTATGTGATAAATATGGAATAATTAGATAATGTACATATGTAAATTTCATGGCTTAAAAGTGATGAAAGTAGTTATTATTAAGTTTTTCTAAAAGCTTTGTAACACCCCGAACCTGGCCTAGAAGTTAGGCCCGAATCTGGTGTGTCACATGGAAGTAAAAACTTGCTTGAGAAATACAGCCTCTTTGTTAAAAACCCAAAACACTTAAGCAATTCATGTCTAATTGAAAACGTAATTATCTTTAAAAACCTTTTCGTTTGCGGAAGCATATTTGAAATAAACAATTTACGAAAATGTGACATTTAGAAATAGGGTTGCAGAAGCATTTTGAAAACGTTGCGGAAACGTAGATAAAATGCAAGTATTTTTGAGAGGTTGTTTGATAAATCGATAATTGAACTAGTAATATTTTAAAACCGTGACTTTTGAAAATATCGTTGATAATTTGAGAGAAAATTTCCAGTGTTAAAAATATTTGTAAAAGTTTGTTATGAAATCCATATGTTAATCAATTTTGGAAAACCTTTATTTAAGTTTTAGAAAATTCTCGTTTTAAACAATTTAAGCAAAATAATTAGTATATCAACCATAAAGCAAATAATAAAACACTCCAGAGGCCTTATTACAACATAAAAACCCAAAATAGTAAAGTGAACGGAAATAAAAATCTAAAGTTCAAAATAAAACACCGTTTCTGAAGTATGGCCTCCACCGAGTCATCCATGGGCCCAAGTCCTCGTCACTGAGCATTACCTGCAAGGGTTAAGAAAAAGGGGGTGAGTTACAAGAAGTCAGTGTGAAATCCCCTTACCGTCATCCACTGGGCCTGAACCCGCTTAGAATTATCTTGGGCCTAAGCCCATTTAAGATAATCTTGGGCCGAAGCCCAATTACAAAACAGTATATATATATATGAATGCAAAGTATGCAACCCAACCCATCCATCCAATCTCTCCCCCATACCAACCAGTCTCTCCTGTGGGGATCAAGTCAACCCACCCCGCCAGTCTCTCCAATTTGCAGTCAAGCTGCCATTTATACTATTTGTGGCTGAGCCACCAGATTCATATACGGTAAAATGATCGACGCAGAGTCGTTAATTCATATGTTAGGCACATAGCCATTATCAGAATTTGTGGCAATGCCACCAGTCTATACTTCTCTTCATTCAAATTTTCCCATCCCATGCAATATGTAAAGATGCATCATACATAATCGTAAAACATCCATATAAAAATAACATCCATTAACCTATTGAATACTTTTTATGAATCAGCCCATTAAAGCAATACGATCATTCGGCCCATAGGGCATTTCTGATGAATCGGTCCATAAGGATATTTCGATAAATCGGCCCATTATAACAATCTATCAAATCGGCCCATAGGGGCATTTCAGTAAATCGGTAATTTTACCCACTAAGGGTAATTCGGTAATCTCGCAACCTAGGGGTATTTCGGTAATTTACACTCCAAGGGTATTTTGGTAATTTCGCAACCCCGGACTTAACTACTAATTTGGGCATAAAAATTTGAAACTGTTTCATCCATGATCATACTTGACTAAATTGACTATAACTCGAGTTAGAAAACTCAAATTTAAATCCGTAAATTTTCCTTGAAACTAGACTCATATATCTTCTTACTACAATTTTTCAGAATTTTTGGCTTAGCCGTTTAGTACAGTTTATTACTTAAAGTTTCCCTTGTTTCACTGTCCAACGATTCTTACTTCTCTTACCTTAATTTCAAATATCTCATCATGCGGCTTTCATATACTGTTCCCACTTGTTTCTATTGAAAATAGGCTCACTAAGGAATTTATACATATAAATTATAACTCATTATTCACTTTGTACAATTTTATACAATTTTACCAAGACAGATCAGGAAACCACGAAGTCATTCAGAACCAGTCTCAATAAAATTAAGATATCTCAGAATATAAAATTCCTTTTCCTTCTCCGTTTCTTCCATATCAAAATAGACACAGTAAGATTTAATTCATCATCTTATTCACTTATTAATCCCTTTTCTCCTATTTTCCGTGATTTTTCAAAATCACGCCATCAAGTCTTGACCAAAAAGCTGTTTCCTTGCAAACTATGGTTACCACTACGGACATACGCACACCCAAGTGATCACGGATGCCGGTTTTAAGTTTTCTTTGGTATTTCGACTGAATCACAGAATATTTCCTGCAAACTTTCAAATAAGTTTGAGATTACACACCATTTCAAATATGTATACGGAAGGGTACGGGATTACACACCTTGATTACAAGTTGTGCTTTCTACCGTTTCAACACCACGAATGTGATCTCCCTCAGTGCACCAAATATCGATCCTACCCTTTGGCTACCGAAATCCCGTCCTAACAATATTTGGTGAGTGAAAGAGTCGTTAGCAATTATCCCACATTTGATCAAAACAAATCTTATAACAACGTTCTTACCCCACTTGCTTGACAAGTCGACGATAACGATTTGGTTAATACAAATCACTTGTGCTCCTTCACCTTGTTGAAAGCCCTAAATCCAACGATGGCCATATCACGAAAAAGAATGTAACTCGGACCCAACGAGAGAGAAGAAGAACACTCGATTATTAAGGAAAACTCGGATGAAACAAAGTTATCGACAAAGAGAGAACTACTACTTATCGATTGTTAATTTCCTTGTAGCGCCACTCACTTAAATCACTACGAAAAGAGGATGATTTGATCACAAGGTAATGTCGAATTAAGAATAGAGAAAATGTTGATGAAAAGGTCAAAAGAAAAGAATGGATGGAGAGAAGAGTGCTAGATTGTTTCAGCTATCTAAGGGGAGATGATCAAAAAGGTGAGTGATTCGGCCAAACAAAGGAGAAAGATGTACACTCAAAGCTTGAAGATTCAGTAAGAAGAAGAAGAAAATTTGGAGAGAAAAGAAAAATGACACAAAAGTTGCAAATAGGAGTTTTTGGCCAAAACAACACCAAAACTTTTACCAATTGCCAAAGAAAATTCGGCTACCTCCCTCTACGCCCAAAACCGTCCACATTCATGACCATAATGGTCAAAAATTGGCCAACCACACTTTCCACAACACTTCCCTTAAAAAAGGCCACATGTTCCCCTTACTTTCCCCTTTCTCTTGATTTCATTCCTCACCTTCATCCTTTCCTATTTTCCTTAGCCATCTTGCCAAAAATAAAAAGTCCACCTTGCCTTATTTACATGCTTGGCCGACACTTAGGGAAAGAATGCAAAGATAATAGTCAAAATTTGCACACAATGGGATTTGAACCTCCTCCCTCAAAGTCCATCATGTGGCGCCATATCCTTTTTACCAATAGCTCATTTATGCTAGCAATATGCACACTTATTTCCTCAAGCCTTGATGCCCCTTACCTTCTCTCCTTAAAGTGCTAAAATACCAAATTTTTACTAAGGCCTAATTAAACCCCGAACTTCCTAGAAACCTCGTAACCTTCCAAATTCACTTAACTAATAAGTCCAATTTGCAATAACACCATTCTCATATTCTTGAAAATTTTAAACATTCCTACACCCAAGGCCCATTGGGCCCAATTCTTCTAGGCCCAATTTTTGGATGTTACAAGCTTGAATGTGAGATGACATATTAATCAATGAGGTATTATGAAACTTTGGTTGTCACGGAAGTATTAATAAGTTTGATTTGATAAGTATGAATTATGTTATTAATGTGAAAATGTAAATGATGTCATTATGGCCAAGAATGAGATGAATTAATCAATTCTTGCTAATTATCGATAGAGTCGACATATTAATACCCGTAGAAACATATGTATAATCATGAAGTTTGGAAAATTGGTTTAAAGTGAGGCCATAAAGACTCTTCTTGAATTTTTGTTATGGAAATGTTGGTAAATGAAAGAAATGTTCATAAATGATCCTTTGAAAGATAGCGAGAATCTTGAATGTGAAATTAGGGCCTAGGATGATTTTGTATAATGTATTTGTATTAGGCACTTAATGTGCTAATATGTGTGTTTAGATTAGAATGGTTTAAACGATCTCTAAACTTTGTTACTTTGATTATGCTTCTGTTTGAGTAATTAAATGTGTTAATGGCCTTAAATAAATAATTCTATTTGTGACCTTAAGTGCCCTAGTAAACATAGTGAAATAGTTAGGATACGATTAGCATGCAAATAGGGATTATGTGTACCTAGAGTTCTATACCTGGATTTTTGTTGCCTTCGGGCTTCACAGATATCATGTGGACTCTCTATTGCCTTTGTGTTATGCAGTCACATGCATATACTGACACCTTCAGGCTTGGCACATCAATTCTCTTTGGTTTGTTTGGAGGGATGTGTTTTGTTGCCTTCGATTCGATGCTATTTAGTGTGTTTTGGTGGCTTAACACTTTGGTGCCCCTTGGTGTGTTAGGAGGTATGTGGTATGATACCTAGCCTTATGTGCTCATTGGTGTGGTCTGGAGAGAGTCTCATGTATCTGAGTTATTTTACTTGTGTTTATGACCAAACATATTAAAATTTGATAATGTAATCATAATTGTAAGGCATTTACTAAGGTGGTATGGGGTAATAGCTTAATGAGTTAGAACAAAAGAGAAACCAATTTGAATAAACATTGTGTTAAAGATAATCATGTCATGATACTATGTTCCCACCACTTGTGACATAACTAAAATATAAGGTAAGTCAACAGTTAGATAAACAAAGTTGTGTATGATTTGCACAAGGAAAAATGACCGTAAGTGAAATTGAGTTAAATGAATTTGGTTAGAAAGATGAACACATGTAAGGTCTAATGCTCATTAAAGCCACTTGTTTAAAATCCATAAAAGGAATAACTAATATGTCGTTAACATGTAAGTAGATCCTCATGATTGGGTAATTAGATAAGAATCCATAGAAAGGTTAAACTTAAAATTAATGAATTCTAAAAAAAAAATTGTCTTAGGGGCTCAACATTAAGAACATAATATGATGAGTTTGATTATCCTTGTGTACTTACTGAGCTTTCTAAGCTCACGTGGTAGTTGTTTGAAACTCATAGGTTTTGGACTTACTGAGAAGTCATGGTGTCAGCTTGGGAGCATTGCATCATCATTCAAGTTTAAAGATTTTATTTTAAACATTTAAATATCATTAGTATTTTGTTATTGATATGTATAACTTAGATTGATTGTATAATTGTGAAGTTAAATGACAATTTTGAAACGCTTTTGCATTTGTCTTAATAAAGGCATGTTTATTTTCAATTTAGATGTGTTCATGTTATGCATACGATCTTGAAAGAGTTAAAATTTTGTTCTATAGTGCTTTAAAACATATTGAAATGATATGATGGTGTTTGGAAATGTTTTAAGGTGTTTTTGAGCAAATTTTTAATTTTAGGGGCCTAGGGTCCAGTACCTTTATCATAGGTATCAGACTAGAATAAGTAATTAGCTAAAATGCTACAATACATTGATCATGTACCAATACATACGCCTTAGGTATCGATACCTTGGCCCCTGGACAAGGCCACTACACTATTTTGGTCGTTTTTTAGCCCTTTGAGGCTCGTACTTGACCTCGGGGACATCTGATCACTTGGAAAATGTTTCTAAATGATTTTAAGATGATTTTAAAGTGTTTAAAAATGTTGTTATATTGTTGGTTTTATTTATAGTTTTATGGTTTTAAACTATGATAAAACTCTTGTTTTTCTCAACCTGAATGACCTCGTTTTTAAGTCGATAAGCTTTGAACACTTGCTTTATGATTTAGTAATGTGCCTATATGTATTAAATGACCCAAAATTATTTCTAATAGTATTTAAATCATTCCAAACTCCGTTAATTTTATTTAAAGAACACTAGTATGTTGCGAAATGAATATTTTTATAAAAGTAATTTTTTTGTACAAGTCTGAAAATGCTCCGATAACACCTCTCACTCGTACTGTACGTCGGGACGGGGCGAGGGGTGTTACATTGTTATAAATTTTGAACATAATAAACAATAAAATATATTAGTTTAAAAGATTCTCTACATTTATTTTTTTATATGTTACTAGTTTCTAATGTCATATGTGATTTTACGCGTTTAATTTTTAATTAGTTTTTTAATAACATATTTTTAATTGTTGTTTCCTATCATTGATAATGATAATTTCTACTGTTTTTATATAATATATAAATTTGAGACTATATAAGAAAACAAACTATAATGTTAATCTGAATTTTTTTAAAAAAAAATTAGGTTAAACAATATACATCCATTATAATAATAGCTCATGATAAATAGGGAAAATGTTTAAACTAAATTAATAAGCACATTTAATAATAGTGATTAAAATATAATTGATGAAGTTTAACTTTCTTTTTAAATCAAACCCAAATAATATTTTCACTTGTACCAAACAAATAACGAATCGATACAAAAAGACATGGTTTTAATAGTGTTTGTTTTACATGGTATAAAACAACTTACAGAAAAAAGTAAAGAATAATATAATGATATTACAGTACCTCATCATCAATTAAAATAATTTTTATCACTGTCTAGTGCCATTGTTGTTCAATTATGGTTCAATATTGCCTTTTCGAAGAATCATTGCTTTAATGCCCCATTCTTTTTTTTATTATATAATTTTAAATTATTTATGCTAACAATCTCCATTTGTTTATTAGTAATTTTTCTTAAATGCTACTTGATTGAATATGTCTAACTATTGAATCATATTTATAAAGTTAAACTTAAACTTTAATTGATATATAACTCTAATATTAACTAAGTGATATGCTTAAAGTTCTATTCAGGTAATATATTTATCTTACATCAATAAAATTAGCACAATTTAAAAAAAAAAATCATAACTCAATTTTTTTACTTCAATTTCTTTTAACTAAAAACTAAAAAGTAGATTATGATTATAATTATCACAATTTTTTTTTCTATTTTTTATACTTGGAGTTCTATTCAAGTAATAACTTTATTTTAAAATTAGCACAACTTCATTTAACTAATATTTCTAAATTAAATTATATATATTTAAATTAAATCTTGTAATATGGTGAAAAATCAATGGTATTTTTATCCTTTCGAAAATTTCTTCAAACTCGTACTTTTATATATATTAGCCTTCGATATCATGTGTGTTGCACATAAATATATACATTTATATTTTTATTATTTTGTAAAATATTAAAAAAAATCATATTTATACTATGTTTAAAAGATGAACATATTTTAGATCTATAATTTCAATCTTTACAAAATTGTGTAAATAAAATAATAAAATAATTTAAAATAATAAGATATTATTTATTGATTAAATTGAATAGTTTAAATTATAATGAAATTGCAATTAAAGATGAATTACTTCAAACATTTATTATGATTTTGAATAAAAGTTAAAAAAAAAAACAAAAACAATACTATCTTTAAATTTTATGCAAATATATTAAAAGATTAAATTTCAAGAAATAAAAATTATTTTTCAAAATTGAGATTAAAATTTGATTTAATTTTTATGTGCACACTAATAATATATAAAATTAATTATGATCTTAATGGATTAAACTTATCAAAACAACTATTGATTTTTAAAATTAATTTTAAAATATTAATTTAATTTTTTTTAATTTTAGTATTAAAAAACTATTTTAGCATTTTATTTTTTTTCAATTTAAAACTAAATAACATTTTTATTAATTAAAATGAAAATGAAAATTCTATAAATATAATCAAATTAAACTTTACAAATCATAATATAATTTCTTATAGTTTATTTTCTTAAGTTAAGTAAATAGTCTAATTGTATTATAAAAAAGCAATGGAATCAATGAAAGATAAATTAAAAATCCAACTTCCATAAAAGTTTAAATAAAATCTAATTTAAAAATAAATTCTAATATTATTACAAATATATTTAAAATTTTCTATCTTAATTTTCTACTACAGTCTATCATTCCTGTCATCATCTTCTATCTTAATCTTCTTCAATCTATCTATCTATCTATTTATCTATCATCATCATCTTTGATCAACATTGGACTTCTAATGCAATTAATTGTTTTGGATTTGCAAATTACTTAAACAATAATAACAAATTAAAGATTTTTATAAATTTATAATTGTAATACTAATAAGAAGAATAGTATAAAGAAAATTAAAATTAATAAGAACATAAAATTATAAAGTGAAGCTTTCATATTAGACAATGATAGGGAGAAATAAATAATGGTGAGTTTAAAACAAAATCAATATTATATTGTATTATAAACTAAATAAATGTGTGATGATGATGAATGAATATTATAATTTTACCTCATCATTGATTAAACGATATTTCATCTCTTTTCAGTGTCATTGTCATTTGACTATGACTTGAAATTTCCTCTTTAAAAATTCATTACTATAATACTTCATTATTTTTAAGACACATCAAACTTACTAGTGCAAATAATCTCCCTTTGTTGATACGATTTATAATGATAAACCTTAATTTTAATTGGTTTATAACTATAACACTAATTAAATGATAATATTATATTATTAATAATTAATATATTCAACTGTGTAGTTCAAACCAATAAAAAACTCTATTACCAAAAAATAATATTATTAATATGATTTTATCTACTATTTTTATAATAGAATTTATCTATTATTCTTAAGGGTATTGGTGCAAATGAATAAAAACTCGATTATTAAAAATAAATTTATTTATTTAATGTTAGTATAGTAATTAAATGAACATTAAAGGTTATTTTCGTTGATTTAAAAGTTTATCTAAACTCATGTTTTTTTATATATTATTAGCTTCTAATGTCACATGCGTTGCATGTAATTTTATGCATTTAATATTTAATTAATTTTTAAATATTTTATTTGTTATTGCAGTAATTAGTATAAAGTAATATAATTTAAATATACTAGCTTATCAATTCAAATATTATAATAAAAAATTTTAAAGAATAATTAAAGCATTTTTAACATATTCAACATGAAATATAGTTTTACTTTATGTAATTAATGCAAAGTAACATCATTCAAAATAATAACAAATTAACATAATTAACTCTAATATTAATTAAGAATATTAATTAAGTGATAATTAATACGCTCAGAATTCTATTAAAGTAATAACTCTATTCTACATCTATGAAATGAATAAAAGTTTTGTTTATGTAAAAAAAAAAATTATCTAATAGTTGCGAATTAATTATAATTATAAGTATCACAACTTTTTTCCCTTTTTAGGGTAAACTACACTCATGCTCACTTTTATTTACCTCATGTAACGCCCCAAAATTTTAATTTTTGATTTCGTGTATGTGTGACACACAATGTCTATCTGCTTCAGTGGTTGTGTTCTGGGTGTGTATGAGAGGTCCCAAGTTCAAGCCTTACTTGGGAAAATTTTGGTATTTTTATAAATAAAGCCTTAACCTTGTGCAAAGGGCTTAAGTTTAAATGTTGGGAAAATTACATCAGAATGGGCCTGCTGGTCTAGTGGTTAAGTGGTGTGTTGTTATGGTGGAGGTCTTGTGTTCAAATCCCTGCGCAGGCAAAGGTATTATTATTATTTATTATTATTATTTTGATCAGATTTTGGGATAGAGTTGTGTAATAGGGGGATTCTGAGTAGTGGATGTGAAGTGGGAATTAGGGGAGAAGATTAAGGGATTTTGGGGGTTATCGGGATTTTATTTTATTTTTTCCCATAACCAAATTTTGGCTCCCGTTTCCAAAAACAATTTCTGCCGTCTATTATTCTCCCTCTCCTCTTGCCGAAATTCTCTGAGTTTTTTCATCTTTCTCTTCTTTTTCTTCTTCTTGATTTTTCCCTAATCCATTTATTTTCCTTCGTTTTACACGCTGCAGTTAGTGCTCGCTTAGTTTCGTAAGTGTTTCTTTGTTGTTTCGCCATGAATCTCTTAGTGACTGAAGTGGTAATGTTTTTTCTCTCTGCGATTTGGGCATAGGGGAGGCTCGATCGGTGAATTCGGTGTTCTCGCCTAAAACAATAGTTAAACGGAGGGTTATCGTTGGCGGTAAGTTGAGTTTCGTTCGTTCTTGGTTGTCAATTCGCTTGTAAATCCGTTAAATTGATGTTGAGTACCTTGATTTTAGGCCTTGAAGTGCTCGGGAGTGATTAGGCATCAAAACGATACCAGGTGTGTACCCGAAACACAGAAAATGGGGTTCGGCAAAAAGCCAAAATTGCTTGCTATCGAGAAATAAGAGAAATAAGAGAAAATGATGCGAAAAATTGTAGAGAAAGGAAATAAGGGTGTTAAAAACTAGGAAATCAACATTTTGCACTAAAACAGTTTTGGACAGCAGTAGTAGTCTAACTTTGAAAATTTATCAAAAATAGTGTAAAATGAGTTAGAGATGAATAAAATATGAAATTAAATTTTTTTGAGTCTAGTCGAAGAAACAGTGTAAGCAATAGAATTGTAAATCATGAGTTATAATTAATTTTGTGAGACAGGGTCAGAATGATTTCGGGTTACCCTGTTCTGACTTAGGAAAATCATAAAAAATTGTAAAAAAATAATTAGGGGCTTAAATTTATATATTTAAATTCTTAATGAGTCTATTTTCAAGACAAACAAACTGAAACATCATCTAAATTATGTACTAAGAGATAAATAATTTTTAGTAAGGAAAGGTCGAAGCTATCAAATAGCAGAATAGGGATAACTTTAAAGATTTTACTGTTCTTATTTGATAAACTATAAATTCTGAAAATTTTATGGTAGAAAGGTATTTGAGTCTAGTTTCAAAAACATCAAGCGGATCTTAATTTGGAATTCTGTAGCTCACACTACACCAAAACAAACTTTTAGCGGCATTTTTTGCGGCGTTTCAACTAAAATCGCCGCAAATATTATACATTAGCGGCGTTTTAAAAACGCCGCAAAAAGTTGAGCAATAGCGGCGTTTTTCCACCAAACGCTGCTAAAAAGGAGAAATAGCAGCGTTTTTTTCCCACACGTCGCTAAAGATCTGAGCTCGCTAAAGATCTGAGCATTAGCGGCGCTTTTGTAAAAATGCCGCTAAATATTTGAGCATTAGCGGCGCTTTTGTAAAAACGCCGCTAAAGATCTGAGCATTAGCGGCGCTTTTGTCAAAACGCCGCTAAAGATCTGAGCATTAGCGACGCTTCTTTAGAAAACGCCGCTAAAGATCTGAGCATTAGCGGCGCTTTTGTCAAAACGCCGCTAAAGATCTGAGCATTAGCGGCGCTTCTTTAGAAAACGCCGCTAAATGAAGTGTAACGACCCGAAATTGGGCCTAGTAGGATTGGGCCCAATGGGCCTTGGGCGTAGGAGTGTTTAAAAATTTTGAGAACAAGAGAACGGCATTATTTCAAATTGGACTTATTAGGAAGGTGATTTTGGAAAGTTACGAGGTTTCTAGGAAGTTACGGGTTCAAGTTAGGCTATAGGTAATTTTTTGTATTTGAGCACTTAAGGGGAAAAGGCAAGTGGCATCAAGGCTTAAGGTAATAAGTGTGTATTTTGCTAGCATAAGAGAGCATATAGCAAGGAGGTTAAGGCATCAAGTGGAGAGCATGGAAGGAAGGGGTTCAAATCCCATCTTTTGCAAATTTTGACTATTATTTTTGTATTCTTTCCTAAGTGTCGGCTAAGCTAATAAATAAGGCAAGTTGGACTTTTTAAGTTTGGCAAGGTGGCTAAGGATATTAGGAAAGGATGAAGGTAAGGAAAGAAATCAAAAGAAAAGGAAAGTATAGGGAACATGTTGGCACAAAGAGAGGAAAGTGTTTTGGAAAGTTTTGGTTGGCAAATGTTTGACCTTTTTGCCAAGGTATGTACGGTTTTGTTAGGGGGAAAGGAAGAGCTGAATTTCTCTTTTCTCTTTAGATCATTTTGTTAGTTTTGGGGTGCATGAGAGGTACACTTTTCTCTTAGAACATTTGTGTCTTCTTTTCAAATCCATCTTCCTCTTAGCTTTGGCTGAAATCTCCCAACACATTTGTGCATTCTTTTCTTTTGTTTGGCCGAAACACTCACCTTGCTCATCTCCCCTTTGATAGCCGAAATTACCAAAGCACTTTTCTCCATTCATTTTTCTCTTTTGACCATTGCATCAACTTTTCTTCTTCTTTAATCGACATCACTTTGTGATCACATTTCCTGTTCGATTTTCTCTATAGCCGAACCCCTTATCATCCTATTTCTTCATCATTTCGTTCCCCATCGTGTAGGAAAATCTCTTCTTAATCGAATCGGTAAGTGATCTTATATCCCTCTATCTATTTTTATGTTCTTTTTCTTCCTAATCGAATATGAATGTTCATCGTTATTCGGTTAGTCAACTTTGTTTCTTATCAAAACATCACTCTCTCCATCATTCTCATGTTGTGATCAATACTCTTTCGTAGTGATCTTAGTGGGTGGCCGAATATCATTCTAGCCATAAGTCAAGTGGTGGAAATCACAACAAGGTAAGGGATTCGTCATGGTTCTTTTGATCTTTTCGTTGATCGGTTAGTTTGCTAAACAAAGATAGAGGTGATGACTAATCGCTTATTTTTAGGGACCAAATCGCTCGATCACCTATCCCTCGTAATAAGAGACTCGGATTGTTGGTAAGTGATATAGATTGTTAATCAATCGCAATACTTGGTTGAAGTTGAAAATTGGGCTTTGGTCTAATTGTTAACCGGTTGTACCTTTAGGTGCCGCGGAGAGTATCGTGTTACGGATTCCGAATAAGGTGTGTAATCCCGTACCCTTCCGAATACCTATTTGAAATGGTGTGTAATCTCATACCTCTCTGAAAGTTTGCTTGAAATGTTCTGTGATTTGGTCGAAATACCGAAGGAAATCGGAAACCGGCATCCGTGACCACTCGGGCGTACGTATTTTAGTTGTGGTAACCATATTTTGCAATGAAACAGTTTGGTCAGCAGCAGTGACGTGATTTTGAAAAATCACGAAAAATAGGATAAAGGGAATTAGAAAGTGAAAAAGATATCGGATTAAAGATTACTATGTCTATTTTTATATGAAAGAAACAGAGGAGGAAGAGGAATTTTATATTTTGTGATATGTTAATTTTAGTGAGACTGGTTTTGATTGACTTCATGGTTCCCTGTTCTGTATTGGAAAATTTTTTAAAATTGTACAAAGTGAATTATGAGTTATAAGTTATATGTATAGATTACTTAGTGAGTCTATTTTCAATAGAAACAAGTTTGAGCAACATATGAAAACCGTACAGAGAGATATTTGAATTTTGGGTAAGAGAGGTCAGAACCGTTGGTCAGTGAAACAAGGGAATCTTTAATGAATAAACTGTACAAAACGGCTAAGCCAAAAATTCTGTAAAAATTGTAGTAAGAATATATATGAGTCTAGTTTCAAGGAAAATTTACGGATCTAAATTTTGAGTTTTCTAACTCAAGTTATAGTCAATTTAGTCAGTATGATGCAGATGGACAGTTTCAATTTTTATGCCTCACATTAGTAGTTAAGTCTAGGTTGCCGAATTACCAAAATACCCTTGGAGGGTAAATTACCGAAATACTCCTGGGTTGCGAGATTACCGAATTACCCTTAGTGGGTAAAATTACTGATTTACCGAAATGCCCCTATGGGCCGAATTGATAGAATGCCTTAGTGGGCTGAATTACAAAGCTCAATAATGGGCCGATTCATCGTATTAAATTACTAGACTAATGGTTGTTATACATGTGGATATTTTATGTTGTTATGTGTATTGCTTCATCACATATTGCATGGGATGGGAAACTTGAATGAAGAGAAGTATAGACCGGTGGCATTGCCACAAATTCTAATATGGGCTATGTGCCAATTTAAATATGGCTTTGTGCCATCGTGATTAAGGCTGTGTGCCGATTATATTACCGTATATGATTCCGGTGGCTCTGCCACAAATTCTGATATGGGCTATGTACCAATTTAAATATGGCTTTGTGCCATCGTGATTAAGGCTGTGTGCCGATTATGTTACTGTATATGATACTCTGGTGGCTAAGCCACAAAATTATTATAAATGGCAGCTTGTCTGCAAATTAGAGAGACTGGCGGGGTGGGTTGACTTGATCCCCACAGGAGAGACTGGTTGGTACGGGGGAGAGACTGGTTGGATGGGTTGGGTTGCATACATTTGCTTCATATATATATGTTCTGTTATGAAAGTGGGCTCCGGCCCAAGATGTTGCTATATGGGTTCAGGCCCAATGGATGACGGTAAGGGATTTCACACTGAGTTCTTGTAACTCACCCCCCTTTTTCTTAACCCTTGTAGGTAATGCTCCGTAATGAGGACTTGGGCCCATGGATGACTCGGTGGAGGCCATACTTCAGAAATGGTGTTATTGAACTTTAAATTTCTATTCCGGTTTATTTTATTATTTTGCTATTTTGGTTTAAGTTGTAATAAGGCCTCTGGGATATGTTTTAAATTGCTTTATGTTTAGTCGTACTTATAATATTGCTTGAATTGTTTTAACGGGGATTTTCTAAAATCATAAATAATGGTTTTTCCAAAATTGATTAATAAATGGATTTTATAACAAACTTTTACAAAATTTTTAACTCGGAAATTTTCTCTCGAATTATCAACAATATTTTCAAAAGCCACGGTTTTAAACCTCACTACCTCGATTTTTGACTCATCAAACGATCTCTCAAAAATACTTGTATTTTATCTACGCTTCCACAATGATTTCAAAATACTTATGCAGCTCTATTTCTAAACATCACATTTTTGTAAATTGTTTATTTCAAATATGCTTTTGCCACCAAAAAGGTTTTTAAAGATAATTACGTTTTCAAGTAGTTAACAATTGTTTTGGGTTTTAACAAAGAGGTTGTAATTCTCAAACAAGTTTTTTCATGTGACACACCAGATTCGGGCCTAACTTCTAGGCCGGGTTTGGGGTGTTACATGAAGAGTATTAGAGGCTTTAGGGGTTAGGGTTATTAATAAAAAATAATTTATTTTAGGGTCTATGTAAGCATTAACATTCTATTTTAATTACTTTTGTCCCTTATAAAATTTATATTTAGGGTTAGCCACTACAAGAAAACAGACTTTATATATATATATATATATATTATAGTTTAAATTATTTAATTTCTTATATATATATATGAAAATTATAATTATAGTTTAAATTATTTAAGAGATAATAGATAATCTTTATATATATTAAAATTAAAAAAATTGGTAACTGATGCATCTGTAGAGAAACAAAATTAATTAGTAAATTGAAAATGTTATTTAAATTTCCTAAAATATTGAAAGAATATATAATATTAAAAATTTATCTAAATAATTTAGGGTTTGATGTTACAATTAAGGGTTTAGTTTAGTGGTTTGTATGGGCTGACTAGGGTTTCGAGTTTAGCATTTCAAGATTTAGTGTTTAGAGTTTATAGTTTACGGTTAGTCTTAGGATTAGGATTAGGGTTATGGCTTGAGTTTATGGGTTTATGGGTTTGTGGGTGTATGGTTTAAGGTTCACGAATTTAGGGTTTAGGGTTTATCGAATGAAGACAGAATATCAAATTTGATTTAATCATTAAAAATTATAAAAATATATGCTATAAAAATGGTGAGATTGCATTTTTTACTTACAAAATTTCAGCCCCTAACAAAATCTGATTATGCATCTGTTTATCCCTAAACCCTAAACTCTAAACGATTTAAACCATAAACTCTAAACCATGGATCTATATTCTAAACCCTAAATCATAACTCTGAATACTCGACCATAAACCCCTAAACTACAAACACTAAATCATTAACCATTAAACCCCAAAATATTAAACCCTAAAAATCTAAACCTTGAAAATTTATTTCATAGGGATATATATTGATGGTGTATATATGTAGATATTAATGTAAAATCTTATGTTTATAATAATTAGTGGAAGCAGTTAATATTGATTAAAAAGTTTATTATAATTAATTAGAAATTATAATAAATCATAAAATTTGATTTTGCTGTAATAAATAAATTATATTAAATCAAAAATTATAAATATAATTACCTAACTATTCTCTATTTTACTCACAAACCTGATCAAAATTTAATTAAAGTTAATGTTTGCAGATTCTATCAATTTAATCTTAATCTTAAAATTTCAACAAATTTAACCCATAACTTTACACATTCTGTTAACTTAATCTTTATTCTTAAAAACAAAAAAGTTAAAAAAACCTAAAAAACTTTGAAATATATATATATTTGAATGTTTAATTTTTATAAAAATATACACAAAACTAAAAAATATTTATAAATAAATGAATACCCATTTTTCAATTTTCTAACATGAAATTTATATATTAAATAATAAATCTAATAAATCTAATAAATAAAAACAACACTAATAAGTTATATGAAAACTACTAACGAAGCCGTTTTAAGCTGCAAGTTTAGTGGCATTTTCACGAAAACGCCGCAAAAGAGTATACAATACTGGCGTTTTTTTATAAACGCCGCAAAAATGTATTTAAGAGTGCAAAACGCTGCATTTTTTTCGTGTTTATAGTGGCGTTTTATTGAAAAACGCCGCAGAAGTTGTGTTTTACCGGCGTTTTATTAATTCTGAAATGTATCTATATCAAAATTTAGGTGTATACATATAATTAAATACCATTTATATAAAAATCTAAACAACTAATGCAGACCATACTTAAAAAAATAATATTGATGTAGAAAGAAAGAAAAAAGAAATTCCTAAAAGAGTTGATAATGGTAATTAAATTTTTAAAATTTAATAATAAAAAATTTAAAACTTAAAAACTTAAAAACTTAAAAATTTAATATTTAATATTTTAGTTAAAAATTTCAATACTCAAAATATAATAAAAATAAAAATTTTAATTAAAAATGAAAAAATATAAGTCGCAAAATCATTATATATCGGTTCACTATCCTATAACCCCGATTTTTATTTTCCCAAACCCTAAATTTCCTACGTCCCCAAATTTCTCTATATCGGTTTCCCAAAATCCCCAAACCAAAATCCCCCAAATCGGTTTCCCCCACCGATCTGACATGGCTAGGATGCAGCAAAGGATGAATAATATGCAGAGGATGCTTTGGAGGCTTGCATGGATATGCAACTTGAGATACAATGGTCAATAAGACAAGAAGTTTCTGCGCCTCTTAACCGCTCAAATTGGTTCACAAGGTTTGTTCTTCTTTTCCTTCTCAGTATCAGCTCACTTGGGTTGTTTTTCCTTCGGATTACTCCAGAGACCGCTTATGCCTCATGAGGCTCTCTACTTGTCATTGCTCCTATTTATCATTTAAGATATCGAGAGGGGAAAAGACTAGGGAATAAACTGCAGATTTTATATAAAATTTTCATCAGTTCTTTTTCTTAAAAAAAAGTTCTGGATCACTCCAAGTATCCCATTTTCCTTATCTCTCATTTCTTTAATTTAACCCTTTCTTGGATCCCTTCCCCTGTCGTGATTTGAGTACATAAATTGAGTGTATGGTTGAAACGGAAAGTGTCATTATATATTACTAATCCTTATAAACTTTCGAGTGTAAAAATCATTAATTATAATTGATGCAAGGATTGATGGATTGTATTTTACTTTGGAGGATATAAGATCATATTCACCGTTTTCTTTTTTCCTTAATGAAAGGTGCTTCAGTAGAGATGGATGATCCACGCCACACTTTATAGAGTCGCTTCACAAGTTGGTGTGCGATTATTTCCCTTTCAACAATAATTTTTATGTGGGTGATTAAGAAAGAATCTTACCTCCTATAGTTTGGCTTTGTTAGTTAACTCGAATTAAGTAACATGACTTTTCAAAGTAGGATTAGTTCATTTGTGCAAGTGCTTGTAAGTTTTTTTTATGACATTTTCATCTGGAAACGACTCTTGAAAGCTTCCGCTGCATGGGGGGAAAAAGTTGTAAGATTCTCATTTTATTATGCTAGTTAATAGTATTTGAAAATAGATGAGAAATATTTTTCATTTCAATGACTTTTTATGATAATAGCCGTTGGTTGATAATCGCTAATTTTTCTATTATGTTATAATTTTCACGTTTCGATTCATATGATTGGGATTTATATTGGATATGGAACAGGATGGGTTACTTATTGGACTAAGTCCAAAAGTAACAATCAAAGTTTGCTCTGATTTTTGAGGGGTTAGATTTCGACATGTTGCATCAAGCCCTTTTAGGAGTCATTGGTTTCAGCTTTCAACGTAAAATTATACTACATATGAATATCATTTATATATATTGGTAGGCTCGTTCTATTTCAATCTTGAAGTTTCAAGAAGCTCATTATTTCATTTTGATATAGTAAGTTTGCTAGTGGTTTTAGGTTTTGCAGTTTATACCTGCTATTATTTTGAAGTACTTTTGTGTTTATGTCTTTGTTTCATTACATATGTATGCTATTGCAGTAGGAATATCCAGCTTTCATTGGCCATTCTACTTTTGGGTGTTGGAATTGCAACTGTGACTGATCTGCAGCTCAATATCATGGGTTCTATCCTTTCTCTGTTGGTTAATATATTATTATTAGTAATAATGTTATGAGTAATTCTATTTATTTGTCGCTTTTGCTAAAGTAGATTATGTTTCCGGCACTCCTAACTTGTATTCAATTATTATTGAAATGTTCATTGCCTTTAGGATCTGTTTCATATATATATATATATATAGTTTAGCAGTTATCTCATGACTTGTTGCATTTCTATTGATTTTATTTCCATTAATAAAAAGGGATTCTTCTTTTCTTTTTATTGTTTAGGCAAGAAGTCTTCCCATTAATAAACTTCGGCCTGCATACTATAGCATCAACGGATTTATATACTTTGCTCTGGTAAAAGTAAAAATGTAATCACTTATCAGAGCTATTAACTAGAAAATCCATCTTAGGTTGCCTATTTTGTTTCCTATGCTACTGTGCATGCCTATGGATATCAAGAAGATTAAGTCAAAGCAATCTTGCAGTGAAACTTAGTAGACTCTTCATTTCATGTAAGTTCTTTATATTTTATCAGCTATTGGACTCAATAACCCCATTAATTTGCATTATCCGACAAGAACCGAACCAAGTAATGAACTTGTCCGGTCATTTCATTTTTGTTTTTGCAAGAATATCATTCTCAGTCTTTGCATTGGGGTTCATGATATATGGTGGGAGGTAAGAATCGATATCAACCCTCTGACAGGTTTTAGTTTCTGTTCTTTACCTATTCACTTTTCATTCGTCGGTAGGTTGTTCTTCATGTTGAGACGGTTCCCTATCGAATCAAGAGGCCGTCAAAGAAAGCTGTTCGAGGTATGTTAATTTGTAATTTGTATCATTAAAGAATTTATCATTTGTTTAAAGATGACTAGTGCATTGAAAGTTAGCAATAACAGTGCCTTATTTAAAATGCATTTCCTCATAAGGAGTAACCAATGGCTTTGTTTCATTACATATGTATGCTATTGTAGTAGGAATATCCGGCTTTCATTGGCCATTCTACTTTTGGGTGTTAGAATTGCAACTGTGACTAATCTGCAGCTCAATATCCTAGTATCTATCCTTTCTCTGCTGGCAGTTGTTACTCTTTTATATATTGTCTTCTTTGAAGTTTTCTAGGTTTACACTTGGCACTGTTGCACCTCAGTTTATTGGTTAGTTTACTGAAATATAATTCTCACTTTTTTGAAAACTTTGATTTTGATTTTAAATTTATTATTGAGTTATCATTATTTTATTTATTTATTTTGGTTTTGATTTGTTATTTTTTAATGTATTTTCGTTTTTTCCATTTGAAGTAAATGGATGGTCACTAATCAAACATAATTGTTATATGTAACAGAAAAATAATGTATCTTTTTCTGTTGCTGTCCAATTACTTAAAAAATTTCCTGTTGTTGCTGCAAAGTAGATTTGGATGTCATTCTTCGCTCCTTTTTTTTATCAAGAAGCTCTGTTCAGTGCATCGCAATTTGAATTGTTTATTTGTTGGAAATTGAGATGTTTTATTACTGTAATTGAGGTCTACAAATGTTGTTAATTGAGGTGTTTAAATTGCTGCAAATTGATCAATTTAAATGCTGTAAATTGAAGTTTTAAAGTGTTGCAATTGAAATATTTAAATGTTGTGAATTGAAGTGTTAAAGTGCTGCAAATTTATGCATGTTTAAATGCTGTAAATTGGGATGTTAAAGTGTTGTAAGTTGAGGTGTTAGAGTGTTGTCCTTATTATATAACTTAAGTGGCTCATAAACGATGGTGCCCAAGGTTTATCACGTTGTTTATTATTTTCCGGAGTTTTTACTTGATTTATTTCCTTTTTTTTAACATGGTTTTGGGTTCAATCTTTATTTTCGTTTCTCTACTATTGCTGTTATTGTTTTCTTGCAGTGCTTTTTATTGGCATGATTGAAAAAGTTAAATGACGAAATATATGGTTTTTCTGGCTATTATTTTTTTGCCTGTGATAGTGATCTTGTTGTTAATCAAGAGTTTTTTAGTTTTTTACATGTTCACCGACCTAATGGATTAAAGTCACTTTTAATATTGACTTTTTTTTAAAATTTTAATTCCATTTTTAAATAATTTTGTTGATGTTTTCTGAAGGTCTTTCGAAAGGATAATAGAACTATGCTATCTAGGAAGGACTTGTTTAAAGATACTTTGCAAAAATCTGCTCATGCATGGAAGCGGATAATTGAGCTTCGTCTCTCTGGTTTGTTTTTCAGCGGTGTTTTTTTCCTTCTTCTAAATTGATTTTTCCCATGGACATATCTAGTTTAATAGAAATCTTCCCTTTTAATGTAAGAAGAGGCCTTTAAATTAAGGTTTTTGTCGATCAAAGTGGCTTTATCACAGATCTTCACTGGGTAAGTTCCTATTTTTCTTTTCCTGTTTCTAAGCTTCACATGTAAATTTATGTTTGGAAAACGTAACATGCCTTGGTTGATTAATTTCCTGAATTTAATATAAAATGTTAGCAGGAATTTAATATGACATTTCTTCAAAGAGTTTTCTTAACCTTCTTTGTATATTTTCTTGACAGGGAATGTTCATACCGCAATTAAAGGACAAGGAAATGAGGAGCAAAGAATGTATGGCTTCCAATGGCATATAAGATGCAAATTATTGGATGCTATGCACAAACCGAGCTTAGTCATGGCTCCAATGTCCAAGGGCTAGAGACTATCGCAACATTTGATCCTCGAGGACCGATGAATTTGTCATTCATAGTCCCACATTGACTTCAAGCAAAGTGCATAAAATGGTTAACAAGCCTTTAATTGATTCTTTCTTTGACATTGATTAGTTACATCTTTCTATGAAATATATCATGAGAGGTGCTTCAGTTGTCGTTCTCAATTCTTTTTAACTGAGACACTCTCAACTACTCTCTCCTCTTTTTCCCGTGGTCTGTTGTAGTTTTCGTAAGGGCATTATACATTCTTATTGAAATATAATAAAGGTAATTATTGAAATCTATATATAAAGTTTATTTATTTTGTATTGTTTTTATGTAGATGAGACTCCAGAATTTGAAAGCAGGAAGAAAAGGAAACCTTAATGTCGCCACTAAGGTAACTTACAGTTAAAGCAACATTTTATTTTAAATCTTGGCTTACGTTTTGTATTTAATTAAACTGTTTATTTTGTTAATCAAATATTTCAAGTGGCACCTAGTTTACATATGGTCGAGGTCCGAAAAGCAAAGAGGGACACATTGGAATTCAATACGGTACCCCATGATTCTCTCATTACATTTTCATTACATTTTCTAAATGTATCGTATTGTTAGAGTTATCGTAATTGGCTGCAGGAGGTCACTGGAATCAAGGTTCTTCAATCAGTAAGTCGCAATTGTGCAAGACAATTAGGGTATAAAATTGTACCAATTATGATTATGATGTATTA
This sequence comes from Gossypium sturtianum, assembly GCA_025698515.1. Taxonomy (NCBI): domain Eukaryota; kingdom Viridiplantae; phylum Streptophyta; class Magnoliopsida; order Malvales; family Malvaceae; genus Gossypium; species Gossypium sturtianum. The sequence continues at coordinate 73,836,151 of CM046952.1, forward strand.
AAATGTAAAAAGATCTGTCTAACCATGTGTTTTCTTTATGTGATTAAGTTCTTTGATCATGCTATTGGTATCAACGTACCTCTATCAGGATTCCTTATATGTCTTGTTCATGAATTTCTATTTTAATACGCCTTCAAATTAAATTATACATTTCTAAATTAGATTTTTGGCATTTTTATAATATTTTAATTTTTTTTATTTTTCATGACCTTTAGCGGCGTTTTTCCTAAAATCGCCGCTAAAAGTATAATATTTTAAATTTTTTTTTATTTTTCATGACATTTAGCGGCGTTTTGGGGAAAAGCGTCGCTAAAAGTATAATTTTTTTTCATGACATTTAGCGTCATTTTTAGGAAAAGCGCCGCTAAAGGTCATGTTCTTAAGCGGCGTTTGTGGGAAAAACACCGCTAAAAGTCCTGGTCTTTAGCGGCGTTTTTTATAAAAGCGCCGCTAAAAGTCCTTGTCTTTAGCGGCGCTTGCAAAAAAACGCCGCTAAAGACCAGGACTTTTAGCGACGTTTTCAATAGAAGCACCGCTAAAGATCATGACTTTTAGCGGTGTTTTTTCTATAAAGCGCCGCTAAAAGTCCTGGTCTTTAGCGGCGTTTTTTCAAATAAACGCCGCAAATTTTAGCGGCGTTCTCTTTAGCGGCGTTTTTTGCGGCGCTTGTGAAAGCGTCGCTAAAGGCCAAAAAAAATGCCGCAAAAAGTCTGTTTTCCTGTAGTGTCAAGATATAAACAATTTAGTGATAATGACTCAAGTAGACAACTTTGAATGAACATATAAGTAAATAGTGAAAACATATATGAGTATTGAGCTAACATGGGTTACTTTAAAAATAGATCACACGGCCAAGGCCAATTTGGGCTGAGTGGGCCACACGGGCATGTGGGCCCACACTGACAGATCATATGGGCATGTAGGCCCATTTTTACTGAAATATTTTTAAGGTTGCACGGGTCGCCCAAGTCGACTGTGAACCTACTGTAGGGTCGGTAAGCGCTACTTAGACCGCTAAATGTGTGAAATTGACTGAATGATATCTGTACTGGGCATGTTAATATCTCGAATCAATATATGTACTTTGAAATTGCATAATAGCATGTCATTCATTGTGTGTTGCATTGCATTGGGTTGGGGGTTGTTATTCGGAGGAAGTGTACTGAAAGGCTTTAAGCCTAATTTACTGGTAGCTCAGCTGCAAACTACTGTATTGTGCCATATTTGGTACTACTTGGAGTGTAGGGATGGGTGGGTTGATTATATCCCCACACGGAGTGTAGGGTTGGACGGAGATGGTGTGTAGAGGTTGGTTGGGTAGGTTTTGCTCTCGCATAATCAAGTATCACGCATCGATAATCTTTGTGATGGGCTAAGACCTTCGCATTTTGACATCAGATTGAGATGGGCTAAGGCCCAAATCATCATCGATCTCGAAAAGGCTTAGGCCCAAGACTGCTCAATCAGGCAATCGTGAATACCGATTGTTTGTTTGTTTCTGGCGGGATTACACATTGAGTTTACGTAAACTCACCCTTTTTGTTTAATGTGCACAGGTAATCCCCAGACTTGACAGATCAGTGCAGCGGAGGACTCGACGGTGGCCACACGTATTTTAAATTGTTTTAATTTTAGTTTTGGTATTTATTTCTTAATTATTTTTTGGGTTATTTTTTTTTGTAAATTGAATTTTTTTGGACTGTTTGCTTTTATTTCAGATTTTAGACTATTTTCGTGAATTTAAAAACTGCACAAACTCAACGAACAAACGGTTTTCTCTAAAACAAAGGGGTTTTTTAAGATGGACGGATTTACCTAATTAAATCGTTTTTTCATAAAATAAATGATTTCTAAAGCTTCCGCAACGAATTGTGTTTTAAAACAATCAATTAAATAAGTAAGCAATTTTGAAGTCAACAAAAGTAAATAAATGAAAACGGTTTTATCGTAACAACTTAGTTTCAACACGCTATTATGTGACATCGCCAGATTCGGCCATAACATCTAGGCTGGGTTTGGGGTGTTACACCTCAGATTACATTTTAGTCAGTTATGTTTAAAAATGTTACGTTTTAGTCACTTTAGTCACTGAGCAGTTAATTGTTGCTAATAGCTTAACGGTAAGCTAACGTGTCACGTTAAATCATCATTTCAAATAAAAATTTTAGGTTAAATTATACAGTGGGTCCCCCTATTTTTTCGTTTTGAGCAATTTAATTTATTTCATTTTATGTTCTTTTAACTATCCTTTTTTTTCCTTTATTTTTCATTCTCTTCTATTGGGAATCGACTCGATTAAGCAACGAACAAGTAAAAAAATAGTGGAACAAATTGAGAAATTGAACACACAAATGTAACGTGGAAAAGCCCCTCTAAAGAGGACAAAAAACCACGAGCAAAGATAATTTACTATAATGGCAAAAGAACGAAGAGTAAAAAAGATGGAGAAAAAAACTAAACTCTGAAACTCGAAAACAAAGAACCCTCAAAACGTAAACACAAAATTCTCCAAAAGTGTTATGAGTTCTAATATTTTAATGGGTCATTTTTCTAAGGTTGTAAAAGAGCCTATTTATAGGCTAAATTCGTAGGTCAAATAATAATAAAATAATTTATACTAATCAGAGTTTGATTGAAACAAATAAATAGAGTTTAACTAGGAGATTATCTCCCAAATTTGATTGAAATATGAGTCATACTCAACATTTTCCCTCTGTTTTCCTACCGTCTCCATTTCTTTTAACATATCAAAAAGTCAAATTGGTAGTAAAGAAAGAAGTAGTAAGTCGAAAGCCATCAAAACCCATAAACTCATACCATCTGCTAACTATCAAAACCCTCCACCACCACCCATCATCTTCATTTCATCCACTGACACCTTCACCTTCACCACTACCATGACCTCATTCATGACAAACCCAACAATATCATCCACTCACCAAATAAACCCACGTTCAAATCAATCAAGAATCTAAGTAAACAACAATTAATAAGCCCCAAAAAATCACAGAGAGTCAAAGATTAGACAATGATCAGTGATGGGGGAGCACATATTAAAAAATCGAGCCGGCCTAGTGACTAGTGACAAAAATTCGATCTTCGGTAGTCCAAAAGTTGGGGATTTTTTGAGATGTTTTCGAAAGGAGGTGATGGTAGTGGTGAAGGTGTTAGTGGATGAAATGAAGATGATGGGTGGTGGTGGCGAGTTTTGATAGTGAGCAGATAGTATGAGTTTATGGGTTTTGGTTATGGGCAATGATGGCTTTCAACTTCCTGCTTCTTTTTTCATTGTCAATTCGACTTCTTGATATGTTAAAGGAAATAAAGAAGGTAGGAAAACAGAGTGAGAAGCAGAAGAGAATGAAAAAAAAAGTTTAAAGAACATAAAAGAAAAAAATTTAAATTGCTCAAAATGAAAAAAAAAAGGGACCAATTGTATAATTTAACCTAAAATTTTTATTTGAATGATGATTTAATGTGTCACACAAGTTGCTGTTACACTGTTAACGGCGATTAACGGCTCAATGACTAAAATGTTACAACACGATAACGTAACTAAAATATAACATTTCAAACATAAGTGACTAAAATGCAACCTGAGGTAAACAAAAGTGACCATGAGTGTGGTTTACCCTTTTATTTTACTTAAAGTTTTAATTAATTAATAACACTATTTTAAAATTAGAATAATTTTTTAACTAATAATCGTAATTTAAATTCTAGTTATTTTTAAATGTATAATTATCACAACATCTATTTAATTTCAACTTTTTTAACTAATAATTATAAATTAAATATTATAATTATTTTTAAATGTGAAATTAATAATATAATAGAAAATAAAGAATATTCTCATTAATTTAAAAAAAAAAACTTGTATTTATATATATTATAGATAGATAGATTCTAGATTATGGATAAATTATAAATTAAATTAGAAATAAGTAATAGAAATGATGAACCATTATGGATGTAACTGAAAATAATTAAAAATAATTAGCATATAGTTATATTATAGCATATATTTGAAAATAGAGAGAGAGGATGAATAAGACATCTATTGAACTCATTCTATTATCTTTCTAATTAATTCCCTCAGTTCTAATATAATACTATAAAAATTCACAATATTAACAAAACTTTATAAAATATTAGAGACTTGCCCACCAATACCAATCATTGTTTTGATTGCACTCTTCAAATTAATTAGTTAATTAATTTCTTCTGAGTTGCTTAACATTAATTTTTGCTTCTTCTAGCTGAGATTCTTTTATGAGGAAATGAAGAAAAGAAAAGAAAAGGCATTAAGTTTCTCATTAAATTGAAAATTGCTAAATGATTATCAAATAATTCTCTTATATTCAAACAACACAAATGATTGGTATGCTGTGGTTGGAAAACCACCCAAAATTTGACCAAAATTGAAGACTAATAATGATCTCCAGTTGATTTACATTACCAGCGGCATCTTTTAGGTTTAATCATAACCCTTTTAAATGAGTTTAATTTTTTTTTTGGCTAATAAAAATATTTATATATATTTATTTTCATATAAGAAATTTAACTTGTAGTAATATATGTTTTTTAATATAACCAGGTTTAGATTATAAATGAAAAACTGAAATTTCGAAAACAAAATCACGATATAAACTGCCAAATCCCAAGCTGACAAATAATTTATGGATGGCAATTATTTTAAGTTTTGCCGTTGGATTTAAAGGGGAATATTTAATGTAAGAGACGTATCTTATTATAGGAAATAATATATCAATAATTAATAAGTAGTGGATTCTCATTAGTCAAATAAGGAATCACAAAGTCAAATGGAAGATTACAAAGGGAAAATAACTACTATAACTACTACATACACATACATATATAATGTAATGCCCCAAAATTCTTATTTCTGCTTTTGTGAAAATGTGACACAAATGTGTATTTGCTTCAGTGGGCCCACACGGACACGCCACACGGGCATGTGATATCTAGGCCAGGCCGTGTGATCTACACGAGCAAGGCTAATCTGGGCGTGTGGGCCACACGGGCAAACCACATGGGCGTGTGGGCCCATTTAGCTAAAATGTTTCCTAGGGTTGCACGGGTCGCCCAAGTCGACTGTGAACCTACTATAGGATCGGTAAGCGCTATTTAGACCCTAAATTGCGTGATCTGATTATACTGTATGTATTGAGCATGTTAAATTTATGCATGTGTACTGATCTGTATGTATGACTAATAACTGAATTGTAACATGTAAGCATGTAATTCTGTATGTCTGCATTGAGCATGTTTAGTTGTATCTGCATTGGGGGGGATGTTTGATTATTGAAGGAAGTGTACTGAAAGGCTTTCATGCCTATTTTCTGGCAGCTCAGCTGCAATATTATTGATACGTGCCGCATTCGGTACGACTTAGTGTGTAGGGCTGGGTGGGTGTTTTAAACCCCACATGGGGTGTAGGGATGGTCGGAGATGATGTGTAGAGGCTGGTGGGTAGGATACTGATTTTTGTTACTGTATGCACACTGTATCTGAGATGGGCTAAGGCCCTAATTTTTAAACTTAAACTGTATCTAAATCTGTAATGGGCTTAGGCCCCAAGTTGTGCATGTCTTCTGTGGGGATTACACACTGAGTTTACGTAAACTCCCCCTTTCTATTTTATCTGTACAGGTTATCCCCCGACTTAGACAGATCGGTGCGGCGGAGGACTCAACGGTGACCACATGACTATTGAACTGAGTTAATTCCATTTAAGGTTTTTAATTTCTATTATTTTTTGGGTATTTCGATGTAAATTGGGACTTTTGGACTGTTTGCTTTTATTTTGGATTTTACCTGTTTTCATGGATTTCTAAACAGCAAAACTCAACGAAAACTCGATTTAATTATAAACAACGTTTTCCCTAAACACGAACGATTTTTCTTTAAAATATCTCAGTTTTAAAAGCTTCCGCTACAGAATATGTTTTTTTAACAAATCGAATTAACGAGAAATTACTTTTGAAATTGACGAGAGATAAATAGAAGCTAATAAATGGAAACGGTCTTAACTTGATAAATTCGTTTTCAAATTCCATTCCATGTGACATCGCCAGATTCAGCCATAACATCTAGGCTGGGTTTGGGGTGTTACATATGAACTACAGTCAAGTTACTAGATTATTATTGTATATACGTTTTGATAATTTATTTTTAAAAAGTTATAAAATGATCATTAAATTATTTAAAAATTTTCATTTAAATCACTGGGCTATTAAATTTATTATTGTATAGTTTGTTTTTCCACAGCATGCACCAATTGAAAGTTCTCTTTCTATAGTTCAGTTTTTTTTATGATAATATCATAAATTTAAGAACCAAATTTCAAACAGCTTTCTTCTTTGACTTTCGATGTAGACTATCGGATTCACTTGAATCTAATGTATGTTATTCTACTTGTTTATGGGTACGGATCTACTGTACCGATTGTTAAATCATTTCTTAGAGCTTGCAAGCCAAACTTTAAAAAAGAAAAGAAAAACTTAACAACTTACCGACTTAAATAAAAACTCTCAAATAATTTAGTGATTAAATAAAATCTTTAGAATAAATTAGAAATTATTTTATAACTTTTTGAAGTTAAATGACTAAAATATATATATTAAAATAAAATGATTGTTTTTGAGAGTTGAGATGCTTTAAAAGTCGCTTTGTACGAATATTACATAGTTTACATTTTCTCCAAAGTTTATTTTATTATTCCATTGATTCTCAGCTGCTCATGTTTCCATGTGACCCTTATTTTATGAAGGAAACATATGCAATCCTTACATTCACATGCCAATATATATAAAGGTTTTATTTTTTCTCATAACAACATTCAAAAAAAGTTGCTGCAAAAATATTGCAACTTCATGGACCCTTTAATTTAAACAAATCTTGTAATAATTTGAACCTAGCATTACATATTCAAAATTGTACTTCAAACTCAATTCATAATTTGTATTTGCAAACATATTCAATTTGAACATTTTTGTGCCATAACCACGCCATTGGAATTGTTTAGTAAAAGGTCCTTTTTTCCCTGGATGTTTTAAAATGATAGTTCGGTAGGACATACATTCATTGATTTAAAATATTTTATTCTTCTTACTCGAGCTCCATCTACATCAATCCATAGATTTGAATTAAACTTAATATAAAAAATTAATATCTAATATTTTTAATTAAACTTAAATATAAATATTTTTATACGATTTCATCAGTATTTTATGGAATATATGGCTACAAAGGAATGAATGTTGCTTTCAAGGGAAGGAAGCAAGGACGGAAGCAACGATCAATAGAGAAAGAGTCCCAAGCAACACTTGGCAAGAAGCTTTCAACTCGTATGCTCAGAAAATGGGAATCAGGAGAAATTTTACGTGGAATAATACACGGTTATTTAGCAATGATAATATAAACTACTACTATTTTGGAATTTTTGCAATGAAAAGAGGTCAAGCTGAAACTGGCATAGCTTGCGTATTGATGGACCAAATTAAGGAAGTATTGTTTTCTTTTGTGAGGACAGTGAAATATCAAGATTTGCAGCAACTCTCTCTATTTCTGATTCGAGAAGCCTTAATTCATGCGAAAAGAATGAAAATTTACTATAGGCATTTTCAAATATAATGTAAAGTTTGCCCAAATATATCAAGATAAGAATATAGACATGAACTGAAAGCTCGGATTGTTGAAAAACATAGACATCACATATATAATAAAAGTAATTATATGTTATTATTTATTATCATAAAAGATTAGTCCAAATAAAAAGTGATTTAATTTGGTTATGATTTATTGAGCTTCAATTATTAAATAAAGTATGAGTCAAATATGTGTAGATACTCTAATAACTAGTTTTTAATTAATGATGGGCTGATTAGAAATTATGTTAATGTCAAAAGTTATATATTAGGGTTATAATCCCAAATTACACATACGTAACTTTTCTAATATCCCATCTTTTAAAAAAGAGAGAATCACCTTCTCTAAATTATTTGTGTGCTACTTTGGAAGATCAAAACTGTAATATCCATAGATTTGAAGAAATCAATGAATTAACGTAAGCTTCTGCATCTAGTTTTATTCATGATTTATTCTTGATGATTTGACATGATAAATCCTGGTTTATGGTTTGTTAAGTTTTATACCAGATGTTTTTATGGTTCTAACAAGTGGTATCAAAGTCTCGTTATGTTGAATAATTGAGAACGAATTAATTCTTTATTATTTTTGGGTTGATTATTTTTTAAATTTTTGTGGGTATAAATTATGAATTCGTTGTTTCAAGCATACACACATTAAATCTTCTGGGTTCAAAATTTTAAGGTTTATATTTTATTTTATATTTTAATTTTGGTGATCTTGATTTTTCATGCTTCAATTGAAACTCAACATGCTTAAATTCAGAATTGAAGCATCGCGATTGAAAGATTATGGATTGATTTTGACTTTTCTAACGATTGCTTTGGTTTCTTGTTCATAATGCCAATAATTAATAGATAAGAAAGATTATGGATTTGTGTGGTTCAATCTCTAGAAGGTTGAATTTGAATGCACGTTTGTTTATTATTGGAGAAGTCAATGGTATTTTTTTATGATTTTCGTGATAATTGTAATTGACTATGTAACAGCCAATTTTGGCCCGAGTAAAAAAAAAACAAAAACAAACCCTTAACAGTCCATTATTAAGAGTCCATTTACAAATTAAACCAGCCCAATAATGAAACCTTAGCCCAATTTGTACTAGCTCGTTTCAAAGAAAAAACAGAAGCAGCCACCCCCTAGCCTCAAGGTCGGCCGCCGACCTTTCACCTCCCCCACACAGCCACCATGCACGCCAATCAGTGGCTACCCATGCCTCTGTCAACACCGGCCACACGTCTCTGACACCTGCAAAGACGAGGAAGACACGCAACAACACCAAACAAAGAGAAAAACGACAAAAGTAACAGAGGCTACACGCAAATAGCAGAAAAGACAAAATGAAAAAAACAAAAGTAACAGAAAAACAAAACAAAAAAGAACAAATCTGAATCTGTAAAAATCGGTTATAAAAACCGAAGTAAAGCTTTGTATTTTCCTCCTCCGGGATTTTTTAAGAACTATCAGAAATCAAAGAAACAAAAATTATAAGGTTGTTTTTCAATTTTCTCTGCTTTTTACTTTCTTGGATTTAACATCTGTTTCTTTTACTCTTTTTATTTTTTTACTTATTTTTTCAAATCTAATACAAATACTAATAATAAAAAAAAATAAACAAAAACGAGGGAACCATACCTGAGCCCGCAGACGCGTCGCCGGAGAACTCGTGCCGTCGTTGCAATCGGGTTCGAAAATGGGGTTCTCTGTTTTCTTTTTAAAAGGGAGTTTCAAAAGAGGCTAAAAGAGCCCAGCCTTGGACATCGTCGGCCACCGATTCGGAGGTGGTGCGGCGGTGCAATGGGTGGCGGAAATGAAGCCCAATCTTCGGGCAAAAATGGAGGAGAGAAACTGAATTTTTTTTTTTTTTGAAAAGAGCAGGGTCAGAAATGAAGAAAAGGGTGAAGTTTTGGGTTTAAATACCCCCGTGAAACAGCGCCGTTTGCTATAAAGGGGATCTGCGCACATCCCTTAAAAGGGATAATTGCGCTCTCGGTCCCCCCTTTTTGCGGCGCTAGTTGATCAAGTCCCCTTTCGCGTTCTTTTTTTTTTTAAAAATCTTACCCCATTATTTCTACTGCGTTTAAATCTGGTCCTTGTCCTTTTTCCACTTGGATTTATTGCAATTTTGATCCTCACTATTTTATTCTGATTTCAATTTAGTTTCCATCCTGTTTAAAAGGTTTATATATTTATTTTCTTCAATTTGTATTATTATTATTATTATTATTTATTTCGAGTTTTTTTATATTATTTTTATTAAATTACATACAGGGGCGAAGCCAGGACAATTTTTTAGGGGGACCGGATGAAATTTTAATTTTTTATAGTTTATATCTTTCTAATTTGTAAAGGATTAAATCGAATTTTTATAATTTTAGGGGGGCAAAGTGCAATTTTACCTTTACTAATTTAAAATTTTAAAAAAATTTCAAGGGCCTAAATAGCAATTTTACCTTTTAGGGGGGCCGGGGCCCATGCCAGCCCCCCCTGGCTTCGCCCCTGATTACATATATATTGTTTATTTTAATCTTTTTTTGACACCATTTTAAAATTATTTCACCTATTACTTATTTTTTATCATGTATTCTTGACTTAAAATTGCTTTGTTAATTATTTTAAATTGTTTTATGTGTTATTTCTTTTTAAATTGTTTAATTCATTGCCCTTTGACTATTAATATTAATACTTAAATCGTGTAAGCTATGTGATTATTATTCTTGCATGTATTATGATTTGTTTGTTCGTATTTCCATAACTTTGATATTATCATTGTCATTATTATTGTTCATATTATTGTTCCATTATTGTTATTATTATTGTTATTCATGCATGTTAATATTTTAGATTAATGATTCCAATGTTATGTATTATGTGTATTATGTTATCGTTACGCCAAATTCATGCCACATTACCATTATTCGTCGAGCATAACCCCCATTCACACTTTAAATAATGTTTCTTTAAAACATAATCTAAAATTTTTTATAAATTTCATAAAAAAAAGAAGCAAAAGTTTTCAAAATAAGGCAATATTCTATGTTTGGAAACCCGAGAGATTGTGCCCTACGTACTGGGTTTCAGTTTTTTCGCTTGGCCAAACAATCGAATATCCTTTTGATATATTTTAATGCATGAGTCTTGGGAATATTGAAGATGATCTTGGATTCGAGGATTTAAATTATCGTGTCCTAACGTACTGGATGTGATATTTTGTTCCTTCGAAACGAGAAAATCTTAATATTCAATTCGAGAAAATTTAAATTTTAATATTCAATCCGAGAAAATTCAAACATTTCTAAACGAGATTAAATTTTTGAATTCTTTTTAAAATTTTCAACTTTCGACATTGAGACATTAATTAATTAATTTGGTACCAATTTTGGGCGTGACGAGGGTGCTAACCCTTCCTCGCACGTAACCGACTCCCGAACCCATTTTCTCGAATTTCGTAGATCAAAAATACTGTTTTAGTATGTAAAACCCCAAACCCGGCCCAAACGCTACAACCGGATCTGGTATGTCATTTAAGAGATTTTACATAACATGTCGCATTTCGGAAAACAGTTACTAGGTTTACACCTTTATTTCGAAAGCTTAATAATTCATTAAAGTATAAAATATTAAGTTACCCATTATCTTGGTAGATTTTAAATAAAAAAACCGAAATTTCAAGCAGGTCTTAACTTAATTGAAAACATAAAACTTAAAACCCAGTAATAAAAGCCCAACAAAATCCCAAAACATAAATGGTAGTCTAGTGGCCCATGGCCTTATTACAAAGAAATTTGAACCCATTAATTAAATGAAAATCAAATATTAGACTAAGTCTTTTTGCTGAATTCTCAAAGCTCTGTCGCATGGCCACATTGCTCTCCTCTTCACCCAAATTGATGCCCTAAGTGTCACCCGAGATGGTTAAAATTAAAGGGTGAGTCGCGAGACTCGATGTGCAACCCTCATGCACCACTAGATTTGGGCTTTAGCCCCATAAAACAGAATAATCAAAATATAAATAACAAAAATAATATGCAAATCCCAACCCATATCCTAGGTGTCCATCCACTACACGCCCCGTGCGACCATTCACACCATTGGCGATTTCTACAATCAACCCACACCGCTACACGCCTTGATGGCGATCGTGCTGCTCATCATCGAGATCATGGCCGTAGCCACTACAATGCATCATGGCGTAAGCGCTACAACAGATCACGGTAAGGAACCGCTACAATGCATCACGGTAAAAACGCTACAACATATAACTTCCTCCTTTCATCAACCCAACCCATGCAATCACATATAATCAATATTCTTAAATCATTTAATCAGAGCATTCACTAACCTGGTGATTTGTTTTTACCCTCTTTGGGTTTCCGTCATTATGTCGGGATTTCGGCATTTAACAAAACATATAAGACTTATAATTATATACTAATCAAACAGATCTAGATGGTGTGGAGAATTACACACCTGATATTGCGAAATCCAATATTCTTAGTCGATGTCCTTGCTATCTGGATCTATTATCCTCAATCTATAGCCTTGCTTAAAAGCCTTAACAATTGCGAAAATAGGCCTCTCTATATTCGGCCATGGTTAGTATTCTACCCGATTTTATATATATAAATAAACAAATCCTCTTACCTTGAAATCTCGAAATTGGAGACTTATGATTTTCGACTTTTAGATCTAGTCGACTAAGCTTCCTTCAAATCCCGAATTGCCGCCCATCATAAAACCATTAAACTATTAGCTTTTGGCTTTTGCCTTTCAAAAACCGAGAATAGATCATGAGAACTAATCAAAAATCAACACTTACCTTAGCATAGGAGATTCGGCTAGCACTAGAGAGAGGATTCGGCAATGCCCATGGAAGATTTAAATGCCGGAAGTATAGAACTAATTCTCAAATAGGATGAATAGAAGAAAAGTCTATGGATGCTTCGGCTTCCTAGAGAAATTGGCACAAGAAGGAAAAAGTGGAGAAGAGTTTCGGCTTTTAAAGAAATTGGAGAAAAGAAATTGGAGAGGGAGAGGCTAGGTAATTTCGGCACAATGGGAGAGAAATTTAGGGTTTTCATTGTCGAATCAAGGAGCTAGCCCCTATTTATAGATATTTTGGCACCTCTTTGCTAAAAACCGAAAACGCCCTTAAAATTCAAGCTAAAGAGAGGAGAAATTTGGCACCCTCCTTGCCACGCAGAGAGCTAATTTTACACTCCTCTAGGTGGTGGATTTTTGGCCAACACTTCCCTTGAAGATAAGCTCCTAACTTTTCTCCTTTTTATCTATGATATTATCACTTAAAAATCCACATAAATTCTCCTATTTTATAGCCTTGTAGCCGTCCACCTCTACTAATCCCTAATGCCAAATTTAACTCACTTAAATTAAAATATTTGGGCCTCATTAAACTTAATACTTGGAACCCTAATTCCTTGTGTGTGGCGTCACCCTCTCTTCATTTAAAGTGCCGAATTTGGCCTAAAACATGGGCTCCTTGCGACCCAAAACTTGTTCCTTTTTAACTGTTAATGATGCCACTCTAATCTGGGCCTTTTTGCCTAATTCTAAGCCCAAATTTAGACACCTATCAATTAAATTGACATAGTAAACCTATCCCTACACTAAATGTATAGGCCCGCAAATTTAGGATGTTACAGTTCTACCCCCCTTAAAGAAATTTTGTCCTCGAAATTTCCGACTAACTATTAATCGTACTACCCAAGTCTCACCACTATGCTTTCGCTGTGCACTCCGATTCTAAAGCCAAAAGAAACACTTAGTATACTTGGTAGAGTACGCACCAGTGTTAGCATCTAGAGCGTCCTCATCCCCTTGTACTCATTTTACCGATTGGCGTTTATCTGATTAAGAATTTTATGGATTATTAGTTTTCTTTCACTAGTTAACCACTAACAGTCTTATGAATAATAGTTTTAAGAGTGGTTCTTTCGAATTCGCATTCACAATACAGTCTCAAGTTTGTAACCTCTAACTAAAATAAAGCACATACATCATACAAAAATCATCCAAGCACTTACATTCTTCACGTAAAGGTGTTTTCGTTGATTCACTACCCAGGGGTACTTTTGTAATTTCATCTTACAGGAGTATTTTCATAATTTTTCATAATAAAGTTCCTTGTTGATTTCGTGAAGTGAGGGTATTCTGGCAACTTTACAATCCGGGGGTATTTTGGTAATTTTGAAATCTGAGGGTATTTCGGTAATTTTGAAATCCGGGGGTATTTCAGTAATTTTGCAATCAGGGGCAATTTAGTAATTTTGCAAATCAGGGGTAATTTGGTAATTGTACAAACCAGGGGTATTTTGGTCATCCGACAAAACGAGGGTAGGTTGGTACTTTTTCTAACCAGGATATTTCGATGTTTTTTTTTCAAACAGGTACTTTGGGGAAAAATCTAGTTTCATGGTCCGGTTACTCTTATAAACATGAGATTTCCTGTAAAATTTTCAAAACATAGGTATTTTACAAATTCATGGCTGGTTGGTAGTTTTCACAAATCAAACGTATTTTGAAAATTTTGCAAAACTTGAGAAATTTTCTTTCTTTTTTTTTTTTCAAACTAGGGTGGCTGGTCCCTTTGGGTTTTAATTATAAGGTTTAGCCCATCAACAAGTCCTCGTAACTAGGGTGAATAGTCACCACGCACTGCAGGGATTCTAGTGAAGAGGAGGTGAGTCACTAGGATTTGCTTAAATACCAGAGCTCTTCCGGATCCAATACTAGACATGCGTATGCCTGTTATCACACCCTAGTCTTGCGGCTCGTTCACGGGTTTGTTTAGTAAATTTAAGCCTTATGAGATTTTAAGAGTTGTTTCAGCTAAGCCTAAAGCCCATCAAGTTCTAATCTAACTAATCTACGTCCCATAAAGCCCATCAAGCCCACATATATTATATCACACAATGGTTGAAATACTTACACGATGGACTTGGGCGAGGAGGCGCAGTGCCATCTTTGAGCTAACAGACACTGTATAAATATGCATGTTTCGAAAACCCAACTTTAGAAAATGTTTTGAGCCCAAAAAACCCCCAGAGCCGAGTTTTGAACCGGATTTTGATACCAATTTGTAACACCCCAAACCCGGCCCAAACGCTACAACCGGATCTGGTATGTCACTTAAGAGATTTTACATAACATGTCGCATTTCGAAAAACAGTTACTAGGTTTACACCTTTATTTCGAAGGCTTAATAATTCATTAAAGTATAAAATATTAAGTTACCAATTATCTTGGTAGATTTTAAATAAAAAAAACCAAAATTTCATGCAGGTCTTAACTTAATTGAAAACATAAAACTTAAAACCCAGTAATAAAAGCCCAACAAAATCCCAAAACATAAATGGTAGTCTAGTGGCCCATAGCCTTATTACAAAGAAATTTGAACCCATTAATTAAATGAAAATCAAATAATAGACTAAGTCTTTTTGCTGAATTCTCAAAGCTCTGTCGCATGGCCACCTTGCTCTCCTCTCCAGCCCGGTCCGATGCCCTAAGTGTCACCTGAGATGGTTAAAATTAAAGGGTGAGTCGTGAGACTCAGTGTGTAACCCTCATGCACCATTAGATTTGGGCTTTAGCCCCATAAAACAGAATAATCAAAATATAAATAACAAAAATAATATGCAAAGCCCAACCCATATCCTAGGTGTCCATCCGCTACACGCCCCCGTACCAGCCATTCACACCATTGGGGATTTCTACAATCAACCCACACCGCTACACGCCTTGATGGCAGTCGTGCTGCTCATCATCAGATCATGGCCGTAGCCACTACAACAGATCATGGCAGAAGCCACTACAACAGATCACGGTAAGGAACCGCTACAACAGATCACGGTAAAAACCGCTACAACATATAACTTCCTCCTTTCATCAACCCAACCCATGCAATCACATATAATCAATATTCTTAAATCATTTAATCGAGCATTCACTAACCTCGGTGATTTGCTTTTACCCTCTTTGGGTTTCGTCATTATGCCGGATTTGGCATTTAACAAAACATATAAGACTTATAATTATATACTAATCAAACAGATCTAGATGGTGTGGAGAATTACACACCGATATTGTGAAATCCAATATTCTTAGTCGATGTCCTTGCTATCTGGATCTATTATCCTCAATCTATAGCCTTGCTTAAAAGCCTTAACAATTGTGAAAATAGGCCTCTCTATATTCGGCCATGGTTAGTATTCTACCCGATTTTATATATATAAATAAACAAATCCTCTTACCTTGAAATCCTCGAAATTGGAGACTTATGATTTTCGGCTTTTAGATCTAGTCGACTAAGCTTCCTTCAAATCTGAATTGCCGCCCATCATAAAACCATTAAACTATTAGCTTTTGGCTTTTGCCTTTCAAAACCGGGAATAGATCATGAGAACTAATCAAAAATCAACACTTACCTTAGCATAGAGAGATTCGGCTAGCACTAGAGAGAGGATTCGACAATGCCCATGGAAGATTTAAATGCCGAAAGTATAGAACTAATTCTCAAATAGGATGAATGGAAGAAAAGACTATGGATGCTTCGGCTTCCTAGAGAAATCGACACAAGAAGGAAAAAGTGGAGAAGAGTTTCGGCTTTTAAAGAAATTGGAGAAAAGAAATTGGAGAGGGAGAGGCTAGGGAATTTCGGCACAATGGGAGAGAAATTTAGGGTTTTCAATGTCAGAATCAAGGAGCTAGCCCCCCCTATTTATAGATATTTTGGCACCTACTGCTAAAAACCGAAAACACCCTTAAAATTCAAGCTAAAAGAGAGGAGAAATTCGGCACCCTCCTTGCCATGCAGTAGCTGAATTTTACACTCCTCTAGGTGGTGGATTTTCGGCCAACACTTCCCTCGAAGATAAGCTCCTAACTTTTCTCCTTTTTATCTATGATATTATCACTTAAAAATCCACATAAATTCTCCTATTTTATAGCTTTGTAGCCGTCCACCTCTACTAATCCCTAATGCCAAATTTAACTCACTTAAATTAAAATATTTGGGCCTCATTAAACTTAATACTTGGGCCCCTAATTCCTTGTGTGTGGCGTCACCCTCTCTTCATTTAAAGTGCCAAATTTGGCCTAAAACATGGGCTCCTTGCGACCCAAAACTTGTTCCTTTTTAACTGTTAATGATGCCACTCTAATCTGGGCCTTTTTGCCCAATTCTAAGCCCAAATTTAGACCCCTATCAATTAAATTGACATAGTAAACCTATCCCTACACTAAAGGTATAGGCCCGTAAATTTAGGATGTTACATAGTAAACCAAAACGTTTTATTAAAACAAAAGTGATCCGATCACACCAAATAAAGATCGGTGGCGACTCCCGTTTTATTTTCGTTTTCAAAACCCAAGTCGATTCCTGTTTTAAAAAAAATGGTTTCGACAGCTTGGCGACTCCACTGGGGACCTAAAGAGAGTCAAGCCGTGAATTGATTAACTTTTGTCTTTTTGTCGAAAATTGAAAATTTGGTTTTAACGTACGGTTCTTTCATTGCATTTCATCCGTTTTTATGATTTGTCATCGCTTTATTCATGTTTTAGTATTTCAAGTTTTTGCATATCTCCACACGTTGCATTGCATGACTGTATGGTCACACCCTTTTAAGTGGGAGTGAGAAACTACTCATTCGTGAGGTTTTTACCTCCGTACAGGATAGTGGATCGCTTTCGGGATACATCCGTACCTATGTCTTCGTGAGATTTTTATCTCCGTGTAGCCATAGGGAAATGTATTCCCCTGAACTGAACTCGTTTCATATAGCCTATAATGGGTGAAGATCGAGGAATCTGCTCGTTCGGGTACCTCTCTTTAGAACCAAACCACATATAGTAAACTTTAAGAGCCCACCTTAGGTAGAGCCGCGCAAACCCTAGTGGTTACCTAAATAGGTGTTTGATTATTTCCTGTTTGCTTTAAGTTCTTTCTGTACATGATACTGACTTGTTGTGTTTTGCTGTTATTGCATGGCATTTCATCATAAAAGGTGTTGATTCACATTCGGTTACTAGATAGAAAAGCTTAACATGGAAAAGGGGTTTCTTGATAGAGTGGAGGATAAGGCGGCCATTCAAATATGGTCCGAAAGGATGCAGCAAGAGAAAGGAGACAGTCTGACCGTGGGATATGAATCAGAGTTGTGGGATTTCACCCGCATCAGTGTGACTCAAAATAACCTGCAAGAATTGAAGGAAATATGGGATTCATGGGGCGACGAGATCAAACAGCTATTCTACTATAATTATGGTGATTTGCCCTATCTGCTTGATATCAAGGTAGACGAGTACCTACTCCGAGCTATCATCCAGTTTTGGAACCCCGCTTACAGTTGCTTTACTTTTGGAAAAGTGGATTTGGTGCCTACCATAGAAGAGTATACAACCTTGCTCCGTTGCCCGAGGATTCAAACTGATAAGGCTTATTCAAGAGTTGTTAATGTGCCGACATTCTTAAAAAAGCTAATGAACATTACAGGGATGAGCGAGCAGTGGATTACAGCCCGGATCAAGCAAAAAGGAGATTGTAAGTGCATCCCTTGGAGACATTTGAGGGATCTGATCCTTGTGCATCCTGATATGAAAAAGAGGGTTGACGTTTTTGCTTTAAGCATCTACGGTTTGGTCGTCTTTCCTAAAGCGTTAGGGCATGTAGAGGAAGCAGTCTCAGACCTATTTGATAGGCTTGATAAAGGAGTCACACCCGTCCCTGCAATCTTAGCCGAAACCTTCAGATCATTGAATGCTTGCCGGAGAGCGGGCGAAGGGAGGTTCGTGGGATGTGCACAGCTTTTGCTATCATGGTTCCATAGCCATTTTTGGAAGATAGAGAAGGTCTCATATAAAGTCTTTTCCGAGAACTATTCTCCTTTAAAGGAATTAGCGGTTACACCAAGGCGGGACGACATTTCTAGAGAGAAATGGATAGCGATTCTCCAAAATTTACAGGTTGAAGATGTCGAATGGAGAGCTCCGTGGATGATACCTAACGAGATCTTATATCGATGTGGAGAGTTTGACTGGGTCCATTTACTCGGAATATGGAGAGCTATTGGGTATGCTCCATTACTCGTGATGTGGCAGTACCGATCAAGGCAGTTCGTACCTGCGACGCATGGATTAGTCCAGTGCAAGTTTTCATACAAGGACGATAATTATAAGAAGAGAGTTCGCGAGATATCGAATGCGTGGACCCAAACCCGAAAAATGAAGGGACTCGCCATAGGGCCAATGACAACCCCCGAGTACGATTGGTGCTGAGGAAAAAAGAATCAATGACAATATCCCAATGCCAAGCTAAGGAAACGCTCGGCCAATAGAAGAGCAATTACAAGTAATCCCGTCTGAATTAGAGATTATCAAGCAGGATTTCAAGAAAATGAGTTGGGAATTGGGAAAGAAGATAGAGCAGCTAGAGGAGGAAAAGATGCAGTTAGGGTTAGACTTCGACATCCACAAGCTCGAGGCCGAGAAATTGAGAAAAGGAAAAAATAAGGCCGAAGAGGATTTGGACAGCTAAAAGACGGACTATAAGAAGCTGCGCATGTCAATCAGAACTGCTGGTTTGGGCAAAACACCAGAGCAATGGCGCCAGGAAATTAAAGAAGAAAAGACCAGAGCCGATCAGTTGGAAAAAAAGTTCCAAAATGCTCGAGTACGAGAGGACGCTTTGAAAAAGAGTCTGTTGGAAAGTCAAAGTGAAAAAGAGAGGTTATGCGCCCGAGTAGCAGAATTGGAAAAGTCACTGCATCTGCACCGTAGTCGCAACTCTGTAATCGAATTAAGAGCCAGCCAAAACAAGATCGAGGAGCTGAAAGGAAGGGTAGAAGAGCTCGAAACTGCACTACGAAACAGTGAACTTCGAGTTGATCTTCTTTAGGCGAACAATGAACTTTGGAAAGAGCAGCTCCACCGCTCCCAAGAACAGATCAGAGATAGAGATTATGTTATGGGCGAAGCTGTGGCTCAAGTTCGAGAGGTGGCCGATCATCTATAAACCTTGGCAGTTCAGGTTGATGTATTAAGTCTAATGTACGAGTCAGAACCGGATCGAGGCCAGAATTTAGCTTGGCTTCTTAGGAAAGTTAAGGATTTAGGTATTAGGGCGAAGTCGTACATTTAATTGTCCGTTCTATGTAAAGAAATTTGTTTTCTAGTAAAGTTTATCTAATGGAATTGAATCAAAATCAACGCCTTTTTTGCATTCATCTCATTCATTCGCATTGCATTACATCATTTGCATTAAATTCTATAAAAAGACCCTAATTGATTAAAAATTATGACAGTTACCCTAGAAACCGATGAAAACCCACCAATTACATATCGCTACAATACCCGTCGCAAAAAGAAAGCAATGGATCAGATACTAGAGAGATTAGAACAGATGCAAAAAGATATGCAAGATTAGATGCAAGAACAATTAGCAAAAATGCAGCAAGACATGAGGGATCAGATGCTCGAATCCTAGAGGAATATGATGAACCAAATGACCAAATATTGGCGGAGGACCCGACAAAGGAAAAAGCCACATGACCAATCCTGGCGATGACAATGAAGAACCTCCCTATCCTTCGAGTTTTACCCCAATGCACACCCAAATGCAACCAGATGTAAACCCACAAAGGGTACATGTTACTGTTAGACCCCAATATCATGCTGGTGCTTCAATGCTGATGAACTGTCCAACAGGCTCGGGCTCCAATCTGGGGGATAATCCAACTAATCCCGTCGTTCCTGACCTCGACGACCTGGCAAAATGGAGAAGGTGAGGGTAGATGTGTCTAAACAACGTGAAGACCGGTGTAAATGGTTAGAAGAGAAATTTAAGGCAATGGAGAACGCAGACTACCATGGCGGGGTGAATGCTAAAGATTTGAGTTTGGTCCCAGACCTCATACTCCTACCAAAGTTCAAGACTCCGGAATTTGAGAAATATAATGAGACTAGCTGCCCGGAAGTTCACATTACGATGTTCTGTCGGTAGATGACAGGATACGTTAACAATTATTAGCTGTTAGTTCACTGCTTTCAAGACAGCTTGATCGGATCTGCGGCCAAGTGGTACAACCAGCTAAGCCGTGCTCAAATTAATTCATGGAAGGATTTGGCACAGGCTTTTATAAAACAATACGGCCATGTGACGGACATAGCACCGGACAGAATAACATTGTAAAACATGGAGAAGAAGCCAAGTGAGAGCTTTAGACAATATGCCCAGAGGTGGAGAGAAGTAGCGACGCAAGTCCAACCCCCTCTTCTAGAGAAAGAAACGACCATGCTTTTTATCAGCACGCTAAAAGCTCCATTCATCAACCACATGCTGGGAAGCGCTACTAAGAGCTTTTCAGACATAGTGATGTCAAGGAAGATGATAGAAAACGCAGTCCGGAGTGGGAAGATAGATGCAGGGGAAAGCGCAAGGAGACCAGCCCCGAGAAAGAAGGACAATGAAGTAAACAATCTAAGCATGTACAACAAGGGCTATTCAAAGCCCATCACTGTTAGCCAGCCAAGGACGTTAACTGCTAGCCATCAAGGCCCACCAAGACAAGATTCCAACCTAAGGCCTACCATGGAAAGAACCCAATTCACACCGATTCCTATGACATATAGGGAATTGTACCAAACTTTGTTCGATGCACACATGGTAGCCCCTTTCCACATAAAACCCATTCAACCCCCGTTCCCAAAATGGTATGACGCAAACGCTCAATGTGAGTACCATACGGGAGTAGCTGGGCATTCGATCGAGAACTGCACTGCGTTTAAAAAGGTGGTCGAGAAACTTATCAAAATAGGAGTAGTAGAGATCAATGACCCATCAGGGCATAACGTAGCAGGCAACCCGTTACCCAATCATTCTGAAAAATGGGTAAATGTAGTAACCGAGAGTGGAGGTAAAAGGATCAAGGTTGACCTGGCTGAAGTAAAAACCCCACTGAGATGGGTTTGGAAACAAATGGTAAGCGGGGGATTAATCACACAAGAATCAGGAGAAAAGCCTGAAAGAGCTAGAAAATACTACGAGTTCCACGCCGAGGTGGGTCATGACATCCAAGAATGCACCGAGTTCAGGGCCACAGTACAAAGTTTCATGGATAATAAAGAAATGGAATTTTATGAAGAGATCGAAGGATTGGAAGAAGGAGAGGTCTGCGCGTCAGAAGAAGGATCAACAAAGAAGGTCTACGGGGTCAATCACCCTTTGGTAATTATCTCGCGACCAAGGGTTAGTGAAGCTGGAGTACCAATCACACCAAAGGTCATAATTCAGAAGCTTGTAGCTTTCCCCTATAAGGACAGTAAAAGGGTTCCGTAGAATTATGACTGTAATGTAACGATCCCGGGGAGGAGAACCTGGCTAATACTTCAGAGGAAGGTCAAGATGTGGGCTTCTTCACACACAGCGGAAGGCGTTATACCCCGAACACAAAGGAGGAGCAAGTTAAAGGAAAATCCGTGATGGTTGAGCAAAAGAAAGAAAAGACGGTCGGACCTGAATCACCCGTCAATGAGCCGGTGACAGAATAAGAGGCTAAAGAGTTCTTAAAATTCCTGAAGCAAAGCGAGTATAGTGTTGTGGAGCAATTGCACAAGCAGCCGGCTCGCATATCAGTACTGGCCTTGCTCATGAGTTCAGAGGCCCACCGTAGTACATTGATGAAAGTGTTGAACGAAACATACGTCGCGAGTGATATATCTGTCAACAAGCTGGACCATCTGGTTGGTAACATAAGTGCCGACAATTTCATCTTCTTCAATGACGATGAGATACCTCCGGGGGGTATGGGATCTACAAAGGCTCTACACATAACCACACGCTGCAAGGGATATACGTTGCCAGGGGTATTAGTTGATAGCGGATTAGCCCTGAATGTTTTACCCTTATCCACGCTAAATAGGTTGCCCGTGGATAGTTCCCATATGAAAACATGCCAGAATATTGTGAGGGCATTTGATGGTACTGAAAGAAGGGTCATGGGAAGGATCGATATACCTCTTCAGATTGGTCCAAATACGTATGAGGTGGATTTCTTGGTGATGGACATCAAGCCTTCCTACAATTGCTTGTTAGGAAGATCGTGGATCCATTCGGCGGGGGCAGTGCCGTCATCACTGCACCAAAAGTTAAAATTGGTAACTGAAGGTAGATTGGTCATAATAAACGCAGAGGAGGATGTCATAGCATCTGTTACCAGTGACGCCCCATATATAGGGGCCGATGACGATGCGATAGAATGTTCTTTCCGATCACTAGAATTTGTCAATGCAACCTTCATCGTCAAAGGCAACAAGATTCCCATGCCCAAAATATCCAAATCCATGAGGATGGGCCTGCAAATGACAGTTGGAAAGGGAGCCTTACCGGGAAAGGGACTCGGGAAATACCTTCAAGGAAAGACTGAGGTGCCAATGCTGAAAGAAAAATGAGACCGCTTCGATTTGGGATTCAAGCCAGATGTGAAGCAAAAGAGGAAAGAAGTGGAGAAAAAGCAAGAGAGAAGAAGGGCACGTTTGAGCGGTGAGGAAGCTAAATGGGAGCCAATGACCTTTCCTCATTTATCCAAAACATTTGTTTTAGGAGGGACCATATACCCTGAACAAAGGATGGCAAGAAGAGAAGTAGTGGAGGAAATGTTAGGAAGTTTGAGCATAAACGCTGTATCCGAGGAAGGAACCGAAGAAAGAGATTTATCTGGGATTTGCCCTTACCCTCCTGGAAGTGTTCTGAACAATTGGACCATGGAAGAGATTCCTGTAGCCTTTAGAAATAATTCAGAGTAATGCTCAAAACACATTGTTGCTCTAAGCCTAGGAGCAATAAGAAACCTTTTGTTAAATAGGCATATGTCCAAATATCTATATTTTAATAAAATGCACCCTTTTGTATCATTCCGAGCAAATCTTCTTTTATTCTTTCCATTCACCACCAGAATATTCTTTACATTCCATTCATGCAAATAATCATTCTTAGATCCTTTTGTTTTTGCATCTTTCTTTGCCCTTCTAATAGGTCCTCAGATATCAATGATATGAGTGATGCTGTTATTAACTCAGAATCTCCTTTTGAACAAGATACGGGTATGGAGGATTCTCAGGATTTTGAAGATGACCAGGACCGTAACATATCTCTTGATTTGTTAAGGATGGTGGAGCAAGATGAGAAACAAATCCTACCTCATAAAGAGTCAGTGGAAACTGTGAGCTTAGGAGAAGGAAAAGAGTTAAAGATTGGAGCTAGCATTGCCGTAGAAATGAAGCGAGACCTCATTGAGTTACTCCAAGAATTCAAGGACGTCTTCGTATGGTCATACCGGGACATGCCCGGGATAAATACGGATATCGTGGTACATTGACTCCCTATAAAGGAGGAATGTGGACCAGTTCAACAGAAACTCCGAAGGATGAGGCCCGACATTTTGTTGAAGATAAAAGAAGAGGTCATTAAGCAGTTTGATGCCAGTTTCTTACAGGTGGTTAAGTACTCAGAGTGGGTAGCCAATATAGTACCCGTTCCTAAGAAAGACGGGAAGGTACGGATGTGTGTAGATTATAGGGATTTGAATAAGGCTAGCCCAAAAGATAATTTCCCTTTGCCTCACATTGATACCTTAGTGGACAACACGACTGGTTATTCACTTTTCTCTTTCATGGACGGCTTCTCCGGGTACAATCAGATTAAGATGCACCTCGAAGACATGGAGAAGACCACGTTCGTAACCATGTGGGGAACGTTTTGTTATAAGGTAATGCCATTTGGACTGAAAAATGCGGGGGCAACATATCAAAGAGCCATGGTAACTCTTTTCCATGATATGATGCACAAGGAGATTGAGGTTTACGTGGACGACATGATTGAAAAGTCTAGGGCGAGAAGGAACATGTACAGTCTTGAGGAGACTGCCCTAAGGTTGAGGAATTCCAATCTGAAACTCAATCCAAAGAAAATGTACCTTCAGGGGCTAGATCGGGAAAATTACTAGGATTTGTAGTCAGTGAAAAAGGAATTGAGATTGACCCAGACAAAGTAAAAGCCATACAGGAGCTGTCTCTACCGTGTACTCAAAAAGAAGTTCGAGGTTTCCTAGGAAGACTAAATTACATCGCCCGGTTCATTGCACAGCTAACGGAGAAATGTGATCCCATATTTCGTCTCCTTAGGAAGCACAACCCAGGTGTATGGAATGAGGAGTGCCAAGAGGCTTTAGATAAAGTCAAGCATTACTTGTCCAAAGCCCCAGTACTAATGCCGCCTTGCCCAGATAGACCACTAATATTGTATTTGACGGTATTAAAAAATTCTATGGGATGCGTGCTAGGCCAACATGATGAGTCGGGAAGAAAGGAAAGAGCAATATACTATCTCAGCAAGAAGTTCATTGAATATGAGACAAGGTATTCACCAATTGAGAAGCTGTGTTGCGCTTTGATTTGGACAACCCGGAGGCTTAGACAGTACATGCTATACCATACAACCTGGCTCATCTCAAAACTGGATCCTCTCAAATACATGATGGAGTCGATCACACTTGAATGGAAGAATGGCCCGATGGCGATCCTACTTTCTCGAGTTCGATATAATCTATGTAAACCGTAAAGTTTGTAAAAGGAGTGCAATAGCGGACTTTCTAGCCAATGAGGCGTTAGAAGATTACGAGCCACTAGACTTTGATTTCCCGAATGAAGATCTAATGTATGTTGCGGTCAGTGAAGAAGGTGCTCAAAAAGAGGGCTGTTCTTGGAAACTACACTTTGACGGAGCTTCAAATGCAATGGGAAATGGAATTGAGGCAGTCCTGATATCCCCAAACGGAGATCATTGTGCTTTTACCAGCAAATTGGATTTTGATTGTACAAATAACATGGCCGAATACGAGGCATGCATCATGGGTATCCGTGCAGCCATTAAACGCGAAATCAAAGTATTGGAAGTATATGGCGATTCTGCGCTAGTGATCTATCAGCTCAAAGGTGAATGGGAAACAAGAGATCCCAAGTTGATCAGTTATCGAAAGCTAGTTTTGGAGTTAATTAAGGAGTTTGATGACATCATTTTCTGTTACCTCCAGCTAGAAGAAAACCAGATGGCCGATGCCTTGGCTACCTTAGCCTCCATGATCAGAGTAAACAAGCAAGAGGAGATGAAGCCTATCCAAATGATCATTTACGAGGCTCCGGCATATTGCTACAACATCGATGAAGAAGAAGAGAAAGATGACCGCCCCTGGTATCGCGATATATTGCGATATGTGAAGGATCGTAAATACCCTGACCAAGCAACCGAGAACGATAAGAGAATGCTGAGAAGACTAGCCAGTGATTATGTCTTGGATAGAGAAATCCTATATAAGAGAATGAAGGATCATGTGCTTCTAAGATGTGTAGATGCTATTGAAGCTAAGAAAATCCTAGAAGAAGTCCATGAGGGTGTCTGCGGAACACGTGCCAACGGTTTTACAATGGCCAGACAGATCATGAGATTCAGGTATTATTGGTCCACTATGGAAGGAGATTGCATCAGCTATGCCAAGAAGTGTCATAAATGCCAAATTTACGGAGATAAAATTCACGTACCTCCTTCACCTCTTCATGTCATGACTTCCCCATGGCCTTTCTCTATGTGGGGGATGGACGTCATTGGGCCAATATCACCAAAGGCGCCTAATGGGCATCGATTCATCTTTGTGGTTATTGATTATTTCACTAAATGGGTAGAAGCCACTTCGTATGCAAATGTCACAAAGTCGGCAGTCACCAAGTTCATAAAGAAAGAGATCATATGCCGATATGGAATGCCCGAAAGGATCATATCTGACAATGCATTGAACTTGAACAATAGTACGATAGCGGAGGTCTGCAGTCAATTCAAAATCAAACACCATAATTCATCGCCGTATCGTCCAAAAATGAATGGTGCGGTCGAGGCGACTAATAAAAATATCAAGAAAATCGTCGGAAAAATGACTGAGACTTACAGAGATTGGCATGAAAAGTTACTGTTTGCTCTTTATGCTTATCGAACATCAGTCAGAACCTCTACTGGGGCAACTCCTTTCTCCTTGGTTTATGGAATGGAGGCGGTACTTCCTATTGAAGTTGAGATACCTTCCCTGTGGGTCTTGTCTGAACTAAAGTTGGATGAATCAGAATGGATTCAATCTCGGTATGATCAGCTGAACCTAATCGAAGAAAAGAGGCTAAGAGCCATTCGCCATGGACAAATGTACCAAAAGCGAATGATGCGGGCTTATAATAAGAAGGTACGCCCTAGAGAGTTCCATGAGGGAGACCTTGTTTTAAAGAAGGTCCTCCCCATACAGAAGGACTTTAGAGGAAAATGGATGCCGAATTGGGAGGGACCTTATGTGGTCAAGAAGGCCTTTTCTGGAGGAGCGTTGATTTTGACAGAGATGGATGGAAAAAGCTTGCCTAATCCTGTAAATTCAGATTCAGTCAAGAAATACTTCGCCTAAAAAAAAAGGGAAAATGGCCTAAAGCAAAAACCCACAAAGGGCATCTTGGGCTAAAAAAGAGGAAAATGGACCAAGGCGAAAACCCGCAAAGGGTGTCTTGAGCTCAAAAAAAAAAAGGGAGAGGCCAAGGTGAAAACCCGAGAAGGGCACCTTGAGACCAAAGGGGTTTTGAATTGAAAACCCAAGAATGGGCAATTCAAATTGTTAATTGAAGGGGAGGCATGTAATAGTCTTGCTATGCCCAAATCAACAAGACGTTACATCTTGGGGCATCAACGAAGTCTTCTAAGTCTGCCAAACACGCATTAAGTTCAAAAGGGATCCTCGAGAAGATTTGTGCAGAGAAGCTCATGATATGATATCTGGGGCACCTATTTTCGTCTTATTCATTTCATATTTTAGCAAAATTTACTGCTTTTGATTAATTTGTTCATTTCTCTTTTAGTAAATCGGCTATCTTAACTTATTCTCGTCGCTTCACTTTTTGTCAAAATTTGATCTTTTGATCAACTTATTCATTTCGAGCTTTACTCTCAATGAAATTCCATTTTGTCCATTGTGATGATCTTTTTCAAGCATTTTTCATTGAAATAACGATTAATGGACTATTAATGTTTAAAAGGAGTTTTGCATACGACTCTGAAAACTTCTAAATATTACAAGAACCTGAAGTGAGACCACTATTCAGAACTAATCAGGTTCAGGGGTTGGGAGTGATTTAAGAAAGATTGATTTAAATTGGGACCATCTCCTCGCATCTTCTGTCAAAGTACCATCCAAGCAAGAGGACAGCGTAATACGTCAGTGTTAGAGATGAACAACGAGCAACGACACCTTAAATAAGAAGGATCATTCTCATAACATTCTACATTCATGCAAATGTCATCCATAATACATTTAGTTAAGAGCATTAGATTAATTCTGATCATTGCGTCCTAATCATTTGGCATAAACATAAGCATAAGAAATCGAGTCTACAGGATAGGTCCCCAAGAGGACGGTGTAGCAATATCAAAGATTACAGATCTTGTCTCACTGAAGTTGCAGTAGAGCAGATCAAAACAAACCTTATCTCCTGAGTTACAAATGAGTAGGTTGAAGATACAAGTCTTATCTCCTGAAGTTGCGATGGAAGCAGCATCAAGATAGCGAGATCTTATTTCCCTGAAGTTGTAGTGGAACAGATTGAAGCTGAATTATCAGATCTTATCTCTTTGAAGTTGCAGTAGAGCAGATCAAAACAAACCTTATCTCCCTGAAGTTGCAGTGGAGCAAGTTGAAGATACAAGTATTATCTCCCTAAAGTTGCAGTGGAGCAGACTGAAGATAGCAGATCTTATTTCCCTGAAGTTGCAGTGGAACAGATTGAAGTTGAATTATCAAGTCTTATCTATCTGAAGTTGCAATAGAGCAGATCAAAACAAGCCTTATCTCCCTGAACCTACAGTGGAGCAGGCTGAAGATACAAATCTTATTTCCCTGGAGTTATAGTGGAGTGAATCAAAGCGACAATCCCTACACCCCTGAAGTTGCTGTGGGTCAAAACAAGGCCACTCGAAGAACAGAAACATCAAAGAAGTCAAGACTCGGTGAAACTAGGCAAAATTGGCTCTTTTGAAGTCTTTGCTCCATTCTCATTACACGACAATGAGCAAAGAGGGGCAGCTGTAACAGCCAATTTTGGCCCGAGTAAAAAAAGAAACAAAAACAAACCCTTAACAGTCCATTATTAAGAGTTCATTTACAAATTAAACCAGCCCAATAATGAAACCCTAGCCCAATTTGTACCAGCTCGTTTCAAAGAAAAAATAGAAGCAGCCACCCTCTAGCCTCAAGGTCGGCCGCCGACCTTTCACCTCCCCCACACAGCCACCATGCACGCCAATCAGCGGCTACCCACGCCTCTGTCAACATCATCCACGCGTCTCTGACACCTGCAAAGACGAGGAAGACACGCAACAACACCAAACAAAGAGAAAAATGACAAAAGTAATAGAGGCTACACGCAAATAGCAGAGAAGACAAAATGAAAAAAACAAAAGTAACAGAAAAATAAAATGGAAAAGAACAAATCTGAATCTGTAAAAATCGGTTATAAAAACCGAAGTAAAGCTTTGTATTTTCCTCCTCCGGGATTTTTTAAGAACTATCAGAAATCAAAGAAACAAAAATTATAAGGTTGTTTTTTAATTTTCTCTGTTTTATTTTCTTGGATTTAACACTGTTTCTTTTACTCTTTTTATTTTTTTTACTTATTGTTTTTCGAAATCTAATACAAATACTAATAATAAAACGAAAATAAACAAAAACGAGGGAACCAGACCTGAGCCCGCAGACGCGTCATCGGAGAACTCGTGCCATTGTCGCAATCGGGTTCGAAAATGGGGTTCTCTGTTTTCTTTTTAAAAGGGAGTTTCAAAAGAGGCTAAAAGAGCCCAGCCTTGGACATCGTCGGCCACTGATTTGGAGGTGGTACGACGGTGCAATGGGTGACGGAAATGAAGCCCAATCTTCGGGCAAAAATGGAGGAGAGAAACTGAATTTTTTTTTTTGAAAAGAGCAGGGTCAGAAATGAAGAAAAGGGTGAAGTTTTAGGTTTAAATACCCCCGTGAAACGGCGCCGTTTGCGATAAAGGGGATCTGCGCACATCCCTTAAAATGGATAATTGCGCTCTCGGTCCCCCCTTTTTGCGGCGCTAGTTGATCAAGTCCCCTTTCGCGTTCTTTTTTTTAAAAAATCTTACCCCATTATTTCTACTGGGTTTAAATCTGGTCCCTGTCCTTTTTCCACTTGGATTTATTGCAATTTTGATCCTCACTATTTTATTCTGATTTCAATTTAGTTTCCGTCCTGTTTAAAAGGTTTATATATTTATTTTCTTCAGATTTGTATTATTATTATTATTATTATTTATTTCGAGTTTTTGTATATTATTTTTATTAAATTACATATATATTGTTTATTTTAATCTTTTTTTGACACCATTTTAAAATTATTTCACCTATTACTTATTTTTTATTATGTATTCTTCACTTAAAATTGTTTTGTTAATTATTTGAATTGTTTTATGTGTTATTTCTTTTAAAATTGTTTAATTCATTGCCCTTTGACTATTAATATTAATACTTAAATCGTGTAAGCTATGTGATTATTATTCTTGCATGTATTATGATTTGTTTGTTCGTATTTCCATATCTTTGATATTATCATTGTCATTATTATTGTTCATATTATTGTTCCATTATTATTATTGTAGGGCCCAAAATTTGCCCGGGCCCATTAGCCTACCACACCATAATTAAAACAAAAAAACCAAAAAAAAAACTAATAATTAACAGTCTTTTAAATGTCCATTACAGTAGCCCAATTGGCAAAACAATCACACAGGCCCGAAACCCAAACTTGCCTAAGCCTAGCCCAATACACAAACCCTAACCTAAAACCAGAAAAAAGAAAAACCCTAAGGAGCCAGCGCCGCAGCAGCCACACATGCGCGCCACGCCTCTGCAGACAAACTGACCAGACACCACGGTGCCACTTTGTACTGTGAAAATAAGGACGAACGACAGCCAACAAATAGCAGCAGAGAGAAACAAAAAAAAAAAGACAAGTATTTTTATTTTTTATTTTTTATTTCGATTTTCGGCTTTAAAAAGCCTGAAATCAACCACTGTAAGGGGCTCTTCTTCACGATTTTACGCACAGATACGAAGAAAATATCTATAAAAACAAGAAAAGTTTCGAGGTTTTTTCTTGGTGCTTTCAATATCAGTTTTTTTATTTCTTTCGACGCATAAAAAACGAAAAGGAGAAGGGTCAGAGAGATACCTGAGTCGGTCGGTGTCTTCTCCAATGCATATTGCTGGAGCCCAAACGCCTCGGAACCCATGAGGGTTCGGACAAGGTTTCGAGGGCAATGAAAGCCTCCTATTTATGTATTTTTCCCCTTTATTTTTAGAAAACGTAGGACTCAAAAGTTTCTTTTTAAAAAATAAGAGGGGCTTAAAAAAGAGTGGGGGCGAAAAGGCCCGATTTTGCATCTCCGGCCACCGCCCACGGTGGAGCTATGGCGGAGGATGCGGCCGGATATTCGGTCAGAAAAGGGGAAGGAGAGAGACCCTCCTTTAAATTTTTTTTTAGAAAGGGTTTCAAAATAAATAAAAAAATTGATTTTCTTAGTTTTATAACGGTACCAAAACGGTGCCGTTTTGGCTAAGCCTCTATACATCAAACGACGCCGTTCTCCCATCATAACCCGCGTGTTGACCCGACCCAGGGGAAAGATCCGCGCGTTTCAGTCCAGGAAGGGATATTTGCACTTTCAATCCTTCCCTGTTTCATGGTATTTTAATTAAGTCATATATGTATTTCTATATTCTTAATTTTGCACTCAAATTCGCGCGCCTTTTCAAATCGGTCCAACTTGAACGCAGCGTTTTTGAACTTCGAAAATATTGCTGTTTTAGCCCTTGTTTGTTTGCGCGTATTTCAATCCGATCCTCGCATATGTTAAAATGATTTTTTTAAAATAGACTTTTAATTTTGTTTTTGTTTCAATTAAGTACCTTTTTTTGTTTTCATATGCAATCCATGCATTTTTTTAGTTTAACTCATTCGTTAATTAGATTTTAAACTATTCTACCATATGATATAAAAAATATATATTATACTATTTGTTTTTTTAACTATTGTTTATAGGTATTATTTATTTTAACATGTTTTAATATAAGGTTTATTAAAATTTGTTTTACTATTTATTAAAAATAATTATGTATTATCTACTCTAAACTTTTACATATATTATTTATTTTAGATTCGTTTTCATATTATATAGTTTTTTTTTTACATCATTTGTTTTAAACTTATTTATTAATGGATTTAGGTTCATTTCCTATGATTAGTTATTTATTATTTTGCTCCATTTTCTTCAATTGCTAATGTCGAAATTGTGTTATATGATTATTGCTATTGTATGGATGATAAATTGTTAATTTATAACTAATAATTATTTGTGATTCATTATTTGTAATATTTGATGTATCGATTGATATCTTACTTTGTATATTAGTATTCCATTGTACCTTATGAAAGATGTTGTGTTTAATATCGTTCCAGTTTTAAAATCATTCCATTCAAATATTTTCAAAATAAGGCAATATTTGTGCGTTTGGAAATTCGAAGAAATCGTGCCCAATCGTGCTGGGTGTGGTTTTTTTTGTTTGACCAAATAAATGAATATCCTTTCAAATTTCGTCCATATTTTCAAAGTAAGGTAATATTTGTGCATTTGGAAATTCGAAGAAATCGTGTGCCCAATCGTCTTTGGGTTGTGGTTTTTGTTGTCCAAATAACCAAATACCCTTTCAAAATTTCAATACATGTGCTTGGAGAATTTTGGGGATGATCTCGAATTCGAGGACTCAGATTGTCGTGTCCAATCGTGCTGGATGTGATACTTTATTCCTTCGGAACAAGGGAATCTTAATATTCAATCACGTTATTTAAAATTATAGAAAAAAGAACAGTATTTCAAAATCATTTCAAACTTTTCAACATTAGGACATCAATTAATCAATTTGGTACCAATTTTGGGCGTTGCGAGGGTGCTAATCCTTCCTCGCACGTAACTGACTCCTGAACATGTTTTCTTCTGGAAATTCGTAGACCAAAATTTATTTTATAGGTGACCCGATCACACCTAAACAAAAAGGATTAGTGGCGACTCCATATTTTTTAAAGTCGATTCCAGTTTTTCAAACTAAAAAAAAATGGTTTCGACAGTTATTATTATTGTTATTCATGCATGTTAATATTTTAGATTAATGATTCCAATGTTATGTATTATGTGTACTATGTTATCGTTACGCCAAATTCATGCCACATTACCATTATTCGTCGAGCATAACCCCCATTCACGCTTTAAATAATGTTTCTTTAAAACATAATCTAAATTTTTTTTATAAATTTCATAAAAAAAAACAAAGTTTTCAAAATAAGGCAATATTCTATGTTTGGAAACCCGAGAGATTGTGCCCTACGTACTGGGTTTCAGTTTTTTCGCTTGGCCAAACAATCGAATATCCTTTTGATATATTTTAATGCATGAGTCTCGGGAATATTGAAGATGATCTTAGATTCGAGGATTTAAATTATCGTGTCCTAACGTACTGGATGTGATATTTTGTTCCTTCGGAACGAGAAAATATTAATATTCAATTCAAGAAAATTCAAATTTTAATATTCAATCCGAGAAAATTCAAACATTTCTAAACGAGATTAAATTTTTGAATTCTTTTTAAAATTTTCAACTTTTGACATTGAGACATTAATTAATTAATTTGGTACCAATTTTGGGCGTGACGAGGGTGCTAACCCTTCCTCGCACGTAACCGACTCCCGAACCCGTTTTCTCGAATTTCGTAGACCAAAAACACTGTTTTAGTAAACCAAAACGTTTTATTAAAACAAAGGTGATCCGATCACACCAAATAAAGATCGGTGGCGACTCCCGTTTTATTTTCGTTTTCAAAACTCAAGTCGATTCCTGTTTTCAAAAAAATTGTTTCGACAAACTACATATACTAGCTTTACAATTCTTTTGATTTAGGTCAAATCAATTTTTTTTAATTCAATTATCTAATATCTGGCAAAACCAATCAAAATTGTTTTTCAAAGTTTGATGATGACAGGACTATACAAACTTTTCAATGTATAGCTATGGTATTAGAAGTACGTATTTGGTTGTTAATTTAGTGTACATGGTTTAGTTAAAAACCAAAATTCATGATATCAACCTCGCTGTTTGCTTTATTTACATATGTTTCGATTTATGCATGTTTTGATTAGTTGAATACGTGAATTACATTTGTGTATTAAACTTTATTGTTTGATTAAGTGTACGGTTTATGTGTAATGGTATGGTTTGAAGGTAGTCAAGTTTTGAACTTTATGTCACGATTATTTTTATTATGAGATTAAAGTTACAACTTTAATGGATGCTAGATAAATGATTCAATTAATATTCTTGAAAACTATAATAGTATAAATGATTCAGTTAATAGTTAAAGAATAAGGTTTTTTGGTTTCTGATGGTGTCATTTAGACTTTTATTTTGGTTATTTCCACAAACATAACACAATCAGAAATTTCAGTTTTAAACTTTGACTGTTATGAAAATATTAAATTTCACGATTGGTAAGTTTATATATATATTGTAACACCCTTAACACGTATCCGTCGCCGGATTAGGGTCACAAGGTATTACTGAACACAAATGCAGATTCGAACATTCACACGAGTCATATTCATATATATATATATTTAAAGCATATAACTAATTAACTATTAAACTTATATTCTTATTCATATTATACATATGGATCATACCTCTAATTTACCCGAAACCATACTATGTATACAATCATATTTTCAAACAAATAAACATGCCACAAAGCTATGTAATATATACATACTTTATTAAACACATACTCGAATCATATGCACATCATCTTAATAATATTCGAATACCTAACATAAATTAAACACATTACTTCAGATTTCTGTGCATGCTTATACACGGCTTAATGTCCATAAGCAAATACACAAGATAAAACATATACATTGAAACTCTCATAATTCAAGATATATAAACCGAAATTATAATCCTACAAGAACATATATATACATCTTGACCGAATATGCCAACCAAATTTTATTCAACAATCACTCATTTCAGCTTCCAAAACCCAACTTGAAACTTTTAAGATTACCTCATAACAAAACATATTTATAATCCAAATATGATAAACACACATAACATGATTAAGAACACAAAGCATGGAAACAATTTACATTAAGAGTAAGCCATTTTCGCATGGCTGTAATATATACAATAACAAAATTCATAGTTCAAAACATAGTCTAGCCTATACATGCCTTAAGCTCAGAAATTCAACATTTAAGGTACCAAAACAAGTCGATAGTGTGGATGACTTTGATGATGATCCCTTGAGCTCGTAGCTTGATCAAAATCTATAAAACAGAGTAAAAAGACACACACAAGGTAAGCTAACTAGCTTAGTAAGTCTTAAGCATTTAAAATAATTCAATTAAACACTCAATCATTTTAGATCAAATACTTATCATCAATCAATCTTTAACAAAACACATATGGATTATCATTGCTGAACTCTATTACTTCATTTAACTTAACATACATCAATATCTTGCCTTTAACAAATGGATCACCATTTCGGCACAAGGTTCAAATAGAAAGTATCAACTTTCAACCATCTATTCATTTCGTACGCATAACATTCGATAAGGACACTTACAAATATATATAAACACTTATCCATTTATTATTTCATAGATCCAAGTATTCAATAACAATGTGACAACAATATAACCACATAACCAAAGGGCCGATTATACATATATAGTCATTAGTCACATTTTTTCCCAACAAAATTCACATATCTATAATTTCCTAATTGCTTGAATATAGAAATTCAATTAACTTACTCACAAGCACTTACCTATATGGCCGAATATAAATAACTTGTATTATCAACTTACTTGTCCAATGAACACATCACGTTATACTCACCTAATCCACAAGTTGATATTTTATCACTGGTATAAAAACACCGCTAGGCAAAAGCTCCAATTTCACACCAAGACAAAGCCCTAGACCCAAGGTCTGATATCTATTCACCGGCAATAAGCCTGCTAGGCATAAAGCCCGAAAAATTCACCAGCCCGAGGCTTGCTAGGCTCAAAGCTCGAATAGTAATACTCAAAGATATCTCCCATGAACTATTTCATATATTGAACCTCTTTCTCATTGAAATCTCATCGTACAAATATTCAAATAACTTCTAACATTCAAATAATTCCACCAAATCACACATTATACTTAGCCAAATTCGGCAATTACATATATAATCACAATGGTTTCAATTTTAACATTTACTAAATTACATAAATAATTTACGACATATATTTGCTTAGAGACTTACCTCGAATATCGTTTGACAACAAAGACCGGCTATTCAATTATCTTCGTTTTTCCCCGATCCAAATCCGTTTTCTTTTGTTCTTGATCTAAACATATTTAAAATAGGCTCATTTAAAAACATTTACATTCAATTTAATCCTAAAATACATAAATAGGCAAAATACCCTTTTGCCCCTAATGTTTATAACTTTTTCAATTTAGTCCTCAAGACATATAACACAAAATACATGAAATTTGATTACAATTCTTTAAGGCCGAATACTCATCATGCTTATATAAGTTCATACAAGTCATTTATTTTGCATTTTAATCTCTCAACTATTTATTTTCACAATTTAAGCTATCACACTTCATATCATATATAAATTTCATACTTTAAACATGATAATCTAAGACATATATTTCTATTCTTCCATCAAACACAACAAATCACCAACATTCATCAAGAACCGAATCTAAAACACACTTTTAAACTAAAATTTCCACATGGGTTTGTTAATATTCAAGGTAACCAACTCAAACATATAAAGAAATCACAAAAATCATGTTAAATCTCTAACCTTAAAGGACATGCAATGACCGAAAGTTAGGAGCTTGAGTTCCCTCTTTTCTTTGTAAATTTTCGGTAATGAAGAACAAAAGAATAAAAGATGAACACTCCTTCATCCTTTTTTTTTTGTTTTTTCTTTATTTACTCATATAAAATAATATTACTAAAATCCCACTTACTAAACACTTACATAAAATATAATAAATAGCCATCATACCGTCCACTTACTCAAACTATAGGTAATTTGACATGCAAACCCATACATGCAAGCAATTAGTCAATTAAACCCTTCCAATTTAAGAGGCTACTTTTACCTTTTTAATAATTTAATCCTTTGTCTTAAATTAGTCAGACAAACAAGCAAATTTTCTTATGAAACTTTCACACATATTAATTCATATATAATTATCACAGAAAATACTATTTTAATTATTATTCGAACTTGAATTCGTGGTCCCGAAACCACCGTTCCGATTAGGGTCAAA
Organism: Gossypium sturtianum; assembly: GCA_025698515.1. NCBI lineage: Eukaryota > Viridiplantae > Streptophyta > Magnoliopsida > Malvales > Malvaceae > Gossypium > Gossypium sturtianum. The sequence goes on from CM046952.1 coordinate 73,873,382, forward strand.
TTCGGACAGTTACATATATATATTACAATAACTTAAAGGTTGTGTGCATGTAACTTAGGTTACGTTAGTATTGATCGACCCAAAGGAATTTAATATTTAAAAAAAGTACATGTACAACTGTGGTAATAAACATGTGACGATTATTCGATTTTACACGTGAGCAATAAATCGGCCCAAAGGAAGATTTATTGTTCAACATATTTTTATTGTCAGTCTTTGATTACTACTATAAGATATCACTTACAAGTTAATATTTTTGTCCAAAGATGAAATATTAATGGAGTGTCCGATATCTTGAGATGGGATTTACTTTTATTCAAATTATTTTGGTTTAAATTTGAAATATTTTGAAACAAATAAATTTAGATTTTGGCATTGGGATTTAATTAAGGATATCTAATATTTTAAATTGATTAGTTGAAACAAGATGCCACCAAAATGACCTTTTTTGCGTAGATGAATTTTTAAAATATCAAGATGATTATATGCTTTTGTGATTCATGCGTTTATTAATTGACCCAAAGGTAAGTTAATATTTGGGAAAATGTCAACAACATCTATGGTGATAAATGTGTGGTAATTATGAGGTAATTTATGTGAGCAATAAGAAAGTCTAAAGATTGATTCATTGTTTGACATAATTTATTGATATGACAAGAGTATCGCTTACTATTAATATTACTGTCAAAAGACTTCATATTAATGTTTTGTTTGGTATCTTGAGATGAGATTAGCCTATTTTGAATTTATTGTTTACTTATGAATATTCATGTGAGCTTGTTTTTAACTATTTTTTTTCTATATTCAGCTAGTTCATCTTCTGCTGCCACAATATCTGCTAATATAAATTATATTCTCATGCTTATTGGGAATAACTTCAAGGAATGAAAAAAAAACACTTATAGTGCTTGGTTGTATGGACATAGACCTTGCATTAAGGGAAGAACAACCTGTACCTCTCACTACAGAAAGCAACCCTGAAGCTAAAAGGGATTTTGAGAGGTGGGATCGTTCAAATCGCAAGAGTCTAATGATCATTAAGAGCAACATTCCTAAAGCCTTTAAGGACACAGAATCTAAAGAGATTACTCAGGCAAATGGTTTTCTTGACGAACTTGAGAAATATTGTAACATCCTGAAATTCAAAATTTATGTGTTGTATTATACCATGCGATAGGTTAGTTTAAAATATTAATTGTGTATGTTTAGGGGTCCTAAGAAGGTTCGGGGTTGAATTGGGCCTTAGCAAAATTTTTGTGTTTAAGCACTTCAAGGAGAGAAGGTAAATGGCATCAAGGCTTAAGGAAATAAGTGCATAGTTTGCTAGCATAAATGAGCATATGGCAAGGAGGTTATGGCATCAAGTGGAGAACATGGAGGGAAGGGGTTCAAATCCCATCTTTTGCAAATTTTGGATTTATTTTTGTACTCCTATCCCAAGTGTCAGCCATGGATGTATTTATGGTAAGGGAGACTTTTTAATTTTGGAAAGATGGCTAAGGAAATATGGTAAGGGGGGAGTGTAAGGAAAGGAGTAAATGAAAGGAGCAAGAAAGGGGATATGTTGGCCGGTTTTGGGGAGAATGTTTTGGAAAGTGTTTGGTCAATTTTTGATCCTATTGGTAAGATATGCACGGTTTTGGGGAGGGAAAAGCTTGGTAGCCGAATTTCCTTTTGGCATTTTGCAATTTTGTGTAAAATGCTTGTTCCTTTCTAGCATATTTGGTTGCTCTCTTCCAATTTCTTCTTTTTCCTTGCCGAAACTCTAAAGCTACTATTGTACACCATTTTCTCTTGTTTTGGCTGAAACTCCTAGGCCATTTATTCATCTTTTTTTCCTTTGTTTTACCGTAATCCTAATACCAATCTTACTCATTTTATTTTGAATTGCCGAATCACTCTAGCACAATTGCTCATCTTTCTCTCTTGTTCAGCCGAAACTATTAAGCTCCCTTTCTCCATCTTTTCATTTCTCTTCACAAAATTCTTCAACCTTTCTTCCTTCTTCTTTAATCCATATTTTCATAGCCGAATTTTGATCAACTTCTCTTCTCTATTTTATAAGTTGGACATTTCTTTCTTGATTAAATCAGTATTCTAGTGGATTGGCCGAACACCACATCTTAGCCGAATCATTTCTAATCTTGCGCCCAAATGATAGAAGTGGATCTATTATTGTCAAGGGACTATATCAATCGTGGATATTCACTTGTTGATTCTACAGAAATAGTGGCAAGTGGAACCATGTTGAAAGGAAAAGCGATTGGAGAACAAAAAAGGAGTGGATTTGCTACTCCTACTCCTAAGTTCAAGCGTAGAGCGGTTTCGGCAGTTCGAGATTTTCCACCGGGTTGCGGACCATCATCCGGTGAGAATAGACAAATCGTGGTCATTCACGATATCGAGAGTAAGCGTTTCAATAGATCGCTTGGTTTAGATTTAGATTTAATAAAAATCTCGTTCATTAGATTAATCGAGTACTATGTTGTCATAGGTGCCGACGATCAAGAGAGTTTAATACATACCGTAATCAGGTGTGTAATCCCATACCCTTCCAAATACATGTTTGAAATGGTGTGTAATCTCACACCGAAATTCCGTAAATCTGTGATTTAGCATCATATTAGAAATATCGATCATTGCTGTCTAAAAACTTAAAATCGGTAAAATGGTATGAATCGAGTGTTTTGCCTAAACATCGTAAATACTAAGATTTGTCAAATCGGGGATTATTTGTAAAATTGACTAAAATGCCCCTATGGGCCAAATTACGAAAATGCCCCTATGGGCCGAATTACGAAAATGCCCCTATGGGCTGAATTGCAAAGTTCTATAATTGGCCGATTTATCGTAACAAATCTCTGGATTAATGATTGTTGTTTATATTTGTAAATATTATGCTTTATTATGTATGTTGCATTTCATAATTTTGCATGGGATGGGATAAATGTTGAAGAGAAGTGTAGCCCGGTGGCATTGCCACAAAAATGTTTGTTATTATGTTTCACTATGATTCCGGTGGCTGGGCCACAATCAAAATATATTATAAATGGCAATTTGCCTGCGATTGGTGTGTTTGGTGGGGTGGGTTGACTTGATCCCCACAGGTGTGATGGGATGGTACAGGTGGTGTGTAGCGGAAGGATTACTAGGATGGGTTGGGTTACATATATATATTTTTTCATTTATACATTGTTATGTAAATGGGTTTAGGCCCAAGATATTGCTATAAGGGTTCAAGCCCAGTGGACAACGGTAAGGGGATTATACACTGAGTTCTAGTAACTCACCCCTTTTTCTTTAACCCTTGTAGGTAATGCTCAATGAAGTGGACTTGGGCCATGGATGACTCGGTGGAGGCCATACTTCAGAAATGGTTTTTATTGAACTTTAGATTTTTATTTCCGTTCACTTTAGTACTTTTAGTATTTTGGGTTTTTATGTTGTAATAAGGCCTCTGGAATATTTTATTTTTGCTTTATGTTTAACAAACTTATTATCTTGCATAAATTATTTTAAATGGGAATTTTACTAAAAACTTAAATAAAGATTTCCCAAAATAGATTAACAAATGGGTTTCATAACAAACTTTTACAAATATTTTAACTTGGAAATTTTCTCTCAAATTATCAATAATATTTTCAAAAGTCATGGTTTATAAGATCTTTAGTTCAAATTATCGAATTATCAATCAACCTTCGAGGTTAGTAGTATTTTATCAAATATTTCAAATCAAACTTGTTTTCTTGATTATAAAATAATAACTATTTTAGTTCGAATAAAAAGGATTTAACATGTTTTTCTCATGTGACATGTCTGATCCAGTCATAACATATGGGCTGGGTTTGGGGTGTTACATTTTATGGTATCAGAGCCCGGTTGCAAAACTCGACTGTGGTTTGGGTTCAAAAACATTTTCCAAAGCTTTTTAAAATCTTAATTTATACATGCATGTTCTAAAGGAAGTATGGCACCACGGGTATCCGCACACAAGTCAAGTAAGTATATGTTATCATTTTATGATTATGATTATTGTGGTATGATCAGTAGAAATACTTTAGAACTTTTAGTTTTAGGAGTGAAACTATAGAGATTGAGACTATAGGATGCGTTTTACGAAAATGACTTTACTTCTTATACTTCATAAAATATTGTTTAATAAACACTGAAATAGCATACTAATTCATAAGACTCTTAATCAGATTAAATCGAATTAGCAAATATGAGCGCTAGAGGACGTGGACGCGGTAGACGTGGCCGTGGTAGAGGCCATGGCGCTAGAGTTGTATCTGAGGCATCGGGACATATGCCGGAAATGGACGCTTTCGTCACCGTGGATCAAGGCCGGGTCACATGATCGCATGAGAGAGGACGACGCTTTGTCCCAAGCAATGTTGCGAGTTCTGGAAAGGGTTGCTGGGGGAAGAATTGGGTCAGCAGCTCGTGGGTCAATATCGGAGCGACTCAGATCGAATGGAGCTGAGGTTTTTAGTGGTATTTCGGGTGTAGCCCCAAATGTATCGGAGTACTGGCTTGAGGCGGTAGAGCGGATCATGGATGATTTGGATTGCACCACCGAGCAGAAACTGAAAGGAGTGGTATCTTTGCTGAGGGACAAGGTGTATCAGTGGTGGCTCACTGTCCGGGAAGGCACTCAGGCCGATCGTATTACCTGGGAATTCTTTAAAACCACATTTCAAGGAAAATATGTCGGGGTTAGCTATGTGGATGCCCAAAGGAAGGAATTCCTGAATCTGGTCCAAGGAGGTAAATCTGTGGCAGCGTACGAGGCAGAATTTCTGCGTCTAAGTTGGTATGCCCGGGGAATAGTACCGACTGACTACGAATGCTTTGTGCGTTTTGAGGACGGGTTGTGTGATAAATTACGGGTGCTGATAGCCTCACAGAAGGAGAGGAACTTTGCCATACTGGTGGAGAAAGCCAAGATAGTTGAAGAGGTTAAACACTCAGAGCGGCAAAACCGAGACAAGGATAGGGGCAGGAGCAAGAGAGACTCTGGGTACTCAGGTCCTGCTAGAGGCTTTCAGAAGAGGCCCAGGAATGAGGAGCCAGCTCGAACAAGAGTACAAGTTGCTACTAATCAGTTACAACCATGTGTGGATTGTGGAAAACTTCACTCGGGTGAATGCTAGAAGAGAACCGGTGGTTGTTTCAAATGTGGTTCCAAGGACCATCGACTTAGAGATTGCCCTCGACAGCCTGCTTAGACTCAGGTTATTTGTAATAATGATGCGCAGTCAGCTAGAGGCGCTCAGCATCCGTCGAGAGGTCGTGGGTCAGGTCGAGGTGGTAATGGCGTAGGACGAGGTCAGGGTGCACCAGGTAGAGGTACCGGTAATAGGGGTAACGCGGAGGCGAGATAGCCAGGTTGGGTTTACGCGGTCAGACGTCGAGAGGATGGTGATGCACCTGATGTCATAACCGGTACGTTCTTCATAGCTGATGTACCTGTTACTGCTTTGATAGATATTGGATCCACCCATTCGTATGTTGCTTGTGTTGTGTCTGGAATCTTGAACATTAGATCTGAGATTACTGCTAGAGAAACAACTGTGATTAGCCCTTTAGGACAGTCGGTGGTAGTAAATAAGTTATTTAGGGATGTGCCCTTAGAAGTTTAGGGGGAAATATTTCTGGCGGATTTGATGGAACTGCCATTCGGTGAATTTGACCTTATTTTGGGCATGGACTGGCTGGTTAAACACCGTGCGAACTTGGGACCGTGCCGCAGCGATGATACTAAGAACTTCGGAGGATAAGGAAGTGATGATGATAGGCGAAAGAAGGATCTATCTGTCTAATGTGGTATCTGCTTTAAAGGCAGAAAAGTTGGTGCGTAAGAGGTGTGGAGCGTTCTTAGCCTTCATTAGTACTTTGGATGCCAAAGAGTTGTCGGTAGATAGCGTTAGAACGGTAAAAGAGTTTTCGGACGTCTTTCCCGAGGAGCTTCCAGGATTGCCTCCGGATCGGGAGGTAGAGTTTGGCATTGAGCTGTTGCTAGGAATGGCTCCGGTGTCCATTGCTCCGTATAGAATGGCGCCGAAGGAGTTAGCGGAGCTTAAAGCTTAAATTCAGGAGTTGTTGGATCGAGGATTTATTCGACCAAGTGTGTTACCATGGGGAGCGCCATTTTTGTTCGTAAAGAAAAAGGATGGGTCGATGCATATGTGCATCGATTATAGGCAATTGAATAAGTTGACAATCAAGAACAAGTATCCGTTAACGAGGATCAATGACCTGTTCGATCAACTGTGAGGAGCTTCGGTTTTCTCGAAGATAGACTTGAGATCGGGATATCATCAGCTTAAGGTCAAGGAGGCGGATATTCACAAGACTGCATTCCAAACTCGTTATGGACATTACGAGTTCTTAGTGATGCCGTTTGGGTTGACAAATGCACCAGCTGCATTTATGGACATGATGAACCGGGTCTTCCAACCCTATCTAGATCGGTTTGTGGTGGTGTTCATAGATGACATCTTGGTGTACTCAAAGACTGAAGAAGAGCATGATTCGCATCTACGGGTTGTATTGCAGATTTTGAGAGAGAAGCAACTGTATGCCAAATTCAGTAAGTGTAAATTTTGGCTGAGGGAAGTGACCTTTTTGGGGCATGTTGTGTCTGCCGAAGGAATTAGAGTTGATCCCCGGAAGGTAGAGGCTGTTTTGGACTGGAAACCACCGAAGTCAGTGGCAAAAATCTGAAGTTTTCTAGGTTTGGCTGGGTATTATAGGCGTTTCGTTGAGGGGTTTTCGTTGATTGCTGCACCCCTAACTAAGTTGTTGCGTAAGGGAGTACCGTTTGTATGGGCAGATCAGTAGCAAGAGAGCTTTGAGAAATTGAAGAAGATTCTGACAGAAGCACAGTATTGATTCAACCTGAGGCTGGTAAGGAGTTTATTGTTTATTGTGATGCGTCACACACGGGTTTGGGATGTGTGTTGATGCAAGGGGGAAAAGTGGTGGCTTATGCATCTCGTCAATTAAGGCTACATGAGGTGAACTATCCCACTCATGATTTAGAGTTAGCTGCAGTGGTGTTTGCTCTGAAGATTTGGAGACACTATCTGTAAGGTGAGAAGTCGATTATCTATATGGATCATAAGAGTCTGAAGTACCTCCTTACCTAGAAGGAGTTGAATTTAAGACAACGGAGGTGGATAGAAATATTGAAGGATTATGACTTCTCAATCGAGTATCATCCCGGAAAGGCTAACGTAGTGGCAGATGCATTGAGTCATAAGGTGATATCAGATTTGAGAGCGATGTTCGCTCATCTCAGTCTTTATGAAGATGGTAGCCTGTTAGCAGAACTTCAGGTGAAGCCTGTTTGGGTAGGCCAGATTAAGGAAAATCAATTGATAGATGAAGCATTGGGTTCTCGACTTCAGCAAGTGGAAGGTGATGAGATAGGGGATTTTGGATTGAATAGTGATGGAGTATTGTGTTTCTGCGAAAGAGTTTGTATGCCCAAAGATTCGGAATTGAGGCAAATGATTCTACAAGAGGCGCATAGTAGCCCATATGCTATGCACCCCGGGGGAAATAAGATGTACCGAGACCTCCGTGAGCAATACTGGTGGCCAGGGTTGAAGTGGGAGGTTACTGATTTCGTGAGCAAGTGCTTAACATGTCAGCAGGTGAAGGCAGAACATCAACTGCCGTTGGGGCTGCTGCAACCGGTGAAAATTCCATTATGGAAATGGGAAAAGATAACGATGGACTTTGCTAGTGGGTTACCCTTAACGCCTACTAAGAAAGATTCCATTTGGGTAATAGTGGATCGGTTGACGAAGACTGCTCATTTCCTACCTGTTCATACGGATTATTCATTGCAGAAGTTGGCCAAGTTGTATGTAGCAGAGATTGTAAGGTTACATGGGGTACCAGTGTCTATTATATCGGACAGGGACCCTAGGTTTACATCACGGTTTTGGAAGGTTTTACATGAAGCTTTGGGTACAAGGTTAAATTTCAGTACGGCATTTCATCCGCAGACAGATGGTCAGTCGGAGAGAGTGATCCAGATTCTAGAAGATATGTTAAGAGGCTGTGTGATCAACTTCAGGGGTAGTTGGGAGGATTTCCTACCATTGGCAGAGTTTGCATACAACAACAGCTATCAATCCAGCATCCAAATGGCACCCTACGAGGCGTTGTATGGTCACAGGTGTCGTACTCCTACTTGCTGGACTGAGTTGGGGGAACGACAGTTGTTGGGTCCTGAGTTGATCTCGGAGACGGAGGAAAAATTTAAGGTAATTCAGGCACGGTTAAAAGAAGCTTCGGATAGACAAAAATTATACGCGGATCTGAAGCGTAAGGATATAGAGTTTGCGGTGGGAGATCGGGTCTTTCTGAAGGTCTCACCTTGGAAGAAGATCTTTAGATTTGGACGGAAGGGCAAGTTGAGCCCTAGGTTCATCGGACCATACCGTGTACTGAAACGTGTTGGGCCAGTGGCTTATCAGCTTGAGTTACCTCCGGAGCTAAGTCAGATACATAATGTATTCCATGTCTCTATGTTAAGGCGTTATCGTTCAGATCTGTCTCATGTCGTACCAGTGGAAGAAGTTGAGTTAAGACCTGACTTGTCTTTTGAAGAGGAGCCAGTACAGGGATATTAAGGTACTAAGAAGGAAGTCGGTTCCGTTAGTCAAAATATTATGTCGTAATCACGGATCAGAGGAAGCTACATGGGAGCCAGAGGACGCGATTCGGCAGCAAAATCCTTATCTCTTTTAATCAGGTAAAATTTCGAGGCCGAAATTTCTTTAAGGGGGTAGAATTGTAACATCCTGAAATTCAAAATTTATGTGTTGTATTATACCATGCGATAGGTTAGTTAAAAATATTAATTGTGTATGTTTAGGGGTCCTAAGAAGGTTCGGGGTTGAATTGGGTCTTAGCAAAATTTTTGTGTTTAAGCACTTTAAGGAGAGCAGGTAAATGGCATCAAGGCTTAAGGAAATAAGTGCATATTTTGCTAGCATAAATGAGCATATGGCAAGGAGGTTATGGCATCAAGTGGAGAGCATGGAGGGAAGGGATTCAAATCCCATCTTTTGCAAATTTTGGATTTATTTTTGTACTCCTATCCCAAGTGTCGGCCATGGATGTATTTATGGTAAGGGAGACTTTTTAATTTTGGAAAGATGGCTAAGGAAATATGGTAAGGGGGGAGTGTATGGAAAGGAGTAAATGAAAGGAGCAAGAAAGGGGATATGTTGGCCGGTTTTGGGGAGAATGTTTTGGAAAGTGTTTTGGTCAATTTTTGATCCTATTGGTAAGGTATGCACGGTTTTGGGGAGGGAAAAGCTTGGTAACCGAATTTCCTTTTGGCATTTTGCAATTTTGTGTGAAATGCTTGTTCCTTTCTAGCATATTTGGTTGCTCTCTTCCAATTTCTTCTTTTTCCTTGCCGAAACTCTAAAGCTACTATTGTACACCATTTTCTCTTATTTTGGCCGAAACTCCTAGGCCATTTATTCATCTTTTTTTCCTTTGTTTTACCGTAATCCTCAAACCAATCTTACTCATTTTCTTTTGAATGGTCGAATCACTCTAGCACAATTGCTCATCTTTCTCTCTTGTTTAGCCGAAACTATTAAGCTCCCTTCCTCCATCTTTTCATTTCTCTTCACAAAATTCTTCAACCTTTCTTCCTTCTTCTTTAATCCATATTTTCATAGCCGAATTTTGATCATCTTCTCTTCTCTATTTTACAAGTTGGACATTTCTTTCTTGATTATATCAGTATTCTAGTGGATTGGCCGAACACCACATCTTAGCCGAATCATTTCTAATCTTGTGCCCAAACGATAGAAGTGGATCTATTATTGTCAAGGGACTATATCAATCGTGGATATTCGCTTGTTGATTCTATGGAAATAGTGGCAAGTGGAACCGTGTTGAAAGGAAAAGCGATTGGAGAACAATAAAGGAGTGGATTTGCTACTCGTACTCCTAAGTTCAAGCGTAGAGCGGTTTCGGCGGTTCGAGATTTTCCACCGGGTTGCGGACCATCATCCGGTGAGAATAGACAAATCGTGGTCATTCACGATATCGAGAGTAAGAGTTTCAATAGATCGCTTGGTTTAGATTTAGATTTAATAAAAATCTCGTTCATTAGATTAATCGAGTACTATGTTGTCATAGGTGCCGACGATCAAGAGAGTTTAATACTTACCGTAATCAGGTGTGTAATCCTGTACCCTTCCGAATACATGTTTGAAATGGTGTGTAATCTCACACCGAAATTCCGTAAATCTGTGATTTAGCATCATATTAGAAATATCGATCATTGCTGTCTAAAAACTTAAAATCGGTACAATGGTATGAATTGAGTATTTTGCCTAAACATCGTAAATACTAAGATTTGTCAAATCGGGGATTATTTGTAAAATGATTTAAAATGCCCTATATGGGCCGACTACGAAAATGCCCCTATGGGTCGAATTACGAAAATGCCCCTATGGGCCGAATTGCAAAGTTCTATAATTGGCCGATTTATCATAACAAATCTCTGGATTAATGATTGTTGTTTATATTTGTAAATATTATGCTTTATTATGTATGTTGCATTTCATAATTTTGCATGGGATGGGATAAATGTTGAAGAGAAGTGTAGCCCGGTGGCATTGACACAAAAATGTTTGTTATTATGTTTCACTATGATTCCGGTGGCTGGGCCACAATCAAAATATATTATAAATGGCAACTTGCCTGCGATTGGTGTGTTTGGCGGGGTGGGTTGACTTGATCCCCACAGGTGTGATGGGATGGTACGGGTGGTGTGTAGCGGAAGGATTACTAGGATGGGTTGGGTTGCATATATATTTTTTTTCATTTATACATTGTTATGTAAATGGGTTTAGGCCCAAGATATTGCTATACGGGTTCAAGCCCAGTGGACAACGGTAAGGGGATTATACACTGAGTTCTAGTAACTCACCCCTTTTTCTTTAACCCTTGTAGGTAATGCTCAGTGAAGTGGACTTGGGCCATGGATGACTCGGTGGAGGCCATACTTTAGAAATGGTTTTTATTGAACTTTAGATTTCTATTTCCGTTCACTTTAGTACTTTTACTATTTTGGGTTTTTATGTTGTAATAAGGCCTCTGAAATATTTTATTTTTGCTTTATGTTTAACAAACTTATTATCTTGCATAAATTTTTTTAAATGGGAATTTTACTAAAAACTTAAATAAAGATTTCCTAAAATAGATTAACAAATGGATTTCATAACAAACTTTTACAAATATTTTAACTTGGAAATTTTCTCTCAAATTATCAATAATATTTTCAAAAGTCATGGTTTATAAGATCTTTAGTTCAAATTATCGAATTATCAATCAACATTCGAGGTTAGTAGTATTTTATCAAATATTTCAAATCAAACTTGTTTTCTTGATTATAAAATAATACCTATTTTAGTTCGAATAAAAAGGATTTAACATGTTTTTCTCATGTGACATGTCTGATCCAGTCATAACGTATGGGCCAGGTTTAGGGTGTTACAAATATTTTGCCAAAAACGATAAGGTTGAGATGACATCACATTTGACTTTTTTGATATCTATGAAGTATAATGGGAAAGGAAACGTGAGGGAGTACATTATTGAGATGTTCTATGTTGCTTCAAGACTTAAGACACTTAAGATCGAACTTTCTGAGGAATTTTTTGTTCTTATGGTTTTGGTATCGCTTGCTGCACATATTAACCAATTTAAAATTAGTTACAACTGTCAAAAGGAGAATTTGACTCTAAATGAACTCATTTCTCATTGTTTGCAAGAGGAAGAAAGGTTGAAACATGACAACAACTTACATTCTAAATAGAATATCCACTAAAGTAGTTTTAGAAACACCTTATGAGCTTTGGACAGGTCGAAAGCCTAGTCTAAAACACTTTCACATTTATGGATGCCTAGTTGAGACAAGACCTTATAGGCCACATGAAAAGAAATTGGACTCTAAAACAGTGAACAATTGGTTTATTGGTTATTCTGAGCGATCAAGGGGCTATGAGTTTTATGATCCCACAATTAGGAATATTTTTGAGATGAGAACTGCAACATTTTTTGAGGATGTTGAGTTTGGAGGGAGAAATATGTAACAACCCATTTTTAGTCAAATCAGAGCAGTGGTATTGGGACCACAAATCTGAAGTCAAAATATTTATTTTATTATTATTTTAATGTTTACGGTATGATTGAATGATTGTGTGAAAATTTCGTTAAGAAATTATATCGTTTGGTTGGTCAATTTGATAAAAAGGACTAAATCGCGTAAAGTGCAAAAGTGGAGTTATATTAGCTAAAAGTATTAAATAGCTATAAAACCTTAGAGTAATGGTGCTTATGTTGTAATTAGACCATTAATGGCATGAGTGGACATTTATAGACATATATTAAGGTGTTTAAATGGTTTTATAATAAGGTTAAATTAGTAATTTATTTATAAGGTTAATTAAAACAAAACAAAAGCAAATTTTTGTCCATCTTTCTCACCATAGCCGAAAATTGAAGAGAAGAAAAGTCTTTTTCTTTAGGGATCATTCGGCCAAGCTATTTTGGGCAATTAAGGTACGATTTTTGTCCCTTTTTAATGATTTCTATGTTTTTGAAATCGTTGCAGCTAGTACTTGTAACACCCCTAACCCGTATCCGTCACCGGATTAGGGTTACGAGGTATTACCGGTCATAACACAGTTCATACAGATATTCATTACATTTCACAACTCAAAATTCAATCACATCAATGCTCGTAACTTAATCAAATATCGATTCTTAAAATCATAACATTTATAACATTGGATAATCAAAACATAATCCAACATATATCAAAACATATCATATACAGAACATATAACAAAACAACTATTCTATTAGTTGATCGAATATCAAACCTATTATTATATAGCTTTTGCACATGTACAAATTAAACATCAAACGAACTATATTTCTGTAACACCCCATACCCGAGTCCGAGGCTTAGACCGGATACGAGAAATTACTATGCTTGAACTTGCTTAATCATGACATTACGGGCTATAAAATTTCGTTCCGAAATTAAAACTTCTCATTCTTAAACAATTCGTACATTTCATAGGCCTACGAGGCCTTAAACTCGTACTGGTAAACTTTCGGAACCTTATCGAAAAACTTTTCTTTGAAACAGGGGTTACACGCCCGTGTAATATAAGACACGCCCGTGCATAGGCATACACGCCCATGTCCTCAGATCGTGCCCTAAAACTCAGTATTCTGCCAATTTCCACACGGCCATGACACGCCCGTGGACTTAGACCGTGTACTACATCTTGATATACTGACTTATTTCACACGACCGAGCACACGCGCCATGTTCTAACAGTGTCCTCCGCACGGCCTTAACACACGGCCGTGGGGTTTAGTCCGTGGCCTATTCTTACTTATAAGACTAAGGTGCGGTTTACATGCGGGCCTGAGACACACGCTTGTGTGTCCAACCGTGTGGGCACTTAGAAATTGCTTTACCAAGCCAATTGCCACCCTGAAATTAAGATCCAATTCATACTCATTTACAACAACTCAATACTACATCATTCATGAATAATACTACATGTTTCATTGATAATTATAAACATACACACTTGGCCAATCACTTAGCCATATACAAAAGAATAACAAACTTAATAGCCTATACTTTGGCTCTTCTTAAAACATTTACTCAAAATGTAATGCTACCTATACATGCCATACTTAATAAAACAACTTGGCTATACCAAAATAGCGATTGATAGTGTGCTCCGAGCTCCGATGACGGTGATCCTCGATATTAGCTTAACGGGACTACATGGAAAGAAAGAATGAAAGACATAAGCATTTAGCTTAGTAAGTTTGCATAATACACATAGCAACACTCTTACTTAATATAGACCATTTGATATAAACAATGGCATCATAAATTCAGCTATATAAGGCTTACTTACTCATACTTGATTCTTAAATAACTCATGAAACTTACTATTCTCATACTTGATAGGTAAACAAAGTACCTGTATCACTAGATCACATTGATCAGCATTCTTGAACATAATACTCATAATTTCTAATTCATCATTCATAACATGAATAATATTCTTTTTCACTTGATAATAACCTTACTTACTTAGCTTTCTTGTTCTCTCTTTGGAGCTTAACTCGTTTGCCCGATGAATTTATATGAATAATCGAGGATACTAAATCTCATCTAAATTTCGAGGCCATGACATAACATGGACTTATACGAAGTCTTTCTTGTTCTCACCAATGCCATGCCTTAACTTGGACTTATATGGGATCTCTTTCTCTTGATAACTTTTCAATGCGAAGCTTGCCTTGGTCTTACATGATAACTTGTTCAATGCCAAGCTTGCCTTGGACTTACATGATAACTTACTCAATGCCAAGCTTGCCTTGGACTTACATGATAACTTATTCAATGCCAAGCTTGCCTTGGACTTACATGATAACTTATTCAATGCCAAGCTTGCCTTGGACTTACATGATATCTTGCTTGCTTGCCGATGCCATGCCTCGGCTTGGTCTTATACGGACTTTCTTGTTTCATGTGGTAGATCGAGTATCCTAAGTTATTCAACTTCAATCGGGGCTTTCTCATGCTTGATCTCATTAATTTCTTTGTTTAACATAACATTAAACATTTTTCATAATAACATTGAACATTATACTAAGCAATTCAATGATATAAATCATAAAGCTTAGAAATCATACAAACTTACCTCAATATACAAAATGTAGCTAGGTATGCAATTTAGTCCTCGACCTTGTTCTTGCCTCGATTTCGATCCGGGCTTTGTTTTTCTTGATCTATAGTCATAAATAGATCATTTAATATTCACATTGACTAAATTGACCCTTTACTCATACTTGGGAAAAATTACTATTTTGCCCCTATACTTTCTCATATTTGCACTTTTGCCCCAAGGCTCGTAAAATAATTTTCATTCAACTTTCTTAAGCTACATGTTTAGCTGATTCAGTTTCCCTACTATAGCAATCATCAATTCTCATTATTTCTAGTAGGTATGACTAATTTCATAACTATTACAAACTAGTCCATACTATCATATTTCATGAAATTCATTAAGGAAAAGATGTTGATCTAACATCAAACTCTCATAATCTTCCATAAAACATCATTTAACAAGCATGTCATTCATAGATGAATTTTTGAACATGCATCTTAGCTTATTTTATAGCCAAAAATAGCTAATTCATAATACGATGACTTCAAAAACACAAAGAATATTAAAAACGGGGCTAAGATGAACTTTCTAGCAAGCTTGAAAAAAATGAAGAACCCTAGCTATGGAGTCTTCAAATTTTCGGCAATGGAAGGAAGAAGATGAATAGATTTTTATCATATTTTTCCTATTTTAATCACTTATTAGGCTAATGACCAAAATGCCATTCTCTTTAAAAATTTCTATTTTACTAACTCATGTCCATTTTTGTCCAAAAATTATAATTTGGGCAAATTGATATTTAAGGACTCATAATTAATATTCTAAAGCTATTTCATACAAAAAGCTTCTAGAAACTCATATTTTGCAACTTTTGCAATTTAGTCCTTTTTGACCATTAAACTTCAATTTAGCAAAATTGCTTCATGAAACTTTCACATTAACATGCAAACATGGCATGAACCTTAAAAACTCATAAATTCACCTCGAATTTGTGGTCTCGCACCACTATTCTGACTAGGCCCTAAATCGGGCTGTTACAATTTCACTACTAAAATTTTCATTCATTTATACGGCATTGGTGATATAAAAACATGACCAAACATGCTTTAGCTACTATTATACCATGCGCATATTTCCTAATGTCAAAGCCATATCTAAGCATAATTACCTAATCAATATTAACTTATTCCATTAATAAATTCATGACTATACCAAATTCACATGTTATGCACATTAATCTAAGTTAAATTAATCACACGACATACTAGCCATCCCTACACATATACTCATTTAAACAAGTATCATTTCAAGACCAATTATATTTCTTCTCTTTGTAACACCCCCTTACCCGTGTCCGACGCCAGGACAGGGTACGTGGCATTTTCGGACTTAACATACTTTAACATACAACATCGGGCTATAAAATTTTGTTTCAACTTTAAACTTCTGCATTCATATTCATAACGTCCCTATTACGGGCCTACGAGACCCTAAACTTACATACGGAACGGTTCGGGACTACACCGGAAACTTTTGCACTCTTAGAAAATTTTTGCCTTACACAGGGCCCACGCCCGTGTTAAATGGAACACGCCCGTGTGGGCAGGCCGTGTGGTCACACACGCCCATGTTCCTAGCCCGTGTGGAATTTATTTTTCATTTCGAACCTTTAGGGGTTTTCACATGGCCAGACACACGCCCGTGTCTGTGGCCCGTGTCCCTCACACGGCCTAGACACGCCCGTGTCCTCACCCGTGTGTGAAAACTTGGGTATTCTATTTATGACGTCAACAAGCTCTTAAGGGACATGGCCTAGGCACATGCCCGTGTGCTGGCCCGTGTTTCGAATCGAATTCTCGCAAATTTGATGCAGGGGACACACGGCCTATCAGCACACCCATGGGGCTGGCCGTGTGTCACACACGGCCTAGTCACACGCCCATGTGTCTACCCGTGTGGACAATTAGAAGGCTATTTTCCAAGCCTATTGCCACCCTGAAACATAAACACAGCTATGCTAACACAAGCAACACATAACATGGCAATAATACACTATGAAGACTCACAAATCATCATTCATACACTTCATAGATCTCATCATCATTAAGATATAAAACTTGAAAAATATTGGCCAATTCCTAATGGCTATTTACAAAATGTGTGTTTAACATTAATAGCCAACACTTTGGCTTTTAAATATGACATCACACAAAATGACCAAGTTCCTATACATGCCATACTCAAAATGAATCAACTTTACTATACCAAAAGAATAGTTGATAGTGTGATTCGAGCTCCGACGTCCTACGATCCCTGAGCTAGCTTGGCGATACTACAAGGAAAAGGAAAAAGAGAGGGGTAAGCATATAGCTTAGTAAGTTTGCATGAATTAAAAATAACAACATAAGTACTCATGGTAAAATCCATTCATCTCATAGAGCAATAACAATACAAGTTCTCAAGTACTTGACATACTTACTCTCACTTAAGCTTACCCATCACATATCATATGACGGTCTCATAACTCGTAAATTTACTCATGGTACCTGTGTCACTTCATCACATAATTTAGTACTTATGCTATCTTGAACATAAACTTAAATCATTATCATTCTTAACTTAAATGTAACTTCTTGTCATCTTTGTATAGCTTAGCTCCTTATCATCTTTGCATACTTAGCTCTTTTGCCCGTTGAACCACTCGGAATATTGGAGGATGCTCAATCTCATCATACATGTATCATGATGCCAATGCCATATCCTAGATATGGTCTTACATGGGATCACCTCTTGATGCCGAAGCCATATCCCAGATATGGTCTTACACGGGATCTCATAACTCGATGACGATGCCATGTCCCAGACATGGTCTTATATGAGATCGTACATAGATGTCGATGCCATGTCCCAGACATGGTCTTACACGAGATCTTTCTTTGGTGCCGAGGCCATGTCCCAGACATGGTCTTATACGGGACCTTCCTTATCCGGTGCCGATGCCATGTCCCAGACATGGTCTTATACAGGACCTACATTCGGTGCCGATGCCATGTCCCAGACATGGTCTTATACAGGGCCTACATTCGGTGCCAATGCCATGTCCCAGACATGGTCTTATACGGGACCTTCCTTATCTCATGTCGTGACATAGGTATCCTCGTTATTCCGAATCTTCAACCGGGACTTAAACTTAATATATTCTCATCATTTTCTCATCGAGGCTTCAATAGTCGATTTTCATGAAATGATATTCATTATCATAAGATCAAAAAATTTAAAAATATAAAAACACTATGAAACTTTGATTTCACACAAACTTACCTCGGTACTCAAAATGTGTGTAGATACTCGATTTAGTCCAACACTTTATTCTTGCCTCGGTTTCGGTCCGGGCTTCGTGTTTCTTGATCTATAATAACAATTTCACTTGTTTAATACTCACATTGACTAAATTGACTCATGAATCATACTTTGGAAAAATTACGATTTTGCCCCTAAACTTTTACATAATTACACTTTTGCCCCTAGGCTCATAAAATGATTTTCATTCAATTTCTTTGCATTTTAAGCCTAGCCGAATCACTTTCATAACTAAAACAGCCTTCAATTTCTACTAATTCACTCATGTATTACCATTTTCATAACTTTTACGATTTAGTCCTTTTTATGAATTTCTCATGAAAATCACTTAGGAAAAGATGTTTATCATACATCAAAATTTCATATTCTTCCATAAATCATCAAAATACATGCATGTCATACATGGGTAAATTTTTGAACATAAACCCTAGCTCAAAATATAGCTAGAAATAGCTAAATCGAGCTACGGGGATCACAAAAATACGAAAAACATTAAAAACGGGGCTAGGATGGACTTACAATCAAGCTTGAAAGATGAAGAAACCCTAGCTATGAAGAGCTTGAAATTTTCGACACTTAGGAAGAAGATGGGCATGAATTTTGACTTCTTTTTCCCTTTTAATTCTTTTATTAACCAAATGACAAAAATGCCCTTAAGGCCCTTTCTTAAGATTTTTCCTTCCCATGTCCATTTTTGTCCATCTTGACATTTAATGGTCTAATTGCTAAATAAGGAGCTCTAGTAATTTTTATAATTCTATTTCATGCTTAAATCTTCTAGAATCTCATATTTTCTAATCTTTGCAATTTAGTCCTAATGGACAAATTGATCACTAATAAATAAAATTTCCTCATGAAATTTTCACATAATCATGCAAACAATATTAAAAGCCTCATAAAAATCATAAAACACATATTTCTACTTTGGATTTGTGGTTTCGCAACCACTATTCTGACTAGGCCCTAAATCGGACTGTTACACTCTTGACACAAGTTTATACGCATATGACCATATTGATTTGAACCATTTTGAGCACAAATAACACTAAAAGTACACCCGATTCGCATGCTTAAAATACATACACATAACCAATCACTTAACTACATATTCGGTCATCTAAGATAACTTCAATACATAACATAAATCATATCACATACTCATTAATATGAGCCTAATACTTTAGCCGAATATACTTATACACATTATTCACCATTTCTAAACCATTTCACCAATACAAGCATACCATTTCAAATTGACTCAAAGTAACCATAGCAAATTGTCAAATATCCATAGTATAACATAGTCCACACATAACGAATACAACCAATTTCATTATTAACAAATAACTAAACAATTAACTACATGATTAAATTACCATTGTCGAACCACAATTTAGATTAAAACCATCATCTATATTTACAAATTAAGCTAATACATGACCGAAAATCACTATCATTAGCATTAAGATCAAGCCATTTTCGCATGGCTAAATATATACAATTTTCAAGACCAACCAAAACAAATGCTAGCCTATACATGCCATAGGTTCGAAGTTCAAGCTTTTAAAATACCGAAATAGCGATCGATAGTGTGACAGATTTCCTTGACGATCCCCGAGCTCGTAACTAGCTTCTAAAATCTATAAAACATTAATCGAACACACACAGAGTAAGCTTGGATAGCTTAGTAAGTCATAAGCAAATAAATCATCATATGAACATTAGCATTATAATTTCAACTTGGCCGAATATTAACTATCTCATGTACACATAAATCACTCTTTTAACATGCATAATTATATCATCATCTCAAGTACTATACTTACCTTATTTTCAAGAACATTTAACTTCACACGTACCTGAACCATTTAGCTCGATTTCACATTCGATCTTAACTTGACATTGCCCGTTAAACCATTTGGAATCAATAAGGATACTCGGGTAGCTCGAAAAGCTCATACAAAGCCTACGTCCCAGACAAGGTCTTACATGTAATCAAATATCGATGCCATTGTCCCAGACAGGGTCTTACACGAAATCATAAACGATGCCAATGTCCCAGACATGGTCTTACACGTAAATCTCAAATTGATGCCAACGTCCCAGACGTGGTCTTATACAAAATCATATACCGAAATCCTATGTCATGACATATGTATCCTAACTATTCCTATGGTTTGTACGAGGCTTTCAGATGCCGTAATTCGATCGATTCATGCTCGTAACAAATCATATTATACTAAATTCAATTTGACAATGTAGTTATACATATATACAATTCAATTCGGCTATGTACAAAATAAATACATTCAATTTAATATCATTTATTCACTTACGAACTTACCTCGTACGGAGACGAACGAACCGGGACGACTATTCGACAACTTTTGTTTTCCCCCGATCCAAATCCGATTTCCTCTTTTCTTGATCTAAATTAATACAAATTTTACTTTTTTAATAACATGTTCACTCAAATTCATCCAAAAATACATAATTTGAGCATTTTGCACTTTAGCCCCTAACATTTCATATTTTCTCAATTTAGTCCCTATTTCAAAATAACACAAAATACACAAAATTTCACTAAACCCATGTTAGGCTGAATTCTCCCAGGTCCCTAGCAGCCCATTTCTTTCATTTATTTCACATTTTGACCCATCAGTTTACAATTTTCACAATTTAATCCTTAATACACATTTTTACCAAAAATCACTTAATTAAACATAATAATCTATCAACAAGTATTTATTTTTCATCATCAAACAAAAAAAAATCTCAAGCTATCAACAACGGAAAATCACAAAATCCACAACCAATTCAAAAATTCAAGCATGGGCTAGCTAGTATTCGAAGCAACGATCTCAAAAATGTAAAAATTATTAAAAACTGAGCAAACCACATACCTAACTCAAGCTTCCAAGTGTGTCGAACTATTTAAGCAACCATGGTTTCTTTTTCCTTCAACTTTTGGCCAAAAAAAAAGATGAGAATGTATGGCTATTTTATGTTTTTTTAATTTAATTCATAATAATATATCATTTACCATTTTGTCCATTAATTAAACATTATAAAATCATCAATTATAAGCCCAATACCGTCCATGCTATTATTAAATGGTCAAATTTCAACATAAGGACCCCACATTATAAAAGCCATAGCAATATAGCACTTTAACAAAAAGCATGCTACTTTTTCATTTTACGCGATTAAGTCCTTTTATCAAATTGAGCACACAAACGATAAAATTTTCACACGAAATTTTCATACATATTAATTCACATACTTTAAACACCAAAAATAATATTAAAATAATTTTTACGACTTTGAATTTTTGGTTCTGCAACCACTATTCTGATTTAGCTAAAACCAGGCTGTTACAGTACTAGCTAGCCTAGGGACTAATTTACAAAACTGTTAAAGGTTTTGAATGTTGCCATTGATGAATATGTATGAGTTTTGATGATTGATGATAGATTTTGAATTTTTTTAATAGTTAAACAAGTTTTGTAAAGTGATTTTGAGTAAAAATGCAAAATAGGGATTTATTTGTGAAAATGTGAAAATGTGTGGTTAAATGTGTGAATAAATGAAAAATATGGGCTGCTAGGGGTATAATAGTAATTTGGCTAGCATGGGTATATTTTGAATTTCATTAATTTGTGATTTTGTGTAATAAGGACTAAATTGTAAAAATGTGAAAGTTTAGGGGCTAATGTGTAAATTAGCTCAAATGTATATTTTGGATTGAATTGAAAAAATAGATGATTAAATAAGTTAATTTTGAATATATTTAGGCTCCATTTGTTTGCCAGTAAAATATTTTTCGGAAAATAATTTCTGGAAAATGATTTACTTTTTTGGTGTTTGGATGAATCATGTAAAAATATTTTCTCATTGTTTGGCGATTTCAAAAATATTTTCCAAAAAAGCTGTTTTAAATTAGAAAAATATATATTTAAATTGTTTAATTGAGTTTATTATATATATATAATATATATTAATAAATTTATATTTTAAATTGTTTTTACATATATTGCAATGATTTATTTATAAATAAATAAATAAAATTAAATATATAATAATACTCAATTATTAAACTAGAATATTAACCGTCATAAATTGAAAACAACCAAAGTCAGATAAATTATTTGTAATTGTGTTATAAAAAATAAAAAGCAAGGATTGAATAATTATAAATTAGCTTCTAAACCACAATTAATACTAGAAATTAATAATATTATCCAAATGCATAATTAGTAGTACACCACATGATAACAACAACATTGTCCAAGTGCATAACTAATATTCCATCACATTAAAAGTATCAATATCTTCAACCTTGAGAAAATTTTTGAAGCCAATTTTTTCTATACTTCTTACTTTTAACTAAAAAAGCTTTGGCCTCGGATTCATGACTCACTAGATAATCAAACACAGAACACAAGAAGTCATCATCAAATCCTTCTACCTCCATCGACATCACTTCTTCATAAAGATGTGGTGTCTTATCCGCAGTAAATTGTTCCAAAGCATTAGCAAATTTGCCAAGTTGTTCACCCACAAATTTAATTTGTTCATCAATGACACTTTCTTGAGCATTTTTTCTTTTACGTTTGGATGTGCCAGATGAAGATACTTTTATTCTTACCTCTTTAGTCTCTTCATTGTCACAGTCTATAGGCACTGAATCTTGGTTACCATCATCCAAATCTATGCCAGCAAATGTTCTGGCAAAACTCCATGTTGCCATATCTTTGCCAATAACCAAAGCCATTTCATCATAATGATCAAAGCTTTTATTCAAAAATGGTTGATACTTCTTGTGTGCCTGTTGGATATTATACACAATTAGAATAACAAGTAAAAAACAATTGAAATATACTTAACATATATATACATATATTACCATCACTACTGCATCATATGTCGCTCTATCACATGCGATCATTTTCATATTATCATCCCATCCAAAACCACTTTCACCCCCAATTGTGCATATAATCTGCCACTGGTTTTTTACAGTCCTCAAATGATTTTTCACATGCTTCGCATCACATTGGACTTGAAATCTTTCAGAAATAGCTTCGACAACTCGATAAATAGAAACTGCTTTGAAAGTATTAGAAGGCTTATTTCCTTTCTGGACCTCCTCTTCTAGAATTTCAAGAAAAAGATGTTCCATCGGTTTTGTCCACTTGAATTTCTTGGAGGTCCCTTCTTTGTTGCCCTTACCCATTCTATATTAATAATGTAACACCCCTAACCCGTAACCATCGCCGGTCTAGGGTTAAGAGGCATTACCGGACAAATTAGAAACTTTTACAAATATTTCATATCAATAAGTATATCATCGTCATATCATAGCAAATACAAGCATTTAGTCCCTTAATGAGGTCTACGAGACCTTAAACATGCATTAGAAAGGGGTCAGGAATAAACCGAACACATACGGAATTTTTCTGAAATTCAAACATTTTTCAAAGTTACAGAGGTCACACGCCCGTGTGGGCAGGCCGTGTGCCTCACACAGCCTTGGACACGCCCGTGTGTCCAAGCCATGGCAAAACAAGGCATACATACTGACTTGTCCACACGGCCTGAGACACGCCCGTGTGCCTTACCCGTGGTCGACACTGACTTGCACCACACGGCCAGTCACACGCCCGTGTGTCCAGCCCGTGGTCAAAACTGACTTGTTTTGAAATGCAACCATGAAGGACATGGTCAAGCCACACGTCCGTGTGCTCAACCGTGTGGGCAAAAATAGGCCATTTGCAAGGCCAATTTGCCACCCACACTTTGGGTTATACCTATAAGCACAATTAAGCATCATTCCAAGCATCAAATGCAAACAAAACATACCAAATTTTCTATCTATTCTAACAATCCATGAGCATATCAACTTATGTACCATTTACCTCATTATCATCACAAACATTTCTAAGTACAAACCAACCAAAACTTACCAATTCAATATACTATCCATTCATCCAAAACATACCAACTTTGCATCATAAAACTTATCATAAATTTGACCATCTTATTAGACCAACTATTAGCCATCAAACCATACCAAACTATGCATCATATAGCATAAACTACTCATTCACATCATATTCATTATCTAGCCATATCACATGGCTATTTTTACACCTTTCAAAACATAATCAAAACTTACTAGACTATACATGCCATACTTTAATACATACACTTTCAAAAGGTACCAAAAATAGAGTTTGATAGTGTGGTGATGATCCTCGACGGTCCCCGAGGCTTCCGTAGCTTTAACGATCAACAATGTAACACCCCAAACCTGGCCTAGAAGTTAGGCCCGAATCTGGCGTGTCACATGGAAGTGTGTTTCAAAACCATGTTTCTTGTTGTTAAAACTTGTTTGAGAGTTACAGCCTCTTTGTTAAAACTCAAAACACTTAAGCAATTGTTATCCACTTGCAAACGAAATTACTTTTAAAACTTTATCTGTTGCAGAAGCATATTTAAAATAAATAATTTACGAAAATGTAGTGTTTAAAAATTGAGCAGCAAAAGTATTTTGAAAACGTTGCGGAAACGTAGTGTTTTGAAGATAGTTATCGTTTCGATAATCGTATCCCACTTTTAGCAGTTAGAAAACATCATAAATAAATATCAGAAATAATAAGTTAAAATTAGAGAGGCCTTATAACAACCCAAATAAAAATATTTAAAAGTAAATAATCAAAACAGCAAGCATAAGCAGGGTGTGGTCTTCTCCAAGTCCCTCGCAGCTCCAATCCATCTAAGGCTGTGAATTACCTACACAGTTAAAAACGGGGTGAGTTTATGAAAACTCAGTGTGTAATCCCCTTACTAGAGTAACAATCAGTATACAGAAACTGAAACTGAAACAGTTTGACAAAAGCCCTTTAAGAGTAACAGTACAGTCAGTTCAAAGCATATGTGAGTCAAAGCCCACTACAATATCATTTGGGTCACAGCCCATAACAGAATCAATTGGGCCTAGCCCAAACCAAGATCAGAATAAGTGACCTAAGTCCAAAGATGCGATGTGAGATCTCATAAAATGTGATATGCAGCAGTATGAGGATGCACCCCACCCAATCCAGCAAACACACCACCCGTGCCAACCTTACACACCACGTGGGGACCAAGTCGACCCACCCAGCCCTACACACCAATGACGCAGCATAGCTGCTAATAACAACGTAGCAAAGCTGCTAATAACAGTATACGTGGCTGAGCCACTAAAATCAAATTACGTGGCGATGCCACTATAGCAGTAAAACGTGGCAAAGGCACTAATACATAGTACTAACGCATCAGAGCTGCTAATAACAGTGAACGTGGCCAGGCCACTAAAATTAGTATACGTGGTGAAGCGACTAGAGCAGTAAAACGTGGCAGAGCCACTAGTACAGTATTTCCTCCAAATACAAATCCCAACCCCATGCAATATGTCGTGTATGTCATGCCCAATAATAACACGTGTATGCAAAATGTCCATGCTTAGTAACAGACATTTCAACACATATTAACAGCATTTCAATCACACGCCCACAGTCAAGTCAGTTAAAACACAGTCATACGATCACAGTCAAATCGGTCAAATCATAGCACAAGTCAGTCATTTACCCACAAGGGCAAATTAGCCATTTTACCCTATAAGGGTATGTCAGTAATCCTACCCTTCAGGGGTATTTCGGTAATTCTACCCTATGGGGTAATTCGGTGATTCTACCCTACAGGGGTATTTTAGTAATTTCACAAAATAGGGTATTTCGGTTATTTTGCAAATTGGGGTATTTCAGTAATTTATAAACCAAGGGTATTTCAGTAATTTCATAAATCACGGGTCTTTCGGTGATTTCACAAATCAGAGGTATTTCAGTAACGTTACAAACTGAGGGTATTTAAGTAATTTTACAAACCAATGGTATTTCAATAATTTTACAAACCGAGGATATTTTAGTAATTTTACAAATTGAGGGTATTTCAGTAATTTTACAAATCGAGGGTATTTCAGTAATTTTACAAACCGAGGGTATTTTAGTAATTTTACAAATCGAGGGTATTTCAGTAATTTTACAAATTGAGGGTTATTAACGACCCAACAGAAGGTCCACCGTCGCCTCGAGCGACTTAGGAAATCCAAATTGACTTAACGGCGAAGATGGGCCTAAGGCCCATTACCCTGCCCAAGTGGGCCCACATACTCGTGTGGCCCATTTAGCCTAGAAACAACCATGGCTATGCAACGGCACAGCCCAAATTAATAACTTATCACATCACGGACATTTCATCTGTGTGGGCCCACAAGCCCATTGGGCCCACACGGGCCCTTTCGGCCTGACGCGGCCCAAAGCACCTAAGTCATGTGCGCGACATGATAAGCCTATCTATTTCCCATTTAACAGTGTGACTTGCATTCGTGGGCCGTAGCCCCATTGGCCCATCGAGGCCCATTCCGGCCCAAGTGACCCAGTACGGCCCAAGCCCATTAATTCGCTGATGGTGGCCTTTCTCATCACACGCTCACGCTCCGTGAGCACGGTTCACCACACGCGCGATTGCACGCTCGTATGGCATCGTTCGCCGGTATTTCAGCTTTTCGGCATAATGCCGATCAACAGTCAAAATAGTAAAATATACGCACCTTCGGCTTTTCAACCGATCAACAATCAGAATAGTGTATACGGATACACACCTTATCACCTAGAGTACTAAATAATCACAAGCGCCGTCACCTTCACTAGAGCGATCAACTGCGATTTGCCGAGTTAAACCAAAGTATTCTAAACAGATATAATGATGCGAATGGGCCTAGGGCCCATTCTCAGCCAAAATGGGCCCAAACGCTCATGTGGCCCATTCAGCCCAAACTCTAGCCAGAGATATGAGATTCACATAGACCAGTCAAATATCTACTACACAGTCATACAATTTATTCACATGGACCCACGGGCCAATTGGGCCCACTTAGCCCAAGGCAGCCTAAACCCATGAGAACACTCATGAGGGCCTCAACTATCGCGTCGAAGCTCCCACACGTGCGCTCGCACGCTCGTGTGGCTACCATCACCGTGTGACCGGTATTTCGGCATTTGCCGCTCTACAGCTAGAGTAGTGCGAAATACACACCGGATAGGAATCTGGAGTTAACTCGCGCTTCGAACACTCCTATGCCCAAACGCCAACCAAGGTATGCCTACTCTCCTCATAGATCGCTCTATTTAAAGCCAGCTTCTCGCCTACTCTCACGCTAGCTTCCCGATATGGGATCCCTCTATCAATCTTCCAAAACCGTCCCAAATTAGCAAAATAGTCACCTTTCGCATGCAAGGGGTTTCGAACCTCAGACCATTAAAACACTCCACATGGCACTTGCCACCTTTACCTGTAGACTCCTTGTGTAACAAAACAAAGACAACTAAATATAAGTCTATGGGCCAAAGTCTAAGTTCATTTAAAAGGAAATCAAAATGAATTGCAAGCGCCAAGACTTGAACCCATGCTCCCTTGCAACCTTAATGACGCCTTGCCACTAGGCCACATCATTCCTTGTGTCATTTTTTTCCCACAATTTATTCTTAAAGCCTACTTACTTACTCCCAGGGTTTTATTCACCTAAAACCAAAATTTTTCCTAAAGCCCAGGTTTGAACCCGGGACTTCATGGAAGCCCCCTAGCCTTCCAAAATCACTCACCTAATAGGTCCAACTTGCATTAGTGTCGTTCTCTTGTTCTCAAAAATTTTAAACGCTCCCATGCCCAAGGCCCAATAGGCCAAATTCTACTAGGCCCAAAAATTCGGGGCGTTACAATTCTACCCCCTTAAAGAATATTCGTCCTCGAAATTTCTAACTATAGGAACAGTCACACATCCTAACCTAGCACACTACGCTCTCGCTGCGCACTCTGATCTTAATAACACAAGCACGCACCACACTATCTATCCATCAGAGCGGATGGATACCACACGCAAATCATTTCCAGAATATACACAGAATAAATACAAACTCTAAGTTTAAGTATTATAACAGTAAAACGTGGCAAAGCCACTAGTACATAGTACTAATGCAGCAGAGCTGCTAATAACAGTGAACGTGGCCAGGCCACTAAAATCAGTATACGTTGCGAAGCCTCTAGAGTAGTAAAACGTGGCAGAGCCACTAGTATAGTGTAACAGCCCGATTCAGGGCCTAGTCAGAATAGTGGTGCGAGACCACAAATCTGAGTTAGTAAATTGAGTTCTTAAGGTTTATGACATGTTTGCATGATAGTATTAAAGTTCCATGTAGAAATTTTGTGAAATTGACATGGAATGATCAAATAGGACTAAATTGCAAAAGTTGCAAAATATGAGTTTCTAGAAGCTTTTTGTTTGAAATAGCTTTAGAATATTAATTAGAAGTCCTTAAATAGCAATTTGCCCAAATTATAAGTTTTGGACAAAAATGGACATGAGTTAGTAATTTGTAAATTTTTAAAGAGAAGGGCATTTTGGTCATTTACCAATTAAATGATTAAAATAGGAAAAAGATGATAAAAATTTCATTCATCTTCTTCCTTGTGCCAAAAATTGGGAGACTCCATAGCTAGGGTTCTTCAAATTTTTGAAGCTTGCAAGTAAGTCATCCTAGCCCCGTTTTTAATATTCTTCGTATTTTTGGAGTCCTCGTATTATGAATTAGCTATTTTTAGCTATAAGATGAGCTAAAAAGCATGTTCAAAAATCTACCCATGTGTATCATGCATGTAAAATGATATTTTATGGAAGATTATGGGAGTTTGATGTTAGATAAACATCTTTTCCTTAGTGTATTTCATGAAAAATGATTGTATGGACTAATTTGTAATAGTTATGAAATTGGTCATACATATTAGAAATAGTGAGAATTGATGATTGTTATAGTAGAGAAAATGAATTAGCTAAGCATGATGTTTAAGAAAATTGAATGAGAATTATTTTACGAGCCTAGGGGCAAAAGTGCAAATAAGAGAAGGTTTAGGGGCAAAATAGTAATTTTGCCAAAGTATGAGTTAAGAGTCAATTTAGTCAGTGTGAGTATTAAATGATCTAATTATTATTATAGATCAAGAAAAATGAAGCTCGGATCGAAACTGAGGCAAGAACAAAGTCGAGGACTAAATTGCATATCTATATACATTTTGTATATTGAGGTAAGTTTGTATGATTTCTAAACTTAATGATTATTATCATTGAAATGCTTAGTATAATGTACATTATTACCATAGACATTCTTATTGCTATGTTAAATAAAGAAATTAATGAGATTAAGCATGAGAATGTCCCGATTGAAGTTGAATTACTTATGATACTCGATCTACCACACGAGATAAGAAAGTCCGTATAAGACCAAGCCAAGGCATGGCATCGGAAATCAAGCAAGTTATCATGTAAGTCCAAGACAAGTCTTGGCGTTGAAGAGTTATCATGAGATGAAGACCCATGTAAGCCCAAGCCAAGGCATGGCATTGGTGAGTCTCCAAGTAAAGATGTCATGTAAGTCTAAGACAAGTCTTGGCATTGAAAAGCTATCATGAGGTAGAGATTCCATGTAAGTCCAAGCCAAGGCATGGCATTGGTGAGTAACAAGAAAGATTTCATGTAAGTCCAAGCCAAGGCTCGGCATTGACCAGTTCATGAGTAAAGATACCAAGTAAGACCATGTCAAGACATGGCAATGGTAAGTTCCCAAGGGAACACACAAGGAAGATTTTGAGTAAGCCCATGTCAAGACATGGAATCAATACCAAGATGAGATGTAACACCCTAAAATTCAAGTATCGATTTATTGCATGTTTTGGTGTTTAGATTATGAAGGAAAATTTTCTTATTTCTTTTCGTGCCTATTATAGTCCTGAAGAAGAGTATAGAATTATTCGGGTATGGAATAATTTTTAGTTTGAGAATTTATTGAAGTGGAGCAAGTGGCATTGACACTTAAGTTAAATTAAGTGTTAAATAGTAGCATAAGATGAGTAAATGGCAAGGTGGTGTTGGCGCATGAGATATTGCATGGGGGGAGTGGTTCGAATCCCTTGTATAGCATTTCGACAACTTTTATTTTTGCACTTGTATAGCAAGTGTCGGCCAAGCAATAGATATGGTAAGGTTGGACTTTTCATTTTTGGTACGTAGACTAAAGGAATAAGGAAATAGCTAACTTATAGTATGGAATCAAGAAAATTTGGAAAGATAAGGGGACATAAGGCATGTATCAAGGAAAAGGTTTTGGAAACTAATTCATGGCCATTTGACCATGAATTTGGACCAGCAATGTGGTCCAGGGGTTGGCCGAATATGCTAGTAGTTGGCTAGGATTAGGAGTTTGTTTTGGTCATTCCTAGCATTTTGTGCAAAGGTTTGCAATTCTCTTTTCAACCTCTTTTCCTTTGGCCGAATTTGATCTTTTGGTAAGCCTAATTCTTTTGACCATTTGGTCATTTTTGCTCATCACTTTAGTATTCTTTTGTGCCTCTTCATAGTGCCGAATTGCTAGTACCAAAAGGCCATTCCTTTCTTTTTGTTTTCTTTCTCCATTGCCAATGTACTTTGCTCCTAAGCACATCTTTTTCTTTCTCTTTTCTCCTCTTTGAAAACCAAACATCATCATCATCTCTTCTCTTATATTTTATTTCTTTTCACTCATACCTTCTCCATTAATTTTCTCATGGCGAATGTTAGTGAGCCATAGCCAACCATTTTCTCTTTTCTTTGGTTAATCATAGCCGAATCTTTTTCTATTCATAAACATCTTTCTCAATCGTCTCTTTTCAACCGTGGACAATAGGTAAGAATTCTTTTTAGTTCATGTTAGTTTATAGTTGTCATGGCGAATCTTGATAGTGGTATAAAGGCTTTCTTAGATCGAAATAAACGTTCATTCTATTAACGTTTTTATTTGTTATACTTTAGTGCGATAACGGAAGATTAGAAATCAAGTGTTCGTAAGTAACATAGAACGTTGGAATCGATTTAAGGTGTTAAGGGAACGTTTTGGTTGACTCTCATTTTTGGAACAAGGATCTTTGTGGTAAGCAAATTTCA
The DNA here is from genome assembly GCA_025698515.1 of Gossypium sturtianum. NCBI lineage: Eukaryota > Viridiplantae > Streptophyta > Magnoliopsida > Malvales > Malvaceae > Gossypium > Gossypium sturtianum. Next base: position 73,904,570 of record CM046952.1, read on the forward strand.
CCCTTAAACCCTTAGTCATATTTCGATGTAATATTAGATTGGATTAACGATCTTTTGTCTTTGAAGACAATCAAAATAGGGAAGAAAAGGCGGTGAATAGTGTTCGGAAGAGGGTGGTTCCGTTATTCCCCTAAGTTTAAGCGAAGGAATTTGTTTGAAGAATCCGGGATTTCCCACCGGTTGTGGACGTTCATCCGAGGAGAATCAAGCTGCTTCGAAGTCGTTCGTACTCCCGAACCATTATTTGTTCGTGGATTTGATTCGGTTAACGAACCATCAATCGGGGAGAAACCGCAAGTAGAAGTAGTTCGAAAACCCGAGGGTAAAATTTTAGATCGTTATTTTTAGATCGGCTTCATTAATAAATTATAGTGTTCTAATTATCGTAATACGTATAGGTGTTGACGAGCGGTAAAGTCTAGTTCTCACTATAACCAGGTGTGTAACTTCACACTTATCTTTTGGGTTAGATACTAAACAGTAAGTATTTTGATAAATCGTAAAAATGGCAAAATCGAAAATTATGTGATAACTAACACTTTTGTGTAAATGCATGAAAACGGTTAAAACCGAGAAATTTACATAAAACTGCTAGATCGATAAATTGGGCCATAAAACTGCTAGATCGATAAATTGGGCCATAAAACTGCTAGATCGATAAATTGGGCCATAAAACTACTAGATCGATAAATTGGGCCATAAAACTGCTAGATCGATAAATTGGGCCATAAAACTGCTAGATCGATAAATTGGGCCATAAAACTGCTAGATCGATAAATTGGGCCATAAAACTACTAGATCGATAAATTGGGCCATAAAACTGCTAGATCGATAAATTGGGCCATAAAACTGTTAGATCGATAAATATGGGCCAAAGTTTACTAGATTGCTAATGGGCCAAAAACCCTCTAGTTCGAGATATGGGCCAAAGTTTAATACTATATTGTTAATAGGCCCAAATGAAAGGTTTTATTAAAGACTCATTTGTGTTATGGGTTACTTGATAAAATTTTTATGATTTAAAGTTTGTTATTCATACATAATTGCATGGGATGGGATTTGATGAAGAGAAGAAAGGCCTGTGGCCACGTATCTAGTTCGGTGGCTCTGCCAAAAATTTTGGCTTAATGCCTCTAGTTCGGTGACTATGTCACAATCTAGTTCGGTAGTGCACTACAATATTATTTAAAAGGCTAAATTCCTACGATTGGTGTGTTTGGCGGGGTGGGTTGACTTGATCCCCACAGGTGTCTTTGGTTTGGTACGGGGTGTGTAGCGGATGGAAATTAGGCTGGTTGGGAAATTCATTTTACATGCATTTTATATATTTTATTTCATTTTATATTGTTAAAATTTGTAATTGGGCTCAAGCCCAAATTAATGCCTTGATGGTCTGGCCCAATAATGGTGGTAAGTGAGTTACACACTGAGTTCTTTGTAACTCACCCCGTTTTATTATCCATCTCAGGTAATGGAAATTGATGTGGACTTGGGCCTGATGACTTGGTGGAGGCCATACTACGAGCTTGGGTTTTATAAACTATGAACTTTATTTAAGTTACTTATTTTAATTACTATTTTGGTTATGATGTAATAAGGCCTCTAATTATGTTTTTATGGATTTTTATGTGTGGATGGATTTAATTTTATTTTAAGACTCTTAATATGGGCTTATGTTAAATCTATAAAGTTTTCTTAAAAATATTGTGTTTTATAACAATTTTGGACACCTAAATTATTTTTCAATTTCTTTCAAATTCTTCTAAAACTACGTTAAGGTTTTGACTAATATATATAAGATTTCAAACAAGTATTTTTCTTAATTCATAATCATTGTACTTAGTTTTTATTAAACCTTATTTCTAAAGGTTTTGCATTACTGTTTTACTTAAATCATTAGAGAATTTTGGATGTTCGTTCGGTGTGACAAACCAAATCTCGTCTTAACGCATAGACCTGGTTTGGGGTGTTACATGAGAGATCCCATGTAAGACCATATCGAGGATATGGCTTTGGCATCGAGTTATGTGGGATGAGATTCAGTATCCTCGGTTATTCATAGAAATTCATCGGGCAAGAGAGTAAAGCTCAAATGATATAGTAAGAAAGTTAAGTAAGTAAAGTTATTATCAAGTTATGCTAGTTAAGAGTATTATTCATGATATGAATGATGAAGTTGAGATTATACTTATCATAGTAAAGTATACTGATCTATGTGATCAAGTGATACAGGTATATTGTTTACCGTACGAGCATGAGAATAGTAAGTACCATGAGATATGTAAGAATCAGTAAGAGTAAGTAAGCTTAAATACTTGAGATTCATAATGCCATTGTTTATGATGAATGGTTAATGTTAAGCAAATATATTGCTATGAGAAATACATGCAAACTTACTAAGCTAAATGCTTACGTCCTTTATTCTTTCTTTCCATGTAGTCCCGCCTAGCTAATCTCGCGGATCATCGTCGCCGGAGCTCGGAGCACACTATCAATCTCTATTTTGGTATAGCCAAGTTGTTTATATTAAGTATGGCATGTATAGGAAACATTTCATTTTGAGTTATGTTTTAAAACTAGCCAAAGTGTTGGCTATCAAGCTTAGTATTCTTTTTGTATATGGCCAAAGAGATGAGTCATGAATGATTAAGTATGTATGTTTTAATCTATCAATGAAGTATGCATCCTTGTTCACGTTAGATGTAATACTCGAGTTACTGAATTGAGCATGAGTTTGGTCTTGATTTCAGGGTGGCAATTGGCTTGGTAAATAGCCTCTAAGTGCCCACACGGATGGACACACGGGCGTGTGTCTAGGCCGTGTGCACCCTGTACCTTTGTATCTTAAGTCAGAATAGACCACGGACTAGTCACACGAGCGTGTGTCTAGACTCTAGGCCGTGTTAAGGTAGGTAGTGTGCACCACGGGTGGTAAGCACGGGCGTGTGCCTTGGCCGTGGGGCATTGGCAGAATGCTGGGGTTTTAGGCACGATTTGGGGCCACGGACGTATCCAGGCCGTGTGTAATTTGCTAGTATCCACCACGAGTGAAAGACACGGGCATGTTTTAGGGGTGCACGGGCGTGTCCCAAGTCACACAGACGTGTGACCCCTGTTTGGAGAGAAAGTTTCCAGATGAGTTCCGAAAGTTTCGGGACATAAGTCTGAGGCCTCATAGGCCCATGAAAAGTCTGATTTGACTAAGAAAGAGAAGTTTTTAATTCAGAACGAAATTTTATAGCCCGTAAGTACATGTTTAAGTGAGTTCAAGCATGGTAATGTCTCGTATCCAGTCTTAGTCTCGGACTCGGGTATGGGGTGTTACATACAATACTTCCTCCAACTACAAATCCCAACCCCATGCAATATGTCGTGTATGTCATGCCCAATCATTACACGTGTATGCAAAATGGCCATGCTTAGTAACATACATTTCAACACATATTAACAGCATTTCAGTCACACACCCACAGTCAAGTCAGTTAAAACACAGTCATACGATCACAGTCAAATCGGTCAAATCATAGCACAAGTAAGTCATTTACCCACAAGGGCAAATTAGTCATTTTACCCTTTAAGGGTATGTCGGTAATCCTACCCCTCAGGGGTATTTCGGTAATTCTACCCTACGGGGTAATTCAGTGATTCTACCCTACAGGGGTATTTTAGTAATTTTACAAATCAAGGTATTTCGGTAATTTTGCAAATCGGGGTATTTCAGTAATTTGTAAACCAATGGTATTTCAGTAATTTCATAAATCATAGGTATTTCGGTAATTTCACAAATCAGAGGTATTTCAGTAACTTTACAAATCGAGGGTATTTCAGTAATTTTACAAACCGAGGGTATTTCAGTAATTTTACAAATCGAGGATATTTCAGTAATTTTACAAATCGAGGATATTTCAGTAATTTTACAAATCGAGGGTATTTCAGTAATTTTACAAATCGAGGGTTATTAACGACCCAACAGAATGTCCACCATCGCCTCGAGTGACTTAGGAAATCCAAATTGACTTAACGACGAAGATGGGCCTAAGGCCCAATACCCTGCCCAAGTGGGCCCACACACTTGTGTGGCCCATTTAGCCTAGAAACAACCACAGCTATGCAATGGCACAGCCCAAATCAATAACTTATCACATCATCAACATTTCATCTGTGTGGGCCCACAAGCCCATTGGGCCCAGAAGGCCCCCTTTCGGCCTGACGCGGCCCAAAGCACCTAAGTCATGGGCACGACATGATAAGCCTATCTATTTCCCAATTAACAGTGTGACTTGCATTCGCGGGCCCTACGACCCATTGGCCCATCGAGGCCCATTCCAGCCCAAGTGACCCACTACGGCCCAAGGCCATGGATTCGCTCATGGTGGCCTTTCTCATCACACGCTCACGCTCCGTGAGCACGGTTCACCACACGTGCGATCGCACGCTCGTATGGCATCGTTCGCCGGTATTTTGGCTTTTCGGCATAATGCCGATCAACAGTCAAAATAGTACAATATACACACCTTCGGCTTTTCAACCGATCAACAATCAGAACAATGTATACGGATACACACCTTATTACGTAGAGTATTAAATAATCACGAGCCCCGTCACCTTCACTAGAGCGATCAACTGCGATTTGCCAAGTTAAACCAAAGTATTCTAAACAGAGATAATGATGCGAATGGGCCTAGGGCCCATTCTCAGCCCTAATGGGCCCATACGCTCGTGTGGCCCATTCAGCCCAAATCTAGCCACAGATATGAGATTCACATAGACCAGTCCAATATCTACTACACAATCATACAATTTATACATATGGGCCCTTGGGCCCACGGGCCCACTCAGCCCGAGGTAACCTAAACCCACGAGAGCACTCATGAGGGCCTCAACTATCGCGTCGAAGCTCCCACACGTGCGCTCGCACGCTTGTGTGGCTACCATCGCTGTGTGACCGGCATTTCGGTATTTGCCGCTCTACAGCTAGAATAGTACGAAATACATACCTGATAGGAATCTGGAGTTAATCCGCGCTCCGAACACTCCTATGCCCAAACGCCAACCAAGGTATGCCTACTCTCCTCATAGATCGCTCTATTTAAATCCAGCTTCTCACCTACTCTCACGCTAGCTTCCCGATGTGGGATCCCTCCATCAATCTTCCAAAACCGTCCCAAATTAGCAAAATAGTCACCTCTTGCATGCAAGGGGTTTCGAACCTCACACCATTAGGACACTCCACACGCCACTTGCCACCTTTACCAGTAGACTCCTTCTGTAACAAAACAAGCACAACTAAATATAAGTCTATGGGCCAAAGTCTAAGTTCATTTAAAAGGAAATCAAAATGAATTGCAAGCGCCAAGACTTGAACCCATGCTCCCTTGCAACCTTAATGACACCTTGCCACTAGGTCACATGCTTCCTTGTGTCATTTTTTTCCCGCAATTTATTCTTAAAGACTACTTACTTACTCCTAGGGTTTTATTCACCTAAAACAAAAATTTTTCATAAAGCCCTGGTTTGAACCCGGGACTTCATGGAAGCCCCCTAGCCTTCAAAAATCACTCACCTAATAGGTCCAACTTGCATTAGTGCCATTCTCTTGTTCTCAAAAAATTTAAATGCTCCCATGCCCAAGGCCCAATAGGCCCAATTCTACTAGGCCCAAAAATTCGGGGCGTTACAATTCTACCCCCTTAAAGAAATTTCGTCCTCGAAATTTCCAACTATAGGAACAGTCGCACATCCTAACCTAGCATACTACGCTCTCGCTGCGCACTCTGATCTTAATAACACAAGCACGCACCACACTATCTATCCATCAGAGCGGATGGATACTACACGCAAATCATTTCCAGAATATACACAGAATAAATATAAACTCTAAGTTTAAGTATTATAATAGTAAAACGTGGTAAAGCCACTAGTACATAGTACTAACGCAGCAGAGCTACTAATAACAGTGAACGTGGCCAGGCCACTAAAATCAGTATACGTGGTGAAGTGACTAGAGCAGTAACACGTGGCAGAGCCACTAGTACAATACTTCCTCCAAATACAAATCCCAACCCCATGCAATATGTCGTGTATGTTATGCCCAATCATTACACGTGTATGCAAATTGGCGATGCTTAGTAACAGTCATTTCAACACATATTAACAGCATTTCAGTCACACACCCATAGTCAAGTCAGTTAAAACACGTCAGACGATCACAGTCAAATCGGTCAAATCATAGCACAAGTCAGTCATTTACCAACAAGGGCAAATCAGTCATTTTACCCTATAAAGGGTAAGTCGGTAATCCTACCCCTCAGGGGTATTTCGGTAATTCTACCTTACGGGGTAATTCGGTGATTCTACCCTACAGGGGTATTTCAGTAATTTCACAAATCAGGGTATTTCAGTAATTTTTCAAATTGGGGTATTTCACTAATTTGTAAACTAAGGGTATTTCAGTAATTTCATAAATCACGGGTCTTTTGGTAATTTCACAAATCAGAGGTATTTCAGTAACTTTACAAATCGAGAGTATTTCAGTAATTTTACAAACCGATGGTATTTCAGTAATTTTACAAACCGAGGGTATTTCAGTAATTTTACAAATCGAGGATATTTCAGTAATTTTACAAATCGAGGGTATTTCAGTAATTTTACAAACCGAGGGTATTTCAATAATTTTACAAACTGAAGGTATTTTAGTAATTTTACAAATCGAGGGTATTTAAGTAATTTTACAAATCGAGGGTTATTAACGACCTAACAGAAGGTCCACCGTCGCCTCGAGCGGCTTAGGAAATCCAAATTGACTTAACGACGAAGATGGGCCTAAGGCCCATTACCCTGCCCAAGTGGGCCCACACACTCGTGTGGCCCATTTAGCCTAGAAACAACCACGGCTATGCAACGGCACATCCAAAATTAATAACTTATCACATCACGGACATTTCATCTATGCGGGCCCACAAGCCCATTGGGCCCACACGGCCCCTTTCGTCCTGACACGGCCCAAAGCACCTAAGTCATGTGCGCGACATGATAAGCCTATCTATTTCCCATTTAACAGTGTGACTTGCATTCGCGGGCCCTACGGCCCATTGGCCCATCGAGGCCCATTTCGGCCCAAGTGATCCACTACGGCCCAAGCCCATTAATTCGCTCATGGTGGCCTTTCTCATCACACGCTCACGCTCCGTGAGCACGGTTCACCACAAGCGCGATCGCACGCTTGTATGGCATCGTTCGCCGGTATTTCAGCTTTTCGGCATAATGCCGATCAACAGTCAAAGTAGTACAATATACGCACCTTCAGCATTTCAACCGATCAACAATCAGAACAGTGTATACGGATACACACCTTATCACGTAGAGTACTAAGTAATCACGAGCGCCGTCACCTTCACTGGAGCGATCTACTGCGATTTGCCAAGTTAAACCAAAGTATTCTAAACAGAGATAATGATGCGAATGGGCCTAGGGCCCATTCTTAGCCCTAATGGGCCCACACGCTCGTGTGGCCCATTCAGCCCAAGTCTATCCATAGATATGAGATTCATTTAGACCAGTTCAATATCTACTACACAATCATACAATTTATACACATGGGCCCACGGGCCCACTCGGCCCGAGGCAGCCTAAACCCACGAGAGCACTCATGAGGGCCTCAACTATCGTGTCGAAGCTCCCACACTTGCGCTCGCACGCTCGTGTGGCTACCATTGCTGTGTGATCGGCATTTCGGCATTTGCCGCTCTACAGCTAGAGTAGTGCGAAATACAAACCGGATAGGAATCTGGAGTTAATCCGCGCTCCGAACACTCCTATGCCCAAACGCCAACCAAGGTATGCCTACTCTCCTCATAGATCGCTCTATTTAAAGCCAGCTTCTCACCTACTCTCACGCTAGCTTCCCGATGTGGGATCCCTCCATCAATCTTCCAAAACCGTCCCAAATTAGCAAAATAGTCACCTTTTGCATGCAAGGGGTTTCAAACCTCATATCATTAGGACACTACACACGCCACTTGCCACCGTTACCAGTAGACTACTTGTGTAACAAAACAAGCACAACTAAATATAAGTCTATGGGCCAAAGTCTAAGTTCATTTAAAAGGAAATCAAAATGAATTGCAAGTGCCAAGACTTGAACCCATGCTCCTTTGCAACCTTAATGACGCCTTGCCACTAGGCCACATGCTTCCTTGTGTCATTTTTTTCCCGCAATTTATTCTTAAAGCCTACTTACTTACTCCCAGGGTTTTATTCACCTAAAACAAAAATTTTTCCTAAAGCTCAGGATTGAACCCGAGACTTCGTGGAAGCCCCCTAGCCTTCAAAAATCACTCACCTAATAGGTCCAACTTGCATTAGTGCCATTCTCTTGTTCTCATAAAATTTAAACGCTACCATGCCCAAGGCCCAATAGGCACAATTCTACCCCTTAAAGAAATTTTGTCCTCGAAATTTCCAACTATAGGAACAGTCGCACATCCTAACCTAGCACACTACGCTCTCGCTGCGCACTCTGATCTTAATAACACAAGCACGCACCACACTATCTATCCATTAGAGCGGATGGATACCACACGCAAATCATTTCCAGAATATACACAGAATAAATATCAACTCTAAGTTTAAGTATTATAACAGTAAAACGTGGCAAAGCCACTAGTACATAGTACTAACGTGAGCGTAGCGCTAATAACGATGAACGTGGCGGCCACTAAAATCGATATCGTGGCGGCGACTAGAGCAGATAAACGCGTGGCGAGCCACTAGTACAAAGATTTTATCCATATACAAATCCCAACCCCATGCAATATGTCGTGTATGTCATGGCCAATCATTACACGTGTATGCAAAATGGCCATGCTTAGTAACAGACATTTCAACACATATTAACAGCATTTCAGTCACACACCCATAGTCAAGTCAGTTAAAACACGTCATACGATCACAGTCAAATCGGTCAAATCATAGCACAAGTCAGTCATTTACCCACAAAGGCAAATAAGTAATTTTACCCTATAAAGGGTATGTCGGTAATCTTACCCCTCAGTGGTATTTCGGTAATTCTACCCTACGAGGTAATTCGGTGATTCTACCCTACAGGGGTATTTCAGTAATTTCACAAATCAGGGTATTTTGGTAATTTTTCAAATCGGGGTATTTCAGTAATTTGTAAACTAAGGATATTTCAGTAATCTTATAAATCACGGGTCTTTCGGTAATTTCACAAATCAGAGGTATTTCAGTAACTTTACAAACCAAGCGTATTTCAATAATTTTACAAACCGAGGGTATTTCAGTAATTTTACAAATCGAGGGTATTTCAGTAATTTTACAAACCGAGGGTATTTTAGTAATTTTACAAATTGAGGGTATTTCAGTAATTTTACAAACCGAGGGTATTTCAGTAATTTTACAAATCGAGGGTATTTTAGTAATTTTACAAATCGAGGGTTATTAACGACCCAACAGAAGGTCCACCGTCGCCTCGAGCGACTTAGGAAATCCAAATTGACTTAACGGTGAAGATAGGCCTAAGGCCCATTACCCTGCCCAAGTGGGCCCACACACTCGTGTGGCCCATTTAGCCGAGAAACAATCACGGCTATGCAACGGCACAGCCCAAATCAATAACTTATCACATCACGGACATTTCATCTGTGTGGGCCCACACGGCCCCCTTTCGGCCTGACGCGGCCCAAAGCACCCAAGTCATGTGCGCGACATGATAAGCCTATCTATTTCCCATTTAACAGTGTGACTTGCATTCACGGGCCCTACGGTCCATTGGCCCATCGAGGCCCATTCTGGCCCAAGTGACCCACTACGGCCCAAGCCCATGAATTCGTTCATGGTGGCCTTTCTCATCACATGCTCACGCTCCGTGAGCATGGTTCACCACACGCGATCGCGCGCCGTATGGCATCGTTCACCGGTATTTGACTTTTTCGGCATAATGCCGATCAACACCAAAAATAGTACAATATACGCACCTTCTGGCTTTTCAACCGATCAACAATCGAAACGGTGTATACGGATACACACCTTATCACGTAGAGTACTAAATAATCACGGCTATTTGTTACCTTCACTAGAGCGATCAACTGCGATTTGCCCAGTTAAACCAAAGTATTCTAAACAGAGATAATGATGCGAATGGGCCTAGGGCCCATTCTCAGCCCAAATGGGCCCACACGCTCGTGTGGCCCACTCAGCCCAAACCTAGCGACAAATATGAGATTCACATAGACCAGTCCAATATCTACTGCACAATCATACAATTTATTCACATGGGCCCACGGGCCCATTGGGCCCACTCAGCCCAAGGCAGCCTAAACCCATGAGAACACTCATGAGGGCCTCACCTATCGCGTCGAAGCTCCCACACGTGCGCTCGCACGCTCGTGTGGCTACCATCGTCGTGTGACCGGCATTTCGGCATTTACCGCTCTACAGCTAGAGTAGTGCGAAATACACACCTGATAGGAATCTAGAGTTAATCCGCGCTCCGAACACTCCTATGCCCATACGCCAACCAAGGTATGCCTACTCTTCTCATAGATCGCTTTCTCACGCTAGCTTCCCGATGTGGGATCCCTCCATCAATATTCCAAAATCGTCCCAAATTAGCAAAATAGTCACCTTTCGCATGCAAGGGGTTTCGAACTACAGACCATTAGGACACTCCACACGCCACTTGCCACCTCTAACAGTAGACTCCTTGTGTAACAAAACAACCACAACTAAAAATAAGTCTATGGGCCAAAATCTAAGTTCATTTAAAAGGAAATAAAAATTAATTGCAAGCGCCAAGACTTGAACCCATGCTCCCTTGCAACCTTAATGACGCCTTGCCACTAGGCCACATGCTTCCTTGCGTTATTTTTTTCCCACAATTTATTCTTAAAGCCTACTTACTTACTCCTAGGGTTTTATTCACCTAAAACCAAAATTTTTCCTAAAGCCCAGGTTTGAACCCGGGACTTCATGGAAGCCCCCTAGCCTTCCAAAATCACTCACCTAATAGGTCCAACTTGCATTAGTGCCGTTCTCTTGTTCTCAAAAATGTTAAACGCTCCCATGCCCAAGGCCCAATAGGCCAAATTCTACTGGGCCCAAAAATTCGGGGCGTTACAAACAATTCATATCTCCAAGTATCTATTTTGATCATAACACATTCATACCTATATCACATTTTGTCTCATTAAATCTATGCACATATATCTCTTGCAAGTTCACATATACTTGCCTTTCATACTCATTCATATTATACATTTCAAACGTTCCTGAAACGGTCATACATTTCACATATTCTTTCATTTCTCAGAATTGCCCGTTGAACCATTCGGAATCAAATAGGATACTCGGAAATCTCAGAATACTCGTACAATGCCAACGTCCCAGATGTGGTCTTACATGTAATCCAATATCGATGCCACTGTCCTAGACAGGGTCTTACACGAATCAAATACGATGCCAATGTCCCAGACATGGTCTTACACTTAAATCTCAAATCAATGCCAACGTCCCAGACGTGGTCTTACATGATATCACATATCAGAACACTATGTCATGACGTATTAATCCTATCTATTCTTAAGGCTCATATGAGACTTTTCAGACATTGATACCTTGTTGATACTTTTTCGATTTTCACATGTATATCTTCCAAAGTCATTCATCACCATTCAATAATATATAAACATGAATAAATCAACTTAAATACACTTATTTGTATATAGACTTACCTCGTATTCGAAATAAACAAACGAATTCGACTACTCGATCACTTTCGACTTTCCTCGATCTAAATCCATTTTCTTTGGTTCTTGATCTATACATATTCAAATTTAACTCATTTATTCTCCAAATCATTCAATTCAATCCAAAAACACACATTTAGGGCAATTTACAAATTAGCCCTCACATTTCACATTTTGACATTTAAGTCCCTATTTCACAAAATCAAAAAATACACAAAATTCCCTTGTACCCATGCTTAGCCGAATTTTCATCATGATCATACAAGTCCATACATTTCATTTATTTCACATTTTAATCCTTCAAAATATTATTTTCACAATTTAATCCAAATTACTCAAATTCACCAAAAATCCAAAGACAAACATGTTAATCTAACACATATATTTCATATTTCATCAACTAACATCACAAAACTCAAGCATTCATCAATGGAACTTTTCAAAATCATCATCAAATTCCAAAATTAAGGCATGGGTTTTGTAGTACTCGAAGCAACGATTACAAAAATGTAGAAATTATCAAAAACCGAAGTAAAACATTCCTTAATCTAGCCAAAATGCGTGCCGGATACAATGAGAGCTTAAACCCTTCTTCTTTTTCTTATTTTCGGTGGTGGATGGACAAAAATGACCATTATTTTAAGCTTTGTTTTTATTATAATAACACTATTAATCCTTTTACAAATTTAACCTTTTAATATAACATATAAAACATGTATATTCAATGACCTTTACCGTCCACTAACTAATAAAATGGCTAAATTTCATCTTAAGGACTTCCTCTTTATAAAGACACATCAATTCTGCCATTATTTAAATAGAAGGATAGTTTTACATTTTCTGTGATTAAGCCCTTTTCTCAAATTAAGCACACAAACAATAAAATTAATTCATGAAACTTTAACACATATCAATTCACATATGATAAACACAGAAAATAATATTAAAATATTTTTTGACTCGGATTTGTGGTCTCGAAACCACTATTCCGACTAGGGTCTAAACCGGACTGTTACAATTCTCCCCCCTTAGGGATTTTTGTCCCCAAAAATCTTACCATTAAACAGATTCGGATATTGTTGTCTTATAGAATCTTCGCGCTCCCACGTAACCTCTTCCACTCCGTGTCGATGCCACAGTACTTTTACTAACGAGATTTTCTTATTTCACAATTCTTTAACCTCGTGAGCTAAGATACAAATCGGTTCTTCTTCGTAAATCATATCAGATCGGATCTCAATCTCAGACGGAAAAATCACATACGAGGGATCGGATCTGTATCGTCGAAGCATTGACATGTGAAACACATTATGAATCTTTTCTAGTTCCGGTGGCAACAACAATCTGTATGCAACAGGCCTAATTCGTTCGATGATCTCATACGGCCCGATGAACCTCGTACTCAATTTGCCTTTACGTCCAAATCAGAGTATTTTCTTCCACGGAGACACTTTCAAGAACACTTTATCACCGATCTCAAATTCGATATCTTTTCGTTTCAAGTCTGCATAAGATTTCTGAGGATCTGAGGCGGCTTTCAGACTATCACGAATCACTTTCACTTTCTGCTCTGTTTCTTTTATCAAATCAACCCCGTGTATCTTATTTTCACTTAGCTCAGTCCAATACAAAGGTGTTTGACATTTGCATTCGTACAAAGCTTCATAAGGTGCCATTTTGATGCTCGACTGAGAACTATTATTATATGAAAATTCAATCAATGGAAAATACTGTTCCCACGTACCATTAAACTCAAGAATGCAACATCTCAACATATCCTCGAGAATCTGAATAATCCGCTCGGATTGACCATCCGTCTGTGGGTGAAAAGCTGTACTAAAATCCAATTTAGTACCTAAGGCCTCTTGCAATTTCCTCCAGAATCGTGAAGTAAACCTCGGATCTCTATCAGACACAATAGATAGTGGCCCCCCGTGTAATCTCACAATATCGAAAATATATAGCTCAACTAATTTATCAAGTGAGTAATCGGATCGTACCGAAATAAAATGGGCTGATTTCGACAATCTGTCAACTACGACCCAAATTGTATCTTTCTTTCTCGGAGTCAAAGGCAACCCTGAAACAAAATCCATCATCACTCTATCACATTTCCACTCAAGAATCATTATCGGCTGTAACAAACCATATGGCACCTGATGTTCAGCTTTAACTTGCTGATAGATTAAACATTTCGATACAAAATCTGAAATATCTCGCTTCATACCAGACCACCAATAATGTTGCTCCAAATCATGATACATCTTTGTACTTCCCGGATGAACAGATAGGCGACTGTTATGTTCTTCTTTCAATATTGACTGAATCAGCTCTTGATTCCTCGGAACACAAATCTGATCTCGAAATCTCAAACAATCATCAACATCAACTCAAAATTCAGAATCAAAATTCGAATCACACTGAGCTCGTTTCGCTAATATTTCATTATCAACCTTCTGAGCATCACATATTTGCTGTAAGAACAACAATTTCACTTTCAATTCAGCTAAAATTGAACCATCATCAGACAAGTCTAAATGAGCATTCATCACACGTAATACAAATAATGATTTCCAACTCAATGCATCACCAACAACATTTTCTTTACCCGGATGATAATCTATCACAAGCTCGTAGTCTTTCAACAGTTCTAACCATCTTCTCTGTCATAGATTCAAATCTTTCTGGGTCATCAAATATGACTTTTATGATCCGGAAACACATGGCATTTTTCACCGAAAAGATAATGACGCCAGATCTTTAAAGCAAACACAATCGCAACTAACTCAAGATCGTGTGTCGGATAATTCTTTTCATGCGGTTTCAATTGTCTCGAGGCATAAGCTATAACTTTGCCTTCCTGCATCAAAACACATCCCAGTTCATTCAATGAAGCATCACTATAAATCACGAACTCTTTACCCGATTCTGGCTGTACCAAAATTGGAGCTTCAGTCAACAAAGTTTTCAACTCATCGAAACTTTTCTGACACTTTTCAGACCACTCAAATTTCACATCTTTCTGAAGCAATCTCGTTAGCGGAGTTGCAATCATTGAAAAGCCTTTTACGAACCGTCGATAATAACCAGCAAGTCCAAGAAAACTACAAACTTCAGACACATTTTTCGGAGGCTTCCATTCCAAAATAGCTGAAATCTTGCTCGGATCAACTCGTATACCAGATGCTGACAAAATATGTCCCAGAAAACCAACTTCACGCAACCAAAACTCACATTTACTAAACTTTGCATACAATTTCTTATCTCGCAGAGTTTGTAGCACGATTCTCAGATGTACAGCATGCTCAACTTCATCACGTGAATAAATCAAAATATCGTCAATGAATACAACAACAAATCGATCCAAATACGGTCTGAAAGTTCTGTTCATCAGATCCATAAAAACAGCAGGAGCATTGGTTAGTTCGAAAGGCATAACTAAAAATTCATAGTGCCCGTACCTCGTTCGGAAAGCAGTTTTCAGAATGTCTGAATCTTTTACTCTCAATTGATAATATCCTGATCTCAGATCTATCTTTGAAAACACGGTGGCTCCTTTCAGCTGATCAAACAAATCATCAATTCGTGGTAAAGGATATTTATTCTTTATTGTCACTTTGTTCAACTGACGGTAGTCAATGCACATTCTCATCGTGCCATCTTTCTTTTTCACAAATAGAACGGGAGCACCCCAAGGTGAGAAACTCAGTCGTGCAAATCCTCTATCGGTCAACTCTTGAAACTGAGACTTCAACTCTTTCAATCCTGTTGGTGCCATTCTATACGGAGCTATTGAGATAGGAGTCGTCCCCGGTAATAAATCAATACCAAATTCAACTTCGCGTATCGGAGGTAATCCCGGTAATTCTTCAGGAAACACGTCAGGGAATTCATAAACAACTGGCACATATTCAACTTTCTTTTCAGTCACTTTCGAATCAATTATATAGGCAAAATAAGCTTCATAACCCTTTTTCACATAACTTTGAGCTTTCAACACTGATATCACAGCCGGTAACCTATTCAAATCATTAGATTCAATCCGTACCATTTCATCGTTTTGACATCTCAAATCAATAGTTTTTCGTTTGCAGTTCACAATGGCATCATGCAATGTTAACCAATCCATTCCCAAAATTATATCAAACTCATCAAATGGTAATGGCATCAGATCAGCCAGAAAACAAACATCTCGGAACATTAATGGACAATTCTTGCATACTTTGTCAACCAAAACACATTTATCTAAGGGGTTCGATACTCTAATAACAAATTCAGTAGACTCCACTGGAAAAGTCTTACTGGATACTAAGTTCATGCATACATACGAATGAGTAGACCTTGGATCTATCAATGCAATTATAGAAGTATCATAAAGAGTAAATGTACCTGTAATAACATCTGGAAACGAAGCTTCCTCACGAGCTCGAATGGCGTAAGCTCTGGCAGGTGCTCTAGCTTCAGATCTCGCAACTGTATCTTTCGTGGTTCTTTGACTACCACTGACATTTCTTGTGTTTTGGGAAGGTCTACCTCTAGCTGAAACATTATCTAACTTCGGATTCTGTACAATCTCTTGTTCAACAGATTCAGGGCAGTCTCGAATGAAATAATCTAATGACCCACATCTAAAACAGGCTCGGTCATTCAATCTACAATTACCCAAATGTGTTTTACCACAATGCTTACATTCAGGTCGCTCAAATCAGACATTTACCACACTAACCATCGAAGTAGCTGGAGCTTTGAAGTTCGACTGTGATTTAGCACGATCTCTATTTGAATGTCCCATATTAACCTTTGATAGGCTATGCTCATCTCTGAATTTTTTAGAAGCAGACTGAAATGATTTACTCGAGAATCTCTTTCTCACATCTCTGGCTTCAGACTCATCTTTTCTTTTATCTTTCCCGAGTGCCTCAGCTTCACATGCTCGATCAACAAGCACAAAAAAGTCTTTTATTTCCAGAATTCCAACTAGCAAATGAATATCTTTATTCTGGCCGTCTTCAAATCGTTTACACATTATGGCTTCAGTCGAAACACATTCCTGAGCATATTGACTTAATCTCACGGATTCTCGTTCAAATTCAGTGACAGACATGCGACCCTGTTTCAATTCCAGAAATTCTTTTTGTTTTTGATCTATAAATCTCTGGCTAATATATTTCTTTCAGAATTCAGACTGAAAGAAATCCCATGTAACTCGTTTTTTTGGAACAACAAAAATCAAAGTCTTCCACCATTGATAAGCTGCATCTCGTAACAAGGAAAACGACACATTTTATGCATTCATCAGGAGTCAGTGACATTTCATCAAACACTCGGATTATATTCTCGAGCTAAAACTCAGCTCTTTCAGCATCATCATCCCTAGTGGCCCTGAGATCTTCAGCTCCATATTTACAGATTTTATCGACCGGAGGCTTATTCAACAGATTCAGATTCACAGCTGGAGGTACAACAGAAGTCTGAGGAGGATTAGGTGGGGGCGGAGGTTGTGAAACAGCCAGATTTGTTCTAATGTATTGAGTGAACCACTCATTCATCATTTGGAAGAAGGCTTGTTTAGCCTCTCCTTCCTGACCGCTAGTAGCCGATCTTGAATCAGATGGCGCTGTCCCTTGAGCGGGAGCAGGCGCATTACTTTCAACGTCGTCAGCTACAACTCTTTCGGGATCCATTTACTATACAAAAAACAAATTTTATACGTCAGGATTCATCACACTATCACAGCTCACATATATGGCATGTATAGCTAGACTCTCACAGGCTACATTAGTCCTAGAATCGACTAAACCATAGCTCTGATGCCAATAAAATTTAACACCCCTAACCCGTAACCATCGCCGGTCTAGGGTTAAGAGGCATTGCCGGACATATCAGAAACTTTTACGAACATTTCACATCAATAAGTATATCATCGTCATATCAAAGCAAATACAAGCATATAGTCCCTTAATGAGGTCTACGAGACCTTAAACATGCATTAGAAAGGGGTCGGGACTAAACCGAACACATATGGAATTTTTTTGAAATTCAAACATTTTTCAAAGTTACAGAGGTCACACGCCCGTGTGGGCAGGCCGTGTGCCTCACACAGCCTTGGACACGCCCGTGTGTCCAAGTCGTGGCAAAACAACGCATACATACTGACTTGTCCACACGGCCTGAGACATGCCCGTGTGCCTCACCCGTGGTCGACACTGACTTGCACCACACGGCCGGTCACACGCCCGTGTGTCCAGCCCGTGGTCGAAACTGACTTGTTTTGAAATGCAACCATGAAGGACATGGTCGAGCCACACGCCTGTGTGCTCAACCGTGTAAAATAGGCCATTTGCAAGGCCAATTTGCCACCCACACTTTGGGTTATACCTATAAGTACAATTAAGCATCATTCCAAGCATCAAATGCAAACAAAACATACCAAATTTTCTATCTATTCTAACCATTCATGAGCATATCAACTTATGTACCATTTACCTCATTATCATCACAAACATTTCTAAGTATAAACCAACCAAAACTTACCAATTCAATATACTATCTATTCATCCAAAACATACCAACTTTGCATCATAAAACTTATCATAAATTTGACCATCTTATTAGACCAACTATTAGCCATCAAACCATACCAAACTATGCATCATATAGCATAAACTACTCATTCACATCATATTCATTATCTAGCCATATCACATGGCTATTTTTACACCTTTCAAAATATAATCAAAACTTACTAGACTATACATGCCATACTTTAATATATACACTTTCAAAAGGTACCAAAAATAGAGTTTGATAGTGTGGTGATGATCCTCAATGGTCCCCGAGCCTTCCGTAGCTTTAACGATCAACAAGTCATATCTTCAAGTATCTCTTTTGATCATAACACATTCATACCTATATCACATTTTGTCTCATTAAATCTATGCACATATATCTCTTGCAAGTTCACATACACTTACCTTTCATACTAATTCATAGTATACATTTCAAACATACCTGAAACGGTCATACATTTCACATAGTCTTTCATTTCTCGGAATTGCCCGTTGAACCATTTGGAATCATATAGGATACTCAGAAATCTCAGAATACTCGTACAATGCCAACGTCCCAGACGTGATCTTACATGTAATCCAATATCGATGACACTGTCCCAGACAGGGTCTTACACGAATAAAATACAATGCCAATGTCCCAGACATGGTCTTACACGTAAATATCAAATCAATGCCAACGTCCCAGATGTGGTCTTACATAATATCATATATCGGAACACTATGTCATGACGTATTAATCCTATCTATTCCTAAGGCTCATACGGGACTTTTCGGACATTGATACCTTGTCGATACTTTCTCAGTTTTCACGTATATATCTTCCAAAGCCATTCATCACCATTCAATAATATATAAACATGAATAAATCAACTTAAATACACTTATTTGTATATAGACTTACCTCGTATTCGAAATAAGCGAACGAATTCGACTACTCGATCACTTTCGACTTTCCTCGATCTAAATCCGTTTTCTTTGGTTCTTAATCTATACATATTCAAATTTAACTCATTTATTCACCAAATCATTCAATTCAATCCAAAAACACACATTTAGGGCAATTTACAAATTAGCCCTCACATTTTCACATTTTGACATTTAAGTCCCTATTTCACAAAATCACAAAATACACAAAATTCCCTTGTACCCATGCTTAGCCAAATTTTCATCATGATCATACAAGTCCATACATTTCATTTATTTCACATTTTAATCCCTTAAAATATTATTTTCACAATTTAATCCAAATTACTCAAGTTCACCAAAAATCCAAAGACAAAACATGTTAATCTAACACATATATTTCATATTTCATCAACTAACATCACAAAACTCAAGCATTCATCAATGGCACTTTTCAAAATCATTATCAAATTCCAAAATTAAGGCATGGGTTTTGTAGTACTCGAAGCAACGATTACAAAAACGTAGAAATTATCAAAAATCGAAGTAAAACATACCTTAATCTAGCCAAAATGTGTGCCGAATACAATGAGAGCTTAAACTATTCTTCTTTTTCTTATTTTCGGTGGTGGATGGAACAAATGACCATTATTTTAAGCTTTGTTTTTATTATAATAACATTATTAATCCTTTTACAAATTTAACCTTTTAATATAACATATAAAACATGTATATTCAATGACCTTTACCGTCCACTAACTAATAAAATGGCTAAATTTCATCTTAAGGACTTCCTCTTTATAAAGACACATCAATTCGGCCGTTATTCAAATAGAAGGCTACTTTTATATTTTTTGTGATTAAGCCCTTTTCTCAAATTAAGCACACAAATAATAAAATTAATTCATGAAACTTTTACACATATCAATTCACATACGATAAACACAAAAAATAATATAAAAATATTTTTTTGACTTGGATTTGTGGTCCTGAAACCACTATTCCGACTAGGGTCTAAACCGAACTGTTACAATTCTCCCCCGTGGGGATTTTCGTCCCCAAAAATCTTACCATTAAACAGATTCGGATATTGTTGTCTCATAGAATCTTCAGGCTCCCACGTAACCTCTTCCACTCAGTGTCGATGCCACAGTACTTTTACTAACGAGATTTTCTTATTTCGTAATTCTTTAACCTCGTGAGCTAAGATACGAATCGCTTCTTCTTCATAAGTCATATCGGATCGGATCTCAATCTCAGACGGAGAAATCACATGTGAGGGATTGAATCTGTATTGTCGAAGCATTGACACGTGAAACACATTATGAATCTTTTCTAGTTCCGGTGGCAACAACAATCTATATGCAACAGGCCCAATTCGTTCGATGATCTCATGCGACCCGATGAACCTCGGACTCAATTTGCCTTTACGTCCAAATCAGAGTACTTTCTTCCACGGAGACACTTTCAAAAAAACTTTATCACCGATATCAAATTCGATATCTTTTCGTTTCAAGTCTGCATAAGATTTCTGACGATCTGAGGCGGCTTTCAGACTATCACGAATCACTTTCACTTTTTGCTCTGTTTTTTTTATCAAATCAACCCCGTGTATCTTATTTTCACTTAGCTCAGTCCAATACAAAGGTGTTCGACATTTGCGTCCGTACTAAGCTTCATAAGGTGCCATTTTGATGCTCGACTAAAAACTATTATTATATGCAAATTCAATCAATGGAAAATACTGTTCCCACGTACCATCAAACTCAAGAATGCAACATCTCAACATATCCTCGAGAATCTGAATAATCCGCACGGATTGACCATCCGTCTGTGGGTGAAAAGCTGTACTAAAATGCAATTTAGTACCTAAGGCCTCTTGCAATTTCCTCCTGAATCGTGAAGTAAACCTTGGATCTTTTAATTCTTGCAATTTAGTACCTAAGGCCTTTATCTGTCAACTCTTGCAACTGAGCTTTCAATTCTTTTAATTCTGTCGGGGCCATTCTATACAGAGCTATCGATATCGGCGTAGTTCCCGGCAGTAACTCAATGCCAAACTCAACCTCTTGGATCGATGGTAAACCCGGTAACTCTTCAGGAAACACATCCGGATACTCACACACTACTGGCACTGATTCGATATTCTTTTCAGTCACCTTCGTATGAAGCACATAAGCAAAATAAGCTTCACAACCCTTTCTCACATATTTCTGAGCTAACATCGATGAAATCACTGCTGGTAAACCATTCAAATCATCTGACTCAATCCGAATAATCTCATTATTTTGACATCTCAGATCAATCATTTTTCGTTTACAGTTTACTATAGCATCATGTAGCGTTAGCCAATCCATACCCAGAATTATATCAAATTCATCAAATGGCAACAACATCATATCAGTCGAAAAACAAAAATCCCGAATCATCAATGGACAATTCTTGCACACTTTATCAACCAAAACATATTTGCCTAAAGGGTTCGATACTCTAATCACAAATTCAGTAGACTCTATAGGCAAAGTCTTACTAGATACTAAATTCACACATATATACGAATAAGTTGATCCTGGATCTATCAATGCAATCACATTAGTATCATAGAGAGTAAAAGTACATGTGATAACATCTGGAGATGACGCTTCTTCGCGAGCGCGGATAACGTAGGCTCGTGCAGGTGCTCTAGCCTCTGACCTCACAGAAGAATCTTTAGTTGCTCTCTTTCTACCACTCACATTTCCTGTGTTTCTGGGTGGTCTACCTCTAACTACAGTATTACTCGGTCTCGTGTTTTGTACTGTATCTTGCTCAGCCAACTCAGGACAGTTACGAATGAAATGATCTAATGATCCACATTTAAAACAGGCCCAATCATTCAATCTACAATCATCGATATGCAGTTTTCCACAATGTCTACACTCGAGTCAGTTTTGTCTCACATTGCCAACACTAGCAATAGATGTAGCTTGAGCTTTAGAACTCACAGGGTGCTTTTCACGATCCCTGTTTGAATATCTCATCGATGCATTGGAACGATAAAATGAGTCTCAGAATTTCTTTGATAGAAGCTGATAAGATTTACTCGTCAATCTCTTTTTGGAGTCTCTAGCTTCAAAATCAGCTTTTCTCTTTTCTTTTTCGAGTTCTTCAGCTTTACATGCCCGTTCTACGAGTATCACAAACTCTTTGATTTCCAGAATCCCAACTAATAGCTTGATGTCTTCATTTAAACCATCCTCAAATCTTTTGCACATAATAGCTTCAGTTGAAACACATTCCCGAGTGTATCTGCTCAATCTCAAAAATTCTCGCTCGTATTTGGTAATAGACATACGGCCCTGTTTCAGCTTGAGAAACTCTTTGCGTTTCTAATCAATGAATCTCTGGCTAATATATTTCTTCTGGAATTTGGTTTGGAAAAACTCCCAAGTAACCCGTTCTTTTGGAACCATCGATACTAATGTATTCCACCAGTGATACGTAGTGTCTCTTAACAAAGATACGGCACATTTGATACATTCATCAGGAGTACAAGATAACTTATCGAATACTTGGATTGTATTATCGAGGTAGAACTCAGCTCGTTCAGTATCATCACAAACATTAGCCCGAAACTCTTTAGCCCCATATTTACGAATCTTATCAACAGGTGGCTTACTCAATCGAATTGGAGTATCACTTGTGGCACAACTGGAACTTGTTGAGGAATAGGCGGGGTTGGAGGTTGTTGAGCAGCCGGATTTGTTCGAATGAACTCTGTGAACCACTCACTCATCATTTGGAAGAAGGCTTGTTTAGCCTCTCCCTCGTGGCTACTAGTTACAAGTCTAGAGTCAGATTGCGCTGCCCTCTGAGTAGGAGCGGGCGTATTACTCTTTACATCGTCAGCTACAACTCTTTCGGGATCCATTACTATACAAAAACACAATTTAAGCTGTCAGGAATCATCACACTATCGCAGAGTATATATGGCATGTATAGCTAGACTCTCACACACGCTACGTTAGTCCTAGAATCAACTAAACCATAGCTCTAATACTAATAAATGTAACACCCTTAACCCGTATCCGTCGCTGAAATAGGGTTACGAGGAATTACCGATCAAATCACAACATACAACATACATTTATGCATCCATTCTCAAACACCATTCTATCATAATCACATTGTCCCTTATAAGGGCCTACGAGGCCTTAAACATACTTTGGAAATGGTTTGGGACTAAACCGTTAACATACAAAAATTCTCAAAAACTTAGAAATTTTTCAAACATACAAGGGTCACACGCCTGTGTGAACTGGCCGTGTGCCTCACACGGCTCCAGACACGCCCGTGTCCCAGGCCGTGTGAAAACAGGGCATACATTCTGACTTGGGTCACACGGTTGACCACACGCCCGTGTGTCTAGCCTATGTGCCAGGCCGTGTGTTAGGCCGTGCCAATCCTGTAGGGTATACTGACTTATGCAACACGGCCAAGTCACATGCCCGTGTGGTAGGCTGTGTGCCATTTAAGGGGTATAATGACTTGTGCCACACGGCCGATCACACGCCGTGTGTGAGGCCGTGTGGAGCATACTGACTTCAATTTAATTTCAAAACCACGGGACACACTGCCGTGTATCATGACCGTGTGTCGCACACGTATGAGGCACACACCCGTGTCTCTACCCGTGTGGACAAGAATAGGCCATTTGTAAGGCCAATTTTTCCACCCTTTCTCATTCTCACCTAAACAACCAAAATAATGCCATTTCAACACATTTATAGGAAACCAAAACATGCTATTTCATATACAAATCATGCCATTTAAAATCCATCCATTTCACTACTCAAATCATAATACAAAACATACTAAAACAATATGCCATTACCAACAATTTCACCTATCTTCTCTATGCATTTTTCTCATCATCTTATCAACTAATTCATGTAATAAAACATACCAAATCATCATCTTAAAATCAAGCCACAACATACCATTTCATCTTCAACCATACCAAACATTCCAAAACACAATGCCATATATACATCACATATCACTTACCAAATTCATAAATTAAGCCAACTCAAATGGCCAAATACACACCCATATTTACATCATTTATGAGCCAAATCTCATGGCTAATATCATAACTCAAAACATAACATCTTAACACTAGCCTATACATGCCATATACCATACTTACATAGCATCAAAAGTACCAACAAGTGTTCGATAGTTTGACGATGTTCCTGATGATCCCCGAGTCCGAGCTAGCTTTGATTATCTATAAAACAGGGAAAGAACACACAAAGTAAGCTTTAAAAGCTTAGTAAGCCATATACAAATAAAATTACCACATGAATCAACATCATTTTTCATTAATAGGCAAATCATGAATAAGCATATAAAAGCTCACAAACCTTTCCCATTGAACACATATTCAAAATCATAAGTGAATTAATCAAATACTTCCCTTTTCAATGCTCGTATGAATCTCGTACGTACCTGAGTCACTTAACTCATTCACACATTCATTCTCGACTTGACTTTGCCCGTTGAACCATTTGGAATTGTTAAGGATACTCGAAAATCACATATAACTCGTACAATGCCATATCTCGGATATGGTCTTACATGTTATCACATATCGATGCCACTGTCCCAGACAGGGTCTTATACGAAATCATATAATGATGCCAATGTCCCAGACATGGTCTTACACATAATGGCATCTTGATAATCCTAATGTCATGACATTCGTATCCTATACTATTCCTAAGGTTCGTACGGGACTTTCAGATATTGTAACCCTGTCGATTCTTGCTCGTATTTGATCATTCAACATTCATAATAGTTCAATGACAATTAAACATATATAATTCAATTTAAAGACATTTATTTGCATATGAACTTACCTCGTATTAGGGATAAACGGACTGGATCGACTATTCGATAACTTTTGATTTTCCCCGATCTAGATCCGATTTCTTTCGTTCCTGATCTATATACATTCAAAATTAACTCATTTATTCATCAAATCACTCAATTCAGTCCAGAAACACATATTTGGGCCTTTTTAAACTTTAGCCCCTAAAGTTCCATATTTTTACAATTTAGTCCTTATTTCATAAATATACAAAATTCACACAATTTAATTCAGATACATGCTAGCCGAATTTTCCTAATGTACATATAAGCTCATATTTATCATTTATTCACACATTTAACCCCTCAATTTACACATTTTACAATATAATCCCTATTTGATATTTTTGTCAAAAATCACTTTACAAAATATTAAAATCTATCATCAAGTTTTCATATTTTATCATCAAACATACAAAAGATCAAATAATCATCAATAGCACTTCAAAAACTCATGAAAAAATTCAAAAATTAAGGCACGGGCTAGCTAGTACTAGATGCAACGATCACAAAAACATAAAAATCATCAAAAATCGAGCTAAAACAGACTTACATGCTTGAACAACAATGGGCAAACCTTCAAAGCTTCCAAAACCCTTATTTTCTTTCTTATTTTGGTTGAAGAAGATGACAATTAAGCATAAAATTGTTTTTATTTTATTTAATATAACTTAATTCACTAATTACCATTTTATCCTTTAGTTAAAACATTATAAATCACATAATTCAAGGCCATTTATGTCCATCTCCACTATCAATGGTTTAATAACATTATAAGGACCTCCACATTTAAATTTCATAGCTAAATAGTGCCTTTAACAAATAAAATGCAACTTTTGCATTTTACGCGATTTAGTCCTTTTATCAAATTTAGCATTCAATCACTAAAATTAACTCACGAAAATTTCACACATTCATGCTTTAATGCTCTAAACACATAAGATAATATTGAAATGATTTTTTGACCTCGAATTTGTGGTCTCAAAACCACTATTCCGATTTAGCTAAAATCGGGTTGTTACATATACCGACCACAGAAGCTTGAAATATTTGATGACTCAAAAAGATTTGAATTTGCGACAGTAGAGATGGCTAGAATTGTTAAAAGACTATGAATTAGTGAGTGATTATCATCCGGGGAAAGCGAACGTAGTTGCTGATGCTTTGAGCCGAAAGTCCTTATTTGCTTTACGTGCTTTGAACACACAATTAGCTTTGTCTAACGACGGTTCGATAGTAGCCGAGTTGAAAGTGAGACCGTTATTTCTACAGCAGATTTGTGAGGCTAAAAAATTTGATAATGAATTGCAAGCAAAACGAGCTCAATGTGAGTCGATTTCTGATTCATAGTTTCGAATAGGGTCGGATGACTGTTTGATGTTTTGTGATAGAATATGTGTACCAAGGAATTTTGAGCTCATTCAGAAAATTCTAAACGAAGCACACAATAGTTATTTATCAGTACATCCGGGAAGCACGAAAATGTATAACGATTTGAAACAGCTTTATTGGTGGCACGGCATGAAATGAGATATCTCAGAATTTGTTTCGAAATGTTTGATTTGTCAGCAAGTTAAAGTTGAGCATCAAGTGCCGTCAGGTTTATTACAGCCTATTATGATTCCTGAGTGGAAGTGGGATAGAATAACAATGGATTTTGTATCGAGTTTGCCCTTATCTCCGAAAAAGAAGGATGCGATATGGGTTGTTGTTGACAGATTGACAAAATCAGCTTATTTCATTCCGGTACGTACAGATTTCTCGTTTGATAAATTAGCTGAGTTGTATATTTCTGAAATTGTGAGATTACATGCTGTTCCCCTATATATTATTTCGGATAGAGGTCCAAGATTTACTTCGCGATTTTTGAAGAAATTGCAAGAATCTTTGGGTTCAAAGTTGCATTTTAGCACTGCGTTGCACCCACAGATGGATGGTCAATCCGAACGAGTTATATGTTGTGTTGTTGCATTCATGAGTTTGAAGGTAGCTGGGATAAATATCTACCGCTGATTGAATTTGCTTACAATAATAGCTTTCAATCGAGTATAAAGATGGCACCGTGCGAAGCTCTATACGGTCTTAAATGTAGAACACCATTGTACTAGACTGAGCTTATCGAAAATAAGATTCACAGGGTTGATTTGATCAGAGAGACTGAAGAAAAAGTGAAAGTAATTCGCGATAGTTTGAAAGCAGCTTCGGATCGACAGAAATCATACGCAGACTTGAAATGGAAAGATATTGAGTTCCCTATCGGGGATAAAGTTTTTTTGAAAGTGTCACCATGGAAAATGATATTGCGGTTTGGTCAAAAAGGGAAATTGAGTTCGCGATTCATCGGACCTTATGAGATTACTGAGCGAGTTGGGCCAGTGGCATATCGACTATCTTTACCGTCTGAGTTAGAGAAAATACATAATGTGTTTCATGTGTCGATGCTTCGACAATACCGATCCGACCCTTCACATGTCATTTCCCCGACCGAGGTTGGAATTCAGTCTGATATGTCATATGCTAAAGAACCGATTCGAATTTTAGCTCGTGAGATCTAAGAGCTGAGAAATAAGAAAATAGAATTAGTGAAAGTATTATGGCATCGACACGGGGTTGAAGAAGCTACATGGGAACCCAAAGATGCTATGAGAAAACAACACCCGAACCTATTCACTGGTAAGATTTTCGGGGACGAAAATTCTTAAGGGGGAGAGTTGTAATAACTCGATTTTAGCTAAATCAAAATAGTGGTTTTGAAACCACCAAATCAATGTGAAAAAATTATTTTAATATTATTTTATATGTTTACAACATGATAGCATGTATGTGTGAAAATTTCGTGAAGTAATTTTACTGTTTGAATGGTTAATTTGATAAAAAGGACTAAATCGCGTAAAATGCAAAAGTGTTGTTCTATTAGTAAAAGGTGTTAAATAGCTATAGTTTATTAAAGTTAAGGTCCTTAAATGGTAATTAGACCATTTTAATTGTGAGTGGACAAAGATGGACAAGCATTAAGTGATTTTTATGTTATATTACAAAGGTTAAAATAGTAAAATCGTTATTATTGTTGATTAAATAAAACAAAGACATTTTATTCATCTTTCTTCATCTTTGTTGCCAAAAATTTGAAGGAAAATAAACAATTCTTTAGGTTTTGCATTCGGCCAACTCCTAGCTTGATTAAGGTACGATTTTAGCTCGGTTTTTAATGATTTCTATATTTTTGTAATCGTTGCAGCTCAATCTAGCTAGCCCGTACCTTTAATTTCGAAACTGTTAAAGATTTTGAGAGTTTTCATTGTTTAATCTATGAGTGCTTTGATGTTTATTGTTGAAATATGAAAGCTTGATGATAGTTTTGCATGTTTTGTTAAGTGATTTTTTATGAAAATGCATAATAGGGATTAAATTGTGAAATGTGCAAATTGAGTGGTTGAAATGTGAAATAAATGAAAGTTTTGGACTGCTAGGGACCTATGTGTAATTCTACCAAACATGGGTTTTGTTGAATTGTATAAATTTTGTGTATTTGTGAAATAGGGACTAAATTGATTAAATGTAAAAGTTTAGGGGCTAATGTGCAAATAGGCCTAATTGTATGTTTTGGACTAAATTGAATGAATGGTTGAATAAATAAGTTAATTTTGAATTCATATAGATCAAGAAAGAAAGAATTCAGATTTAGATCGGGGGAAAAGCAAGGTTATCTAGTAGTCGACCCGATCCGTCAATTACGAATACGTGGTAAGTTCGTATGTGGTAATTTCATTATAAATGTATGTTTATTGCTTTGATATTGCATAAACTATGATTATGAGATTACGTATAATGTTTTAATTGTGAATACGACTCTATGGATACGTTCCACGATGATTCGACAAGCGTGAAATCCCAGTTGAACCTTAGGGATAGTTAGGATGCTCGTGGCATGTCATTAGGTTATTGTGTTGGCTTTGGGCCACGATATCAGCACTTCGGGTGCGATTTATACCTTGATTTGGCTTCGAGCCATGGTATAGGTATTTCGGAGATGATTTACCTTGATTTGGTTACGGGCCATGGTATAGGTACTCCGGGGATAAGTTACCTTGATTTTGCTACGGGCCATGGTATAGGTACTGATCGATTGAGATCATTGAATATCCAATTTCTATTTCGAATGGTTCAACGGGTAAACAAATGATGTGATTGAGAAAGAGGTTAGTACTAGGCTATAAAGGTATGTACAGAACCTATTCGAGTATTAAATAGTGAAAGTTCGATGAGATTGTAATTGATCATGTTTTGAGACATGAGAAAGGTTTGTAGTTAATGTGTATATGGTTTTGTCATGTGTATTTGGTTAATTTGCATTTATTCGATGAATTAAGTTTTTCACATACAAGCTTACTAAGCTATGAAGCTTACTTTGTGTTATTTTCCTATGTTTTATAGTGAATCAAGGCTAGCTCGGATCTGGGAGTCGTCGAGAACATCATTGTACTATCAAACATCTAAGTTGGTACTTTTGAGTTATACATTGATGGTATATGGAATGTATAGCTAGATGTGGTATTTTGGTTGTGGTTATAGCCATGAGAGTTGGCTTGTAAATGATGTTAATTTTGATGTGTGTTTGGCTATTAGAAATGGCTTGTAAATATATATGTTTTGGTTTGTATATATAGCCATGAGTGATGGCTTATTTTGGCATGTTTGGTATGAATATGGTTATGGTTTTATAGTTTCTCAAATGGTTACTTGATTTGTGGAGTATAAATGCTTGAGAAATGCTTTAATGAAGTATGATTTTAGAAGTTAATTTGATAAGTATTTGATTAGGTAAATGGAATTGAATTGAATATTCAATTTGGTTGAAATGGATATAGTATGAATTGTGCATTTGTTTGATGATTTTGGTTGTTTAATTGTATGATGAAATGGTACCATTTTGGTTGTTTAAGTGAGCATGAGTTGAGGTGGCAAATTGGCCTTGCAAATGGCCTATTTTTGTCCACATGGGTAGAGACACGGGCGTGTGTCTCGGCCGTGTGCGACACACGGTCATGTTACACGACTGTGTGTCCCATGGTGTTGAAATTGAATTGAAGTTAGTATGCTCCACACGGTCTCACACATGGGCGTGTGACCGGCCGTGTGGTACAAGTCAGTATACCCCTAATTGGCACATGACCTAGCACACGGGCGTGTGACTTGGCCGTGTTGCATAAGTCAGTATACCCTATAGGTTTGGCACGGCCTAGCACATGGCCTGGCACACGGGCGTGTATGGCCACTTCGAAGGGCACACGGGCTAGACACATGGGCGTGTGGTTGGCCGTGTGACCCAAGTCAGTATGTATGCCCTGTTTCCACACGACCTGAGGCACGGGCGTGTCTGGAGCCGTGTGAGGCACACGGCCATTTCACACAGGCGTGTGACCCCTGTATGGTTGAAATATTTCTAAGTTTTCCAAAATTTTTGTATGTTATCGGTTTAGTCCTGAACCATTTCTAAAGAATGTTTAAGGCCTTGTAGGCCCTTTTAAGGGACAATGTGATTATGTTGAATGATTTATGAGATTGTATGCTATATGTTGTGAATTGATCGGTAATACCTCGTAACCCTATTCTGGCAACGGATACGAGTTAGGGGTGTTACAGGTATTTACTATCAAGTATAAGGTTGATGGTTCAATTGAAAGACTTAAAGCCAGATTAGTAGCACAAGGATTCACTCAGACATATGAAGTGGATTATCAGGAAACATTTTCTCCAGTTGCTAAATTGAAAACGATTAGGATCCTTCTATCATGTGTAGCAAATCTCGACTGGGACTTACAACAATTTGATGTAAAGAATGCCTTCTTACATTGAGACCTAGAAGAAGAAGTGTATGTAACACCCCTTACCCGTATCTGACGCCGAAATATGGTACGAGGCATTACCAGAAGACATACACTTGTAAACATATTAAACTGAGTTATAAAATTTCATCCAAATTAAAACTTTTCAAATTTTTATATTTGAGTCCCTAAATAGGTCCTACGAGGCCCAATACATACCTTGGAAGTGGTTCGGGACTAAATCGAGAACTTTTGAAAGCACTGAAAAATTTCTTGAAAAACAGGGGCACACGCCCGTGTGTTAGGCCGTGTGGCGTTTCGAATTTTCTAAAATCAAGTGCAGACTTCATACACCCTGGGCACATGGCCGTGTGGCTGCCCGTGTGGCTACAAGTAAGATTATTTACCAAGCCCTTTATCATCACTTATACAAATTTATCATCACACAGCATGGTATTATTAAGCTTCAAACACCCACACTAAGACATCCACATACCATTTACAAACCACATTCATCATGCATAATCACACAAACACACTTAACCATTCACATCATGAAACTTACACAACCAATCACATTTACCACTCATAATTATCACACATTTACTCATCTAACACATGCAAGCATACACATTCTTGAAATGCATCATCATAGACTTATAACATAACAATTATTAGCCACATTAAACGGCCTTATACAACAATAGCCTTCTAATAACATAGGCCAACATTCTAGGCCAACTCATATTAACATATACACACATAATCAAGTCTCTATACATGCCATAGACTTAAAAATACTTGAAAATCGTTGATACAATACCAATCAATAACTTGTTAGTGTGATAGAATCTCTGACGACCTCCAACTCGAGCTAGCATCTGTGACACTATAGGAAAAAGGAAAGGAAGGGGGGTAAGTATTATAGCTTAGGAAGTAGGTATGTAAATAATAAGTAATTTATTAACATGTTTTTATAATTCTTCACAATATGTTCTCAAGATAATAATATCATAATTGCACATTGTTCCATTATTTACTCATGTTCATCTCAAGCTGTCTACTTGAGTCACAGTAACTAAATTATTTATATCTCGAGCTACAGAACTCAAAATTAAGATTCGTTAATTTCCCCTGAAACTAGACTCATATATTTTCTAACCATAAAATTTTCAGAATTTTTGGTTTATCCAATAAATACATTTTATTCTTTAAAGTCTCCCCTGTTCTGTTGTCTGACAGTATCGACCCTTCTTCACTAAAAATTAATTATCTCCTCGTACGAGATCCGGATGATGTTCCCGTTTGTTTCTTTTGAAGATAGACTCATTAGGTATTTTAATCATGTAAATTATAACCCACAATTATTTTTTTACAATGTTTAATGATTTTCCCAAGTCTAAACAAGGGATTTTGAAATCATTCTGACTATGTCTCACAAAAATTCAAATATCTCAGAATATGAAATTCTTTCGCTTACACCATTTATTTTATGTGAAAATAAACTCAAGAAGATTTAATTTCATATCTTATTCAACCTATAATTTGATTCCCACCATTTTTGGTGATTTTCAAAGTGATACAACTACTGCTATCCAAACTGTTTTATTGCTAATTTTACTCCATCATGTTTTCTTTGTATGAATTCTCATTTACACACATATAACACTAAAGTATATCCATAGTTAGCCATGACAATAGCTAGTCATCATCAAATATTTACAGGTCTTCATTGTAACACTTACTCCATATCAACCTTACCAAAGTTCGATCACATATCGAGCACATTGCTCATGAATATATATACACATGTACCTGCACTTGTTCATCATATAATCACATTCAATTACACTTAGTCATTTTCCCGTTGAACACATCGGAATATTATTGGATACATCGGAAGTTTTCACATAAGTGCCACACTTGTAGCCAAAGCTACTTCACATCACTTTTCACATAGAGGCTTGTTCTCGAGCTATTCACTTTCACGGGTCTGCTCACACAAGCTGTCGGTCATTCGTTACTACTCAATGCTGCTCACACAAGCTGTCAGGTATCCGCAACACATGCCGATATACCAAGCCACTGGTAGAACTTAAGATCAGCACCCGGATTCACTTAGTCACAATTTCACATAGATTTCACATAGGTCCCTAGTAACATGTCACTTGTATCCATTTTTATTCCTAAGGTTCAATCGGGAAATTTCTCACTTGTCAATATTTTGTCAATTACATCAAATATTCAGCCACAATTCATACCATTTATCAAAATATGAAAACGTAAGTAAAAACGATGCATTATTTACATACAAACTTACCTCGGTAGCACAACCGGTGAAAAGGACTTATTCATCAATTTCTCATTTGTCCCTCGTTCTAGTTCCAAACCTCGCTTTCCTTGATCTATAATATCACATTTAATTTATTTATTAGTCACATTATTCAATGTGACCCAAAAATCATATTATGGAAAAATTATGCTTTTGCCCCTAGGCTCGTAAAATGATTTTCATTCAATTTCTTTGTACTTTAAGCCTAGCCGAACCATTTTCATAACTATAACATCCCACAATTTCCATTAAAACACACTTTTATAACACATTTTATAACTTTTACAAATTAGTCCTTATAGGCATTTTCACCGAAAATCACTTAGTAAAAGTTATTTCTCTAACCATAAACATGCATTTTCTACCATTAAACACAAAAATACACACATATTCATCATGGGTCAAAACCCTAGACTTTAACCATATCTCAAATTAGTGGTAGAAATAGATAGATCTTGTTACGAGGATTTCAAAAACGTAAAAATCATTAAAAACGAGGCTAGAACGGGCTTACAATCGAGCTTGGAAGCTTGAACAACCCTAGCCATGGTTTCCACTTGTGAAATTCGGACATGGGGTTGAAGATGGACAAAAAATGGCTTTTAATTTTGTTTATTTAATCATTTAATCCCTAAATGACCAAAATGCCCCTAACTTAAAAATATTCTATTTCACCTATTTCATGTCCATTTTTGTCCAAAAAATTAACCAATGGTCTAATTACCATTTAAGGACCTCCAATTTAAAATTTCATAACAATTGGACACCTCTAACATGTAGAACTCAACTTTTGCACTTTTTACAATTTAGTCCTTTTGACTAATTGGAGTGCCCAAACGTCGAAATTTTCGAACGCAATTTTCACGAAATAATTCTGTGAAATTGTAGACCATAAAAATATAATAAAAATAAATATTTCCTCGTTAGATTTGTGGTCCCGAAACCACTGTTCCGACTAGGCCCAAGTTCAGGCTGTTACAATTCTTCCCCCTTTAGGTATTTTCGTCCCCGAAAATCTTACCAGAATGAGGTTTAGCATCTTTTCTCAAAGTTTCCAACATGTTACCGAATAATCCTCTTCGAGGGCAATCCTTTCAGAAACACTCTGTCATCGATCTGGAATCTAATATATTTAGGTTTTGCTTCTGTATAGCTTTTTACGTCGATCTGAAACTGTTTTCAACTTTTACAAATTGCTTCTACCTTTTTATGAAAATCAAAATTCAATTCACCCTCGTGCTCAGAATTTCCTGTAGCTTTTTCCATAGCCGATGATATAACCCTCGGATTTCCAAATAGTTTTACAAAATTTTATCATCCATCAATCATAATTCAAGTAGCATCTCTCTTTTTCCGAGGATAAGGGACATCCCGAAACAAAATCCATGGTATCTTTTTCCCAATATTACACCAGTATCCTCGTGGACCATAGTAGTCCTGATTACATTTGATATTCAGCCTTACTCTGACGATAAAAATGACATTTGAACACAGAAATCAGAAATATCTGATAAACCGTAATAGTAACATATTTTAAGCCCACATTTAGCATGCTTTTGGATGATTTAAGCCTTGAATTATGTAATTTGGTGCTCTTAATCCTTTTTTTTCATGTTTTATACTCAGGAAAGCACCGGAGGATGAAAATAACGAGAAATGGGCCTAAAACAGAGTAAATGGGCCATATCACGAAATCGACACGGCCCGGGCCCGAGACTACACGGTCGTGCTCCTTCAGCAGCCTCGAACACGGCCTGGCCACGATTCACACGGGCGTGTGCCATAGTCGTGCCCCTGCCGTGATAAAGAGAAATTTCAATCGGATTAGGATACTTAGAGGCGAAGTAACACATTCCGAAGCCTATATAAACACCCTAAGTATGACCTAAAAGGGGGAGACCCAGGAATTTAGTCAGGGGGCGTCTAGCTAGGCCGAAGGAGGCAGATTTGTGGGGATTTACTCGAAGATAGCCAGTTGATTCATCTCAAGAAGCCGGAATCATACTCAAGACGGAGGATCTCTCCTTCAATTCCTTCAGGGGGTTTTAGGGATTTCTTATGTTTTGTTTTATCTTTTCTTCTGAGATGTTTTCTTTTATTATTATGAACTAAACCCTCGGATACACGAGGGGATGAAACCTAAGATGAATCTTGTTATCGTTTCTTTGAACTATATGATAAATACTTGATTTGTTCTTAATTATGTGTTCTTAATTCTTGTGTTGATATTTCCGGGGTATTAATTCAAGTTTGATGTGCTTAGGTGGTGGAGCAAAAGTCCCTGCCTAAGGGTAGATCTAGCATAGTTAAGCGGAATTGATAGCATGCCTAGAGATAGGGTGACGAGATATTTCCGGATTAGGGTGAAACCTAATATGGGAGTCCATAGATCGAGTTAATGCAATTCTAGGGGTTTTAATTAGAAAGAGATTTCAATTAATCAACTTAAGGTTAGACGTTATTCGCCTAGAAAGAGGGTCTAATATACATTAGGGAATCCTACGGATCAAGTCAAGTGAATAAATCGTCTGGTTCAGAGTTAGATAACAAGTGAAGTCTAGGTAGATTCTTCCTTGGGTATCATCTTAATCAATTGGTTTTTCCCACAAGTATTTTCCCCAAATTTATTCTTCTTTGTCTCAGAGTTTTTTTTAGTTTAGTAGTTAGTTAATTTAGATTAAACGACAATTCCCTTTATTTTAGGCTAGATAATAAAAAGAAAGTTAGTATTAGTACTTTTAGTTCCTTTGGGTTCGACAATCCGGTCTTGCCTTAACTATACTACTGTTCGATAGGTGTGCTTACCTCAAATCTTGTCATAGTTAGTTTCTAGGTTCGATCATTCTCATTATAAATTTTAAGACTTTGACATCGCATAAAACAATGATCAAGTTTTTGGTGCCGTTGCCGGGGAACTAAAATATTAAGAACGCTCAATTTTTATTACTTTAGCCATTTTTCTGCAATTTATTTCTTAGTCTGTTTTTAACTTTGCTAAATTTTTGCTCTTTTACTCCTTTCAGGTATCTCTAGTTTGTGACTAGAAGGAACCCGACAGGACCCCTACTTTACGACAGTGATATTGGAAGAAACGATCATGAGAAATCGTAGAGAGATAAGGCGAAGTGTAAACTACATAGAAGAGGAGCAAGAAGACGAAATTAATACCACCGAAGAGATGGACGAGAATAATCCACCACCTCAAGAGATGGCCAAAAATCATGCTCCTCGAACTATGTATGATTATGCTAAACCTAGTTTCACAGAACCGAGTCAAGTATCGTTAGACTCGCTATTGCCGCAAATAATTTTGAATGAAACCTAACACAATTCAGATGATACAGCAATTTGTTCAGTTTGATGGTTTACAGGATGAAGATCCAAATAATCACTTGGCAAATTTCCTAGAATTTTGCGATACTTTCAAGATAAATGGCGTTACTGACGATGCCATCCGTCTTCAGTTATTTCCCTTCTCTTTGAGGAATAAAGCCAAACAGTGGTTGCATTCTCTTCCACGAGGGTCAATCACTACATGGGATCAAATGACCGAAAAATTTTTATTGAAATATTTTCCGCCGGCCAAAACGACCAAGTTAAAGAATGATATCTCTTCTTTTGTGTAGATGGATTTAGAGACACTTTACGATGCATGGGTGAGATAAAAAGATTTGCTGAGAAGGTGTCCACACCATGGATTGCCCTTGTGGCTACAGGTCCAAACTTTTTACAACGGTGTGAACCACTCAACAAGGCAATTAATCGATTCAGCCGCTGGCGAAACTCTGAATAACAAAACTCCTGAAGCAGCCTATGAATTTATAGAAGAGATGTCGCTGAATAACTATCAGTGGCAAGTCGCAAGGACAAGGCCAACAAAAGCAGCCCGAGTTTTCAACCTCGACGCAGTAACCATGCTATCAAATCATGTAGAGATGTTACATAAAAAATTTGATGGTTTATACGGTTCCTCGTAGGTACAGCCAGTTATGCAGTGCGACGCAAGTGGAGGCGTGGTGAATCCTGAGTACCCACCCTACGGATAGGGCATGGAAAGAAAACAAATGAACTATATGGGTAACAATTTCCGATATAATAATAACCCTTATAGTAATACTTATAATCCATATTGGAAGAACCACCCCAATTTCTCATGGGGAGGTCAAGGAAATCAAAGGCAACAAAACTTCCAACAACAGCCCTACCCACAGGAAAAGAAGCCGAACCTCGAGGAGATGCTGACAAAATTCATGGCAGCCACAGAAACACGTTTCCAAAATACTGAGACAACATTTAAAAATCAACAAGCATCGATTCAAAGGATCGAGAATCAGTTAGGGAAAATAGCTAAGGCGATCACTGAAAGACCACAAGGAAGCTTACCAAGCAACACTGAGACTAACCCAAAGGAGCAAGTCCAGGCCATAACCGCTCATGATAGTAAAAGGTTAGATGAACCCAAATTAAGGCAAGAGGATGTGGTAGAAAAGGTAAGGATGAGGTAACCCAAGAAAAGCCAAAACCGGTAATCAAAGAGTACCAACCTCGCATACCATGCCCTGAAGCAATGAAGAGTGACGACACGGAGGAACAGTTCGGTAAGTTTCTTAAACTTTTAAAGAAATTACATATTAACTTAGCATTACTTGAAGCTCTTTCGCAGATGCCAGATTCTAGGAAATTTTTAAAAGAGCTCTTGACAAACAAGCGAAGGGTAGACGAAACATCGCATGTGGAGCTAAACGCAATGTGCTCAGCAATTCTACAAAATAAACTACCACGAAAATTAAAAGATCCAGGGAGTTTTACAATTCCATGCTTAATTGGTAGTTTATCTATTGATAATGCATTAGCTGATTTAGGGGCAAGCATAAATGTCATGCCTTATAAAATGTTTAAACAACTAGGTCTAGGGAAACCCAAACAAACTAGGATGAGCATTCAATTAGCTAATAAAACTGTTAGAATTCCTAGAGGTATAATCGAATATGTGCTAGTAAAGATTGATAAATTCGTATTCCCAGTGGACTTTGTTATTTTAGACATGGATGAGGACAATAGTATCCCTTTAATTCTAGGAAGGCCCTTTTTAGCAACTGCCATGACTAAAATTGATGTCGACGCAGATGAACTCATACTCTGTGTAGGTGACGAGATAGTCACTCTTCAGGCTCTCGATTCGGTTAGAACATCAAGCAAACAAGGTGAGAACGTACATTCTATCAATAACCATTTGGTTAACCCTTCTTTTCAGGAAGCACCACGAAAGAACACAACTTAACCTGATCCTACACCTCATAACAATAAGGCAATAACTCATGAGGATCGAAGGGTTCGAGTTGATGACCTAGACGAGTGGAAGACACATTTCAAGGAGAAACCAGGAATACACGAAGTAAAATCGAGGGAACCACCAGACGAGCTAATAGGAACAACAAATCACTTCAAAATAGGAGATCAAGTATTGTTAGATAAAGCAGATCCTCGAATATCTCCTCCTGACCCTAATACAAACAAATAAATCCCTTTTAGGGTAATCAAGGGTTTCCCATATGGAACAGTCGAGGTAAGTAATCCTATATTTGGCACTTTTAAAGTAAATACTACTCGACTCAAACTTTATCATGATAATAGAACTGATAGCATGAGAGAGGATGTTCAACTCTTCAAACCACCCTGATTATGCGAATGAGAGGTAAGTCTAGCTTAAGACTATAAACGAGCACTTCTCGGGAGGCAACCCGAGCATTAACACTATTAATTTCCTTTATTTTTATTTTTATTTCAGTACCTAACTATAAACTAACCAAGTGCAGATTTTCAGACCACACGGCCTTACACACGGTCGTGGCGCGTGGCGTGGGCCGTGTGGGACACTCTGAGACTCCGTCTCGACATAGCGCAGGTAGTACGAGCCAATGACAAAAGATTCCCGGATCACGAACGACTATAAATTGCCACGGCCGTGTGATATGGCCGTGGCGATACACCGAGGGAAGTCACACGGGCTCTGATCAACACCACGGCCGTGCGATCTGGTAACGTGGTCGACACTGTTTGATCCTACACGGGCGTGGTGACCCGAACATGGGCGTGGGAGAAACGAGAGAAGCATAACACGGCCATACGACACAGCCGTGTGACCCAACACACCCATGGTACACGGGCGTGGGAACGTACCAGACTTGAAATTTCTATTTAAAACACCTACCCCTCCCATCTCTTCCATCCCATTTTCTTTTCCCTTTCTTTCTCAGACCTTTCCATACTTTTCTTCTTTAGTCCTTCCCCAAACCCTTGACCTCCACATCTATGTCGAAGAAGCGGAAGGATCCAAGCACAGTCCCTCTATGGGAGACCGATCTACATAAGTTCATGCCGGCCGCTTCAATTATTCGACAAGCCAAGGGTCTTTGAGGCCATTTAATTTTTCTTCTTCTTTACTCTTCGCCTTTATTTTCCTTATCTTAACTTCTCTTCCACTAAATTTAGTGTATCTTATTTTAGTTTCTTGTTTTTAGGTTCTTCAGGCTGCTTGGGAATCACCCCACCACGACCTCTGCCAACATCACCCTGGCCTTAGAAATCACACCCACCTCGTGAACCATCCAACAATAAGGACTCCTTAGTCCATAAGTCTTTTCTTTTTCTTATTTTTTACTTTTTACGATCTTTCTCTTTATCTTTCTTTTCTTTAAATAAATAATTAGTTTATTTTGAATTTTTATTAGTATTTCTTGGCTATTTCTTCACGGGCTACCCAATTTCTTCATCTAGCGCAGTAATAGTGGGCAGCCCCCATATCACCACCAGAGACGCCTCCTCCAACTTATCTTTCACCTCCGAATCAAGTTTCCACACCTCCAACTCAAGGAATCCATCCAAATTCAGGAAGTTTCATCTCTCCCTATCTTTTATGAATTTCTATCTATCTTTGTACATTGAGGGCAATGTACATCTTAAGTGTGGGGGGGTGAATCTTAAAAGTGCCAAACTTTTTGCATTATTCTCAAATCCTGAATTATGCCTTGTTTCTTAGAGTAAATCTTCTCATATTATGATTAAAATGAAATTTCCTTTGATTTATGATTTTTCATTGATATATTTTGGATTAAGTCATAGTTAATTGTGCATTGATAATTTAAACTTTAAGATACTAGAGAATCAAGCATGATAAGTCTATTTTTAAAAATTAAAATATTTTTTTAGGTTGTCTACCTAATTTTGAATATTACTTTGAAGTTTGAAATATACGAGGTTGACATCAAAAACCCATATTTTTTTATGAGATTTTGAGCCTTTAGAGCATATATTCTTTTTCTTTCTCACTTTTTTTTATTATGAGTGTGTCAACATTGATTTGTTATTCTAGAACTTGCATCGATTATACATGTCGAGACCACACCTTTGATTTGATATATTAAGATGATGAAGGCACCTAAGTTTTAACCCACTTACTCCATTAAAAGCCTACCTTCATAATTAACCCCTAGTGAACCCCGTTGATCCTAATAACTTTTTTTTATTGACTCACCCACAATATTAACCCAAAACCCTTTGTTTTTGTTATCACCATTCCTTTTTACTACTCTTATATCGAGATTTTATTTGATCGATTACCTATTTATTCCAATAGTAAACTCATCATTTATTATGTGTACTTGATTTGCTCTTAAAAAAATCGAAGTATATTCATTATTAGTTCTGTGATTAAGTGAGCTTATACATCTAAATTCCAATTGTTGAATAAGAAGCTCGTATTAGTAGAAGTATTATTATTACAAGTTCTCAATTGATGTAATTTTTTTATATCCAGCTCATTGTTTCTAGTTAGGCAATCTCTCAATTCAATCTTGATTCTAACCTTCTAATTCAGCCTATATCCTCACCTTTAACTCAAGCCCCGTTACAACCCTATTAAAGACCTTTTGATTTGTGTATCATCTCATTTTACAGTGGTGGAGATTTGATTTTCATGCAAGCCTATGGGATTAACTCTTCATGTTTGACTTTTGAGTGCTTAATTCTGAACCTTAAACACTTTGAGTGATTTTAGTGAATCTTTAGTGAGGATGTCAATTATTGTCGATTTTGAATTAGAGGTAATTGTAAGGCCCAATTATTGCTCGGGGCCCAATTAACCAAACCAAATTAAAAAACCAAATAAAAACCAAATAAACTCCATATACAAAGTCCAAATCATAAGCCCAAAACTGGACCCAATTACAACATTAGCCCAACCTACAAACGGCCCAAAAGGCCCACAAAAACTAAAATTTTCGGAAAACCTAGGGTTCCAAAAACCCTAGGCGCCGCTCCCTCGTCTGCTGCCCCATGTGCTCCCTCGGCGTGCACACCGCCCGAAGAGCAACTCCTCCGCTAATCTTGCACCGAAATAGCCCAGCATGCCTCCGTTGACTCGTCTGACACCTGCGAACAAATAAGAGCAGAAAACCAACAATAGCAAATAAAAGCAAAAGAAATAGTATTTTGTAATGAGATTCGGCTATAAAGCCATTCAAAAACAATGTATTCAGGGGGATTTTCCCGAATAAAAAAAAAACGAACCATCAGCAATCAAAAGAGAATAGAAATTCTAAGGTTTATTTCGGTCTTTCCATTTTCTTATTTGATTATTAGTTACTACTACTGTTGTTTTTTTTTTTATTTTTAAAACTTTCATAAGCAAAAAAATCAAAAAGAAAAAGGAGAAAAGAACCTTACCGGAGTCCCACGTCGCGGTGTCGGAATGCTTTCATTCCGTCGTAGGGGCTCGGTCTAGGAGGGGCATCGAAGGCCTTCTCTTTTTGTCCTCGAAGACGCTAAAAAATCGAGGCTTTCGGGGTTCTCCGAACGAAGCACCAAAGGCCCCCTTTCTTGCGCACTCCGTCGGCCGTCGGACCTAGCGGCGCTACCCGAACGGAGGAGCCCTAGCAGAGGACGAAAGAATGGGGGAGGGTTCTCTGTTTCTTTTTTTAAGAAAGGGAACTGAATGCCAAAAAAATAAAATAAAATAAGGCTTTTATAATAGGAGCAAACGGCGCCGTTTGGCCTTGGGAAGTAACCGCACGTTTCCCCTTAAGGGGAAATTTGTGCGATGGGTCCTTCCCTCTTGTTAAGCCATTCAATCAGGTCTCATTTTGCTTTGTTTTTCTTTTTTAATTTTGACCTATTATTTCTATTGCGTTTTTAATTTGGTCCACGTCCAGGTCAGTCGAAGCGTTGCATATAGGGGTTGGGTTATTCACCCATATTGTCCCCGTGAATTTACGCGCTAGACGTTATGGTCCCTGTCCTTTTTTTTAGTTTAT
Organism: Gossypium sturtianum; assembly: GCA_025698515.1. Lineage (NCBI taxonomy): Eukaryota > Viridiplantae > Streptophyta > Magnoliopsida > Malvales > Malvaceae > Gossypium > Gossypium sturtianum. The sequence continues at coordinate 73,947,188 of CM046952.1, forward strand.
TGCAATTTTAGTCCTCGGTTTTTTTATTCTGGTTTCAATCTAGTCCTCGACCTGTTTAAAGAGTTTATTTATTTATTTTTCTTTAAAAATTGTATTATTATTATTATTTACTTGGAGTTTTTATATACTATTTTTATTAAACTATTATATATATATATTTTTTATTTTAGGACTCTTTTTATACCTTATTTATTTCAAAATCTTCCATGTATTATTTATTTTAATTGATTTATTATTTATTTTAAGTTTTCTTCACATTATTATTTATATTTTATATATAGATATATTTATATATACACTTTTTTGGCATGTTCTTTAAATCATTTTTTATACACTTAGGCAAAAATTTTAATTTCATTTTTTTCTTTTGTAATTGAAGCTACTTATATTCTTTTAATTTACTAACATTTTATTACATATATATTATTTGTTTAGAATCTTACATGGACTTTAAATATCTTGCATGCATTATTATATTATGTACGTATATTTTATTATATCTTTATTGTTTATAAATTTTATTTCAAATCGTATCATATAACATCCTTTTTAGGTAAAACTTTTATATACTTTGTTTTAATTTTTGTTTTCTTCGTAAAATTTATTGTATATCGAGGATTTCAAATTTGCTTCCTTTCAAACTATTCATTTTTTATGTTTTTTAAAGCTCTTTTATATATATCATTTTTTTGAATAGTTTGTTTATTTAAATTTTTGCATATATTCTGTTTATTCTTAAACTTCTACATATATAAATACTACTTATTTTATTTTAGTCTTGTATAAATCTATCATCTTTTCTAAAAAGCGACTTGTATATTATTTGTTTTACATCTCTTTTACATAATATTAGTTTCAAACTAGTCTATATATTATTTTAAGTTGTTATGTTACATTATTCGTTTCAAATTATTTTATGTATTACTTACTCTAAGATATTTGTATACATATAATTCATTTTAAATTTTCCCACACATTATTCTAAATTCTTATATAAATTATTTAGTTTAAACTATTTTTGAATTTCCTTTGTGTTTATCTCAATTGTTCTTTTATTTTTTTTCTTGACTTGTTTTTTGTATGAATTATTTGTTTTAATTATTATTTACTTTAAATCGTCCCATTTATTTTATTTTCATTATTGATGTTAGTATTTAAATAATGTATATTCCTTGATTATTGCCATTGTGTGTATAATTCGATTATTTGTACTCTCATGTTATAATTATTCATTCGTGTAACATTATTATCATGCATCACTATTCATGCTTGTAACTACATTTTTTGTTATTATATCATGATTCAAATTCCCACTTTCGCCCGATATTGATTATCTTTTAACAAGATAAACAAATATATTTTTGAGTCCATTCTATAATTGCTTAATAAAAATTCTCAAAATAAGGCAATATTTCGTGTTTGGAAATTCGAGGAATCGTGCCCTATCGTGCTGGTTTTCAGTTTTCTGTTTGACCAAATAACCAAATATCCTTTTAAAATTTTGTCCATGTTTTCTAAAAAAACAAGGCAATATTTCGTGTTTGGAAATTCGAGAAATCGTGCCCTAACGTGCTGGGTTTTGATCTACCGTCTGGCCAAATAACCGAATATCCTTTCAAAAATCTTCAATGCATGAGTTTTGAAAATCATGAGATGATCTTGGATTCGAGGATTTAAATTGTCGTGTCCTAACGTGATGGATGTGATATTTTATTCCTTCGGAGTGAGAGAATCTTAATATCCAATTCGAAGTAAATTCAAATATTTTTAAAAGAGATCGTATTTTTAAAATCTTTTTCAAATCTTCAACTTTCGACATTAAGACATTAATTAATCAATCTGGTACCAATTTTGGGCGTGACGAGGGTGCCAATCCTTCCTTGCACGTAATCGACTCTCGAACTCGTTTTCTCGAATTTCATAGACCAAAAATATCGTTTTAGTAAACCAAAACGTTTTATTAAAACCAAGGTGATCCGATCACACCTAATAAAGATCGGTGGCGACTCTCATTTTTATTTTCTTTTTCGAAACTCTAGTCGATCCCCGTTTTCAAAAAAATGGTTTCGACAGCTTGGCGACTCTACTGGGGACATAAAGAGAGTCAGGCCGTAAATTGATTATTTTTTGTCCTTTGTCAAAAATTTGAAAATTCGATTTGAAAATTTGATTTGAAAATTACGATCCTTTTGTTGCATTCGTTTGTGTCATTGCATATGATTGTTATTTTCTTGCGTACATTGCATTGCATGACTGTTGTGGTCTCACCCTTAAGTGGGAGTAAGAAACTATGCCTTCTTGAGGTTTTCACCTCCGCATGGGCTAGTAGATTGCTTCCGGGATACATCCGTACCTATATGCTTCGTGAGATTTTCATCTCCGCATGGCTATAGGGAAATGTATTCCCCTGAACTGAACTCGGTCTGTATGAGCCTATAATGGGTGAGGATCAAGGAATCTACTGGTTCAGGCACCTTAACTTTAGAACCGAACCCCATATAGTGAACCCTAAGAGCTAACCCTAGGTAGAGCCACGCCAAACCCTAGTGGTCACATGATTAGGTACTTTATTCTGTTGTTTATTTCTCTTGTGCTAACGTGTTTCTTTTGTTTTGACTGCATTGCATTTCATCATCATAGAAAGGAGGTGTTGATTCATATTCGATTGCTAAATAGAAGAGTTTGTCATAAGGAAATGGATTGCTTGATAAAGTGGATTATAATACGGTCGTTCGAATGTAGTCCAAATAAACAATGAGAGAAGGCTGATGGTCCACAGAAGAATGCAAGACTTTGCCCGAGGATTCAAGCTGACAAAGACTATTCAAGAGCCGTCACGTCTCTACTTTCTTAAAGAAGCTTATGAGCATCACGGGGGATAGGTGAGTGAAAAGTCGCGGCCTGGATCAAACAACAAGGAGCTAGAAGAGGCATCTATTGGGAAAATTAGCAAGATTCGACCATAGCGTCCGGATATGAAGGAAGATCAATGGCTTCACCGGGAGTACGAGGGTAAGGCAGCATATGTAATCCGTTTTGTAACATCCCAAAATAGGGGTTATTTGTGATTGAATTATTTTTCTTGTATTTGAATTTCTGTGATATTATTCGTGTTGATATAAGGCTTAATTAGGGGTCTTGAGTAAGCTCGGTTTAGTAGAATAATTCTTAGTAAGGCTTATTTAAAGAAGAGGATTAAATGAGCTTAGCATTTAAGTTAATTTAAGTAGCAATAAGTGACAAGATGAGTGCATGGCAAGTTGGTAATGGCGCATGGAGTTTAGCTTGAGGGGAGAGGTTCGAATCCCTTAAATAGCATTGGGACAACTTTTATTTTTGCTTTGGTATGGTAAGTGTCGGCCAAGGATAATAAAGGTAAGGGTTGACCATGTTATTCTTGGTTAGTAGACTATAGGTTTAAGGCAAGTGTTAACATATGGAAGGGAATCAAGTAATTAAGGAAAATATGGAGACATGGGGCTAGTATCAAGGATTATGTTTTGGAAACAAAATCATGGCCTTTATGCCATGAACTTGGACGGCATTGTGGCTAAGGAGGGGAGTTTTGGCCGAATATGCTAGTGTTGGTAAGGCTTAGGAAGATTTTTGGTCATTTCTTTCATTTGGTGCAAAAGTTGCAAAACAATTTTCTCTCAAACTCTTTTCTTGTTAGCCGAATTTCACCTTTTGATAAGCCTAATACTTTTTGACCATTTGGTCATTTTTGGCTCATTTTCTATTTCTCCTTTTCATTCTCTCAAAACCGAAACTTGAGTATTTTCTTCAACCATTGCCGAAACACTTATCTCTTTTGTCCATTTTCTTCTTTCTTTCTTAGCCGAATCTCCTATACCATAATATTCTATCTATTTCTTTCTTTTCTCTTCTCAAAAGCACTTAGCCGAAACTATTAGTTCACTTTCTTACTTCATCTTTTTCCATACAAGTTGAACCTTGGTTGATTGTGTTGAACAAATCATAGCCAATCCACTCTCTTGGGTATACCGAATTTTCTTCTCCTATCTTGATCAACTTTGGCCGAATATTGAAGGTAAGATAGTTATCATCTGGACTTCTCTAGAAATTGGTTTTGGTAAGGTGGTAAGGTTTATTTCAAAGGATTATTATTTTAAGTTTCGTTTAAGCCAAGGCTAATAAACCTTATTGATGATGGTTGATTGTAGGGAAGTGAGGCCGATTCTTTTAGAGTGTGTTGGATAAGTGTTCAAGGCTTTGGGTAAGATTTTAGGTTCACAAGGAACCTTTCTCAATTATTTTGGTTTGGCCGAATAGGCCATGGTTCTAATATTCATTTTTGGCCGAATATAGGGGCAAGAATACTTGTGTGGCCGATTTGTCTATTCGGGATTTAGAACTCTTTTTGGTGCCAGGTGTGTATACATACACATCTTATAACTTTTTAATATGCTAAGTGTTATTTTATGCCTAAACGTTTTGTGTAGACATGGATGAAATACCTTCATGGTATTAACAAGGATTTGGGTAAGTTCTTATTACTATGTGATTATTATTTGATGCTTTTGGGAAGCATGACACATTTGGTATGTGTATTATTTGATATATGGCTTATGATAAATCGATTGGATGTTGTTAAATAAATCTATTAACATGATTTGTGGTACATGCATATAAATGATTGTTATGGGTTGATGAGAGGAGGGGGTGATATATTCGTGTCGACGGACACCGTTGTTTTGGTAACACATCGTGACTACGGTCACCGAGGTTTGGTACCTCCAGAGGTTTGGCACCTCATAGCGACTTGTCCCTGTGGTTAATACCACCGTGGGTTGGCCCCACTTTGAGATATGGGATTGTCTGCCAGTGATTTGGTATCACACGATGGGTTGGCCCCATCATCTATTTGTGACTTCGGTCACCAAGTGTTTTGGTAACACAATTGTGTCTTCGGACACCGAGATTTGGTATCTCCAAAGTGATTTGGTATCACATTTGTGACTATACGTCACCGTGGTTTGGCACCACCAAAGTGGTTTGGTACCACAAGGGGTAGAAAAAGGCGTATGGATGGTTAGGTTGGGTGCATTTAAACTTATGCATGTTAATTGGGTATAATTTGTGTATGTTATTGCATTAAATCGGGAAGGGTTACACATTGAGTCTTGGTGACTCACCTTCTCCTTTAATTTTTCAGTGATTCGTAGACCACGGGTGAGGAGCCTGATGGACTCGAGGTGGCCATGCAAAGGAGACTTTTAATAAATGAATTTTGGATTTTATTTATCTTTCTTTTTGTTTTATGTTGCTTATTTGTAATAAGGCCTCCTAGTATGATTTCATTATTGCTTTGCGTGTTTGAATGTTTGGTTTAAACTACTTGATGATGTTAAAACGGTTGCACATGTTTTCTCAAATTAAACGCAAAATGTTTTAAAGTACCATCGGGTACAATCGAAATTTGTAAACAACTCGACTCAGCAAATATTTTAAGTTTGGTTTTTAATAAAGGAAATTTAAATTGAAAGGCAATTCGACTAATTTCAAAATCGGTTTTAAAATGATTTTCAAAATCTTATCCCTGTAGCAAACCAAATTCGGTCATATTGTTTGGGCCGGGTTTGGGGTGTTACACGTTTTATGTAAAGAAATTTTTTTTCTAGAAAAGTTCTTCTAATGGAATTGAATTCAAAATCAACGCCTCTATTTCTTTTTGCATTCATTCCATGCATTTGCATTGCATTTCATGCATTTGCATTACATCATATGCATTAAAATTTGTGGAAAGACCCTGATTAATTAAAATTAGGACAGTTACCCTGGAAACCAACCAAAATCCACCAACTACATATCACTACAATACCCGCCGCAAGACGAAAGCAATGGATCAAAGAATGGAAAGACTAGAATAAATGCAAAGGGATATGCAAGATCAATTGCAAGCACAGATGCAAGAGCAATTAGCCAAAATACAACAAGACATGAGGGATCAGATGCTGGAATCTCAAAGAAATATGATGAACCAACTGGCCCAACTACTGGCCGGAGGTCCCGACAAAGGAAAGAGCCCTGTGACCAATCCTGATGATGACAATGAAGAACCTCCCTATCCTCCGAGTTTTACCCCAACGAACACCCAAACACAACCGGATGCATACCCACAAAGGGTACCTGTCACCATTAGGTCCCAATACCAAGCCGGTGCATCGGCATCGATAAACTTTCCGATGGGCTCGAGTTCTAACCCAGGGGATAATCCAACTAATCCAGTTGTCTCGGATCTTGACGATGTGGCAGAGATGGAGAAAATGAGGAGGGATTTGCCAAAACAACTTGATGACCGGTGCCGATGGTTAGAAGAGAAGTTTAGGGCTATGGAGAACACCGATTGTCATTGCGAAGTCGATGCAAAAGACTTAAGCCTAGTTCCTAACTTGGTACTCCCGCCAAAGTTCAAGACTCCAGAGTTCGAGAAGTTTAATGGGACTAGTTGCCCTGAAGCTCATATTACGATGTTTTGTCGGAGGATGACAGGATACGTCAACAATGACCAGCTGTTAATCCACTGTTTCAAGATAGCCTGATCGGATCTGTGGCCAAGTGGTATAACCAGTTGAGTCGTGCCCAAATTGGTTCATGGAAGGACTTGGCTCAAACTTTCATGAAACAATATGGCCACGTAATGGACGTGGCACCCGACAGAATCATGCTACAGAATATGGAAAAGAAATCGAATGAGAGCTTTAGGCAGTATGCCCAACGATGGAGGGAAATGGCAACGCAGGTCCAACCACCACTCCTAGAGAAAGAGACGACCATGCTCTTTATTAATACACTGAAGGCCCCGTTTATCACTCATATGTTAGGGAGCGCTACAAAGAGCTTCCCGAACATTGTAATGACTGGAGAAATGGTTAAGAATGCCATAAAAAGTGGAAGGATAGAGGCAGGAGAAAGTAACAAGAGAATGGCCACAATGAAGAAAGAAAATGAAGTGAATAATACAAGCAGGGGGTACTCAAAGTCGATTACCGTTAACTAGCCAAAAATAGTGACTACTGGGTATCAGGGGTCATCAAGAAAAGAATCTGCACAAGGCAAAAACTCCAATTTACGCCGATTCCAATGACGTATAAGGAGTTGTATCAAAGTTTATTTGATGCGCACGTTGTGTCCCCCCACTATCCGAAACTGATGCAACCTCCATACCCAAAATGGTATGGCCCAAATGCTCAGTGTGAGTACCACGCGGGGATCACAGGGCATTCGATAGAAAATTGCCTTACTTTCAAGAAATTGGTGGAAAATTTCATCAACATGGGTACTGTGAAGTTAGATGACGAAGCAGTAAAATGTGGTAATTAAAAGTGGGGGCAGGAGAGTTGCGTTTCCTTGAAGGAGTCATCAGAAGCCTAGAAATCGAGAAATCAGAACATCAATAGCATATCCGAAGAGGGAACCGAGAAATCAAAGTTTCTAAGCCCTTGCATGTTTGGAAGTGTTCTAAACTATAGGATTGTGGAAGAGATTCATGTATTTTTAAAGCTTACTCAGAGTAATGTTCGGAATACGCTTGTTGCTTTAAGCCTAGAGGCAATAAGAGTCCTTTTGTGAAATAGGCTTGCGTCCAGAATCTCTATTTCAATAAAATGCATCTTTTTGAGCAAATATTTTTCCATTCTTTCTATTTATAGATTCTTTTGTACTTTGGATTTCTATTCAAATATTCTTTCATTCTTTATTCATGATCATACCATACAAATAATCATTCTTGGAATCATTTATTCTCTGGAATTTACCTTCATGCCCACAATGGGTCCCCAGATATCAATGACATGAGTGACGCTGTTACTGACTCTCTTTTTAGTGAGATATGTGTCTAGAGGGATCTAAGGATTTTGAAGATGACAAATATTACAACTTATTTCCTAATTTGTTAAGAACGGTAGATCCTACCTTACGAAGTGCCAGCGGACATTACGAACTAACGAATGAGATAAAGATGGAAGCTTAGCTCATCACATAAATAAGGCGAGACATCATTGAGTTGTTTTCAATAATTCAAAGATGTTTTCGCACAATCATATCAAGGCACACTAGGCCACTGAAACGTGGGTATGCTATTAAGATTGGTGTTTAAAGAACCCACGTTAATGGTTCTACAACGGCCAGGTTAATCAAGAGGTTCGGGCTACTGGTTTACCAAGAAAGGGAAATTGCATCAGTTACGTCGTAAATGCCAAATTGAGGAAGACAAGACTTATGTGCCTCCTCTATTTTTCCTATACGAGGCATGGATGTTAACAAGCCAGTCTTATCAAAAGCTTCTGGCCAACATCGATTCATTCTCGTGGATGTCGGTTACTTTACTAAGATGGCAAAAGTCGCTTCATATGCCAATGTTACAATGTTGACAGTCATCAAATCTCACTCTCAAAGCAAAAAAAAAAAGGGATAGTAGGAAAAAGATTGAGGCTCATGAAGATTGGCATCTGTACTTGTTGAACATTTTCTAGGGCCCCCACTAGGGCAACGCCTTTCTCATCGAAGTTGATGTTCCTTCTCTTCAAGTCTTGTCAGAGATAAAGTTAGATCTAATTTCGATATGATCAAGTAAAGAAAAGAGGTGGAAAGCTATCCAAGAATATGACGAAAAGGCTCACCCTAAAGAATTCCATGAAGGAGACCTAGTTTTGAAAAGGATCATTCCCATAGAAAAGAACTTCTGAGAAAAATGGATGCCAAACTGGGAAAGACCGTATAGGGTAAAGAATGCCTTCTCTAGAAAGGTGTTGATTTTGACTAAGAGGGATAACCAGGACTTGCCTAATCCTATGAGTTCAAATCAAGAAATATTTCAAAAAAAAAGGAAAAGAAAAGAAGATAAAAAGAAAAGAAAAGAAAAGAAAGAAAAAAGAAAAAGGAGAGGCCAAGGCGAAAACCCGCAAAGGGCGCCTTGAGACCAAATGGGATTTGAGTTGAAAACCCAAAAAGGGTAGCTCAAATTTTGATCGAAAATGGGGCATGCGGTAGCCTCGCTTTCTCCAAATTAACAAGAAGGAGAGATGTTATGTCTTGGGGCATCAACAGAGTACTTTAGATCCCCTCAGCACATATTGAGCTCAAAATGGCCCTCAAGAGATTCGTACAGAGAAGCTCAGGCTGTGATATCTGGGGCACCTACTTTCCATTTTACCCATTTTGAGTTTGTTATCTTTGATTACCTTATTCGTTTCAAAATACACTACCAATAAATTTCTTTCTTGATTGCATTTGCTACCTTTAATTAACTTATTTGTTTCGAGCTATGCTCCTAATTAATTTCCTTCTTGTCCATTGCTATGATCTTTTTCAAGCATTTTTGCATTGAAATAATGATTGGCGGACTAATAATACTTTCATAAAAGGAGTTTCGCATATTACTCTGGAAGCTTCTGAATAATACAAGAACTTGAAACAAGACTATTGTTTAAAACTCATCAAGTTTAAGGGATAGAAATATTGGTGGAAGAAAAGTCTAAACTGAGACTATCTCTTTGGATTTTTGTCAAGAAAATATGGTTGAAAGACAAGACATTTCGTCGGTGATACAACCTCGACAAATAACGAGCAATGTCAACCCAAGTGTACAAGGGGATCATTCTCGGGAAAAGGAAAATGATACTTTGCATTCATGCAAATATCAGGCATATACATCTGGTCATTACACCCAGCGAATGGTGTAACAGATCAAATTGATCCTATACCTCGAAGTTGCAGTAGGATGGATGAAAGAAACCAAATGTTATTCTCCTGAAGTTGCAGTGGGAGGTACAAACTTTATGTCCCAGAAGGTACAGTGGAAGGGACTCTAAAATTACAGCGGGGCAAGCTTGCTGAGCAGAATATGATCGTTTCCTTGGGTTTTCTATCGAAAATACCAGCTAAACGAGAAAGCATGGTAACGCATCAGTGATAGAACCTTGATGAACAACGAGCAATGACAACCCAAACATTAAAAAGGGATCATTCTCATGCATTCATGTAAATATCATTCATACACATCCAATTAGGAGCATTTGATTCGTTTCGATCATTGCATCCTAATCGTTGTACATTAAAAAAAAGGAGATCATTCTCATGACATTCTGCATTCATGCAAATGTCATCCCTAATATCATGTAGTTAGGAGCATTAGATTCATTCTGATCATTGCACCCTAATCATTATACATTTAAAAAAAGGATCATTCTCATGAAATTTTGTATTCATGCAAATGTCGTCCATAATACATTTAGTTAGGAGTATTAGATTCATTCCGATCATAGCATCCTAATTATTTGGCATAAACATAAACATATAGAATCGAGTCTACAGGACATGTCCCCGGAGGACTATGTAGCAACATCGGTGAAATTACGTGATCTTATCTCCTAAGCGGTAGGGAGCAGATCGAAGACGGTGAATCTTATCTCCATGAAGCAGCAGAGTAGATTTAAGCCATCAGCCTTATCTCTCTGAAGCGGCAGTGGAGTAAGTAAAAAATTGTAGATCTTGTCACCCTAAGTAGTAGTGGACCAAGATCGAACGAAAAATCTTGTCTCCCTAAGCAGTAGTGGAACAGATTTAAGCCACCAGTCCTATCTCCCTGACCAGCAGTGGAATAGGTCGAAAATTGCAGATCTTGCCTTCCTGAGCGAAGCGGATCGAAGATACCAGTCTGGCATCCCTGAGTTTGCAGTGGAGCAGATTGAAGATAGCAGATCTTGCCTTCCTGAGCGAAGCAGATCGTAGATACTAGTCTGGCATCCCTGAGTTTGCAGTGGAGCAGATAGCGTGATCTTGCCTTCCCGAGCTAAGCGGATTGAAGATACAAGTCTTATCTCCTGGTTGTTGCAAAGGGAGCAGATCAAGATAACGAATCTTATTTCCCCAAAGTTGTAGGGGAATAGATTTAAACTACGAATTACAAGTCCTATACCTCTGAAGTTGCAGCAGGTTGAATCAAAGTTGTCACCACAAGTGTTATCTCTCTGAAGTGGCAGTGGAGCAGACTGAAGATAGCGAATCTCATTTCCCTGAAGTTGCAGTGGAATAGATTGAAGCTATAAATCATAGATCTTATCTCACTGAAGTTGCAATAGAGCAGATCATGACAAACCTTATCTCTCTGAAGTTGCAGTAGAGCAGATCACACCAGCCTTATCTTCTTGAAGTTGCAGAGAAGCAGGTTGAAATTACCAATTCTTATCTCGTTGAAGTTTCAGCAGAGAAGATTGAGGCTACGAATCTCTTCTCCCTAAATTTTCATCCCTCGAAGTTCCAGCGGAGTAGGTTGAAATTACAAATCCCGCCTCTCTGAGTTTACATTGAGGATCAATCCTTATTTCCTTGAAGTTTTAGTAGAGAATATTGAAACTACGAATCTCTTCTCCCTGAATTCTTCTCTCCTCGAAGTTCCAGTGGAGTAGGTTGAAATTACAAATCCTGCCTCCCTGAGTTTACATTGAGGATCAATCCTTATTTCCTTGAAGTTTTGGTAGAAAAGATTGAAACTACGAATCTCTTCTCCCTGAATTTTCATCTCCTCGAAGTTCCAGTGGATTAGGTTGAGGCTACAAATCCCTTCTCCCTGAGTTTACATTGAGGATCAATCCTTATTTCTTTGAAGTTTCAGCAGAGAATATTGAAACTACGAATCTCTTTTCCCTGAATTCTTCTCTCCTCGAAGTTCCAGTGGAGTAGGTTGAAATTACAAATCCCGCCTCCCTGATTTTACATTGAGGATCAATCCTTATTTCCTTGAAGTTTCGGTAGAGAAGATTAAAACTATGAATATCTTCTTTCTGAATTCTTATCTCCTCGAAGTTCCAGTGGAGTAGGTTGAGGCTACAAATCCCTTCTCCCTGAGTTTACATTGAGGATCAATCCTTATTTCTTTGAAGTTTCAGCAAAGAATATTGAGGTTACGAATCTCTTCTCCCTTAATTCTTATCTCCTTGAAGTTCCAGTGGAGTAGGTTGAGGATACAAATCCCTTCTCCCTGAGTTTACAAATGAGGATCAATCAATATTTCTTTGAAATTTCAGCAGAGAAGATTGAGGTTACAAATCTCTTCTCTCTGAATTCTCATCTCGTTGAAGTTCCAGCGGAGTAGATCGAAGCTACAAATCTGTTCTCCCTGAAATTACATTCGAGAAAAATTTGAAGCACCAATTCCTATACTCCTGAAGTTACATTGGGTTAGAGCGAGGCTACTTGAAGAAGAAGAAAAGAAGCACCGAGACTCAGCAAGACCGGGCAAAATTGGCTCTTTTGAATTCTTTGCTTCATTCTCGTTACACGACAATGAGCAAAGAGTGGCAGCTGTAAGGCCCAATTATTGCCCGGGGCCCAATTAACCAAACCAAATTAAAAAACCAAATAAAATCCAAATAAACTCCAAATACAAAGTCCAAATCATAAGCCCAAAACTGGACCCAATTACAACATTAGCCCAACCTACAAACGGCCCAAAAGGCCCACAAAAACTAAAATTTTTGAAAAACCTAGGGTTCCAAAAACCCTAGGCGCCGCTCCCTCGTCTGCTGCCCCATGTGCGCCTCGGTGTGCACACCACCCGAAGAGCGACTTCTCTGCTAATCTTGCACCGAAATAGCCCAGCATGCCTCCGTTGACTCGTCTGACACCTGCGAACAAACGAGAGCAGAAAACCAACAGTAGCAAATAAAAGAAAAAGAAATAGTATTTTGTAATGAGATTCGGCTATAAAGACATTCAAAAATAATGTATTCAGGGGGATTTTTTCGAATAAAAAAACGAACCATCAACAATCAAAAGAGAATAGAAATTCTGAGGTTTATTTCGGTCTTTCAATTTTCTTATTCGATTATTAGTTACTGCTACTGTTGTTTTTTTATTATTATTTTTGAAACTTTCATAAGCAAAAAAATCAAAAAGAAAAAGGAGAAAAGAACCTTACCGGAGTCCCACGTCGCGGTGTCGGAATGCTTTCGTTCCGTCATCGGGGCTCGGCCTAGGAGGGGCATCGAAGGCCTTCTCTTTTCGTCCTCGAAGACGCTAAAAAATCGGGGCTTTCGGGGTTCTCCGAACGAAGCACCAAAGGCCCCCTTTCTTGCGCACTCCGTCGGCCGTCGGACCTAGCGGCGCTACCCGAACGGAGGAGCCCTAGCAGAGGACGAAAGAATGGGGGAGGGTTCTCTGTTTCTTTTTTTAAGAAAGGGAACTGAATGGCAAAAAAATAAAATAAAAGAAGGCTTTTATAATAGGAGCAAGCGGTGCCGTTTGGCCTTGGGAAGTAACCGCACGTTTCCCCTTAAGGGGAAATTTGTGCGATGGGTCCTTCCCTCTTGTTAAGCCATTCAATCAGGTCCCATTTTGCTTTCTTTTTCTTTTTTAATTTTGACCTATTATTTCTATTGCGTTTTTAATTTGGTCCACGTTCAGGTCAGTCGAAGCGCTGCGTATAGGGGTTGGGTTATTCACCCATTTGGTCCCCGTGAATTTACGCACTAGACGTTATGGTCCCTGTCCCTTTTTTTAGTTTATTGTAATTTTAGTCCTCGATTTTTTTATTCTGGTTTCAATCTAGTCCTCGACCTGTTTAAAGAGTTTATTAATTTATTTTTCTTTAAAAATTGTATTATTATTATTTACTTGGAGTTTTTATATACTATTTTTATTAGACTAATATATATTGTTTATTTTAGGACTCTTTTTATACCTTATTTATTTCAAAATCTTCCATGTATTATTTATTTTAATTGATTTATTATTTATTTTAAGTTTTCTTCACATTATTATTTATATTTTATATATAGATATATTTATATATACACTTTTTTGGTATGTTCTTTAAAACATTTTTTATACACTTAGGCAAAAATTTTAATTTCATTTTTTTCTTTTGTAATTGAAGCTACTTATATTCTTTTAATTTACTAACATTTTATTACATATATATTATTTGTTTAGAATCTTACATGGACTTTAAATATCTTGCATGCATAATTGTAACATACTAAATCAGGGCCTTTGCATTTTATGTGTTTGTATGTGAATACTATGTTTGACATGCTAGTTTAGGGTACTTTAGGGTCCAGAATGAGTTAGGGAGTTTCGAGTCTTGGTGAAAATTTGCTTTTGAGCACTTTTAGGAAGCTAGCTGAATTGGGCCTTAAGGGATATTGTTTGTGTTGGATGACACAAAGGAGTGCCTTAGCAAAGTGGCAAGGAGGCGCCACTTAGAGCTCAAGGAAGTGACACCTCGAGGAAGCCGGAGGGACTTGGTTCGAGTCAAGGAATTCCCTTTGGGGATTTCTTTTCACGCCAAGGCAAGGGAGAGTTGCACTCAAAGATGGACTCGTGGATGAGTGTTAAATGGGTCAATATCTTTGAATAAGTGGAAGAGAGCAATTCAAGGAGTTTGAATTACTCAAACAAGTTTGAATATGTGATCAGGAGAAAATTAAGGAGAAAAACAAGGGATTGAGCAAGGGGTGTAAGTGGTGGCCGAAATTCAAATGTTTGGTGTAGGAGGGGGGATCGGTTTGGCCTATGTTGGAGTGTGCCAAAATTTACATTGGCCATAGGACCCTGTAGTGTCATTTTTGTGAAAATTTCGAGTTTGGGAGGTAGGTGCCGAATGTGGTTTGTTTTGCCTTGTGCCGAAAGTGTCTAAAGTGTCCAAGTGGGTTCTTTTTATTTTGAGTTTTGTTTCTCTTCTTATTTTCTTTTCTCTGAAACACAAATCTCTCACTATTGCCAAAATTTTCTTGACTCACACTCTCCATGATTATTTCTTCTTCTTCTTCTTCTTGTTCTCTCTGAAATCCGAAACCCGTTTTCCCTTTTCTTCGTTTTCCTTTGAGCACCATAACCGCGTCTATTATTCATCTTTTCTTCTTTTTCCTTTTTCTATTTCAAAGCCAAAAACCCCTAACTCCATTCTCATCTTCATTCTCTGTGCAATAGCCGAATATCCCCATCCAAAGTTCTCTTCTCTGATTTCTCTCTACAAACCGAATCTTCATGGCCTTCTCTTCTTCATCTTTTCTTTTGATCACTTCTAAAACTGAAAACTCCTAAGTTCCATTGGTAGTTCTTTTTCGGCTCTTTCATCTTCTTCCCTGCTTTGCCGAATCTTCTCTTCTACTATGCTAGTACCGAATCCTCTTAGGTGATAACTGGATCTCCTGTGTTAAGGTTAGTGGCAATTTCTTCTATATCTTTATCTTCTCTTTCAGTTTGGGGAGCCAAAGTCGAATGGCTAATTGGCCTAATGTTTGGGGGCTTGGCCGAATGTAGGTAGAAGGGGGTGTCGCATTCCTTTGGAGACTTTCGGGATTCGCTTGACTTGTGGATCAAGCCTAAAGCTTCGACTTTTGTCGATCTAAGTAAGGAAATCTTTTCTGCTAACGTGTTAATCTATTCACATTTACCCTATGTGTTAACTCGGTCTTCTGACCAAGATTTGTTCCATGGACTCGAATGCCAGCAATTCTAAGGAGGGGTTGGACCCGTAAACACAAATTTCTAAGTTTAAGAAGCGGCGATGTCGCAATGAGCTCGGGATTGGCCACCGGGTTGTGGGCTGGCTTTTGAACAGAATCGTAGGCAGATAGATGTGGTTTCGATTAGCGATAGTGTCGATGTAGAGAGCGTGATATTACGTGTTATCAGGTGTGTAACTCTCACACACTTCATATGTTATTTTGTTAGTTGTTAGTATGTCTTAAAGCTGAAGTGACGTTCTGGGTCACTAAAATACCCTTATGGGTAAGAGCGAGGACTCCGGGTAAGTCTATTATGTTTTGCTATCAATAAATGCATATATGGAAACCTGAATGTGCCATGTTAATTAATCGTTAAGCATGATCATACCATAATTTAAAGCATGTACATGAAAATGGGATACGATGAGAAGAGGGAGGAAACATGATCTTTTCAGACTGTCACCAGTGGTTAGGTACCACAAGTGGGTTGGGCCCACATATTATCAATTTGTGACTAAGTCTCAGTGGTTTGGAACCACCAGTGGTTCGGTACCACATATATCTTATTTCGTGACTCGTCCCGGTGGTTTGGTACCACAGTGGGTTGGCCCCACGTATTGATATAAGGGATTGTCACCGGTGGTTAGGTACCACAAGTGGGTTGGCCCCACATATGATTGTTTGTGACTTTTGTCACCAAAGTGGTTAGGTACCACCAGAGTGGCTAGGTGCCACAAATGTTGGGTAGACACAGAGATACGGATGGATGCCTAGGTTGGTTGGGTTGCATAGCATACTTACTTTGCATATGAATCACGTGTGAGGGCCTAATATCTTTTGGATGGGGATTTACACACTCGAGTCTCTATTGACTCACCCCTTCCGTTAATCTTTGCGGGTAATCCTTAGATCATGGGATACGAGTCGAGGTGGGCTCGAGGTGGCCATGGATAATATTTTGGATTTTACTTTAATAGTTAATTTGGAGTTATTTTTCTTTAATTTGGATTTTGGGTAATGTAATAAGGCCATTTAACCGTTGGTTTGGTTTTTACTTGTTTATAAATTCTCTTCTACTTTATCAGATTATTAAGACACGTTTAATACGGTTTCGAAATGGGTGATTTCCAAAATTTAAAGAACTTCAGGATTTTCAAGATTTTACAATTGAGTAATTTAACATTCATGTTTTTAATAACAAGGCAACTCAACTTTTCAAGCTAAGATTCAAGATTGTGTTCAAATGATCACTCAATACAAACTCTGTTTCTATAAAATTAAAGATTTTTCCCAACTCATGACAATAACTCGGTTCTCAAAAATGTTTTCTTCCCTGTGACATGCCAGATTCGGTCGTAGCATTTTGACCAGGTTTGGGGTGTTACAATTGTGGTATCAGAGCCAAGTTCAAAAGCTCGGCTGTGGGTATAAGGCCCAAATTATTTTTTCAATAGAGGGTTTGCAAAATGGTTTCGATGAAATACATGTTTTTGGGAAGCATGGCACCTGAGTCTCCGGCACCGATCCGTGATGGTAAGTTTTCTAATTATTGATTGTATGATTTAATTGTTTTGTGCTATGATTGTATCGAGATAGGATTACTAGTATTAGAAAACCCTACTTTAGAGATTGAAGCTTGTAGGAATGTACGTACTCGCGAAAAAATTACTCTGAATATATACTCATAAGACAGTTCTATAATAAACAGTGGAAGAAGCTAATTCATAAAATTTTCCTAAATCAGATTAAATCGTGAACGTTAGTCATGAGCACTCGGGGACGTGGGCGTAACGTACGTGGTCGTGTTAGGGGTAGTATTATGCGTGTTTAACCGGAACCGAGGGTCCGCCATAGGTCGAGAAATGAGGTGCCGCCACAGCCAGCATTGGAACCAGAGTTTTAGGACCAAACGGGTGGAGACAACGCGGTGTCTCAAGCGATGCTACGGGTCTTGGAGAGAGTTGCTGGAGCAGGCATGGGTACGGGGGTTCGGAAATCTGTGTCTGAACGACTCCGAGCCAATGGAGCAGAAGTGTTTAGGGGTGTTTTTGGTGTAGCCCCCAACACAGCTGAATACTGGTTAGAGGCGACTGAGCGCATAATGGATGATCTTGACTTCACGGTTAAGGAGAAGTTGAAAGGGATCGTGTCTCTTCTTCGGGATGAATCCTATCAGTGGTGGC
Organism: Gossypium sturtianum; assembly: GCA_025698515.1. Lineage (NCBI taxonomy): Eukaryota > Viridiplantae > Streptophyta > Magnoliopsida > Malvales > Malvaceae > Gossypium > Gossypium sturtianum. The sequence goes on from CM046952.1 coordinate 73,964,844, forward strand.
TCACGGTCAGGGATGGTGCGATGGCCGATGATATCACCTGGGATTTCTTCAAAGCGGCATTTTAGAGGAAGTACGTCGGGTCTAGTTATGTGGATGCACAGCGTAAGGCATTTCTGAATCTGGTTCAGGGGAGTAAGTCGGTGTCCGAGTACGAGGCAAAATTCTTATGGTTAAGCCGTTATGCCCAGGGTATTGTGGCTACGGACCATGAGCGCTGTGTTAGGTTTGAGGACGGGTTGAGAGATGAGCTGCGGGTGTTGATTGCTCCACAGCGAGAGAGGGAATTTGCTGTCCTTATGGAAAAGACCAAGATAGCCGAGGAGGTGAGGCATTCTGAGAAACAGTATCATGACGGAAATAGGAATAAAAGGAGTTTTGGGCCATCAGGGTCTGCTGGGGGTTTTCAGAAAAGGGCTAGATTAGGCGGGCCGAGTCGTGCAAATGGGCTCGTTGCTACTCGATGTACCGCAGCAGGTGCTCGATGCGGGAAGTTTAATTCAGGAGAGTGTTGGATAGGTAATAGAGGATGCTTCGAGTGTGGGTCGATGGACCATCGGATAAGGGATTGCCCGCGAGGGCCGCTTAGGACACACCGAGGGTCAAGGACGTGCACAATACAGAAGAGATGGTCGCGAACCGCAGAGGGTCGTGGTCCACCGGCAGGGGTAATGGTTTTGGTCGAGGCCGTGGAGCACCGGGCAGAGGTGCTAGGAATATAGATGCAAGACAGCCTGGGTTGGTTTATGCGGCTAGGCGTCGAGAGGAGGGCGACGCACCGGACGTCATAACCGGTACGATCTTAATTTATGGGTTGCCTTATACTACCTTGATTGATATTGGTTTGACGCACTCTTTTGTTGCTAGTACTATAGTGGGAACTCTGAACTTAGACTATGAGACTTCTTCTAGGGAGATGACTGTAATTAGCCCTCTAGGTCACTCTGTAGTAGTGAATAAACTGTATAAGGATGTACCCCTAGAACTTCAAGGGGTAGTGTTTCCGGCTGATCTGATGGAACTGCCATTTGGGGAGTTCGATTTGATCTTAGGTATGGATTGGTTAGAAAAATATCAAGCAAGTTTGGACTATGCAGGCAAGCGCATGGTGTTGAGAACTATCGAGGGTGAAGAGGTGGTGGTGATAGGTGAGAGAAGGAACTACCTATCTAATGTGGTATCCGCTTTGAAGGCTGAGAAAATGGCGAGGAAAGGATGTAAGGCGTTTGTGGCTTATATTTGTGCTTTGGATGTTAAGGAATCAACTGTGGGGGATGTCCGAACGGTAAAGGAATTTTCTGATGTTTTTCCAGAAGAGCTTCCAGAATTGCCTCCAGATCGCGAGGTTGAGTTTGGTATTGACCTTCTACCCTAATAGTGCGGTGTCTATTGCCCCATATAGAATGGCGCCAAGGAGTTAGTGGAGCTGAAAGCGCAGATTCAGGAGTTCTTAGATCGGGGTTTTATCCGGCCGAGTGTATCGCCTTGGGGAGCACCCGTGCTTTTTGTTAAGAAGAAGGACGGATCGATGCGAATGTGTATTGATTACCGCGATTGAATAAGTTGACGATCAAGAATAAGTATCCGCTGTCGAGGATGACGACTGCTCGACCAACTTAAGGGAGCATCGGTCTTTTCCAAGATAGATTTGAGGTCGGGGTATCACCAGCTTAAGGTCAAGGAGGTGGATATTCATAAGACGACGTTTCGTACTCGCTATGGTCACTACAAATTCTTGGTGATGCCGTTTGGATTGACCAACACACCAGCAGCGTTTATGGATATGATGAATCGGTTTTTTCAACCGTATCTGGATCAGTTCGTCGTAGTGTTTATAGATGATATTCTGGTGTACTCGAAGTCCTAGGAGGAGCATGATGCACATCTTCGTGTGGTTTTGCAAATTCTGAGGGAGAAGCAGTTATTCACAAAGTTTAGTAAGTGCGAGTTCGCTAAGGGAAGTTACCTTTTGGGTCATGTGGTGTCACCGAGGGAATTAGGGTGGACCTCGGAAGATTGAAGTCGTGTTGGATTGGAAACCACCTAAGTCCGTGGGCGAGATTCGAGTTTTCTTTGTCTAGCGGGTATTACAAAAGGTTTGTGGAAGGGTTTTCTTTGATTGCAAAGACCGCTAACTGCTGTTAAGGAAAGAGGTTCCGCTTGTGTGGTCCGACAAACAACAAGAAAGTTTTGAGAAGTTAAAGAGGATTTTGACGGAAGCTCCGGTGTTGATTCAGCCTGAAGCGGGGAAAGAGTTTTCTGTCTATTGTGATCCGTCGCATACAGGGTTAGGATGTGTGCTGATGCAAGAGGGGAAGGTAGTAGCGTATGCTTCTCGATAGTTGAGGCCTCACGAAGTGAATTATTCGACGCATGACCTGGAGCTAGCTGCAGTGGTTTTCGCCCTGAAAATCTAGAGACATTACTTGTATGGGGAGAAGTCTATTGTTTACACGGATCACAAGAGTTTGAAATACCTCCTTACTTAGAAGGAGTTGAATTTAAGGCAGCGAAGGTGGATCGAGCTGTTGAAGGATTATGATTGCTCGATTGAGTATCATCCGGGTAAGGCTAACGTAGTGGCAGATGCATTGAGCCGTAAGGTTGTATCAGACTTAAGAGCAATGTTTGCCCACCTTAGTTTGTATGATGATGGAAGTTTCATAGCGGAACTGCAAGTGAAGCCGACATGGGTAAATCAGGTTAAGGAGAAACAGCTAGTAGATGATGTCTTGAGTGCTCGATTTTTGCAAGTGCAGAATGGTGGATTAGAGGGGTATAGCTTGAACAGCGATGGAGTTTTATGTTTCCATGGGAAGGTTTGCATGCCAAAAGATGTGGAGTTGAGGCAGAAGATTCTTCAAGAAGTACATAGCAGTCCATACGCTATGCATCCGGAAGGTAGTAAGATGTACCGGGATTTGCGGGAACAGTTTTGGTGGCCGGGTTTAAAGCGAGAGGTAACCGAATTTGTGGGTAAGTGTTTGACGTGTCAGCAGGTAAAGGTGAAACATCAGTTGCCTTCGGGGTTGTTGCAACCGGTCAAGATTCCGCAGTGGAAGTGGGAAAGGATCACCATGGACTTTGTTAGTGGGCTACCCCTTACGCCTACTAAGAAGGATTCGATTTGGGTAATAGTTGACCGGTTGACAAAGTTGGCTCATTTCATACACGTATGCGTGTGGATTACTCTCTTCGAAGTTGGCTAGATTATATATAGCGAGATTGTAAGGTTGTATGGGGTACCAGTGTCTATCATCTCGCATGGACCCTAGGTTCACGCAAGATTTTGGAAGGCGTTGCATCAAGCTTTGGGTACAAAGTTGGATTTCAAGATAAATTGCTTTCATCCACACCGATGGACAATGAGAGGGTAATTCAGATTCGGAGGATATGTTGAGGGGTCGTGTCTTAGACTTCAGAGGTAGTTGGGAAGAATTTCTACCGCTGGCGACTCGCGTATAACAATATCTACCAGTCGAGTATTCAGATGGTGCCGTATGAAGCGTTATATGGTCGGAAGTGTCGCACACCTACGTGTTGGACAGAGTTGGGTGGGCGTCAGTTGTTGGGTCCAGAGTTGGTTGCTGAAACGGAAGACAAGGTTAAGCTTAATTTGAACTCGATTGAAGGAAGCTTCTGACGGCGCGTAAGTCCTATGTTGATCTTAAGCGGAAAGATATAGAATTTGCAGTGGGTGACAAGGTTTTCTTAAAGGTGTCGCCGTGGAAGAAGGTGCTAAGATTTGGTCAGAAGGGCAAGTTGAGCCCCAGCTTTATTGGGCTTTATCGGGTGTTGAAGCGTGCAGGGACCAGTAGAGCCTATCACTCGAAAGTTACCTTCAGAGTTGAGTCGATCCATGACGTATTTCACGCCTCTATGCTTAGACGCTATCGCTTGATCCGCCTCATGTTGTGCCAATGAAAGAAATTGAAGTAAGCCAAGACTTATCTTTTGAGGAGGAACCGGTCAGGATCTTAGATCGGGATGTCAAAGTATTGCGAGGGAAATCAATCCCTTTGGTGAAGGTGTTGTGGCGGAACCATGGATCGTAAGAAGCCACGTGAGAGAGCCGAGGATGTTATGCGCGATAATACCCTCAACTCTTTTGACCGTAATTTTGAGGCCGAAATTATTTTAAGGGGGTAGAATCAGAACATCCTAAATCGTGGCCTTTGCATTTTATGTGTTTGTATGTGAATACTATGTTTGACATGCTAGTTTAGGGTACTTTAGGGTCCAGAATGAGTTAGGAGTGTTTGGAGTCTTGGTGAAAATTTGCTTTTGAGCACTTTTAGGAAGCTAGTCGAATTGGGCCTTATGGGATATTGTTTGTGTTGGATGACACAAAGCAAAGGCCTTAGCAAAGTGGCAAGGAGGCGCCACTTAGAGCTCAGGAAGTGACGCCTCGTGAAAGCCGGAGGGACTTGGTTCGAGCCATGGAATTCCCTTTGGGGATTTCTTTTTGACGCCAAGGCAAGGGAGAGTTGCACTCAAAGATGGACTCGTGGATGAGTGTTGAATGGGTCAATATCTTTGAATAAGTGGAAGAGAGCAATTTAAGGAGTTTGAATTATTCAAACAAGTTTGAATGTGTGATTAGGAGAAAATTAAGGAGAAAAACAAGGGATTGAGCAAGTGGAGTAAGTGGTGGCCGAAATTCAAATGTTTGGTGTACGAGGGGGGATCGGTTTGGCCTATGTTGGATTGTGCCGAAATTTACATTGGCCATACGACCCTGTAGTGTCATTTTTGTGCAAATTTTGGGTTTGAGAGGTAGGTGCCGAATGTGGTTTGTTTTGCCTTGTGCCGAAAGTGTCTAAGGTGTCCAAGTGGGTTCTTTTTATTTTGATTTTTATTTCTCTTCTTATTTTCTCTTCTCTGAAACACAAATCTCTCACTATTGCCGAAATTTTCTTAACTCACACTCTCCATGATTATTTCTTTTTCTTCTTCTTCTTATTCTCTCTGAAAGCCGAAACCCTTTTTCCCTTTTCTTCGTTTTCCTTTGAGCACCATAACCGCATCTATTATTCATCTTTTCTTCTTTTTCCTTTTTCTATTTCAAAGCCGAAAACCCCTAACTCCATTCTCATCTTCATTCTCTGTGCAATAGCCAAATATCCCCATCCAAAGTTCTCTTCCCTGATTTCTCTCTACAAACCTAATCTTCATGGCCTTCTCTTCTTCATCTTTTCTTTTGATCACTTCTAAAATCGAAAACTCCTAAGTTCCATTGGTAGTTCTTTTTCGGCTCTTTCATCTTCTTCCCTGCTTTGTCGAATCTTCTCTTCTACTGTGCTAGTGTCGAATCCTCTTAGGTGATAACTGGATCTCCTATGTTAAGGTTAGTGGCGATTTCTTCTGAATCTTTATCTTCTCTTTTGGTTTGGGGAGCCAAAGCCGAATGGGTAATTGGCCTAATGTTTGGGGCCTTGGCCGAATGTAGGTGGAAGGGGGTGTTGCATTCCTTTGGAGACTTTCGGATTCGCTGACTTGTGGATCAAGCCTAAAGCTTCGCTTTTGTCCTGCCTAAGTAAGGAGATCTTTTCTGCTAACATGTTAATCTATTCACATTTACCCTATGTGTTAACTCGGTCTTCCGACCAAGATTTGTTCCATGGACTCGAATGCCAAGCAATTCTAAGGAGGGGTTGGACCCAGAACCCACCCCTAAGTTTAAGAAGCGAGCAATGTCGCTAGCTTGGGATTGGCCACGGGTTGTGGGCCGACTTCAATGTAATTGTAGGCGATTGTAACATCCCAAAACGGGCTATTTTATTCTTCTTATGTATGAATCTGTGTGTCATTATTTATGGAATAATAATGGTCAATTTAAGGCTCTGTGTTGGCTCGATTTGGTAGGAAATTTTAGTTTTAACTTTTAAAAGAAGGGAGCCTTGGTAAGTGGTGTTATAAGAATAAGTGTGGGTAATTTAACACTAAAAGCCCTTGGTTAAGTGGCAAAAGAAGCCCACTTAAGAGCTACATGTGACGCCACCAAGGAGCAAGGGAGAGCTTGTGTTCGAGTCACAAAATCCTCCTCTTTTTGTTTTTATTTGGACGGCACAAGGGGGAGAGTTTTTCTCCTTCAAACTCTTTTATTAGGTGTAATTATTAAGGGATAATTTAAGCATTTTAATTAGTTTTAATTTGCTTAAACCTTTTGATAATACAAGAGATATGATAATTGCATCAAGGATATTATTTAAATTAAAAGGGATTATTAGGTGATTAATTCAAAATTATTTGAATTAAATTAAATGGGTGGCTTGGAGCAAAAATAGGTGATGGCCGAATTTCAAACTCCTTGGTGGAGTAGTGTGGACGGCAAGGGGTGCTTGTGGCTATAAATTCGTGAGTTGATCTCCTTGTTTCTCTTTTTTTCAAATTTTTGCTAAGTGCCGAAATCCCTAGCCCTCTTTTGCTCTTGCGCTTTCACCATTCTCTCAAGCTCTTTAGCCGAAACTTCCTCCCTCCCCTATTAACTCTCTCTCGCCGAATATACCATTGGGAGTGCCGATTTCTTCATAGCCGAATTTCCCCTCTTCATATTCCAAGACTTGGCCGAATAGCAAGCAGAGTAATCTCCTCTAGACTCTCCTTCAATCGGCTCATAAGGTGGTAAGTGATCTTGGCCGAATGTCCATCCTCCCTTTTCTCTCTTCACGCGATTTCTTTTACAAGGAGAGGTGCCGATTTCGGCAATGGCTTCTAAAACGGTTAGTAACCGATTTCTTATAGGTATTCAGTAAAGTAAAACAATGACTCACACCGATCTCTAGTGTTCAATTTCGGTAAGTGGTGGTAAGATCAATCTCCTTATTCTCGCGATTTGTTTAAAAGCCAAAGGTTATTGGTTTACTTGTTAATCAATGGTGGTCATGAGCGGTTCGAGTATCAAGTACTCAGAGATAATAGCAAAGAGTGTTAAGGTAAGATCTCGGGTTCACAAGGAACCCCTCCCAAATAAGTTAATTAGGCCGAATAGGCCATAAGACTAATCCATAGTTTTGGCCAATATAGGAACAAGTGGATCTTGGGAGGCCGATTTCTTTAATCTTCTGGATTAGACTCCTCGTTGGTGACAGTGTGTGTACATACACACTTATAATAGTTAATAACGTGTATTAAGTGTATGTTATGTGTAAATCGCTTTACGTAGATATGGCATTAGTACCTTAATGGTACAAGCGAGGATCCCGTAAGTCTCTATTCGTATGAGATTGATAATATGCTTTTGGGAAGCATGGATTATTTGATACATGTGATATATGTATGTTCCATTATTAACCGCTTGACATGGGTTGATGAGAGGAGGGGGCGTGATATCGTCGTCTTGTGAGCACCGTGCTTTGGTAGCACACTGTGACTACGGTCACCGAGGTTTGGTACCTCCGTGAGGTTTGGTACCTCATAGCGACTTGTCCCCGTGGTTAACACCACCGTGGGTTGGCCCCACTTGAGATATGGGATCGTCACGCGTTGATTTGGTATCACACGATGGGTTGGCCCCATCACCCGATTTGTGTCTACGGACACCGTGCTTTGGTAGCACATTGTGACTATATGTCACCAAAGTGGTTTGGCACCACCAGTGTTTTGGTAACACATCGTGACTACGGTCACCACCAAGGTTTTGGTACCACGTGGGGTAGACGAAGGTGTTTGGTTGGCTAGGTTGGGTACATGGTACTTTGCTTAATTAACTGTTATATGTTGTGTATGAAATGTTGTATCAACCGGGGGAAGGGTTACATACTGAGTCTTGGTGACTCACCTTCTCCTTTAACATTTTTCAGGTGACTCGTAGATGGCGGTTGAGGAGCCGGTGGGACTCGAGGTGGCCATGCAAAGGATTTTACTTTACGTAACTTTAAACTTGTTTAATTTTATTTTGGGTTTTAATAAGGCCTCCATAAACTATAGTTGCGTTTATTCTTTTTATGTTGGATATTTACTTAAAACTATATCATTAAATTAAATTAAATCACATGTTTTCTTAAGTTAACACGTGGAAGTTTAAACGTGCCATCGGGTACACTTGAAATCGTATAACAATTGGACTTAATTAAAATTTCAAATTAAATCTAAAGGTAGCTTTGATAAGACAACCGAAAACGAGGAGTTTTCTATAAAATTTAAATGGGTTTCAAAATGGTGTTCACAAGGTTTTACTTCGTAATAACTCGATTCGGGCCGTAATGTTTGGGCCGGGTTTGGGTTGTTACTGACTGGTATCGAGCCCAGCCTCAAAGCTCTACATGTAGGGCCCAAGGCCCAAAAATGTTTTTGGTAGGCCTTATGGTATGATTTCTGGGTTTTTAAGTAGCATGGCCCGAGTCTCCCAACCGATCCGCCTGTAAGTACATCTAAACCTTTCTCGTGAATTATATTCTCAGAGAAGGGTAGGAAGCATGGAACGTAGATAGACTTATAGGACTTGGACCCTAAGGTTAGATTACTCAAACACAACGAAGCATAAGACTTAAGGAACTAAACCAACCTATGACTTAGTCAATGAGGTAGGGTGTGGTAACCCCCAGACGCATGTCTAGGATTGATCCTAAGAGCTTGGTATTTAAGCGAGCCTCGTGACTCACCTCCTCTTCGCAGTATCCTACCCGGTGCGTAGCTTCGGTTCACCCTAACTCGGAAGGTTCATGGTGTGGTAACCTGCGTGCGCATGTCTAGAAAGGTTCAAGTGAGAGCTGGTATTTAAGCGGTCCGCGTGACCCACCTCCTCTTCACTTGAATTCTCGCACAGGTGCGTAGCTTTGGTTCACCCTGACCAGGAGGGCTCGGTCATAGGCTAAACACAATGATTAAAACCCGAAAAAGGGAATCAGCCATGTTTTCGAAAAAGAAGGAAACAACAAGCCCTAATGTTTTCAAAACTTGTCCAATAAACCCTAGAACACTACGTATACAATGTTTTTCTCGGAAAACTTGATTTATTACAGAAATACCCTTAGTAGTAAAATTACCAAAATGCCCCTGACCCATAAAATATTAATTCGACGGTTTTGCTTAAAATCTCAACTATGTTACAAATATCAAGTAGCTTAGCTTTGGAAATCATCAAGAAAATATTTTGGTTCTGGAAAATTACGAAAATACCCACAGAGGAAAAAGACGAAAATACCCCCAAGGTTAGAAATGGGCGTAAATGTCCGATGAGTGAATAGGTATGGAAAGTATTACTGGAATGGATGCATGAACTTCTTTGTGTGAACTAGGATAGGAAATCAAACATTGTTTGCTCGAAAGAATCTCTCGATTAAACCTCATCCATAAAACTTCTTCGCGAGTAATAAAGTGAAACAAATGCTAACGCATAAAATTTCTCTTAATCGATTAAAAGCGCGGTAGATAGAATGAGTTCTAGAGGACGTGGACGCCGTGGACGTGGTAGGGGTAGGATGACGGTGTCCAACCCGTCAGTCGACAAGGTTCGTAAATGAGGTACCACCGCCACCACCACCTCCTACTTTTAGAGCCGAGGAGCCGAGCGCACGGTGGCGAAGGTCGGTGACGCAAGTCGTGTTGCGAGTCTTGGAGATGGTGGTCAGGCTGGTGGAAATGTTGGAGCTCGGAATCGTCTCCCGAGCGACTCCGATCTAACGGAGCGGAGGTATTCCGAGGTGTGTCGAGTGGCACCCAAAGGCAAATGGAATATTGGCTAGAGTCGATCGAAAGGATCATGGATGACCTTGACCGATCAAGAAGAGAAGTCGAAAGCACCACCGCCGCTTCTAAAGGATGAAGCGTATCGTTGGTGGCTTACGGTTCGAGATGGGGCTACACCGGCGATTTGACTTGGGAGTATTTCGTAACCGCCTATCGTAAAAAGTATGTGGGCATTAGCTACACCGACGCCGCAGAGAAAGGCTTTTCTCGGGATTAGTTCAAGGAACTAAGTCCGTGTCGGAATATGAGGCGGAATTTCTAAGGCCGAGTAGATATGCGAGAGGCATCGTGGCTACCGAACATGAGCGCCGTGTCCGCTTTGAGGACTGGACTCGAGATGATTTAAGGTTACCGATTGCCCCACAAAGAGTTTCGTGAGTTCTCATCTCTAGTGGAGAAGGCTAAGGTAGCCGAAGAAGGAATCAAGGAGGTCAGTGAGGCGTAACTATAGTAAGAACAATGTAAGAGAAGTTTTGGGTCACCGGGTCAAGTGGAAGTGCTCGTAAAAGGGTAGGCCAAGTGGGCCCAATCAGCAAAGAAGGCCCACAACCGCTAATCAAAGGCCGACTCGGTGCAATCGTTGTGGAAAGACCCATTGGGAGGTTGTTGGACCCGCGATAAAGGATGTTTTGAGTGTGGGTCTTTGGAGCATCGCGTCGTAGATTGTCCCCGAAACTAGCTAAGAAGCGGCGAGGCGACGTAACCGCGTGCTCGTGATAGAAATGTAGGACCACGGAGGGGTCGTGGTAATGGTAGAGGAAACAACGGTCCTAACCGAGGTCGTGGAACTCAAGGCGCAGGTTCAGCAACACGCAGGCTAGGCAGCACCGGCTTAGTTTACGCAATGAGGTGTCGCGAAGAAGGTGACGCACCGGATGTCATAACCGCACGCTTTCTAATTTTCGCTTTCCTTATGTTGCATTGATTGATGTGGGTTCGACGACTCGCATATTGCTAGTAGTGTGGTAGGAACTATGGACCTAGACTCAAATCGCTTCTAGGAGATGACCGTAGTTAGCCCTTTAGGTCACTCCGTGAGTCGTAAATAGACTTTATAGAGGCGTACTCCTAGAACTCCAAGGGGTAGTATTTGTAGTCGATCTAATGGAACTACCGGTTGGGGAGTTCGATTTGATCCTCGGTATGGATTGGTTGATTAAGTACCAAGCAAGGTTGATCACGCGCCAAGCGCATGGTTCTTAAGACGATCAAGGTAATGAAGTGGTTATGATAGGAGATAGAAGGAATTATCTATCCAACGTAGTGATCGCCTTGAAGGTGAAAGGATGGTCAAGAAGGGTTGTGAGGCGATTTGGTTCAAATCGTGCTTTGGAAGCTAAGGAGTTGGTAATTGAAAAGGTCCGAACGGTTGGGGAATTTGTTGATGTGTTCCCGCAAGAACTTCCGGGTTTGCCTCCGGATCGAGAAGTCGAATTCGGTATAGACTTGCTACCCGAACGGCACCGTGTCCATAGCACCATACCCGAATGGCACCAAAGGAATTGGTGGAGCTAAAGGCTCAAATTCGTGGAGCTCTTGGATAGAGGGTTTATACGACCAAGCATATCTCGCGTGGGGAGCACTGTGTTGTTTGTCAAGAAGAAGGACGGTTCTATGAGCATCGACTACCGCCGCTTAAATAAGTTAACGATCAAGAACAAGTATCCGTTGCCTCGGATTGACGACTTGTTCGATCAATCAAGGGTGCCTCGGTGTTTTGAAGATAGACCTTAGGTCCGGATATCATCAACTTAAGGTAAAGGAGGCTGACGTTCACAAAACGGCATTCCGAACTCGGTATGGGCATTTCGAGTTCCTGGTGATGCCATTCGGGTTGACTAATGCGCCGGCGGCATTCATGGACTTGATGAACAGAGTATTCCAAAGCGGATTTTGGACCATTACGTGCGTGGTGTTCATAGACGACATATTGGTTTACTCAAAGACGAAGAGGAGCATGACAAGCATTTACGGATAGTTCCGCAAGTATTGGAGTGGGAACCACCTAGGACGGTGGGTAAAATACGAAGCTTTACGGGTTTAGCAGATACTATCGGAGATTCGTGGAAGGATTCTCTCTAATAGCAAATACCGCTGACTAAGTTGCTAAGGAAGGTGTCCCGCTTGTATGGACGGAGAAGCAAAGCAAGAAAGCTTTGATAAGTTAAGGAAGATTTTGACTAAGCTCCGGCTTTGGTGCAAAATTGAGGCGTGAAAGTTATTCACGCCTATTGTGATGCATCTCACACCGGCTTGGGATGTGTGTTGATGCAGGATGGGAAGGTAGTAGCCTATGCATCCCGTCAATTAAGATCGCATGAGGTTAACTACCCAACTCACGACTTAGAGTTAGCAATGGGTCGCCTTCGCTCAAGATATGGAGACATTACCCGATGGAGAGAAGTCGATGGTCTACATGGATCACAAAAGCTTGAGGTATCTTCTGACTCAGAAGGATCTGAATCTGAGACAGCGTCGATGGATTGAACTACTAAAGGACTACGATTGTTCAATCGAGTACCATCCGGGTAAGGCTAATGTGGTAGCCGACGCATTGAGCGGAAGGTGGTGACGGACTTGAGAGCAATGTTCGCTCGTTAAGTCTCAGTATGATGATGGGAGTCTTTTGGCAGAACTTCAAGTAAAGCCGACTTGGATTAAGGAGATTAAAGAAAAGCAGTTAATGGATGAAGGCTTGAGCTCTAAGAGGGTACAAGTTCAAGACGGTGGTTTGGAAGGGTACAAATTGTCTATTGATGGAGTGCTTTGTTTTCAAGGACGAGTATGTATGCCAAAAGATACAGATTTAAGGCAGAAAATTCTCCAAGATGCACATAGCAGCCCATACGCTATGCATCCTGGAGGAAGCAAAATGTATGGAGACTTGCGGAAACAGTTTTGGTGGCCGGGGTTGAAGCGTGAGATAACGGAGTTCGTAGGGGAAGTGTCCGACGTGTCAACGTGTTAAGGTCAACACCGGTCACCATCGGGACTACTTCAACCGATAAAAGATCCTCGGTGGAAATGGGAGAGGATCACCATGGATTTTGTTAGTGGCTACCCCTTACGCCCACCAAGAAGGATGCACCGGGTAATTGTGGATCGCCTAACTAAGTCGACTCACTTCATGCCGGTGAGAATGGATTACTCACTCCGGAGTTAGCGGCTATATGTGGGTGAAATAGTGAGGTTGCATGGCGTGCGAAGTCGATTATCTCGGATAGGGACCCCGATTCACGTCAAGGTTTTGGAAAGCGTTGCATCAAGCTTTGGGTACACGGTTAGATTTCAAGACGGCTTTCCATCCACAATCGACTGGACACTCGGAAAGGGTGATACTGATTTTAGAAGACATGTTAAGAGGTCGTGTCTTGGATTTTAGTGGTAGTTGGGAGGAGTACCTACCATTAGCGGAATTCGCTTATAACAATAGTTATCAAACGAGTATTCAAATGGCTCCATATGAGGCCCTATATGGACTGAAGTGTCGTACTCCTACATGTTGGACTGGAGTTGGGAGAAAGACAAGTTTTGGGTCCAGAGTTGGTAACAGAGACGGAAGACAAAGTCAAGGTGATTCGGTCTCGTCTCAAGGAAGCATCGGATAGGCGAAGTCTTATGCCGATCTCAAACGCAAGGAAGTGGAGTATCTTTGTGGAGACAAAGTCTTTCTCAAAGTGTCGCCTTGGAAAAAGTGTTGAGATTTGGACGGAAAGGGAAGTTGAGCCCAAGGTTCATTGGGCCATATCTTTGTGAAGCGAATAGGACCAAATGGCTTATCACCTAGAGTTGCCGCAGAATCGAGTCGATTCATGACGTATTCCATGTATCAATGCCGAGACGGTATCGGTCAGATCCTTCGCACGCTGTGCCAAAGAGCGCAGATTGAGGTGAACACGGATTTATCTTTTGAGGAAGAACCGATTCAGATTGTAGATCGAGATGTGAAAGTTCTACGGAAGGAAGGCGGTGCCTTTAGTAAAAGTGTTATGGCGAAACCACGGAGTGGAAGAAGCTACGTGGGAGCCCGAGGAAGTGATGCGGCGGCAATACCCTCACCTCTTTTGATCAAGGAATTTCGAGGACGAAATTTATTTTAAGGGGGTAGAACGTAACATCCCAAAACGGGGCTATTTTATTCTTCTTATGTATGAATCACATTGTCATTATTTATGGAATAATAATTGTCAATTTAAGGCCTGTGTTGGCTCGATTTGGTAGGAAATTTTAGTTTTTAACTTTTAAAAGAAGGGAGCCTTGGTAAGTGGTGTTATAAGAATAAGTGTGGGTAATTTAACACTAAAGCCCTTGGTTAAGTGGCAAAAGAAGCCCACTTAAGAGCTACATGTGACGCCACCAAGGAGCAAGGGAGAGCTTGTGTTCGAGTCACAAAATCCTCCTCTTTTTGTTTTTATTTGGACGGCACAAGGGGGGAGAGTTTTTCTCCCTTCAAACTCTTTTATTAGGTGTAATTATTAAGGGATAATTTAAGCATTTTAATTAGTTTTAATTTGCTTAAACCTTTTGATAATACAAGAGATATGATAATTGCATCAAGGATATTATTTAAATTAAAAGGGATTATTAGGTGATTAATTCAAAATTATTTGAATTAAATTAAATGGGTGGCTTGGAGCAAAAATAGGTGATGGCCGAATTTCAAACTCCTTGGTGGAGTAGTGTGGACGGCAAGGGTGCTTGGTGGCTATAAATTCGTGAGTTGATCTCCTTGTTTCTCTTTTTTTTTTTCAAATTTTTGCTAAGTGCCGAAATCCCTAGCCCTCTTTTGCTCTTGCGTTTTCACCATTCTCTCAAGCTCTTTAGCCGAAACTTCCTCCCTCCCCTATTAACTCTCTCTGGCCGAATATACCATTGGGAGTGCCGATTTCTTCATAGCCGAATTTCCCCTCTTCATATTCCAAGACTTGGCCGAATAGCAAGCAGGAGTAATCTCCTCTGACTCTCCTTCAATCGGCTCATAAGGTGGTAAGTGATCTTGGCCGAATGTCCATCCTCCCTTTTCTCTCTTTCTCGCGATTTCTTTTACAAGGAGAGGTGCCGATTTCGGCAATGGCTTCTAAAACGGTTAGTAACCGATTTCTTATAGGTATTCAGTGGAAGTAAAACAATCGACTCACACCGATCTCTAGTGTTCAATTTCGGTAAGTGGTGGTAAGATCAATCTCCTTATTCGCGATTTGTTTAAAAGCCAAAGGTTATTGGTTTACTTGCTAATCAATGGTGGTGATGAGCGATTCGAGTATCAAGTACGGTAGATAATAGCAAAGAGTGTTAAGGTAAGATCTCGGGTTCACAAGGAACCCTCCCAAATAAGTTAATTAGGCCGAATAGGCCATAAGACTAATCCATAGTTTTGGCCGAATATAGGAACAAGTGGATCTTGGGAGGCCGATTTCTTTAATCTTCTGGATTAGACTCCTCGTTGGTGACAGTGTGTACATACACACTTATAATAGTTAATAACGTGTATTAAGTGCATGTTATGTGTAAATCGCTTTACGTAGATATGGCATTAGTACCTTGATGGTACAAGCGAGGATCCCGGTAAGTCTCTATTCGTATGAGATTGATAATATGCTTTTGGGAAGCATGGATTATTTGATACATGTGATATATGTATGTTCTGTTATTAACCGCTTGACATGGGTTGATGAGAGAGAGGGGCGTGATATCGCGGCTTGACGAGCACCGTGCTTTGGTAGCACACTGTGACTACGGTCACCGTGAGGTTTGGTACCTCCGAGGTTTGGTACCTCATAGCGACTTGTCCTCGTGGTTAACACCACCGTGGGTTGGCCCCACTTGAGATATGGGATCGCTGCGCGGTGATTTGGTATCACACGATGGGTTGGCCCCATCACCCGATTTGTGTCTACGGACACCGCTTTTGGTAGCACATTGTGACTATATGTCACCAAAGGGTTTGGCACCACCAGTGTTTTGGTAACACATCGTGACTCACGGTCACCAAAGTGGTTTGGTACCACGTGGGGTAGACGAAGGTGTTTGGTTGGCTAGGTTGGGTACATGGTACTTTGCTTAATTAATCATTATATGTTGTGTATGAAATGTTGTATCAACCGGGAAGGGTTACATACGAGTCTTGGTGACTCACCTTCTCCTTTAACATTTTTCAGTGACTCGTAGATGGCGGTTGAGGAGTAGGGTGGGACTCGAGGTGGCCATGCAAAGGATTTTACTTTACGAACTTTAAACTTGTTTAATTTTATTTTGGGTTGTAATAAGGCCTCCATAAACTATAGTTGCGTTTTATTCTTTTTATGTTGGATATTTACTTAAAACTATATCATTAAATTAAATTAAATCACATGTTTTCTTAAGTTAACACGTGGAAGTTTAAACGTGCCATACGGGTACACTTGAAATCGTATAACAATTGGACTTAATTAAAATTTCAAATTAAATCTAAAGGTAGCTTTGACAAGACAACCAAAACGAGGAGTTTTCTATAAAATTTAAATGGGTTTCAAAATGGTGTTCACAAGGTTTTACTTCGTAATAACTCGTCAGTTTGGCCGTAATGTTTGGGCCGGGTTTGGGTTGTTACACGATAAATCGTGGTTTCGATTAGCGATAGTGTCGACGTGAGAGAGCGTGATATTACGTGTTATCGTGTGTGTAACTCTCACACACTTCATATGTTATTTTGTTAGTTGTTAGTATGTCCAAAGCCAAGTGACGTTCGGGTCACTAAAATACCCTTGTGGGTAAGAGCGAGGACTCCGGGTAAGTCTATTATGTTTTGCTATCAATAAATGCATATATGGAAACCTGAATGTGCCATGTTAATTAATCGTTAAGCATGATCATACCATAATGTAAAGCATGTACATGAAATTGGGATACGATGAGAAGAGGGAGGAAATATGATCTTTTTAGACTGTCACCAGTGGTTAGGTACCACAAGTGGGTTGGGCCCACATATTATCAATTTGTGACTAAGTCTCAGTGGTTTGGAACCACCAGTGGTTAGGTACCACATATATCTTATTTCTGTGACTCGTCCCAGTGGTTTGGTACCACAGTGGGTTGGCCCCACGTATTGATATAAGGGATTGTCACCAGTGGTTAGGTACCACAAGTGGGTTGGCCCCACATATGATTATTTGTGACTTTTGTCACCAGTGGTTAGGTACCACCAGTGGCTAGGTGCCACAAATGTTGGGTAGACACAGGAGATACAGATGGATGCCTAGGTTGGTTGGGTTGCATAGCATACTTACTTTGCATATGAATTTGTGTGAGGGCCTAATATCTTTTGGACGGCGATTTACACACTGAGTCTCGGTGACTCACCCCTTCCGTTAATCTTTGCAGGTAATCCTTAGACTGCGGATACGGAGCCGAGGTGGACTCGAGGTGGCCATGCATAATATTTTGGATTTTACTTTAATAGTTAATTTGGAGTTATTTTTCTTTAATTTGGATTTTGGGTAATGTACTAAGGCCATTTAACCGTTGGTTTGGTTTTTACATGTTTATAAATTTTCTTCTACTTTATCAGATTATTAAGACACGTTTAATACGGTTTCGAAATGGGTGATTTCTAAAATTTAAAGAACTTCGGGATTTTCAAGATTTTACAATTGAGTAATTTAACATTCGGGTTTTTAATAGCAAGGCAACTCAACTTTTCAAGCTAAGATTCAAGATTGTGTTCAAATGATCACTCAATGCAAACTCTGTTTCTATAAAATCAAAGATTTTTCCCAACTCATGACAATAACTCGGTTCTCAAAAATGTTTTCTTCCCAGTGACATGCCAGATTCGGTCGTAGCGTTTTGACCGGGTTTGGGGTGTTACAATTATTATATTATGTACGTATATTTTACTAGATCTTTATTGTTTATAAATTTTATTTCAAATCGTATCATATAACATCCTTTTTAGGTAAAACTTTTATATACTTTGTTTTAATTTTTGTTTTCTACGTAAAATTTATTGTATATCGAGGATTTCAAATTTGCTTCCTTTCAAACTATTCATTTTTTATGTTTTTTAAAGCTCTTATATATATATATATATATATATATCATTTTTTTGAATAGTTTGTTTATTTAAATTTTTGCATATATTCTGTTTATTCTTAAACTTCTACATATATAAATACTACTTATTTTATTTTAGTCTTGTATAAATCTATCATCTTTTCTAAAAAACGACTTGTATATTATTTGTTTTACATCTCTTTTACATAATATTAGTTTCAAACTTGTCTATATATTATTTTAAGTTGTTATGTTACATTATTTGTTTCAAATTATTTTACGTATTACTTACTCTAAGATATTTGTATACAAATAATTCATTTTAAATTTTCCCACACATTATTCTAAATTCTTATATAAATTATTTAGTTTAAACTATTTTTGAATTTCCTTTGTGTTTATCTCAATTGTTCTTTTATTTTTTATCTTGACTTGTTTTTTGTATGAATTATTTGTTTTAATCATTATTTACTTTAAATCGTCTCATTTATTTTATTTTCATTATTGATGTCAGTATTTAAATAATGTATATTGCTTGATTATTGCCATTGTGTGTATAATTCGATTATTCGTACTCTCATGTTATAATTATTCATTCGTGTAATATTATTGTCATGCATCACTATTCATGCTTGTAACTACGTTTTTTTTGTTATTATATCATGATTCAAATTCCCACTTTCGCCCGATATTGATTATCTTTTAACAAGATAAACAAATATATTTTTGAGTCCATTCTATAATCGTTTAATAAAAATTCTCAAAATAAGGCATTATTTCGTGTTTGGAAATTCGAGGAATTGTGCCCTATTGTGCTTGGTTTCTGTTTTCCATTTGACCAAATAACCAAATATCATTTTAAAATTTTGTCCATGTTTTCTAAAAAAACAAGGCAATATTTCGTGTTTGGAAATTCGAGAAATCGTGCCCTAACATGCTGGGTTTCGATCTACCGTCTAACCATATAACCGAATATCCTTTCAAAAATCTTCAATGCATGAGTTTTGAAAATCATGAGATGATCTTGGATTCGAGGATTTAAATTATCGTGTCCTAACGTGCTGGATGTGATATTTTATTCCTTCGGAGTGAGAGAATCTTAATATCCAATTCGAAGTAAATTCAAATATTTTTAAAAGAGATCGTATTTTTAAAATCTTTTTCAAATCTTTAACTTTCGACATTAAGACATTAATTAATCAATCTGATACCAATTTTGGGTGTGACGAGGGTGCTAATCCTTCCTCGCACATAATTGACTCCCGAACTCGTTTTCTCGAATTTCGTAGACCAAAAACACCGTTTTAGTAAACCAAAACTTTTTATTAAAACAAAAGTGATCCGATCACACCTAATAAACATCGGTGGCGACTCCCATTTTTATTTTCTTTTTCGAAACTCTAGTTGATCCCCGTTTTCAAAAAAATGGTTTCGACAGTAATTATTTAGATGAGGGGAAACACCTACGTTTTGTGCTACAAAAATGTATGACTTGGATTGTTTGAATCTTTGGGACTCTTTGAGTTGAATTATCCATGTATGAATTATCTTTGAATTATGATGAAACACTATTGATGAATATCATGAATCGATGAAGTTTGTTTTAATTATGAGTTGAGGATTTTGCTTGAGGACAAGCAAAAGCTTAAGTGTGGGGGTATTTGATAAACCGTAATAGTAACATATTTTAAGCCCACATTTAGCATGCTTTTGGATGATTTAAGCCTTGAATTATGTAATTTGGTGCTCTTAAACCTTTGTTTTCATGTTTTATACTCAAGAAAGCACAGGAGGATGAAAAGAACGAGAAACGAGCCTAAAACAGAGTAAATGGGACATATCACGAAATCAACATGGCCTGGGCCCGAGACCACACGGTCGTGCTCCTTCAGCAGCCTCGAACACGGTCTGGCCACGATTCACACGGGCGTGTGCCATGGCTGTGCCCCTGCCGTGACAAAGACAAATTTCACTCAGATTAGGATACTTAAAGGCGAAGTAACACATTTCGAAGCCTATATAAACACCCTAAGTATGACCTAAAAGGGGGAGACCCAGGACTTTAGTCAGGGGGCATCCAGCTAGGCCGAAGGAGGCAGATTTGTGGGGATTTACTCGAAGATAGCCAGTTGATTCATCTCAAGAAGCCGGAATCATACTCAAGACGAGGGATCTCTCCTTCAATTCCTTCAGGGGGTTTTAGGGATTTCTTATGTTTTGTTTTATCTTTTCTTCTCGAGATGTTTTCTTTTATTATTATGAACTAAACCCTCGGATACAGAGGGGATGAAACCTAAGATGAATCTTGTTATCGCTTGTTTGAACTATATGATAAATACTTGATTTGTTCCTAATTATGTGTTCTTAATTCTTGTGTTGATATTTCCGGTATTAATTCAAGTTTGATGTGCTTAGGTGGTGGAGCAAAAGTCCCCGCCAAGAGTAGATCTAGCATAGTTAAGCGGAGTTGATCGCACGCCTAGAGATAGGTGACGAGATTTTGCCTGATTAGGGTGAAACCTAATATGGGAGTCCATAGATCGAGTTAATGCAATTCTAGGGGTTTTAATTAGAGAGAGATTTCAATTAATCAACCTAGGGTTAGACGTTATTCACCTCGAGAGAGGGTCTAATATACATTAGGGAATCCTACGGATCAAGTCAAGTGAATAAATCGTCTGGTTCAGAGTTAGATAACAAGTGAAGTCTAGGTAGATTCTTCCTTGGGTATTGTCTTAATCAATTGGTTTTTCCCACAAGTATTTCCCCAAATTCATTCTTCTTTGTCTTAGAGTTTTTTTTAGTTTAGTAGTTAGTTAATTTAGATTAAACGACAATTCCCTTTATTTTAGGCTAGATAATAAAAAGAAAGTTAGTATTAGTACTTTTAGTTCCTTTGGGTTCAACAATCCGATCTTGCCTTAACTATACTACTGTTCGATAGGTGCGCTTGCCTCAAATCGTTGTCATAGTTAGTTTCTAGGTTCGATCATTCTCATTATAAATTTTAAGACTTTGACATCGCATAAAACAACGATCAATATCGGTTTCATATCCGTATACCAGAACATTTAATTCAAATCACTGTACTTTCTATTTCTCTTTGGATGAACACACAAGATATTACGGTGAGCTCTGAACGAAAACTCTCTCGCATAAGCCCCGAGTTCCCAAAGACATAAATTCTATCTCGGGATAATAGTAATAAGAATCGATTCGATCTAAACTTCAGAATCAAAAGTCGGTTCATATTGTATTTGTTTAATTTACCGCTTACCATTCCATTTCTGAGCTCTTCTGATTTATAATGGCAACATCGTTTTAGCTTTCATTCAAGTATCTGCAAGTATTTCTGCTTTACCTAAAGGTAAGTCAATATTCACACAAAATCTTTCAACATGCTAGTCACGTAGATATTTACTAACCGCATTAACTCGCATTTAAACATGACATCTTGTTTGAACTCACTGATAATAATCAGAATTACCCGAAGAAAGAAAATCAATATATAATTTAAACTTGAATTGTCATAATCCACACTATTGTCGATATCAACTTTAAAGATAAGCCATGCTTGATCAATTAAAAAATAGGGATGATAAGAAAACCAAGATAATGAAATCCAAATACAAGACCATACTTAATGCCCGAGAATTGTAACACCCCAAACCCGGCCTAAACGTTACGACCGAATCTGGCATGTCACATGAAAGGAATGTCTAAAAACTATGCATTCGTTAAAAAGCTCATATTCTTTATAGTTGTGGTGAGAAATCGAGTTTAAGTAATTTTGAATAAGAAATGGTTTATTATCATTTTAGGAAAATCCCATATTGATCATTTATTAATAAGCAATAAACAAATTGAAAGCTGAACCAAATAAAATACCCAAGGCCTTATTACATAACAAAAACTCAAAAAATAAGTCCAAATAAAAGAAACGAATTTACGAGTAAACATATGTATGGCCTCCACGAGTCCACCTCGGCTCCCAAATCCGCGATCTAATGATTACACGCAAAATTTAACTAAGGGGTGAGTCATCGAGACTCGGTGTGTAAATCCCCATCCAACAGGCCCTTACACAATTTCATATGAAAATATGCATATCATGCACCCAAACCTAGCCATCCAATGCTCCTTTCTACCCCCGTGTGGTACCAAACCACCGGTGGTGCCAAACCACTGGTGACCCAAAGTCACGATATCCATAATTGTGGTGCCAAACCACTTTGGTGACCCAAAGTCACGAATAATCCAATGATGGGGCCAACCCATCGTGTGATACCAAATCACCGGCGTCAATCCCGTATAATCACCGTGTGGGGCCAACCCCTTTGTGGTGCTAAGCCAACGGGACGAGACGCTATGAGGTGCCAAACCTCAGTGTCCCAAAGACACGAATGTGATACCAAATCACCGTGACCAAAGTCACGAATCCAATGATGGGGCCAACCCATCGTGTGATACCAAATCACCGGCGTCAATCCCAGTATAATCACCGTGGGGCCAACCCATCGTGGTGCTAAGCCACTGACGGGCGACGCTATGAGGTGCCAAACCTCGGTGTCCCAAAGACACGAATGTGATACCAAATCACCGGTGACCGAAGTCACGAATCCAATGATGGGGCCAACCCATCGTGTGATACCAAATCACCGGCGTCAATCCCATAATCAATCGTGGGGCCAACCCACCGTGGTGCTAAGCCAACGGGGCGAGACGAGGGTGCCAAACCTCTGGTGACCCAAAGTCACAATAATCAATCTGTGGTACCAAACCACTTTGGTGGTGCCAAACCACCGGTGTCCCAAAGACACGGATATCATATTCCCCCTCCTCTCATCATACCCATGCAATATGACATAATAATTCGTGTATGCAGTATGTCATGTATGCTAGACATATATCAAATATAAGTATAACATGACTTACCATCATAATCGATAGACATAAAACAACATAATCACCTAATCAACCTCTAAGGGTATAACCGTAATTTTACCTACCAAGGGCATTTTCGTAATTTACCCACCAAGGGTATATCGGTAACTTACCCACCAAGGGCATTTTCATAATTTTGCACCTACAATGGCCTTTCCCTAATGCCCAAATGTCACCCCGAGCGACTCAGCTACCATTTCCGGTCGTACCGGACGATTGGGCCTAAAACTCGATTCCGGCCCATTCGGGCCCACACGCTCGTGTGGCCCACCTAGCACAAATCTAGCCATGTATATAAGTTCCACCTAGTCTAGTTCACTATATACTACACAATCGCACAATTTACTCATAAGGGCCCACGGGCCCATTGGGCCCACTTCGGCCCATCGCGGCCCAAGCAGCCCCAACCCACAAGAATACTACTTATGGCCTCAACTATCGCGTCGAAGCCCCACACGTGCGCTCGCACGCTCGTGTGCTACTATTGCCGTGATCGGCACTTCGGCATTTGCCGCTCTACAACTAGAGTAGAGAGAGTTACACACCTGATAGGAGTGCGTGTGAAACCGCTACCGCGACCACTCCTGTGCCCAAACGCCCACCAAGGTATGTTAACTCTCCTCCTGGAATGCTCTTTATATAGCTAGCTCTCCACCTTACTTCTTTGTATCTTTCCGATGTGGGATCCCTTCGTCAGTAGATTTTAAATTCAACTGAAACTCTTGTCGTCCAGACCGCAAAATAAATACTCCCTTGCTTCTCATGAGATTCGAACCCAGGCTCCCTTGCAACATAATCCACGCCGCTAACCACTAGGCCACAAGCTCCTCTTGTGTCTAAAGCCATGCGCAACTAAATATAAATCTATAGCCAAATTCTGAGGTCCAAGTAAAAAGAAAACCAAAATGCAAAAGCCAAGACTTGAACCTTGGACCTCTTTCCTTCCCTGTGGCGTCACTCCCTTGCCTCTAAGTGGCGTCACTTTGCCACTACACCACACCTCCACTTGTGTCATTTTTCTCCACATTTTATTCTTAAAGCCTACCTACCAACTCCCAGGGTTTTTCTCACATAAAACCAAAAATTTCCCCAAAGCTAATATTTGATCCCGGGACTTCATAGAAGCCCTCTAACCTTCCAAAATAACTTACCTAATAAGTCTAACTTGCATTAATGCCGTTCTCAAAAATTTTAAACGCTACTACGCTCAAAGCCCATTGGGCCCAATCCTACTAGGCCCAATTTCGGGATGTTACAAGAATACTACTTATATGAAATAATAGAGATCCTGACGATTCCTCAGAGAAAACTAGAAGAAAGAGAAACACTGTTCATAAATTCTGAAATCAATTGTGACAGAGATAATTTATATTCCATACAGATATAAACAGAACAATAGCCAGAAGAAATAGAAGAATAGTTTCATATGAATTCACCGTCAACTTTTTATCTCAGACGTAAAATAATAGAATACCAAGAGAAGATAGAGGAATTTCGATCATAAATCAATCAGACCAACGATGCTTTCATCAGAAAATGAGCAATTACAAATACCTCTAAGAATGTAAGAATACATAGAATACCCAGAAGAGATAGTCATAAATTACTCAACTGTAGATGTCATACTCAAACATCTTTACAATTCAAACATCGTTCTTTTGACTAATTCTATCGTCACTAATTCCATAATATTCCATTCATTAACAAAAATCAATTCAAAAGAATTCCCTGTAAGTACAGTCTTTAGACATCATACCTTAATGAGTCGATTAGCCGAGATTAACTTTGTAACAGCCCGACTTAGGGGCTAGTCAGAATAGTGGTGCGAGACCACAAATCTGAAGTAAAAATATGTGTTTAAATGATTTTACAAGGCTTATGAGGTATTTGCATGATTGTGTGAAAATCTCATAAAGAAATTTTATTAATTAGTGAATAAATTGTCCATTAGGACTAAATTGCAAAGACTAGAAAATGTGAGATTCTAGAGGGTTCAAGTATGAAATAGAATTATAAAAATTCCTAGAGGTCCTTATTTAGAAATTAGATCATTTTATTTGATGATGGATAAAAATGGACATGGGAAGGAAAAATCTCAAGAAAGGGTCATTAAGGGCATTTTAGTCATTTAGTAAATAAAAGAATTAAAAGGGAAAACAAGGTCAAAAACATGTCCATCTTCCTCCCTTGGCCGAAATTTGCAAGGAGCACCATAGCTAGGGTTTGTTCAACTTTCAAGCTTGATAGTAAGTGCATCATAGCCCCGTTTTTAATGTTTTTCGTATTTTTGAAACCCTCGTAGCTCGGTTTAGCTATTTCTAGCTATATTTTGAGCTAGGGTTTATGTTCAAAAATTTACTCATGTATGAAATGCATGTATTTTGATGTTTTATGTAATATTATGAAAGTTTGATGTAGGATAAACAACTTTTTCTAAGTGATTTTCATGAAAAATGCATGTAAGGACCAAATTGTAAAAGTTATGAAAATGGTCATACATGAGTGAAATAATAGGAATTGAAAGATGCTATAGTTGAGAATATGATTCGGCTAGGCTTGAAGTATAAGAAAGTTGAATGAAAATAATTTTACGAGCCTACGGGCAAAAGTGTAATTATGTAAAAGTTTAGGGGAAAAATCATAATTTTGCCAAAATTTGAATTATGAGTCAATTTAGTTAATGCATGTGTTTAACAAGAGAAATTTATTATTACAGATCAAGAAACATGAAGCTCGGATCGAAACCGAGGAAAGAACAAAATCGAGGACTAAATCGAGCTTTGAGGCGCATTTTGAGAATCGAGGTAAGTTTGTATGAAATTAGAGTTTCATAACTTACGATGTTGAAATTACCTAATAATATGACAAATGCATGTTATGGTTATAAAAATTGAGCAATGAAGTCTTGGTAACAGAATGGTGAGAATAAGTTAAGTTTAAGTCCCGGAATAATTTTTAAGGTAAGGATGATATTATGTATTCATATAAGATAAGAAAGGTCCCGTATAAGACCATGTCAGGGACATGGCTTCGACACCAAATAATGATCTCGTGTAAGACCATATCTGGGATATGGCATCGACATCTATGTACAATTTTGTACAAGACCATGTTTGGGACATGGCATCGACATCGAGTTATGAGATCCCATATAAGACCATATCTGGGATATGGCATCGGCATTCAAGGAATGATCCCATGTAAGACCATATCCGGGATATAGCGTTGGCATCAAAACTTATGCATGATAAGTTTGAATAATTCATGATGATCCGATTTATTCATAAGCAAAAGAGTTAAGTACATGAGTTGGCCTAGATCCAAACCTATTTATGGATGGCCTTGAGTAATGTTCATGATATGAATGATAAAGATCTGAGTTTATGGTTATGTTAGCATATGTGTTAAACCACGTGATACAGTGATACAGGTAACACGAGTAAGTAAAAGTTACTAGACCATATTGACATGAGATGGGTAAGAATAAGTAAGAATAAGTGTGAATAAGTATGAGTAAGTACGTTTATTCATTTGAGACTATGTTGCCATTGTTTCATGATATGAATGATTATAGTTTGAGTAAATATGTTATCCTAGAGTTTCATGCAAACTTACTAAGTTATATGCTTACCCCTCTCTTTTCCCTTTTCCTTGTAGTTACGCCAAGTTAGCTCGGGAATCACAGAACGTCGAAGTTCGGAATCACACTATCAACCGCCCTTTTGGTATAGTAAATTTAATTCATTTTGAGTATGGCATGTATAGGAAATTGGGTATTCTATGTTATAACATGTTTAAGGGCCAAAGTGTTGGCTATTAATGGTTTACACTTATTTTTGTAAAGGGTCATTATGAGGTGGCCATAATTGTCAAGTTTAAGCTATAAGAATTATGAGTATGATGAAATGAATGTTAGTTTAAAGATTTTTCATAGCTTAATATTGTTATGTTTTGTGCTAATTGAGACTATATGAATGAGTCTTTGTTTCAGGGTGGCAAAAAGGCTTGGAGAATAGCCTATAGTTGTCCACACGGGTAGACACACGGGCGTGTGTCTAGACCGTGTGTGACACACGGTCAACCCATATGAGTGTGTTGATAGGCTGTGTGTCCCCTGCACCTAATTATGAGAATGTGATTCGTCACACGGGCCAGCACACAGGCGTGTGCCTTGGCCGTGTGCTAATTAAGATTTGGTGACATCATAGTCAGAGAGCTCCACGGGTAGGAGACACGGGCATGTCTAGGCCGTGTGAAGGACACGGGTTATAGACACGGGCATGTGCTCAACCGTGTGAAATAAGTCAGTTTCGACCACGGGTGTCAAACATGGGCATGTCCTAGGGCACACGGGCGTGTCCCTTGGACAACACGGGCGTGTGGCCCCTGTCTAGGTAAAAATTTTCAAAGAGTGTTTAAGTTTCCGGTTGAACCTCGAAACCTTCCGGGTGTATGTTTAAGGGCACGTAGGCCCATAATATGAAGGTTATGATCAAGGAAGAAAGGGTTTTAGGTCGAAACAAAATTTATATCCCGTAATTACATGTTCAAGTGAGATTAAGTATGGTAATACCTCGAATTCATTTCTGGCATTGGACTCGGGTATGGGGTGTTACATTTCGTGGTATCAGAGCTACAGTTTAGTTGATTCTCGAACTAACGTAGCGTGAGTATGAGTCTAGCTATACATGCCATACGTAAGAGTACTTGTGTAATGATAGTGTGACGACTCCTGACGATTTGAATTGTATATTTTTTTTATATAGTTGATGGATATTGATCCTGACCGAGCTGTAGCTGATGATGCTACAAGTAATGCGTCGGCTCCTGCGCAAGGGACCGCGCCAGTAGAGAGTAGACCCGAGACTTTGGGTAAGGGAGAAGAGGCCCGAGAAGCCTTTCTCTGAATGATGAGTAATTGGTATACAGAGTATATACAAGCAAATTCGAATGCTCCACCCCCTCCACCCCGCCTATTCCTCAACCTACTCCTGTAGGTCCTCAAGTGGTAGAGGTTGTAAGAAGAGAAAAGCCTCCGGTTGATAGGATCCGGAAGCAAGGAGCTGAGGAATTCAGGGCTAGTAAAGATGATGATCCGGAAAGAGCCGAATTTTGGCTTGAAAATACCATCAGGGTATTTGATGAGTTATCGTGCACACCTGAAGAGTGCATGAAGTGTGTGGTTTATCTTCTGAGAGATTCCGCTTACCAGTGGTAGAATACCCTTGTGTCGATTGTATCGAGAGAAAGAATTACGTGAGAGTTTTTCCAAGAGGAATTTCGGAAGAAATACATAAGCCAAAGATTTATAGACCAGAAGAGAAAGGAGTTACTTAAACTAAAGCAAGGCAAGATGACAGTAACTGAATACGAGCACGAGTTTGTGAGGCTCAGCAAGTATGCTCGGGAATGTGTGTCCTCTGAAGCCATTATGTGTAAGAGGTTTGAGGACGGATTAAATAAAGATATCAAGCTATTTGTTGGTGTTCTCGAGTTGAAAGAATTTGTGCTGTTAGTCGACCGGGCTTGTAAGGCTGAAAAATTAGTGAAAGAGAAAAGGAAAGCCGAGATGGAGTCTCGTGACTCGAGAAAGAGGTAGATCAGCAAGTCATTTTAATCTTCATCTAAGAATTCAAGAGACTTCCCTACTCGATCAGCTACTTCAGCCGGGTTTTCAAACAAAGGTAAGAGTAAGCAGTACTCAGGGTCTAAAGCCTAGACCACCTCGGTTGCTAGTGTCGTCAATGCCCGACCAAGTAGACCAGAATGCCCGCAGTGTGGTAGACGTCATTCCGGTGAATGTCGAGCAAATGAAAAGGCCTGTTTCAGATGTGGGTCTCTAGACCATTTTATTAGAGATTGCCCAGAGGGGGATGAGAAAGAGAAGCCCCAAGATGCTAGACCGGGAGGCACTGCTAGATGGAGACCACAGAGAAACCCGAGAAGCGGGGCAAGTAGTAAGAATACTCAAAAAGAGTAGGCTACGACACCTGAGGGCAGAGCGCCTGCGAGGACCTATGCCATTCGCGCTCGCGAAGAGGCGTCATCTCCTGATGTGATCACGAGTATCTTTTCTCTCTATGATACTAAAGTTATTGCTTTAATAGATCCGAGATCTACCCATTCTTATATATGCATGAAATTAGTATCTAGAATGAGTATGCCTGTAGAGTCTACAGAATTTGTGATAAAGGTGTCTAATCCTTTAGGCAAAAGTGTGCTAGTTGATAAAGTATGCAAAGATTGCCCATTAATGATTAGAGGTCATTATTTTAAGGCAAATTTTATGTTATTGCCATTTGATGAATTTGATATAATTGTTGGTATGGACTGGCTAACCACTCATGGTGTGACTATAAATTGTGGAAAGAAATATATTGAGTTGAGATGTGAAAATGGGGACACTCTTCGTGTTGAATCAGATGAACAAGATAGATTGTCGGTTGTGATCTCTCATATGACCGCTCAGAGGTGCGTAAGAAAGGGATATGAGGCATATCTTGCTTTTTTGTTGAATGCTAAAGAAACTGAGTTAAAGATTGAATCAGTTCCGGTAGTATGTGAGTACCCAGATGTTTTTTCCAGAGGAACTGCCAGGACTACCCCCGATTAGAGAGGTCGAGTTCGGCATTGAGTTAGCTCCCGGCGCTGTACCCATATCAATTGCACCATATAGAATGGCTCCAACAGAGTTGAAAGAATTAAAGGCACAGTTACAAGAGTTAATGGATAAAGGTTTTGCAAGACCGAGTAGTTCTCTATGGGGTGCTCCTGTGCTATTTGTGAAAAAGAAAGATGGTTCCATGAGGCTATGTATAGATTACTGGTAGTTTAATAAGGTAACGGTGAAAAACATGTATTCGTTGCCAAGGATCGACGATTTGTTTGATCAATTGAAGGGAGCCACTCCGTTCTCCAAAATAGATTTGAGATCGGGGTATTACCAGTTGAGAGCAAAAGACTCAGATGTGCCTAAGATGGCTTTTCAAACGAGGTATGGGCACTATGAATTTCTAGTCATGCCTTTTGGTTTAACAAACCCTCCGGCGGTGTTTATGGACTTAATGAACCGCATCTTTCGGCCATACTTAGATAAGTTTGTGGTCGTCTTTATTAATGATATATTGATATCTCCCGTGATGAGGGAGAGCATGCCGAACATCTAAGGACATTTTTACAGATTCTTCTAGATAATCAGTTGTACGCCAAGTTCAGCAAAAGTGAATTTTGGCTTAGGGAAGTTGGATTTTTTGGACACATTGTTTCAGGAGATGGAGTCCGAGTTGACCCAAGTAAAATTTCGGCTATTGTTAATTGGAAATCGCCGAAAAATGTGTCTGAGGTTAGAAGTTTTCTGGGCCTAGCTAGCTATTATCGACGGTTCGTTAAAGGATTCTCCATGATAGCTACACCGATGCGAGATTATTATAGAAAAATGTAAAGTTTGAGTGGACAAAAAAGTGCCAACACAGTTTTGAGAGATTATAGGCAATGTTGACAGAGGCTCCAGTTCTAGTGCAACCTGAGCCGGGAAAGGAATTTGTGATCTACAGCGATGCATCTTTAAACGGATTGGGTTGTGTACTTATGCAAGAAGGCAAGGTGATAGCATATGCCTCCAGACAGTTAAAGCCACACGAGAAGAATTACCCTACGCATGATTTAGAATTGGCTGCCATCGTGTTTGCAATAAAGATATGAAGACACCATTTATATGGTGAGAGATGTCGGATATTCACTGATCACAAAAGTCTAAAGTATTTGATGACTCAGAAAGAATTGAATTTAAGGCAACGAAGGTGGTTGGAGTTGATAAAATATTATGAGCTAGTCATTGACTACCACCTTGGGAAGGCGAATGTAGTCGCCGATGCTTTAAGTAGAAAATCCTTATTTTCCTTGAGGGCTATGAATACACAGATGAGTTTATCAGATGATGGTTCCATTCTAGCGGAGTTGAGGGCTAGACCAATGTTTCTTCAAGAAATCTGTGAGGCTCAGAAAGATGACAGCGACCTACAAGTTAGAAAAGCTCAATGCGAGTCAGGTGTTGAGTCTGATTTTTGGATTAATCCAGATGGATGTTTAATGTTCAGGGACCGAGTATGTGTACCGAGGAACGATGAGCTTATTTGTAAAGTTTTGTATGAGGCACATAGCGGATGTTTATCTGTACATCCGGATAGTAACAAGATGTATAATGATCTGAAGAAATGGTACTGGTGGCCGAGTATAAAGAAAGATATTTCTGAATTTGTCTCAAGATGCTTGATTTGTCAGCAGGTAAAGGCCGAACATCAAGTACCCTCAGGTTTACTTCAACCTATTACGGTGCCCGAGTGGAAGTGGGACCGAGTTACTATGGACTTTGTAACAGGTTTACCGTTGACACCGAGCAAGAAAGATGCTATATGGGTCGTAGTCGATAGACTTACGAAGTAAGCCCATTTCATACCAGTGCGTGTTGTCTATTCACTGGATAAGTTGGCAAACTTGTACATCTCTGAGATTGTGAGACTTCACGGAGTGCCCTTATTGATTATATCAGATAGAGATTCGAGATTCACCTTTAGGTTTTGGAAAAAGTTGCAAGAGGCCTTGGGCACCAAGTTGAGTTTTAGTACAGCCTTTCACCCCCAAACCGACGGACAGTTGAAAAGGTTAATACAAGTACTTGAGGATATGCTTCGGTGCTGTATTCTTGAATTTCGAGGTAGTTGGTGTATCAGTCCGATCTTCACCCTAATCGGAACGGTGGTTTCGGGACCATGAATTCGAGTCAGAAAAATTTTTAAATATTAGTTTCTGTGTTCTGAATGTGTGAATTTGTTGGTGTGAAAATTTTGTTTTAAAATTTGATTGTTTTGATGCTTAATTGTAAAAGGGGACTGAATTGCATAAAAAGAAATTTTGATGGATAAAGGTGTAAGTACCGAATTGATGATGGTTTTATAAATTGAAGAGTTGATAGGGTAATTTAGCCATAAATGAACATAAGTGGCCGGCCAAAATGCATGTAATAGTAACATGAATTGTTTATTATATTTTTATGATATTTTCTTATAATTTAATATATGTTAATATATTATAATTGAATAAAAATAAAAATGAAAGAGAAAGTGTTCATCTTTCTCAAGTGACCGAAACTAAGAGAGAAAAAGAGAGAAAAGAAGCTTGGAAACATTCGGCCTTTGCAAGCTCAAATAGGTAAGTGATTTGAGTCCGGTTTTTGATAATTTTTACGTTTTTGAGATCGTTGCTTTGAATACTAACTAGCCCAAGTTGGAATTTTTGAATTTGATGATGTATTCAAGAAATGCCATTGTTGATAGCTTGATGAAATTTGTGTTTAGTGATGGAAAATAAATATAGGTTGTTAGATTGTTAAGTTTTATTAAGGCATTTTTGGTAGAAATGCCTAAATAGGATTAAATTGTGAAATTTATAAATTGAGGGGTCAAAATGTGAAATAAATGAAATGTATGAGCTTGTAATAAGACTATGAATATTCAGCCCTAAAGAAGTGTGGTCAAATTTTGTGTAATTTGTGTTTTGTGCAAAAAGGACTAAATTGTAAAAAGAGTAAAATATCAGGGGAAAAATGGTAATTAGCCCATTTATGTATATTTGGACTAAATTCAATGGAATTATATTTGATTTAGCTAAATTTCAAAATTTATTAGATCAAGTACAAAAAGGATCGGAATTGGATCGGGGGAAGGCAAAGTTAGTTGAATAGTCGAGAAATACGATCCGTCGATATTCGAGGTAAGTTTTTAAGAAATTGAGTTGAATTGAATTTAATTATAATGTTGTACGTGAGTTTAATGGAAGTATATATATATGTATTTGCTATTGCCGAATGTGATAAAGATTTATGAGATGAATGAGTTGATTTGAAAATGTGTATATATATATATATGATTGAAGTTAAGTTTATGTGTTTATGTATGAATCAGAAGCAATTTTGAGAGATGCACTAATGTGCAAATTTAACACCGAGCACTATGTGTGTGAAATTGGTCATTTAGCACTAAGTGTGCTAATTAAACTTCCGAGCACTAAGTGTGTGAAATCGGTTAATGAGCACTAACTGTTCGAGTAAATTTTAAAGCTCAGAGATTGAATTTGGTAAGTTATGAAATTATGAGATTTCATTATTTAAAATCAAGTGTAGGTGATTAATTGTGGATTGAATGGAATATTTCTTTTAAATGTATAGTTCGGATGATATAAGTTGATATAGGAGAAGTTTACAAAGAAATCATATTGATTGTTATATGAATTACAAAATGTAATTCGGCCATGTGAAATTCGTATAAGGTGTTCTTTTGAATAGTTTGGACTTGAAAATGTGGATAAGACTTGAGAATGTAATTATTATATTGGATTCAATTTTGAATGTGATAAATATGAATTATTATGCGATTGTACAAGTAGATGGGTATATGATAAATTCTTGTCCATAATTTTAGTTAAAAATCATTTTTAAGAGTAATTGATAGATTCTTTAATTGCTTATAACTTACTAAGCTGTTAAAGCTTACTTGGTGTGTTGGTTGCTCTTGTGATTTAGATTTTGGAGTGATCGTTACGTGCTCAGGGATCGTCGGTGAAGCTCGTCACGCTATCATCAGTATTTTGGTACCTTTTTGTTGTTAAATTCAAAGTTTATGGCATGTATAGGCTATGTTACCCTTTTGAGTTCACTATGAATGTGATGTATATGGATGCCATGCGAAAATGGCTAAATCTTGATATTTTGGACTTATGTGAATTCGGCCTTAGTATTAACTTATGATGGAAATATACTTTATGGTGTGTTTATGCTTGGTGTTTGGTTATACGTCTTGATTTATTTTTGAGTTGACTAATAATTGTGTAATTTCGACCATGGTATTTGCATGATTCGGTAAATAAGTTTCATGATATGTATGAATGGTGTTATAAATTATATGTCTTGGTTGTGTAAAACCGGTCATGAAATATATATGTGTGTGTACAATGAGCTTGGATTTATATGTTCTTGGTTAAATGTAAAATAGGTTTGTTTTTGATGATTCGGCTATGTTAATTATAAGATATGTGATTTATAAAATGGTTGGATGTGTTTGGCAATTGGTATGTCTTGGATTCGGTTAAGCAAGGTTTAGGCAGATAAATGTATCATAGTTCTTATTGGTTGTTATGTTCGACTAATAGGAGTTGTGGAAATGATTATGATGATTACTCATTTTTAAAGTTATTTTGGGATTTTTTTTAAACGGATAAATGTGAGTATGATGCATATTTGGGCATGGTGTATTGATATATATATGTTTTAAGGTATTAGGTATATTTCAAGTTATTAGAAATTGAGGATATGTATCTTTGACTTTGGTAATTTGATAACTTGTTTTAGTAAAGTGATTATAAGCATGTGCATATTCGGCTAATGTAAATTTCAGTGATTAAATGGGTAGTAACTTTTGTTATGTGATGAATAATGCTTATATGAGAATTTGGCTAAATAGTTTTAAGATATGTGCGTAAATTCTTAACTGTACTATGAAGGTACATCATTATTCTTAATGCATTCGGTTATGACCAAATGAATAGTAAATATTTGCTATGATCTTTGCTATGTATGGTAATGCCTTGTAACCCTAATTCGGCGACGGGTATGGATTAAGGGTGTTACATTTTATTGGTATCAGAGCTACGGTTTAGTCGATTCTCGGACTAATGTAGCGCGTATGAGTCTAGCTATACATTCCATAACTTCTTTACTATGATAGTGTGATGACTCCTGACAATGCAATATGTTTTCTCTCTTTCGTAATAGTAAATGGATCCTGATCCCGAATGAGTAGTGCCTGATGATGTCGGGAGTGTGGCGCTTGCTCCCACGCAAGGGACCGCGCCGGTTGAATCTCGACCAGCTACGAGTAACCAAGATGAGGGGGCTAAGCAAGCCTTCTTTAGTATAATGAATTATTGGTTTAATCAGTATATTCGGACAAATCCGGCTATTCAACAGCCCCCGAACCCTAATAATCCACCTGTAGTACCTGTGGTACCTCCGATCATTAATCTTGAGAGATTAAATAAGCCTCCTGTTGACAGAATCAGAAAATACGGAGCTCAAGAGTTTAAAGCCGTAGCGGATGATGATGCTGAGCGAGCTAAATTTTGGCTTGATAATACAATTCGTGTTTTTGATAAACTATCCTGTACGCCTGATGAGTGCCTGAAATGTTCTATATCTTTACTACGGGACTCTGCCTACTATTGGTGGAATACTCTAGTCTCGGTTGTTACGAAGGAACGGGTCACTTTGGACTTCTTTCAGGCAGAGTTTCGCAAAAAGTATATTAGCCAGCGATTCATCGATCAAAAACGTAAAGAATTTCTTGAGCTTAAACAGGGTCGTATGACCGTATCTGAGTATGAATGTGAGTTTGTGAGACTCAGCCGATATGCCCATGAGTGTGTTTCAACTAAGGCTGCTATGTGTAAAAGATTTGAAGAATGGTTGAATGAAGACATAAAATTGCTCGTTGGTATACTTGAAATAAATGAATTCGTGGTGCTCGTTGAGCGAGCTTGCAAAGCTGAAGAGCTAGGAAAAGAGAAATGAAATGCTGAGTTCGAAGCTAGAGATTTTCGTAAGAGATCAGCGGGTAAAACATCTCAATCGGCCTCAAAGAAGTTCAAAAATGACAGTAGCCGATCTAAGACTAATGCTGAGTTTTCTATACGAGAGCGACCACCAGTGAGTTCACGAGCCACCTCGATAGCTAGTGTTGGCAATACTCGACCGAATAAACCCGAGTGTTAGCAGTGTGGTAGAGGACATTTTGGTGAATGTTGGGGCAAGTTCAACAACCGAGTTTGCTACAAGTTTGGTTCGCAAGATCATTTCATTCGGGACTACCCGAAATTAGCTGAGAAGGATAATGCTTAAAGTGTAAGATCGAGCGATGCTGCAGCTAGAGGTAGACCACCCCGAAATGCAGGAGGTAGAAGTGGTACTCAGAGAGGGATTTCGGATACAGCTGTTCAATCTGAGGCTCGTGCGCCTGCCAGAGCTTATGCCATCCGTGCCCGAGAGGAGGCTCTATCTCCAGATGTTATCACTGGTATATTTACTCTCTTTAATACTAGTGTAATTGCTTTGATTGATCTCGATTTAACCCATTCCTATGTGTGTGAAACATTAGTATCCAGTAAGACTTTACCTGTTGAGTCTACTGAGTTTATGATTCGGGTTTCGAATCCCCTAGGCCGGTGTGTGCTAGTTGATAAAGTGTGAAAGAATTGCCCTTTGATGATTCAGGATTCATGTTTTTCGGTTGATTTGATGTTGCTACCATTCGATGAGTTTATATATCATTCTCGATATGGATTGGTTAACCGTGCACGATGCTGTAGTGAATTGTAGACGAAAGACTATTGATTTGTGGTGCCAGAATAATGAGATAATTTGAATTGAATCTACTGATTTAAATGGGTTACCGGCAGTAATATCTTCGATGTTGGCTCGGAAGCTTATGAGAAAGGGTTGCGAAGCTTACTTTGCTTATGTAATTGATAGTAAAGTGGCCGAAAAGAAGATTGAATCTGTACCAGTTGTTTGTGAGTATCCGGATGTGTTTCCGGAAGAGTTTCCGGGTTTGCCACCTGTTCGGGAGGTAGAGTTTGGTATTGAGTTAGTGCCAGGGATGACTCCAATCTCGATAGCTCTGTATAGAATAGCACCGACTGAATTAAAAGAGTTGAAAGCTCAGTTGCAAGAGTTGACAGATAGAGGTTTTGCTCGACCGAGTTTCTCTCCCTGGGGTGCGCCAGTGTTATTTGTGAAAAAGAAAGATGGAACTTTGAGAATGTGCATCGACTACCGACGGCTCAATAAAGTGACCATAAAGAATAAATACCCATTGCCACGCATTGATGACTTATTCGATCAACTAAAGGGGGGCCTCAATATTTTCGAAGATCGATTTAAGATCAGGTTATTATTAGTTGCGAGTTAGAGACTCTGATGTGCCTAAGACTGCTTTCCGAACGAGATACGGCCATTACGACTTTTTAGTGATGCCGTTCAGACTCACTAATGCCCCTGCTGTTGTAACACCCCAAACTCGGCCCATGCGTCAAGACCGGATCTGGCATGTCACACGAGAAAAACATGTTAAATCCTCTTTATTCGTACTAATATAGATATTGTTTAGTTATAATTGAGAAAACGAGTTGATTTGAAATATTTGATAAAGTACTACTAACCTCGAAGGTTGTTTGATAAATCGATAATTTGAACTAAAAAAAATCTTTATAAATCGTAACTTTTGAAAATATCGTTGATAGTTCGAGAAAAATTTTCTAAGCTAAAATATTTGTAAAAGTTTGTTATGAAATCCATTTGTTAATCTATTTTGGAAAACCTTTATTTAAGTTTTAGAAAAATTCCCATTTAAAATCATTCAAGCAAAATAGTAAGTACGACAAACATAAAGCAAAAATAAAATATTCCAGAGGCCTTATTACAACATAAAAACCCAAAATAGTAAGAGTAGTAAAATAAGCGGAAATAGAAATCTAAAGTTCAATAACACCATTACTAAAATATGGCCTCCACCGAGTCATCCATGGCCCAAATCCACATCACTGAGCATTACCTACAAGGGTTAAGAAAAAGGGTAGTGAGTTACAAGAACTCAGTGTGAAATCCCCTTACCGTCATCCACTGGGCCTGAACCCATATAGCAATATCATGGGCCTAAGCCCTTTTACATAACAGTCTTAAAATGAAGCAAATGTATGAATGTATGCAACCCAACCCATCCTAGATATCCATCCGCTACACACCACCCGTACCATCCCATCACACCTGTGGGGATCAAGTCAACCCACCCCGCCAAACACACCAATCGCAGGCAAGTTGCCATTTATATTATAATTTGATTGTGGCCAAGCCACCAGAATCATAGTGAAACATATTAACAAACATTTTTGTGGCAAAGCCACCGGGTTACACTTCTCTTCAACATTTTTCCCATCCCTTGCGAAAATTATGTAATGCAACATATATTGTAAAACATAATAATTTCAAATATAAACAACAATCATTAATCCAGAGATTTGATACGATAAATTGGCCCATTATCACACTTTGTAGTTCAGCCCATTAGGGCAATCTATCAAATCGGCCCATAGGGGCATTTTCGTAATTCGGCCCATAAGGGTATTTTCATAACTCGGCACTTTTAAGGATTTTTAAGCAATACGACACATTAAGGCATTCTAGCAAATCGGCCCTTTAGGGGCATTTCCGTGATTCGACTTATAGGGGCATTTTCGTAATTCGAAACTTAGGGGCATTTTCGTAATTTTACAAATAATCCCTAATTTGACAAATCTCAGTATTTACGATGTTTAGGCAAATTAATCGATTCATACCATTTTACCGATTTTTAGTTTTTAAGCAACAATGATCGATATTTCTAATATGATGCTAAAACATAGATTTACGGGATTTCGATGAGATTACACACCTGATTACGGTAAGTATTAAACTCTCTTGATCGTCGGCACCTATGACAACATAATACTCGATTAATCTAATGAACGAGATTTTTATTAATCTAAATCTAAATCATCGATCTAAAATACTTACTCTCTAAATCGTGAACGACCACGATTTGTCGATTCTCACCGGATGATGGTCCACAACCCGGTGGAAAATCTCGAATCGCCGATACCGCCCTTCGTTTGAACTTAGGAGTAGGAATCGCAAATCCACTCCTTTTGAGTTCTCCAATCGCTTTTCCTTTCGATTCGGTATCGTTTTCCTCCATTGAAAAGATCTCGGTTAGAAAACTATTACTATGAACGAAAGTAATCGTTTAGGGATAAGATTCGGCTTACCTCTATTTCCGAAAGATCAACGATTGATATAGTCCCTAGGACAAACGTGTATACATAATCACCAATCCGTTTAAGCGAAATAACCAAGTATTGAGATATTGAACCTTGAAGAAATCTCTTACCTTGACAATAATAGATCCACTTCGATCGATTGGGCACAAGACTAGAAGTGATTCGGCTAAGATGTGATATTCGGCCAATCCACTAAAGTACTACAAATAGAAGATTATCAAAATATGAGGAAGTGTGGGAAAACACCATTTCGGTTTAGAAACAATATGAAATAACCAAATGATGAGGAATATTCATTCGGCTAAGGAGAAAAAAAATTGAAAGGATTTAAATAAAACACTTACCCGGTTTAATCAAGAAAGAAAAATCCAACTTGTATGATGAGGAAGAGAAGATAATCAATGTTCGGTTATGGAGAAAATGAACAAAAAATTTCGGCTATGAAAGTATGGATTAGAGAAGAAGAAAGAAGGGTTGAAGAATTTTGTGAAAAAGAAAAGAAAGATGGAGAAGGAGTGCTTAACTAGTTTCGGTTTTCAAAGGGAAGATGAGTGAAAATAATTCGGTCACAATGGCTAGGTGATTTCGGCAAGACAAAGAAGAAGAAAAAAAAGAAAAATACCCACTATTGGCTTGAAGTTTCGGAAATGAGAGAAGAAGTTGAAGAAAAGAGCACAAAAGAATGCTAAAAGAAATTAGGCCTAACAAGCACCAAAATTCTACCAAAAGACTAAAGGAAATTCGGCTACTCCCAAGACCCTTCCCAAACCGTGTATACCATACCAAAAGGATCAAAAATTGACAATAAAAACTTTCCAAAACATTCTCCCCAAAATCGGCCAACATATCCCCCTTCTTGCTCCTTTTCTTTCATTTCTTTCCTTACCCTCATCCTTACCTTATTTCCTTAGCCACCTTTCCAAAATTAAAAAGTCTTCCTTGCCTTAAATACATCTATGACCGACACTATGGATGAATAACACAAAAAAATAGTCAAAATTTGCATCAAGTGGGATTCGAACCTCCTCCCTTAAAGCCCTTAATGTGACGCCACATCCTCTTTACCATATGCTCATTTATGCTAACAATTTACTCACTTATTTCCATAAGCATTGATGCCATTTACCCTCTCTCCTTAAAGTGCTTAAACACAAAAATTTTACTAAAGCCCAATTCAGCCCCGAGCCTTCTTAGGACCCCTTAAACATACACAATTAATATTTTTAACTAGCCTAACGCAAGAAATAATGCAACACATAAAATTCTAAATTTTAGGATGTTACAATTCTACCCCCTTAAAGAAATTTCGGCCTCTAAATTTACCTAATTAAAAGAGATGAGGATATTGTTGCCGAATTGCGTCCTCTGGCTCCCATGTAGCCTCCTCTGATTCGTGATTACACCAAAGAACTTTGACTAACGGTACCGACTTCCTTCTCAGCACCTTAACGTCCCGATCTAAAATCTGTACTGGCTCCTCTTCAAAAGACAAGTCAAGTCTCAATTCAACTTCCTCCACCGGTACAACATGAGATGGATCCGAACGATAATGCCTTAACATCGATACATGGAATACACTATGTATCTGACTTAACTTCGGAGGTAACTCAAGTTGATAAGCCACTGGTCCAACACGCTTGATCTGGTAAGGTCCGATGAACCTAGGGCTCAACTTGCCCTTCCGTACAAATCTAAAGATCTTTTTCCAAGGTGAGACCTTCAGAAAGACCTGATCACCCACCGCGAATTCTATATCCTTACGCTTCAGGTCCGCGTGCGATTTCTGTCTGTCCGAAGCTTCTTTTAACCGTGCCTGAATTACCTTAACTTTTTCCTCCGTCTCCGAAATCAAATCAGGACCCAACAACCGTCGCTCCCCCAGCTCAGTCCAACAAGTAGGAGTACGACACCTACGACCATACAACGCCTCGTAGGGTGCCATCTGGATACTGGATTGGTAGCTGTTGTTGTAAGCAAACTCTACCAACGGTAGGAAATCTTCCCAACTACCCCTGAAATCGATCACATAACCTCTTAACATATCTTCTAGAATCTGGATCACTCTCTCCGATTGACCATCTGATTGCGGATGAAACGCCGTGCTGAAATTTAACCTTGTACCCAAAGCTTCATGTAAAGCCTTCCAAAATCGTGATGTAAACCTAGGGTCCTGTCCCAATATAATGACACTTTGGTACCCCATGTAACCTCACGATCTCTGCTACATACAACTTGGCCAACTTCTGCAATGAATAATCCATACGAACAGGTAGGAAATGAGCAGTCTTCGTTAACCGATCTACTATAACCCATACTGAATCTTTCTTAGTAGGCGTTAAGGGTAATCCACTAACAAAGTCCATCGTTATCCTTTCCCATTTCCATAATGGAATTTTCACCGGTTGAAGCAACCCTGACGGCAATTGATGTTCCGCCTTCACTTGCTGACATGTTAAGCACTTACTC
Source organism: Gossypium sturtianum (assembly GCA_025698515.1). Taxonomy (NCBI): domain Eukaryota; kingdom Viridiplantae; phylum Streptophyta; class Magnoliopsida; order Malvales; family Malvaceae; genus Gossypium; species Gossypium sturtianum. Next base: position 74,005,890 of record CM046952.1, read on the forward strand.
ACGAAATCAGTAACCTCCCATTTCAACCCTGGCCACCAATACTGTTCACGGAGGTCTCGATATATCTTATTTCCCCCGGGGTGCATAGCATATGAACTACTATGCGCCTTACGCAAAATCATTTGCCTCAATTCCGAATCCTTGGGCATACAAACTCTTCCGCAGAAACACAATACTCCGTCACTATTCAATCCAAAATCCCCTATCTCGCCACCTTCCATTTGCCGAAGTAAGGAACCCAATCTTTCATCTATTAACTGCTTCTCCTTAATCTGACTTACCCATGCGGGCTTCACCTGAAGTTCAGCTTACAGGCTACCATCTTCATAAAGACTGAGATGAGCGAACATCACTCTCAAATCCGATATCACCTTACGACTCAACGCATCTGCCACTATGTTAGCCTTTCCGGGATGATACTCGATTGAGAGGTCATAATCCTTCAATAGTTCAATCCACCTCCGTTGTCTTAAGTTCAACTCCTTCTGGGTAAGGAGGTACTTTAGACTCTTATGATCCGTATAAATAGTCGACTTCTCTCCGTACAGATTATGTCTCCAAATTTTCAGAGCAAACACCATTGCAGCCAACTCCAAATCATGAGTGGGATAGTTAACCTCATGCGACCTTAATTGGCGAGATGCATAAGCCACCACTTTTCTCCCTTGCATCAGCACACATCCCAAGCCCGTGTGTGACGCATCACAATAAAAAGTAAACTCCTTACCAGCCTCAGGTTGAATCAATATTGGCGCTTCTGTCAGTATCTTCTTAAATTTCTCAAAGCTCTCTTGTTGCTTATCTGACCACACAAACGGTACCCCCTTACGCAACAGCTTAGTTAGGGGCGCAGTAATCAACGAAAACCCTTCAATGAACCGCCTGTAATACCTAGCGAAGCCTAGAAAACTCTGAATTTCAGCCATTGACTTCAGTGGCTTCCAATCCAATACAGCCTCGACTTTTCGGGGATCAACTCTAATTCCTTCGGCAGACACAACATGCCCCAAGAAGGTCACCTCCTTCAGCCAAAATTCACACTTACTGAATTTGGCATACAGTTGCTTCTCCCGTAATATCTGCAATACTATCCGCAAATGCGACTAGTGCTTTTCTTCATTTTTCGAGTACACCAAGATGTCATCTATGAACACCACCACAAACCGGTCTAGATAGGGTTGGAAGACTCGATTCATCATGTCCATAAATGCAGCTGGTGCATTTGTCAACCCGAACGGCATCACCAAGAACTCATAATGCTCATAACGAGTTCGAAACACAATCTTATGAATATCTGCCTCCTTGACCTTAAGCTGGTGATAACCCGATCTCAAGTCTATCTTTGAGAAAACTGAAGCTCCTCGTAGCTGATCGAACAGATCATTGATTCTCGGCAACAGATACTTGTTCTTGATCGTTAACTTATTCAATTGCCTATAATCGATGCACATATGCATCGACCCATCCTTCTTCTTAACGAATAAAACTGGCACTCCCCACAGTGACACACTTGGTCGAATGAATCCGCGATCCAAAAACTCCTGAATTTGAGCTTTAAGCTCCGCTAACTCTTTCGACACCATTCTATAAGGAGCAATGGACACCGGAGCCGTTCCTGGCAACAGCTCAATTCCAAACTCTACCTCTCGATCCGGTGGCAATCTTGGAAGCTCCTCGGGAAAGACGTCCAAAAACTCTTTCACTGTTCTGAGACTTTCTATCGTCAACTCTTTGGCATCCAAATCACTGATAAAGGCTAAGAACACTCCACACCCCTTTCGCACCAACTTTTCTGCCTTTAAAGCAGATACCACATTAGACAGATAGTTTCTTCTTTCACCTATCATCATCACTTCCTTATCCTCCGAAGTTCTTAGCACCATCTGTTTTGCAGCATAATCTAAGTTCACACGGTGTTTCACCAACCAGTCCATGCCCAAAATAAGGTCAAACTCACCGAATGGCAGTTCCATCAAATCCGCTAGAAATATTTCCCCCTGAATCTCTAAGGGCACATCCCTAAACAACTTATTTACTATCACCGACTGTCCTAAAGGGCTAATCACAGTTGTTTCTCTAGCAGTAATCTCAGATCTAATGTTCAAGGTTCCAGACACAGCACAAACAACATACGAATGGGTGGATCCAATATCTATTAAAGCAGTAACAGGTACATCAGCTATGAAATATGACATCAGGTGCATCGCCATCCTCTCGACGTCTGACCGCATAGACCAACCCTGGTTGTCTCGCCTCCGCGTTACCTCTATTACCAATACCTCTACCCGGTGCACCCTGACCTCGTCCTACGCCATTACCACCTCGACCTGGCCCACGGCCTCTCGGCAGCTGTTGAGCGCCTCTGGTCGGTCACGCGCATCATTGTTACTGAATAACTTTGAGTCCGAGCAGCGTGATCGAGGGCAATCTCTAAGTCGATGGTTCCTGGAACCACATTTGAAACAACCACCAATTCTCTTCCAGCATTCACCCAAGTGGAGTTTCCCACAATCCGCATAGGGCTGTAGCTGGTTGGTAGCAGCTTGTATTCCCGTTCGAGCTGGCTTCTCAATCCTGGGCCTCTTCTAAAAACCTCTAGCAGGACCTGAGTACCCAGAGCCTCTTTTACTCTTGCCCATATCCTTGTCTCTGTTCTGCCGCTCCGAGTGTTTAGCTTCTTCAGCTATCTTTGCTTTCTCCACCAGTGTGGCAAAATTCCTCTCCTTCTGTTGGGCTATCAGTACCCGCAACTCATCATTCAATCCGTCCTCAAAACGCACACAGTGTTCGTAGTCAATTGGCACTATTCCCCGGGCATACCGACTCAGACGCAGAAATTTTGCCTCATATGCTGCCACAAATTTACCTCCTTGGACCAGATTCAGGAATTCCTTCCTTCGGGCATCCACATAGCTAGCCCCGACATATTTTCCTTGAAATGCGGTTTTAAAGAATTCCCAGGTAATACGATCGGCCTGAATGCCTTCCCGCATAGTGAGCCACCACTGACACGCCTCATCTCTCAGCAAAGACACCACTCCTTTTAGTTTCTGCTCGGCGGTGCAATCCAAATTGTTCATGATTCGCTCCACCGCCTCAAGCCAGTACTCCGCTACGTTTGGGGCTACACCCGATATACCCCTAAAAACTTTAGCTCCATTCGATCTAAGTCGCTCCGATATTGACCCACGAGTTGCTGACCCAATTCTTGCCCTAGCAACCCTTTCCAGAACTCGCAACATTGCTTGGGACAAAGCGTCGTCCTCACTCATACAACTCTCTCATACGATCGTGTGACCCAGCTTCAGTCACAGGTGACGCAGGTGCGTCCATTTCAAGCATATGTCCCGATGCCTCAGATACAACTCTAGCACCACGGCCACGTCTACTGCGTCCACGTCCTCTAGAGCTCATATTTGCTAATTCAATTTATTTTGATTAAGAGTCTTATGAATCAGTATACTATTTCAGTGTTTATTAAACAATATTTTATGAAGTATAGGAAGTAAAGTCGTTTTCGCAAAACGCAACCTATAGTCTCAATCTCTATAGTTTTAGCTCCTAAAACTAAAAAGTTCTAGAGTATTTCTATAGTCATAACACAATAATCATAATCATAAAATGATAACATATACTTACTTGACTTGGTGCCGGATACCCGTTGTGCCATACTTCCTTTAGAAAATACATGTATAATTTAAAATTTAAACGGCTTTGAAAACGTGTTTGAACCCAAACCACAGCCGAGTTTTGCAACCTGGCTTTGATACCATAAAATGTAACACCCCAAACCCGGCCCATGTGTTAAGACCGGATCTGACATGTCACATGAGAAAAACATGTTAAATCCTCTTTATTCGTACTAATATAGATATTGTTTAGTTATAATTGAGAAAACGAGTTGATTTGAAATATTTGATAAAGTACTACTAACCTCGAAGGTTGTTTGATAAATTGATAATTTGAACTAAAAAAAATCTTTATAAATCGTAACTTTTGAAAATATCGTTGATAGTTCGAGAAAAACTTTCCGAGCTAAAATATTTGTAAAAGTTTATTATGAAATCCATTTGTTAATCTATTTTGGAAAACCTTTATTTAAGTTTTAGAAAAATTCCCATTTAAAATCATTCAAGCAAAATAGTAAGTACGACAAACATAAAGCAAAAATAAAATATTCCAAAGGCCTTATTACAACATAAAAACCCAAAATAGTAAGAGTAGTAAAATAAGCGGAAATAGAAATCTAAAGTTTAATAACACCATTACTGAAGTATGGCCTCCACCGAGTCATCCATGGCCCAAATCCACATCACTGGGCATTACCTACAAGGGTTAAGAAAAGGGGAGTGAGTTACAAGAACTCAGCAGAAATCCCCTTACCATCATCCACCGGGCCTCGAACCCATATAGCAATATCATGGGCCTAAGCCCTTTACATAACAATCTTAAAATGAAGAAAATGTATGAATGTATGCAACCCAACCCATCCTAGATATCCATCCGCTACACACCACCCGTACCATCCCATCACACTGTGGGGATCAAGTCAACCCACCCCGCCAAACACACCAATCGCAGTGTTGCCATTTATATTATAATTTGATTGTGGCCAAGCCACTGGAATCATAGTGAAACATATTAACAAACATTTTTCTGGCAAAGCCACCGGGTTACACTTCTCTTTAACATTTTTCCCATCCCTTGCGAAAATTATGTAATGCAACATATATTGTAAAACATAATAATTTCAAATATAAACAACAATCATTAATCCAGAGATTTGATACGATAAATCGGCCCATTATCACACTTTGTAGTTCGGCCCATTAAGGCAATCTATCAAATCGGCCCATAGGGGCATTTTCGTAATTCGGCCCATAAGGGTATTTTCGTAACTCGGCACTTTTAAGGATTTTTAAGCAATACGGCCCATTAAGGCATTCTAGCAAATCGGCCCTTTAGGGGCATTTTCGTGGTTCAACTCATAGGGGCATTTTCGTAACTTAAAACTTAGGGGCATTTTCATAATTTTACAAGTAATCCCTAATTTAAAAATCTCAGTATTTACGATGTTTAGGCAAATTACTCGATTCATACCATTTTACCGATTTTGAGTTTTTAAGCAACAATGATCGATATTTCTAATATGATGCTAAAACACAGATTTACGGGATTTCGATGAGATTACACACCTGATCACGGTAAGTATTAAACTCTCTTGATCGTCGGCACCTATGACAATATAATACTTGATTAATCTAATGAACGCGATTTTTATTAATCTAAATCTAAATCATCGATCTAAAATACTTACTCTCTAAATCGTGAACGACCACGATTTGTCGATTCTCACCGGATGATGGTCCACAACCCGGTGGAAAATCTCGAATCGCCGATACCGCCTTTCGTTTGAACTTAGGAGTAGGAATCGCAAATCCACTCCTTTTGAGTTCTCCAACCGCTTTTCCTTTCGATTCGATATCATTTGCCTCCATTGAAAAGATCTCAGTTAGAAAACTATTACTATGAACGAAAGTAATCATTTAGGGATAAGATTCGGCTTACCTCTATTTTCGAAAGATCAACGATTGATATAGTCCCTAGCACAAACGTGTATACATAATCATCAATCCGTTTAAGCGGAATAACCAAGTATTGAGATATTGGACCTTTAAGAAATCTCTTACCTTGACAATAATAGATCCACTTCGATCGATTGGGCACAAGACTAGAAGTGATTCGGCTAAGATGTGATATTCGACCAATCCATTAAAGTACTACAAATAGAAGATTATCAAAATATGAGGAAGTGTGGGAAAACACCATTTCGGTTTAGAAACAATATGAAATAACCAAATGATGAGGAATATTCATTCGGCTAAGGAGAAAAAAAAATTTGAAAGGATTTGAATAAAACACTTACCCGGTTTAATCAAGAAAGAAAAATCCAACTTGTATGATGAGGAAGAGAAGATAATCAAGGTTCGGTTATGGAGAAAATGAACAAGAAATTTCGGCTATGAAAGTATGGATTAGAGAAGAAGAAAGAAGGGTTGAAGAATTTTGTGAAAAAGAAAAGAAAGATGGAGAAGGAGTGCTTAACTAGTTTCGGTTTTCAAAGGGAAGATGAGTGAAAATAATTTGGTCACAATGGCTAGGTGATTTCGGTAAGACAAAGAAGAAGAGGAAAAAAAAAGAAAAATACCCACTATTGGCTTGAAGTTTCGGCAATGAGAGAAGAAGTTGAAGAAAAGAGCACAAAAGAATGCTAAAAGAAATTAGGCCTAACAAGCACCAAAATTCTACCAAAAGACTAAAGGAAATTCATTACTCCCAAGACCCTTCCCAAACCGTGTATACCATACCAAAAGGATCAAAATTGACCATAAAAACTTTCCAAAACATTATCCCCAAAATCGCCAACATATCCCCTTTTTGCTCCTTTTCTTTCATTTCTTTCCTTACCCTCATCCTTACCTTATTTCCTTAGCCACCTTTCCAAAATTAAAAAGTCTTCCTTGCCTTAAATACATCTATGACCGACACTATGGATGAATAACACAAAAAAATAGTCAAAATTTACATCAAGTGGGATTCGAACCTCCTCCCTTAAAGCCCTTCATGTGACGCCACATCCTCTTTACCATATGCTCATTTATGCTAGCAATTTACTCACTTATTTCCATAAGCATTGATGCCATTTACCCTCTCTCCTTAAAGTGCTTAAACACAAAAAAATTTACTAAAGCCCAATTCAGCCCCGAGCCTTCTTAAGACCCCTTAAACATACACAATTAATATTTTAACTAGCCTAACGCAAGAAATAATGCAACACATAAATTTCTAAATATTAGGATGTTACAGCTGTTTTCATGGATTTGATGAATCGGGTATTCAGACTGTTTTTGGATCGGTTTGTAGTTGTGTTTATAGATGACATTCTGATCTATTCGCGCGACGAAACTGAGCATGCCGAACACTTGAGACTTGTGTTACAAATTTTGCGTGATAAGCAGTTGTACGCGAAATTCGAAGAAATGTGAGTTTTGGTTACGTGAAGTTAGCTTCCCGGGCATGTTATTTCAAAGATCGTGTTCGGGTTGATCCGAGTAAGATTTTGGCTATACTTGATTGGAAACCCCCGTGGAATATTTCTAAAGTTCAGAGTTTTCTGGGACTTGCCGGTTATTATAGACGCTTCGTGAAAGGTTTCTCAATGATTGCAACTCTGATGACAAAGCTACTTCAGAAAGATGTTAGATTCGAGTGGACGAAATGGTGCCAGAAGAGTTTTGATCAATTGAAAACTTTATTGACTGAAGCTCTAGTGCTTGTTTAGCCAGAGTCAGGCAAAGAGTTCTTTATCTTCATTGATGCATCCTTGAATGGTTTGGGCTGTGTTTTGATGCAGGAGGGTAAGGTTGTAGCCTACGCCTCGAGACAGTTAAAGTCACACGAAAAGAACTATCCGACGCACGATCTCGAATTAGCCGCTATAGTTTTTGCTCTGAAGATATGGCGCCACTATCTATTCGGTGAAAAATGCCATGTCTATTCTGATCATAAAAGCCTAAAGTACTTAATGACTTAGAAGGATCTGAATCTGAGACAACGACGATGGTTGGAATTATTAAAAGACTACGAGCTTGTGATTGATTATCACCCGGGAAAGGCTTATGTGGTTGCCGATGCCCTAAGCCGAAAATCACTGTTTGCTTTACGTGCAATTAACACAGATATGGCTATGACTGTCGATGGTGCGATTATAGCAGAATTGAAAGCGAGACCGTTATTTGTTCAGCAGATTCACGAAGCTCAGAAGGTTGATGATAACTTGATTACAAAAAGGAATCACTGTAATTTGAATGCTGACTTGGAATTTCAGGTTGATGCTGAGGGATGTTTGCGGTTCAAAAACCGAATATGTGTACCAAAGGATCCTGAGTTGATTCCAATGCTTTGTAATGAAGCTCATAATAGTAAACTGTCTATTCACCCGGGTAGCACGAAAGTGTACAATGATTTGAGACAGCATTACTGGTGGCACAGTATGAAATGAGATATTTCAGATTTCGTGTCGAAATGTTTGATATGTCAGCAAGTAAAAGCCGAGCATCAGGTGCCATCTGGATTACTTCAGCCGATTATAATACCCAAATGGAAATGGGATCGAGTCACGATGGATTTCGTATCTGGTTTACCATTGACACCGAGCAAGAAATATGCAATCTGGGTTATTGTTGATAGATTTTCAAAGTCAGCTCATTTTATTCCGGTCCGTACAGATTACTCGCTCGAAAAGCTAGTTGAATTGTACATTTCTCAGATTGTACGATTACACGGAGTACCTATTTCTATTGTTTCGGATAGAGATCCGAGGTTTACATCGCGATTATGGAAGAAACTACAAGATGCATTAGGTACTAAATTGCATTTTAGCACCGCTTTTCACCCGCAGACGGATGGTCAATCCGAGAGAATTATTCAAATACTTGAGGATATGTTGAGATGTTGTGTTCTCGAGTTCGAGGGTACGTGGGAACGATACTTGCTGTAACATCCTTAAATCGGGGTCTCTGCATTTTTGCATGTGGTTGCACGTGATGTTATGTCTGCTGTGTTTGTTTGATAGGTTTTGGGGTCTAGGCATGACCTCGGGTTAGTCCTGGGTCATGGCCAAAATTTTGTTTTTAACACTTAAGAAAATGGAGCTAGGGAATTAGGGGTTAAAGAGAATTTATTGGAGGTTTAAGACACAAGAATTACCTTGGTAGAGTGGCAAGGGAGGCGCTACATGTACAAGGGAGGTGACGCCACAGGAGCAAGGAGGACCTTGGTTCGAGCCGCAGAAATCTCTTTCTCTCCCTTTATTTTTGACGCCACAAGTTAGAAGAAGAGTGCTCGGGTGGGACTCAGTAAGATAAGGGTGGAGCGGGTCAAACAGATTTGAACGGATGGAGGAGGGAAATTTAGGAGTTTGAATTATTTCAAACTCCCTTGGGAAGAGTTGGCCGAATGGTGTACTTTGTGGGCAAGGAGGCTATCGGTTTTGGTTCTCTTGGGTAGTGGCCGAATGTGCCTTGGTTAGAAGCTAAAATCGGCTAGCTTAGATGTTTTTCTCTTCTCGCATTTTCTACTAAAACCCGAACCTTAGGTGCTTTTCTTTCTTTTGGCAAATTTGGGCATTTAGCCGATTCATCTTAGCAACCCCCTGAAGAGCCGAAAATTCCTCTTGGGCCGAATCTACCTTTGTCACTTTTTCCTCTTCTATTGATTTTGCTTAAAGCCAAAACTCAAACCCCTATCTTCTTCTTCTCTTTTCGTTCACCCTTTGTTTATTTTCTCATTGCCGAAATCACCTTGTGCACTTTTTCTTCTTTTTTTCTGTTTTGGTTCAAAGTCAAATCAACACCCCTTTCTTACATTCGACATCTTTCTCTTTTCAAACCCCTCTTGTGCCGAAAGTCCCCCATTCATCTTGGCCAAATTCTTCTTTCCCCATTCTCTTTTTCTTCTTCATTGTCAAAAGCTGAGACCTCGTTGTTGTTCTTCACTTGGCCGAATACCTTACTCTTAAACCCCCTCTTTTTGTGTTTCTCTTCATCATCTCAAGTGCCGACATCCATCTCTTCTTGGGTTCCCTTTTGCCGAATCCCAAACCTTGGTATGGTAAGCCTTTATTATTTCACCTCTGTTTCTCTCTTATTCTTCTGGTTAACGGCTGAATCTTTTAATAGTCTTATTTTCTCTTTTGGGTTGCCGATTTCCTTACTTTGGTGCTAGGGCGAACCTCTTTAGGTACCGAAGGGATCTTTTGCATTAAGGTAAGTCTAGATCTTGTGGTTTACTCTTTTTCGGGATCTATGGTTATGGCCGAATGGCCTTTTGACTCTAAATGGAATGATGAAATCGATTGTAGGGAGGGCTATAGCCAAATTCGTGGAGCCTTCGGACGTGGTGGTTGATCTAGGTAAGGCCTTAATGTTTCAGGTCTATTTCGTATTTTTGGCGGTAAGCAAGCTAATTATCTGTGTGTCTTAGTGCTAGCCGATTACAAGGGAGATCATCACGTGGTTCGGGATTTGGTTGGAAACCAAATCGGCTTTAAGGTGAGTACTATATTTGGGGCGGCATATCCTTCGGGATTTTTATTTCTGCCGAATAGGCTTTTTAGTTACTAACAAGGTCTTGGCCGATTGTAGGGAAGGGAAACAACGATTCGAAATTTCGCTAGATTCGAGTAGTTTCGGGATTTTTACTTAGATCCGCGATTAGTCAGGTGTGTAAACGCTTACACACTTTATTAGTTTAACGATGCTTATTATGTTACTGTATAACCCCTGGTAATAGTGACTTTGCCTTGCGGCATAAGCTTGGATTCCGGGTAAGTCCCCTATGATGTGATTTACGATATATATATCTATGTCATCATGTTCTGCTAAATGCTATGTAATTTATGTTTTGCATGACCATTCGATATTATGACACGTATGTGATCAACATGATGATGGGTTGATGAGAGGAGGGGGAATGACTTATTTGGACTGTCACCAGTGGTTTTGACCACAAGATGGGTTGGCCCCATCAGTTGATTTGTGACTACGGTCACCAGTGGTTTTGACCACACTATTGATATGATTTGTGACTAAGTCCCAAATGGTTTTGACCACCAAAGGGTTTTGACCACACGATTGATATTTGTCACTACGGTCACCGTGCTTTTGACCACATATGGATTATTATGACTCGTCCCGGTGGTTTGGTACCACGAGTGGGTTGGCCCACATGATATTACGGGATTGTCATCGCGGTTTTGACCACACGATGGGTTAGCCCCATCATTGATATATATGTATTTGTGACTTCGGTCACTAGGTGGTTTTGACCACCAAAGGTTTTGACCACATGGGGTAGTTAAAGGAGATTGGATGGTTAGGTTATGGGTTGCATGATTTTCATGTTTTGCAAATGATCTGTGTAAGTGGTTGAATTATCGGGTTGGGGATTTATACACTGAGTCTTGGTGACTCACCCCTTCCCTTACATTTTGTAGATGAGGCATAGATCGCGGATATGAAGCTGGGGAGGACTCGGGGTGGCCATGCAGATTTGTTTTCGGGTTTTCGACTTTAACTTATTATTTCGGTTTATTTGATTTTTCCCTAAATTTGGTTTTGGTTTTGTAATAAGGCCGCTAAGTTTATTTTGGTTTTATTTTCACTTGATTTCATTCAGCTTATAAATTACATGTTGGATTTATGGACATGATAAAATTAACCGGTAAAAAGGCAAGGTTTTCTAAACTATATCTCTTCGGGTTTTCAAACGTTACCATCGGGTAATGACGATCATAACATAATCAGAGGTAACCTGGATGATTTTACAAACTCTAAATCTTTCTCTCAACTTCAAAGGCATATGGATAAACTCTCCACACAACCGTTTTTAGTCAAAATCAAACGTTTTTCTAAATTTGGTATTAACAAATGGGTTTCCAAACATGAGTTTTCCCAAATTTCTTAACACCTATAAGACAATTTTAAACATCACCTATTACTAAGTTTTTTTCCTGTATACGATGAAAGGGTTTTATGAAATCTAACCGGTAACTTGTGTTTCCAAAAATGTTTTCACTCCGTAGCACGCCAGATTAGGTCGTGGTGTGTTGACCGGGTTTGGGGTGTTACACTTGCCTTTGATTGAATTTGCGTACAATAATAGCTTTCAATCGAGTATCAAAATGGCACCTTATGAAGCTTTGTACGGTCGAAAATGTCGTACACCTTTATATTGGACTGAGCTCAGTGAAAACAGGATATATGGGGTTGATTTGGTTAAAGAAACTGAACAGAAAGTAAAAGTGATCCGTGAAAGTTTGAAAGTAGCGTCAGATCGTCAGAAATCATATGCGGACTTAAAACGTAAAGATATAGAGTTTCAGATTGGTGATCGGGTGTTTTTGAAAGTCTCGCCGTGGAAGAAAATACTCAGATTTGGTCGTAAAGGCAAATTGAGTCCAAGATTTATTGGACCATATGAGGTTTTGGAGTGGATTGGGCCGGTTGCGTATAGATTATTATTGCCACCCGAACTAGAAAAGATCCACAATGTTTTTCATGTGTTGATGCTCCGACGATATAGATCTGACCCTTCTCATGTGATTAGTCTATCAGAGGATAATATACAGTCTGATTTAACTTATGAGGAAGAACCAATCCGTATTCTAGCTCGTGAAGTGAAAGAGTTGCGAAACAAGAAAATATCGTTGGTAAAAGTGCTTTGGCTTAAGCACGAAATTGAGGAAGCAACTTGGGAGCTTGAGGATTCAATGAAAGAACGTTATCCAAACCTATTCACCGGTAAGATTTTCGGGGACGAAAATCTCTAAGGGGGAGAGTTGTAACAGTCCTATTTTGACCCTAATCGAAATGGTGGTTTTGGGACCATGAATCCGAGTCAAAAAAATTTTTAAATATTAGTTTCTGTGTTCTGAATGTGTGAATTTGTTGGTGTGAAAATTTCGTTTTAAAATTTGATTGTTTTGATGCTTAATTGTAAAAGGGGACTTAATTGCATAAAAAAAATTTTGATGGATAAAGGTGTAAGTGCCGAATTGATGATGGTTTTATAAATTGAAGAGTTGATAGGGTAATTTAGCCATAAATGAACATAAGTGGCCGGCCAAAATGCATGTAATAGTAACATGAATTGTTTATTATATTTTTATGATATTTTCTTATAATTTAATATATGTTAATATATTATAATTGAATAAAAATAAAAATGAAAGAGAAAGTGTTCATCTTTCTCAAGTGACCGAAACTAAGAGAGAAAAAGAGAGAAAAGAAGCTTGCAAACATTTGGCCCTTGCAAGCTCAAATAGGTAAGTGATTTGAGTCCGGTTTTTGATAATTTTTACGTTTTTGAGATCGTTGCTTTGAATACTAGCTAGCCCAAGTTGGAATTTTCGAATTTGATGATGTATTCATGAAATGCCATTGTTGATAGCTTGATGAAATTTGTGTTTAGTGATGGAAAATAAATATAGGTTGTTAGATTGTTAAGTTTAAGTAAGGCATTTTTGGTAGAAATGCCTAAATAGGATTAAATTGTGAAATTTATAAATTGAGGGGTCAAAATGTGAAATAAATGAAATGTATGAGCTTGTAATAAAACTATGAAAATTCGGCCTTAAAGAAGTGTGGTCAAATTTTGTGTAATTTGTGCTTTGTGCAAAAAGGACTAAATTGTAAAAAGAGTAAAATATCAGGGGTAAAATGGTAATTAGCCCATTTATGTGTATTTGGACTAAATTCAATGGAATTATATTTGATTTAGCTAAAATTGAAATTTATTAGATCAAGTACAAAAAGGATCGGAATTGGATCGGGGGAAGGCAAAGTTAGTTGAATAGTCGAGAAATACAATCTGTCGATATTCGAGGTAAGTTTTTAAGCAATTGAGTTGAATTGAATTTAATCATAATGTTGTACGCGAGTTTAATGGAAATATATATTTATGTATTTGCTATTGCCGAATGTGATAAAGATTTATGAGATGAATGAGTTGATTTGAAAATGTGTATATATATATGATTGAAGTTAAGTTTATGTGTTTATGTATGAATGAGAAGCAATTTTGAGACATGCACTAATGTGCAAATTTAACACCGAGCACAATGTGTGCGAAATCGGTCATTTAGCACTAAGTGTGCGAATTGAACTTCCGAGCACCAAGTGTGCGAAATCGGTTAATGAGCACTAAGTGTGCGAGTAAATTTTAAAGCTCAAAGATTGAATTTGGTAAGTTATGAAATTATGAGATGTCATTATTTGAAATCAAGTGTAGGTGATTAATTGTGGATTGAATGGAATATTTGTTTTAAATGTATAGTTCGGATGATATAAATTGATATAGGAGAAGTTTACAAAGAAATCATGTTGATTGTTATGTGAATTACAAAATGTAATTCGGCCATCTGAAATTCGTATAAGGTGTTCTTTTGAATAGTTTGGACATGAAAATGTGGATAAGACTTGAGAATGTAATTATTATATTGGATTCGATTTTGAATGTTAGAAATATGAATTATTATGCGATTGTACAAGTAGATGGGTATATGATAAATTCTTGTCCATAATTTTAGTTAAAAATCATTTTTAAGAGTAATTGATAGATTCTTTAATTGCTTATAACTTACTAAGCTGTTAAAGCTTACTTGGTGTGTTGGTTGCTCTTGTGATTTAGATTTTGGAGTGATCTTTACGTGCTCAAGGATCGTCGGTGAAGCTCGTCACGCTATCATTAGTATTTTGGTACCTTTTTGTTGTTAAATTCAAAGTTTATGGCATGTATAGGCTATGTTACCCTTTTGAGTTCACTATGAATGTGATGTATATAAATGCCATGCGAAAATGGCTAAATCTTGATATTTTGGACTTATGTGAATTCGACCTTAGTATTAACTTATGATGGACATATACTTTATGGTGTGTTTATGCTTGGTGTTTGGTTATACGTCTTGATTTATTTTTGAGTTGACTAATAATTGTGTAATTTCGACCATGGTATTTGCATGATTAGATAAATAAGTTTCATGATATGTATGAATGGTGTTATAAATTATATGTCTTGGTTGTGTAAAACCAGTCATGAAATATATATGTGTATGTACAATGAGCTTGGATTTATATGTTCTTGGTTAAATGTAAAATATGTTTGGTTTTGATGATTCGGCTATGTTAATTATAAGAGATGTGATTTATAAAATGGTTGGATGTGTTTGGCAATTGGTATGTCTTGGATTCAGTTAAGCAAGGTTTAGGCAGATAAATGTATCATAGTTCTTATTGGTTGTTATGTTCGACTAATAGGAGTTGTGGAAATGATTTTGATGATTACTCATGATTAAAGTTATTTTGGGATTTTTTTTAACGGATAAATGTGAGTATGATGCATATTTGGGCATGGTGTATTGATATATATATGTTTTAAGGTATTAGGTATATTTCAAGTTATTAGAAATTGAGGATATGTATCTTTGACTTTGGTAATTTGATAACTTGTTTTAGTAAAGTGATTATAAGCATGTGCATATTCGGCTAATGTAAATTTCAGTGATTAAATGGGTAGTAACTTTTGCTATGTGATGAATAATGCTTATATGAGAATTTGCCTAAATAGTTTTAAGATATGTGCGTAAATGCTTAAGTGTACTATGAAGGTACATCATTATTCTTAATGCATTCGGTTATGACCATATCAATAGTAAATATTTGCTATGATCTTTGCTATGTCTGGTAATGCCTTGTAACCCTAATCCGGCGACGGGTATGGGTTAAGGGTGTTACAGTTGGGAAAAGTATCTACTGTTGTTAGAGTTTGCTTATAATAATAGTTTTCAGTCAAGTTTAAAAATGGCACCTTATGAGGCTTTATATGGGCGTAAGTGTTTGAACGCCTTTATACTTTGGGATCGAGCTTGAGGAAAATCGATTCACGGGGTTGACTTGGTTAGAGAAACCAAGAAAAGTAAAGGTGATTCGAGATCGCTTAAAGGTCGCGACATGCATGTAAATCTTACTCAAATTTAAAAAGGAAAGAGATTGAGTATCAAGTCAGCGATAGAGTATTCTTAAAAGTGTCGCCATGGAGGAAAGTTCTTAGATTTGGCCAGAAAGGCAAGTTGAGTCCGCGTTTCATCGGACCATATGAGATCACCGAGAGGATTGGGCCGGTAGCCTATCGGTTGCTTTTCCGACTGAGTTAGAAAATATCCATGATGTGTTTCACGTGTCGATGTTGCGACGCTACCGATCAGACCCATCTCATGTAATCACACCGACTGAGGTTGAGATTCAACCCGACGTGACATATGGTGAGGAACCAATTAAGATTCTAGCACGGGAAGTCAAACAGTTGAGAAATAAAAGTGTAGTTCTATTGAAAGTCCTATGGCAGAGACATGGGGTAGAATAGGCTACATGGGAGCCCAAGGAAGCTATGAGGAACCAGTACCCAAACCTTTTCGCTGGTAAGATTTTCGGGGATGAAAATCCCTAAGGGGGGAGAATTGTAACAGCCCGACTTAGGGGCTAGTCGAAATAGTGGTGCGAGACCACAAATCCAAAGTAAAAATATGTGTTTAAATGATTTTACAAGGCTTATGAGGTATTTACATGATTGTGTGAAAATCTCATGAAGGAATTTTATTAATTAGTGAATAAATTGTCAATTAGGACTAAATTGCAAAGACTAGAAAATGTGAGATTCTAGAAGGTTCAAGAATGAAATAGAATTATAAAAATTCCTAGAGGTCCTTTTTTAGCAATTAGACCATTTTATTTGATGATGGACATAAATGGACATGGGAAGGAAAAATCTCAAGAAAGGGTCATTAAGGGCATTTTAGTCATTTAGTAAATAAAAGAATTAAAAGGGAAAACAAGGTCAAAAACATGTCCATCTTCCTCCCTTGGCCGAAATTTGCAAGGAGCACCATAGCTAGGGTTTGTTCAACTTTCAAGCTTGATAGTAAGTGCATCCTAGCCCCGTTTTTAATGTTTTTCGTATTTTTGAAACCCTTGTAGCTCGATTTAGCTATTTCTAGCTATATTTTGAGCTAGGGTTTATGTTCAAAAATTTACCCATATATGACATGCATGTATTTTGATGTTTTATGTAATATTATGAAAGTTTGATGTAGGATAAACAACTTTTTCTAAGTGATTTTCATGAAAAATGCATGTAAGGACCAAATTGTAAAAGTTATGAAAATGGTCATACATGAGTGAAATAATAGGAATTGAAAGATGCTATAGTTGAGAATATGATTTGGCTAGGCTTGAAGTATAAGAAAGTTGAATGAAAATCATTTTACGAGCCTAGGGGCAAAAGTGTAATTATGTAAAATTTTAGGGGCAAAATCATAATTTTTCCAAAATTT